>JAMAGW010000015.1:9384-715071 GCA_023626355.1 Penicillium sp. S1602 | reverse complement strand
CACAATGTTTTCGTGCCCAGCTAGTTGATCAAACTCCAGTGGAAACCGCAGCAGATATCGCAGCTGGGATTGAAGCTCTTCGATCTATATGGCCCCACTACGCTCCACACGTAAGTCTGTAAAGTGGTCGATAAGGTTGTTTCTAAATTATGTAACGTATTCGGTAAGCGAGCGGCGTATCGTGCATAATTGTCGACTCCCCAAGATGAACTAGGTGTTCACCCAGCGACACGAAACTATGAAGCGAGATCCTTCAGCCTTGGGAGAATAAACGTCACTCAAGAAAATGTCGAAGCAGGCAACTTCAACCGACGGGCCCGGCTGCCAAGATTCTTCATAAACTAGTGCTTACAAGACCACTGTGGTAACGTCCGACACAGGTCGGTCTTAACGTTCCCCCGGCTCAATAGTTCTCCCGCACGGATGTCCGTGGCAGGGATCGGAATTTCGGGATCCACCTTCAATCTAGCCGAATTCTCGCTAAGTCAGTAAGAATTTCGATGCTTATGTTCTTATACGAGTGAAAGTGGTCAAAGAAACAGAGTCGTTTAGAATCTATTCTGGACAAGAATAATACCCAAGAGGTAGCTTATACTTGCCGTGGGATTGGATATAGAGCACGTGACGATAAATGGATCTTATCGAGCTTGTTTGCAAGCGGGCTGATTTCTATCCGACTCCGTAGCGTGTAATGTTGGCCCCACAATGTCGCCGATCCGGACACTAGTGGATCCTGTAGATCTGCTCTCCGTTCCTCCCTAAGACAGGTCGTGCTAGCAACTATTTGACAAACGAGCGAATCGAGAAGCCTATTGCAGTCGGCATTGACGGACATAAGGTCCTGGCTCGGACATAATCATGTGGCGCGATATGAATCAAGCAATCAAAGGATCAAGGCAGAGCTTGGTAAAGAAAGCTGTCACACGATGTCAACTCTCATTTCTCGATATATAACATATACGCCGCCATCTTTTTGAGGCGGACCCAACTCTTATTTCACCCAGACTGTTTGAACCATCGTCATGGCAGGATTATACGGCTTACTCTTCACGAAATTGACTTTACCACCCGTATCGGTCATCGAAAACAGGACTATTCTCATCACCGGCGCCAATACTGGCCTCGGTCGAGAAGCCGCTCGCCATGCACTTGCCTTGGGCTGTGACACAATCATCATGGGCGTGCGCACCCTGAGCAAAGGCGAGGAGGCCAAAGCCAACATCGAAGCAAGTACCGGCTGTACCGACAAGCAGAAGGTTCTCGTGTGGCCCATCGATCTAGAATCATTCGACAGTGTTCAAGCGTTCGCAGCTAGAGCTCGTCAATACGTCTCAGATGGAGGTCGGCTTGATATGGCTATTATGAACGCTGGCATTGCCTCGGTCGAATATGCTACTACTAGTGATGGATGGGAAAGAGGGATACAGGTGAATGTGCTATCGACTACATTGCTAAGTCTGTCGCTTTTGCCGCTGCTCCTGCGCACGAGAGATCGAGATCCCTCGGCCAGACCGCATCTGGCTGTCCTCGCTAGCGATATCCACAAGTCAATCAAGTTTCCTGAACGGTCTGTCGATTCCATTCTTTCTCTTTTGAATAACGAGGAACAATGGAAGAAATCCCAAGCCAAGGGGGGAGCTACCGAGCGCTATGGTGTCACTAAGCTGATGGATATTTTAATCACCATGCAAATCGCGGATTTGGTACCTCGCGATGGGCTTGGAGAGCCGCTCGTTATTGTGAATGCCGTGACCCCCGGATTCTGCAAGTCAGATCTCCTGACTAGGGAGAAGGCACCGTGGATCCTGAAGCTGGTGCAGGCTTTGATTGCCAGGACGGTTGAGAATGGTAGCAAAACCCTCCTGCATGCTGTGACGCAAGGAGCGGAGACTCATGGAAAGTGGTTGGAGAACCAGGCTATTGCAGAGTAAGGCATTCGATTTAGTCTCTTGAAGCTCCAGCTACTAACATGCGCGTTAGCCCTGGTACTATCGTGACGAGCGATGAAGCAGCGGTCGTGAGGAAGAGTGTATGGGCGGAGATCACTTCTGTTTTGCGGAATGTTGATCCCGAGCTTCGAACTAAGTTCTGAGAGCTCTGAGGCGATGGGTTTCCATTCTCGTATGGCTTGAAACCGCTAGGTTTTCAAAGTCCTTTCCTAATTATCTGTCAAACTGCAATCACATATTTTGTTCATAACCTTGTCCAAAGTTGGAATGGATACTATGCTTGCAGCTGAATTCAGAACCTGGTTTTACCGGGCTCTCAAGGTCGATGATCCCTTCCTTACCTTGTTGTCGGAGGCGACTACTCTCAGCACGCTGGACGAATTGGTCCGTGAGTCGATCATCGAGAGTCAGAGCCAGAGCTAGATTCTAACCGGTTCACCTTACAATAACATATTTCATCTGCCTAGGTGCATACTACACAAGGTTTGCCGTAGATAAATCGGGTGCTTGTCTTGCCTAGGATATATTCCAAGGTTCCAACCACAACCTTAGGAGGTCAACTTGCATTTTCAAAAATCTTGAGATATATGCGAGCTCTGATCGGCCTTGGCCAAATTTTTCCCCTCAACACTCACAGCCACTGGCTGTACTCATACCTCAGAACAAGATTCTTGTCGCTGGGCAAGCTCTATGCATATTACCCGATTGGGTTAGCTCCATAATGACGAAACCAAAAGGTGCAATCATCTGTACCGTCAGCTTCACTTCAAACCCCAAACCTGAAGGTCCTGAGAATTAAACAAGTATGGCGAACGCAGCACTAATTGGATGTACGGGCATGGTGGTAAGCTCCATCCCCACGACTCCACAAAGACGCAGCCCCCACTAACCGTCCTGCGCAGGGCTCCCACATCCTCACCAGCCTTATCTCCAGCTCCGCCGTCAGCCGCGTCGACACAATCTCCCGCCGCACCCCAGCAGCAGCCTCCAACGCGCCCGCGAAGCTAACAACGTTCGTCTCCGACGATAGCTCGAAGTGGTCCGGACAAGTCTCAGCCCTGACCCCAACACCCGACATCTTCCTCTCAGCCTTCGGCACCACCAAAGCGGCAGCAGGCGGCTTCGAGAACCAGTACAAAATCGAGCACGGACTGAATGTCGAGCTGGCGCGCGCAGCCCACGATGCCGGTGTCAAAGTGTTTGTGCTGATTTCAAGCGCTGGCGCGAGCAAGACCTCTTCGTTCCC
Source organism: Penicillium sp. S1602 (assembly GCA_023626355.1). Taxonomy (NCBI): domain Eukaryota; kingdom Fungi; phylum Ascomycota; class Eurotiomycetes; order Eurotiales; family Aspergillaceae; genus Penicillium; species Penicillium sp. S1602. Next base: position 711,876 of record JAMAGW010000015.1, on the reverse strand, counting down.
GTATTCGCGGATGAAGGCTGATATTGAGGAAGATATTAAGGCGCTTGGATTTGAGCGGATGGTTATTTTGCGGCCTGGGTTGATTGCCGGGACCAGAGAGGAGAGTCGGCCTGCTGAGGCTGCTATTCGGTTTGTTGCTGGGTGGGCTGGGAAACTTCATTCTAGTCTGAAGGATTCTTGGGCTCAGGAGGCGGATGTTATTGGTCAGGCTGCTGTTAAGGCCGGATTGAAGGCTTTGAAGGGCGATGTTCCTGCTGGTTCTGAGAAGGTTTGGCTGATTGAGGGGAAGTCTATTATTGATATTGCTAAGGAGTGATTGCCTGCTCTGCGGGTGGTCATTGGTCTGATTGTGATTTTATGTTCTTTTATTCTTTTATTTTTGAATGCACGAACGGCATGCCTGATGTTTTATTCCCCAAAACAGTGTCAATTTAGTACCTATGCACTATGCAAATTAAATATCTTTCCTTCCAAACATTCGACATATCCAGAGTCGGGAGTTTCAATACGTGATCGACCACTATGCGCATTTCAATTATCCTCTCACAGCCCCACCATCTCCAACGAGTCCTTCCAAACTCTAGCCTCCTCCTCAGGATTGTATGTGCTGCTAGAAGTCATCCCAAGAGCAGGAATACCATCATCCTCACCACGCTTAGCAACCGCACAATCATCAAGGTACAGACCACCCTTACCTTCCAGCTCCTTAGAAACAGCAGCCCACACAGTAGTAGCAGCTCCTTGTTCCACACTTTTCTGCATCTTGAGCATAAACTTGTTCTGCAGCATCGCACCAATCTCCTGCTCAGGCAAATGCTGCGACAAGCCCGTGGCAATGAGACCAGGATGAAGACTAGTGGCATGCAGACCACTTGAACCATAGCGACGCTCAATCTCATTGGCCATGTAGATATTCGCAAGTTTCGACTGGCCATAAGCGCCCCAGGGGCTATAACCACCCTTCTGGAAATGATAGTTGTCCGAGTCATTGAGAGTGACGACTCGATGCGCAGCAGCAGATACTACAACGACTCTAGATTGGAAGTCCGCCGATGACCCAGCTATAAGGGCAGGCTTCAGTAGGTTGAAAAAGAGGAAATGGGACAGATGGTTGGTTGTAAATTGCAGCTCATAGTTGTTTTCTGTCAGTTGACGGTCTTGGACGGCCATGATGGCGGCGTTGGTCACGAGAATCGTGATTGGATCTGTCTTGGAGAGGATTGCGGCAGCAGCGGCTCGGACACTGTCGAGGGATTCCAGGTCCATGTGGATGAGCTCCATCTTTGTGGCATCGAAGATGTCTCCGAGGGCTGTCTTTGCTTTGGCCAGGTCCCTGGCTGTTAGGAATAGTCGCGCTCCTGTGGTTGCGAGGGCGCGCACGGTTTCGATGCCAATTCCAGAGGAGACTCCGGTGATGACGATGACCTTGGTGACGAGCTTTCCTTCCATTGCCTCGTCATTGATGATTTGCATTGCTGTGGGTCTGGCATCACCAAGGCCCTGGGGATTGGCATGAGCTGCAGCGTAGCGAGACATTGTATATAGATGAAGATTTAGAGTTTGGTTTGGATTTGCAAGTAAAATGGACTGCTTGGATGCAAAAGTGAGGGTGGAAAGGCATTCTTTTATAAGTTCTCCTCGCCATACTTCTCCAGTATGGCTGACGCTTTTGTCTATTTTGGGTTAGTTCAAGCCTGGCTGACCTTTTTTCCCTATTACGGACTAGCGCGATTCACTACTGCTTATGTATCTGATTCTCTTAGAAAGCATCTTCCTTTCTTCTGGTACTATGGCAAAACCATGACAAATCCTATGGCTCTCGCCATGCAGAACACAGAGGATCGGAATTATACCGAGGAAGAAGAGAGAAAGCTACGAAAGAAAATCCAGAACAGATTAAATCAGAGAGCGCGCCGTGAGTATTATAAATACTCTCCATGTAGATAAGGCATTAACAATACTACAGGAAATCGTCTCCAAGAGGAAAATAACCAAAATGATTTTCTAGGGAAGAACGCTTACCAAGTCCGCCGCTGGAGGATTGACTCCAACGAGCCATGGCAGACTCACAGGAGAGAAGTGACCGATGTAGCCTATCGCCACCATCTCATTCCATCACAAGAAAAAGAGCCAAGGACGCCCAGCTCAGACTCAGACTCAGACTTTGGTCCACGTTCCCCGTCAGCACCGGTATCGGCCCCAATAATCATCCCGTCGGTATCGGTCCAATTTTACAACCCCAACACCGATCCATCCGCCGACCAACTCCTATATCTAATACAATATAATGCTTTCCGCGGCTTTTACAAGAACAAGATTCTCCTAGGTCGCACAGCTATATCGCTGAGTCCAGGTCGCAACCCCGAACGTTTCGATGAAGCGTTCCCTACATTCTCGGTCGTGGTACCCAGAGCTCCAGATGTCGTTGTTCCTGGGAATATTACGCCAACGCAGTCGCAGATGAGTCTTGTTCATTCTACATGGATAAATAGTCTTCCGTTCCCTGCTATGCGGGATAATCTTATTAAGTGGGAAAGGTCGTTTAATCATGCGGAGTTCGCCATTGATGTTATGGGTTACACCATGGATCCGATCTTGTTTCCACAGCCTGAGGGTTCGTCTGTGACTGGTATAACGATTGAAAATCAGGGTGTTTTTGAGGAACTGGAGGATGATGATGAGGTTACTGCTAAACGGAATGGTCTTATTGTTTGGGGGGAGCCGGATCGGATGGACAGTTGGGAGGCTACGCCGGGGTTTTTGAGGAAGTATGCGTGGGCTATGCCGGGATGTGAGGGATTGATAGAGTCGAGTAATAAGTGGAGGAGAGTTAGAGGGGAGGAACCGTTGCGGTTTTCTATACCTCTGGAGTTATGAAGTGCAACTATATTCGGTTTTATGGTAATTCTTCTGCGACTTGTTTGATCTCCCTTATTATGGAATCACCCCTACTGCCAGTAGCCATCATGCTCGATCTTCGGATTTTCTATCACTCAATTGTTAAATTTGAAGTCATTCTTGGACTACATGGATTGGTTACAAAAAGGATCACCAGAGAGATTGAATTACAATCATGGATATTGACCTGAGTAGCAGACAAATACAATTGCACGTGCTCCTTAGCTTCTAAATGAGTAAATTGTAGACCGCTGGGACTGACCATCAAGGTACAGGAAACCTAGCAAAACTTCAGTCTCGATAAGAAACATGAGTCCCATCCTCTTTAACATGAATTCCCCGGTTCTTCTTCGGTGTTCCCTTCCCGCTGAGACTCTCTTTATCGACATTCCGATCAGGTCCCCCTTCTTTCGGTTCCCGCCACGCACTAACATCAGAATTGGCAGCGCTTACGTCCAACGGGTTATGTCCCTGACCCTCCTGTTGTTTTTCCTTCCCCGCAGCCTCCATCTCGCTTTCTGGCGAGGTATTGTGCGGGTCGTAGGCCGCCGGATGATGGGCAACCTCATTATCGGTTCCGGACTTGGTGCCCTCGTTTCGCTCGGGACTCAGCTTCTCACGGTCTTGGAGAGTTGATTTGGTGTCGGCTTGAGGTTGCAATGATGTGCTAAATGGGGTCCGCGTTGCTGGGGTTCGGGACCGTGTCCAGAGGCCGGAGGGTTGGTGGCAAATGCGCCTGGGGGCCTGTTGGCCACTGGTGACGAGGCTCTTCCACATTGAATAGATGGATTTAGAATATGTTCAGTTTTGGGCTTGTGGTACAATTTGCGAGGATTTGCGAGGCAAATTTTAGAGTGTGGGAAGATGGATTGGAGGAAATCGTGTGAGATAGATTCGATTACTCATGAAACCAAGATTAAAATGCCTTGCCAATGTTGGTGGTGCCCTGTTCAGATCATTGCCAAAGTATCATGTTGACGTCACCACCAGCCGCTAACCGGATATAGTAATGAGCTTTGCACTATGTACTCTACCAGATATAAGTAATAATTCCAACGCGCAGATGCAATGAAAAATATGACCTGTTCAATTTGCATCTTAGATTATGCTAATTTTTAATCCGGTTACTGGGTCAGAGCGAGTCACTGCCACGTCAACAAGCGGAACACGAGGATCGACATCTGATCTCAATAACGGGTTGCATAATCACTGTTTGGATTGTGCCCCGGCGTACGAGTAATAAATTCCAAACTATAGCACGCCAAGAGGGTCCATGAATGGCGAACTCAATTCCACGGAATACATGCCGGGAACTTAGATAACTATACCTGACCGGTCTCTCGCCGGTATTATATGGGTGCCTAATGAAAGCCTGGGCACATAGAAATGATCTAAAGATTGGCATGCTTCAGCCGGGATTGGCAGAAGTACGAAATATGCAGATCCAGCGCGAAGTTAGACATGTGCCAAAATGGTATGCGGGACCAAGTTGTGCCGGGGTGGAGAGGATGGCACCGGGGTGAATGCAGATGCGAGGGACCGCGGCGAGAAGGATCCTAATCGACCAATGGGCCATCGGGGCTTAGCCAGACTCGGCGTAAGAGTCCATTATATGCACCATTCGCAATAGGTACATCGAGGTGGGGATTTATCTGCTAGCTGCAGATGACCGGCATACCAGAAAGGGCCTGTCATTGGCCGCTAGGTTCGGCTGCAAGTGAGAAAGCCATGCCCGGTCGTCCAATCTGATTGCGCTGACCTGCTTTCAAAGCAGTTGCCTTTTCGCTCTGGAATCCCAAAGCTTCTACGGCCGGCCACCATTTGTCACCTGGCAGAAAAAGCATGCGCGTTGGTGGTGCGGGAGCCTCCGTTCACTTTAAGATCACGGGATCAGAGGAGCCCAGCAGTGTGGGAGCATGTATGCGGGTCCGAGAATCCAATTTCAACGTTGTAGCCCGGATAGCCGGAGACAATAGCACATGAAATCAGTCAACGATGGTACTAATATGATCTTGAATTCTCTGGAAATTCCTCCGGTAACTTCGCTTGTTGGGCAGAAATCAATTTTACGCTTTTTTCACTATTTTTGGCCCTGATCCTGGCATCAGGCAGGTCCCGGACCGCGCAAGACAAACCCAAGAAAAGACCATTTCGGTAGTGATACGGGGCGTAGAGGAAAAGGCAGGGGGGCTTGAGAAGCTGATTCGAGTAATTTCGGGCTGATGCAACCAGTTCATTGCAGAAATTGGATCAGTGCTTCCCAGGCTGTGCCCACTGATGCTGTTCGCCGCAGGTCAGGGATTGCTGGGTGCCAACTCAACATCTTGCCATGGATTGCCATCCTGAATGCAGGCATGGGACGTATTGTGAGCGGCCGCCTCCGATCATCGTGCGTCGTATCGCTGGGTATCCCCCTCGAGTGGATCTGTGCGTTGACAAGTAGAGGCAATGCAGCCACTTTCATCTTTGGCCGAGGAAACAACCCTCGTGCACCATCTCTTTGAATGACAGGGATGGAGCCCAGCTCTCGTGTGGAGCCTCCAAGACTTCCAAAGATGTTGCAGTCTTCGACCTACGGTCTTCCAGCCAGCCCTCATTACCAGAAATTAGCGCACCGAGCCAGAAGTGATGTGCCACGTCAGAGTCTCCGAGCTTTGGTGCAGCTGCATGTGGTTCAGTAATATGTGGGAGATGTCACGGTTCGTGTCTGCGACGGGGGCGCCGCACGGCATCCAGGTCCTATCATTCTCGCCCAAAGAAGCAATTGTATGATGATGAACCATACACATGAGCGGGGCCAGATGCAGGATCCCTCCTCTGCAGGCGTGAAAGATCAGCTGAACGAAGATGGATCCGGTCCCGTCCAAACCCCGAGTGGGCAATGCATCAAGCGAGAGAGAGAGAAAACCCAATTCTGTGGCCCGTGTCCCTGGGTGCAGGAGGTACCAATAATAGAGCCTCAGTGACGCGATTGTTGCCACCCGGGTGAAGGACCATTGGCTGACAGGCACGGAGCGGAAATGTGCGGCAGGTGTGGAACGAAGACCAAGTCTCGGTTCTGATATCCTTGCAACGAAAAGCTCGGCTATGGAATGATAGAGAGCGAGCACTAGGTTGGGTCGCAATCCCAAGCTGAAACCATGGAATATTCATCATGGTTATGGCCCAATGCACAAATGCAGGAAACGTAATAGCAGCCAAGGGCTAGGGGTGGATGGGGAGGGGGGAGGCAATGATGTGAATGTGCATACGCATGCAATCACACACACGGCAACGCCGAATGGCATTTTCTGTGGACAATAGAAAGCTTTCGGACGGCCGGCCGAGTCAAAGCTCACGATAAATGGTATATTGAACCAATCAAGGGTGGCAACATCGGGCATGAATGGTGGAGGGTAGAGAATCTCATCCCGGTGGAGTCACAGGGGACGTGCAGTCCTGTCACATTCGAAAAAGACATTAGCTTTTTTCTCTGTGTAGAACAAGGTTATCCCTGAACGTGTGCGTCTGATCATAGTATCGAGGTGACAGCTGGTGGCGGCCGAGAGCACCTCAATCATGCAGGATCGTCTATGCGGAACGTAACAGCATCACAGGAGCCTGACTCCATGCGAACGATATCCACCTGAAGGGCGGGGAAGGCAATCTGGCGACGGCATAGTTGCAGTAGTCGAGACTGGAAAGTGGATGGCCGCAGCCATGATTTGAGGGATTTTCCATTCTCGTACATCATGATGGGAACAAAAATCGCCACGGCCAGAAAAAGAAAAAGAGGTGCATGCATGCTTGAAGCAACGGTTCGTCTTTGGTGTGGCTCCATCCGAGAAAACTTGGGCATCTTACAGTCTCCACTATCCAGAGAACTGCTGACAGCCAACCGGATTCAGTAAAACCAGGTTGCAAGGTAGAATCTGATGAATGAGAGACACGGACGATAAGCCGTCCCGCACCGGTCAGCGTCGATCAGGTAGAGGGCCACGGTTTCTGGGAGACCCAGCTGGTGACATGCAAATATCGACCGAAACATAAATAGGGCATTCGGATCCCCTAGATGCTCATGGACTTAAAAATCATCCCCCGGGTTTCAAAATCAAAGTCTCGGATCAGCAGGGCAGGTCCATAGATATTCCTCAGAAAAGCATTTTTTTCTTTTAAACCACTCTGTTTCAAACCCCTTTGATCCTTTCAGAAAGACCTGTCAATCAAAAAGGTCACAAGTTAGCCTATCAAGCCTGTCAAGCGAACTTGGGCAATCTTGCAAAGGCCAATCACACACCTGAATTCATCCTGAAACAAGAGCTTGGGTTCCGACAGCAAGTAAGTTTGATGGGACCTGATGATCGAACAGCACTAACGCGATATGGCAGACATGTGTTTTTACAACCAGAAACGATTCTCTTGTGGGGACTGGAGCTGGACTAGCTTCGCTCATCGATGCAATTATGAGTACCGCACCGGCGAAACATGCGGAATGAAACTTGTCAACCTGACCGAAAACGAGCCCACCAAGTGCCGTATTTGCGAGAAGATCGAGACCAAGTTTCGGCGGCGAAGCGCCGAGGTCGACCGGCTCGAAAGGTGGAAACGTGAGGGGGCCACTCTAATTGCCTCAATGGATCGGTCCAAAAGTCTGATCAAGGAACTGGACAAGGAGATTTGCAGCTTGCAAATGGAACGGGATGACAAACGTAGAACCCTTCTGAGGTAGGACTTGGCGGAGATCGAGGACCATCGGTGGTCCTCCAGAGCGAACAGCCAGTGTATTGATTGGACCTTTCGATTTCATGTTTCGTGCTTGATTGTCTTTTGGCTTTTTGCTTTTTTGGAGTCTTTTTTTCATCCCATCGGCTGGTGGTTTTATTTCCTTGGGGCGTTTCATGTTTCACCACGTACAGCACATTTTCTGTGACATCAAGTCTGAATCGAGTTTCTGCACTGTGGTGGGCAGTATGACACCAGAGGGTCTGAAGAATTTGAACAATATTTTCTCATTGGTTCAACCATATTATTTCTCTGTATTCATAGGCTGCCGGTGTCCAATGAATATATCAATGGAGCCTAGTCATCTCATAAGCGCCGTGTTTTCCTTGGGTGAGCGGTTCGCTGAGACGGACCCGTGAGGAAAGAGGGGTTCCGCTGCAGATTCCCGAATAATAGATGACTGTAGCCTGAATAAGAGATCAAGTGCTTAGTTATTTCACCTTGAAGAAGGAAGAACCCCCAGAAACAATTCAATGCGGTCAAAGAGAAGAATAGTTGGCCCCGCGAACTGTGAAACCCCCTCATTTGGGTTGGTCACGTGTGTAGTATAAATATTAAGTAAGCCGTTTCAGGTGAAGGCACATGCGCATATGCATTCAATTGGGCAACAATCAGCATCTTCTTCCATGCCATACTAGGCTAGGTCAGCCGGAAGCACCTAGCCTGAATGGCATTGTTCCAAGGTATTGTCCGGGGACCCAGCCGAGTCATCCTTGCCTGTCCCCCAGAATATAAGTTGTAGTATATGCATCAACTGATTAGCAATGCTGTCTTGAATGAGGGTATATGCAAGAGCTTAATTGCAAGGTGCCTACCTGTTTATGATTAAATATACATGGTTCGTTATCCTTACCGCGTGCCCTCAGGATGTGGCAGGATTCAACTAACAGTATAAACTCTTAGTCCCTATCCTGGTGAGTGAAATGCAGGAAATGGGGTGGCGGACTCGGGGACTTATATATAGCACACGGCCCTGGTGCATGATCGGAGAATTCACCTCGTTGACACCGACACTTCATCCAGACCCTGCCTCCCCACCAGGCCCCAACTACGTGTACCAGTGTTTGATCCAACAAATATCCTCCGGAGGATGCAACAGATTGGGTGTCATGACCCTGCTGCTGTATGTATGCCACGTCACGAACTGCACCCTTAGCAGCCATCAGCAACAGTACCACATCAGGCTAGAATACGGCCCTGGAGTGTAGGGAGTATGAAAGTTTAGAGGCCGAGAAAAGAAGTGCCGTTCTTGATTTCCAAGTTATCTGAAAACACAAGTCAAGGTATTATTCTATTTTATGTCACCAGCCTCAGGCTCATCATCCACCTTAGCCAGCCCTTGGTCCCGTAGGAGCGCATCGATCTCATCGGCAGTCCATAGATGGTGGTAGATTTTTCCATCTTCGGTCTTGCCTACCGTTGCGAACTCGACTGACAAGGAGAAAATACGGGTTAGCCTCTTGCCACGCTATCGAGATAAATTGGGGGTCAATAATCATGCAGGGTGTGTGAGACTCACTCTTCTCACTGCTCAGCTTTGTGGAATCCATCGTCTTGCTCAGGACCTTGACGGCCATGGCGCAGGCCTCCTGCAATGTCTGATCCTCCTTGTAGTCTTGCTTAAGCAGACTCTGTGCGCTAGCATTATTGGCACCAACGCTTGTGGCCTTCCAACCACCGTAATTCCCGCTGGGGTTGCTCTGGTACAGCTGGAACTGACGAAGGTGATCCCAACCGGCATAGATGAATGACACACCGAACGGACGGAGACCACCGTGCTGGGTATAACCTTGCTTCAAGTCACAAAGCCGACGCACAAGCTGTTCGCAAGGAATGTCTTCGTTGTAGGTGATGAGGTAGCGTTGGGCGTTTTGCCGGGCGTAGTTGATCAAGATGTTGGCGTCAGCGTTCATACCGGCGACGGCGCAGATCATGTTACTGGGAGTGACTTTAGCTCATGCCACAGATAAAAAGTATATAAATAGCCCTTTTGCAAACAAATTGATGTTTACTTACTCGTTGATTGTGTAGAGCTTCTCAGCGGAGGTATCCTGTTCCAGCAGCTTGCTAGTCACCTTCCTTTCGGCGGCGAGGACAATTCCATCCTTGGCTAAAATACCAAGGGCAGTACCGGCGTGAGAAATGGCCTCGAGGGCGTATTCGACCTGGTAGAGTCGACCCTCTGGGGAGAAGATGGTGGTCTAATCCATCAGCGTCATAGGTTAGCGGGAGCTGCAGTGCAAGGCCCAACCGAACTCACCCGTGAATCATATCGCCGAGACATGTTGCATATAAGTAAGAACGCAAAAGGTCTTAAGATGAGGGAATCGAGAAGATCGTGGAGGAAGGGAGTGGGGATGAAGGTCGGTCGGAGGTGCAGATGGAGCTCCAGGAAGTTCCAGGCAACTCGCCCTGGCGCGTCCTCTGTCATCCATCCGCCAAGCTCGGACCACCTCACCACACCGAAGCTTCGTCGCAGCTTTTGCTCTAAGATTTACTCATCAAATAGGGCATTTTGCTCGTTTTCTCACAATTTAGGATCATTTTAGATCGCTGAAAGATGCTCAAGTCCACATATACTCCTCCACCTCCCCTGCCTGCAGGATGGACGGAGCATCGAGCGCCTACTGGTACGTTCGCATCTAAAAACCTTTTGAATGATGTCTCTAACTGTGACTCTGCAGGTCATTTGTACTTTTATAACACCGTTACGAAACAGTCGACATATACCAGACCTGTAGCGCAAACCCCTCAAACTGCGCCGACCGGCCACCAAGCATCACCGGCAGCTCCAGCCTATTCGCCCGAAACACTCCCACCTTTCTCCTCAACGCCATATGGCCCTGCGGGCTACCAACCTGGGATGGCACAGTATGGCCAAAATTACTCACAACACGGCCAGGGACGAGGCGGGTTCCGCGGTGGAAAAGGATATCAAGACCGTGGTCGCCGGGAGCCTCAAGATCGTCCGAAGTCCAAGCATCCCATTCCTGATTGTGGGCCGTGGGTTCTCGTGAAGACCAAATTAGGTCGGCGGTTTGTTCATAACCCCGAGACCAACGAGAGCTTCTGGAAATTTCCACAGGAAGTACTCAAGGCCGTCACTGAGTTTGACCGGCTAGAGCGCGAGAAGAAAGCGAGAATCGAGCGCGGCGAGGAACCAGAAGAACCGCGCAAGGCAGAGACCTCTAAGGCGGAACCAGGACCGGCTACCGATGACAAAGCCACTCCAGAAATCCGCGCAGCAGTGGAAGCTCCAGAACGCGCGGAAGATAGCGATGAATACGAGGAGGTTGAGGTGACGGATAGTGAAGACGATGAGGACCAGCCGTCAAAGCGTGCGCGCACCGACAGCGAAGGCGCACAAAACCAGCCCGTCGAATTCACCGAGGAAGACATGGAATATCAACTAGCCGCCATGGGCGAAGAGTACGGATTGGATCCTGGCGAATATGGCGAGCTTGGAGAGGATGACTGGGAAACACAGGGCCTTCCACTGACCGAAGCTGACGCCGAAGCCCTGTTCCGTGATTTGCTGGACGACTACAACATCAACCCGTTCACGACATGGGAAAAAATTATTGAGGAAGGTCGTATCATTGAGGACTCTAGATACACTGCGCCCTCGAACATGAAAACTAGACGAGAAATATTCTCGAATTGGAGCAAAGACCGTGCCAAGGACGTCCAAGAGCGCAAGAAAAACCAGGAGAAGCAAGATCCACGCATTAAGTACCTGGCTTTCCTCCAAGAGCATGCGACACCAAAGCTATACTGGCCCGAGTTCAAGCGCAAATTTCGAAAAGAGCCAGAAATGAAGGACTCGCAACTTCATGACAAGGATCGAGAAAAGTTCTACCGTGACTATATTTCACGGCTGAAGGCTTCTGAAAGCACCCGAAAATCAGATCTTTCTGCCCTACTCAAATCTGCACCATTGCATGCTCTCAACCAGTCGTCTAGCCTCGAGGCTCTCCCTACAGTTATTATAACTGACGTTCGATACATCGCGCTGCCGCCCAGAGTCCGTGATCCTTTGATCGGGGCATACATATCTACATTGCCTCCAGCACCAGAAGTGCAGTTGACTCCGGAAGAACAAGAAGAATTTGATCGCAAACGAAGAGAACGCGAGAAGCGCGAAAAAGCGCTGGCGGAGCGTGAGAAACGGGTTGAAGAAGACAAGCGCAGACAACGTTTTGAACAAGTGCGTGGGAAGCATCTTCTCAGAGAAGGTGAAGCCGAGATTGCCGAAGCAATGAGAATTAACAAGGATGGACTACGCAGCCATATGGCTGTGGACGAATCGCCGGCGGGTGAACAAGAGAAAACCAGTCAATAAGTTATGAACTGAATATAGAAGAAATTCATAGATATTGTTTCGTACAATTTTATTCGGACCGCTGTAACCACTCCAGCTGTACTGAATGAAAGCTTCAAGTTGCACGAGTTGTAGACAAGGTTGAAAGACAAAATTGACCTAGGCATAGTCTAATGTTATATGTAGTCACAAACATGCTTCATTTTCGAGGGTATCATTGTAGATTAACAGAACACCAATCTCCCTTCGTACGGAAAGGGTCGTCCTCATTCCACATAATTCATTTGAATCTCCAATCGTCCCAATCTTCGTCTTCGTCGTCATCGTCACTGTCGCTCTCCTCTGCACGCGGATCCTCAGAAACCATAGGACGGTCCTGGGCCTCATCGCGCGCACGTTTCTCCCGCAGTTCTTCACGCATATGTTTCAATCTGCGGACCCGTTCCTCAAGCTGATCCATCTCATCAAATTCTTCTTCCATAAAACGTGCCGCATCTTCGCGGTCACCCTCCAACTCTGCTTCGCGGGTTCGTGATGTAGTTGCGTTGTCTTTTTCTTGTTGCACTGCAAGTTCATCGGCAGAAACAGGTGCAGCGGATATTGTGGCTGTCGCGGAAAGGGCAGCTGGTGCCTGTGGCATTCGGCTTGGTTCAGCTACCTCTCGTTCGAATGCAGCCCACTCATCTTCGTCCACTGTCCCAGGGACTTCTTGTGTTGGCGCTGAGGTTATTGCTGCAGGATCTGATGATTGTTGGGCAAGTGCAGGATCTTCTTTGATTTCGTCCGCGGGAAGATCCGGTCCAGCGACACCATCCTCTTCCACAGGCTCCAATATCTCGCTGGTCGCAGGGTCCTCAGCACTCCTCGGTGATGGGTCCGCTGGCGCGTCTGACGGGGTGACAGATTCTAAGCTCGTTGATCGAAGTTTCTTTCGCATCACGCCATCATTATTATCGACCTTGCGTTTCTTGGTGACGCGATTTCCCGTGGTGTTTGGCGACGTGCCCTTGCGCGAGGCTAATTCGTTTCGGAGGAGTGATCGTACATCCGCCATGATGATGGGAGGAAAGAAGATCGGCTGAATCGTCGTTCGGGTGATGAATAGGCAAAGGGGGAAAGAAAGGCTAGAATTATGATGAGTTTCAGGTTGGGTTGCAAAGTGGATTTTGCCTTTTGCGCAGAGTGGGGAACCTGGAGAAGCTTCGGACTGAAGCAATCAGCAACTAGATTAATTATGCTCTGGTTCCTGATCATGTGACCTGCTGACCTCAGCAGCAAATGCCACCGATTTCATCCTCTCCTTGGATTCTCTTGTGTTCCGTTCACATTCCATCCTTCTTATTCACCCCACAACACCTTACCATCGCCTCCGTGTTACGTGCTAAGGCGCATGTCGCTGATTCAACTGCCGCGTTCGTGCCCTTTTCTGAATCGCCACTGAAAGCGCTACCATTTCCAATACCGCACGCGACCCCGCTCAAGCTTAGGTGTCGCGACTGACGCGCAGCAAGGGATCACAGACTACGTCAAAATACATCCCAACACATCCCAGCGTATTGCTTCTTGCCACCATACTGCGCAGTGGTCCCCATAACAGAGTGGGAGGATCGGCTTTGGTGACCAAGTAATACCGTTCACTACAGTGGGCTGTGTCTTTCCTCTTTTGTGTATTACCTTAGCCCCCTTTGAAGCCCGTAGAGACTTTTCGTGATTGCTGGGGCAGGCGCGCATCTGTTGAAGAAACAGCGATTATTCTTTCTTTTTTATTTTGATCGCGCCGTGTAGTACATTCGGGTGACCTAGTCCGCGTTTGTGTCATGGCTGGTAAGCAATCGTACACCAACCATCTCTCAGGTGCTGCCTCATACGCAACCCGCCATTGGGAGAGGACCGGCAGGAAAGACCGGCAGCATCTGAATAGCCCGCTAATAACCATGCCAGACGAACCACGACGATCGGGTCGAGCGACCAAAGGCCAGCACAAGAACCTCGAATTACCGGACGCCCCATCGAAGAAAGGCAAAGGCAAGAGCCCCAAAGAAAAGTCCGGCAGCAAAGCCTCCGCGGAACCTACCCCGGGACCTAGCGAAGATGGAGAAGAAGAGGAGATCATTCGGTGCATTTGCGGCGAGTACGAAGAGGAGGAGGACGTGGAGCGAGACATGATCTGCTGTGATCAATGCTCAGCATGGCAACACAATGACTGCATGGGCCTTGTATTCGCCAAGGGCGCCGAGCCGGACCATTACTATTGCGAACAATGTCGACCCGAGAACCACAAAGAGCTGCTGGAGAAAATCGCCAGGGGGGAAAAGCCTTGGGAAGAGGTTGCTGAGCGGCGACGACAGGAGGCAGAGGAGAAGAAATCTAAGCGCAAGAAGGGCAAGAAGGGGGGTAGCCGGAAGAGCCGACCCAGCGAGAGCAAGACGGAGGCTAGCACCCCTGCTCGCACTGGAACATCGGCAACACCTGGTCCTCCTCATTCCCCAACCCCAGCAGCAACAGCATCGGCCGAGCCAGAGAAGAATGGACACGCTGGAGACTCACGACGGTCTAGCACCAACAAGCGCAAGTTGGAGGAGAGTGTGGAGGCGGACGCGGCCTTGGTAAGAATATTTCCTTCTCTTCATGAGCGCATAATCAGTAGGCTAACATGTTTGATACAGGGCCCCCAGGTGAAGCAGCCACGGATCTCCCCGCCGTCTACTACTGTATCAGCTACAAAAGTCAAGATCGAGTCTCCTGCCGTCGCCACTGTGGAAGAGCTTGTGCTGCCTGCCCGCAAGAGTGCTGCCAATGCTCTCATCAAGTTCTTTGTAGACCAGATTACTGCAGCCCAGAAGAAGGAATCCTTTTCCTTGCCCGATGGGCAGTCGGCAGAAGATACTGCACGGCAACTCGGTCTCTCTGTCGAGGGTGCCATGTATCAGAACATCTGTGAGGGGACAGGGGAGCCTACTGAACCATATAAGTCGCAATTGCGAGCGATCTTGTTCAACGTAAAGAAGAATCATTCTCTACGGGATCGTTTACTTGTAGGTAGTGTCTCATCTGATACACTCTCTATGATGAAATCCGAGGAGATGGCCAGCGAGGAGTTGCAGCGAAAGGATGCAGAGATTAAGCGGGAAGCAGAGCGACAGCACATCATTATCCAGGAGCAAGGTCCGCGAATCCGTCGGACACATAAAGGAGAGGAGCTTATCGAGGATGAAACCCACAATGTGGCAGCAGAATCTGTCTTCTCAGCCATTCCGCGCCGAGCAACTGATGCCGATGGCAGCCCTGGAAATCAGAGCCCAGTTACTCCGAAGGTAGCTCAATCGAAAGGTGACGGACAACCTCGAGGTCATTCTCCGGACGGTGGGCATGGTGACCATGTCTTCCCAGAGGTTGCTCCCAATATTCGTGAGCCAGTCCCTCGTGGCACAATTCAGGCGGATGCCGAGATTGATCGGATGTTGCAAGAGGATGAAATCGAGTCTCCACCGTATTCACCGCAAGAATTCTCTGATGAGGGCGTTGTCTGGCGCGGTAAAGTTACTATGGAGCCTGTCGCTAAATTCTCGTCCACTGCGAAACATGTTTGCGGTGCAGAACTAAGCGGCCGGATTCCTTGGAGTCAGTTGGCACCTGAGGAATTGCTAGTAGATGGCCGAATTGACATTGCGCGAGCAAACAATTACCTTTGCGGTTTGCGGTGGAGCTCCTCAACGGACGTGTCCGTCATCGCAATCAGTAGCCCTAGTGGGGACGAAGATCGTGAAGGTTTCAATAGACTCTTCAATTACTTTTACAACCGTCAACGCTACGGTGTCATTGGCAAGCACCCCCTCCCTGCTGTCAAAGACACCTACATCGTTCCTCTTGAAAAAGACACAACCAAACTTCCTGACTTCATCAACCTCCTTGAGAACACGAATCTCGGCGACGGTCTCATTGAGGAACGTCTTCTCCTCATTGTCTTTGTTGTCAAGACCGGTGACTCTCAACCTCCCTCAGTTCAACCTTCCTCTCACCAGCCCAGCATGGAGCCCCAAGCTTCGGCAAGCCCCCTCACGGCAGCTGGCAACACGCCTCAAGCTGCCTACGTTCCAGCTTCCCGGCAGTTCCCCGTCTTTACCCCTTCTTCGACCAATCCTACTGCTCCCAACCAATTCCCCCCGGGCCAGATGCCGCAGCAGCATCCTCTCCCACCTTACCAACCAGGTCTTATCGGCATGCCCGCAGCCTTGCAGGTGCTTGGTGCACAGGCAGTGAATTCGCCTGCCATTCAGAAACTCCTCCAGACCGCGCCCAACGTGGACACGGCCCAGTTGAACGTCGTGCGCGACATTCTTGTCCGCCAGCCGGCCGCCGCCGCGAACTATGAAACGCTGATGCAGGCGCTCTTCGACACTCAGGCAAACGGCCACGCCTGATCCACTTCTACGATGTCATGCCATTACCTTTGTACTGTACAGTTTTCTGATTTTCGATACTGATTGGGGTGGGCTAAGGGACTGTTAATTGATATCCGGTGTTCAGGACGATAGGTCCTTGAGGGGGTTTATGGATATGGGATACCAAAACAGGATAGCCATAACTCTTTGAGCTAGTCCTCAAAATGAAATTTTCTGGTCTGTGCCATTCAAGATCCGCGTAATTCCACCGTAAACTTGAGCTATCAATACTCTTCTTGGAGAGATGTTAACCATTGCCGTTCGATCTGACGGCCCTCACCGTCCGGTCCTCGTAGAATACATTTCCCACCTTCCAAGATTGTCACCCGGACTCTGAAATGGGCCTTTTACGCGCTAACGCTCTTGTATAGCTCATATCCTACAACGACCACTTCTGATTACAATATACATAACATTGGAGAACATATCTTTTCATAAACATGAAGACAATGTATGAGACAAGACAGGGATATATTGAGCACATGGCAAATAACTTCCCATTGCCGAGCATCTTCCACGGAACAACGCCAGCGCTATGCAAAAACACCAGAATAAAAGTACCACGAGACCCGTAATAACCTCCCACAAACCCTCACCACCGTCCACCACGACGTCTGTATCCACCACCGCCTCCACCTCCACCATACCGCGGACCGCGGCCAGCGTTCGCCCGACCACCTGCACTGTACGGATCTTCCTCCTCGTGGTGACGCACTGGAGGTGCGCGACCCTTAAGCTCAGCGCTAAGCTTCTTGAAGGTCTTGCGCATATCCGAGTATCCCATATGCATCTTTCCGAAGAAGTGATCAGCCAGTCGACGGTCATTATCGAGTCGACTCAGGTAGGCGCCGCAGACGTCGCAAACTTGTAGCTTCTGGTGTCCGGAAGGACCAGATGTATCCTGCAGGTTCTTGAGATCGCGCTCGGCAGCCTCCTTTTGGTATTTAGTTGTTCGGACCTTGTGCATCTCGTTCATGGCCATTGCGACGGAGCCAGTTTCGCCGAGGACGGAGACCTCCAGAAGGCCTGTGTTGATTGTGTTGTTGAGGTCGGCGATTTGCTTAAGCTGTAGCGGGTAGCAATAGATTAGAACCAGCACCGTCTCTCATATGAAATACAAAACAATTGCAGAGATTGAAACATACCAGGTTGTTAGTTTGTCGGATCTCATCCGGGGTTTTCTCCAGACGGCGCTGGGCCGTGTCGATCCTCCGGTCACAATCATCAATGTACTTTTGCATATCGCGCATGTAGTCGAATTCGAAACCCCATTTTGCCTTATCTGCTGATGAAGCTGTTTCGTACTCCGTCTTTAATCCCTCGCTATGTACTTTCGGGCATGGGCCAAGATCTTGCTTGGTGTTGGTGAAGAGGTCGTGGGGGCAGGTGCCTACGAGGTAGGAGCGGCAGACCTTCGGGTCTGTGATGGAAAGCTGAGCATTGCGACCCTGGGCACCGGTACCAATGAGTTGGTCAGCTGGAAGGTAGGTTGTTATTAGCTTGGTTCGGAGAACTTGGTGGGTTCTTGGAGCTGGATTGATAGGTGTTAAGAGGGGGGGAAGTGACATACCGCCCATAAGCTGCTCGAGCAATTTTCTCTGTTCTGCAGCCATATTGAATGCGTCACACGGTAGGGCAATTCAAGGTAACAAGATCTCTTTGGCGGACTGGGGAAGTAGAAAGTTGGAGGTTTTTTGATGCTGGCGCCAAGGAAGGCGGTGAGGCGCGATCGCCCCAAGTATGTTCCAGCTCGCAAGTCGCCACTCTCAGGGCTTTTTGGGCAAGTCATGGGACTTAGAAGCACGTTATTTAAGTAATATCAACTTTGAATCGGTCTAGATGACTGGTCGTTATTGATTTTACGTAAAAAAGCAGTTGTAGTTCACTTCAGTCACTGTTTGTTTAATGCGCGTGCAGCGGGGGTGAGCATGCCAATCTTGTGGGCAGTGACAAGCAACCAAAGTATTCACGTTATTCAACCAAAGTCAATATTTTTGTTGCAAATTTCTTGCTATTATACATTATCTCGTTCAAGTCTTGATGGCCGCCACCATGATTTCGAATATCTCCCAGATACCTCAAAGAACTGGGAAACAGGATTGAACCAATATCTACCAAGGCAAGAAACCTGGCTCTAAGGGCGAGCTCTTATCTCCAAGCATTAAGATCAGCTCGAAGGCCCAGGCTTACTACGCTAGAGTCAGCAAAGCAATCAAGCAAATACAAGAGAAACACTCACGGTGCAAGGACATTCCTCATAGTCTCCCATCCCGGCCAAGTGTCCGAACCACCAGGCTTTTGAGTCATGAAACTATGATCCTCACTGGCACACGTTGGTTCGCCATGCTCAGTCGTCGGCTTCACATTCCCATCAGCATCATCTACACGCTGCATGAATTTGTCTCTGGCATGGGTTTTCTGTTCTGTCAGACCAAGTGCTGCCCCCATTGTGCCACGCGGGTTGGGGGCCTATAGATATGGAGATCCGAGGTTAGTATCGCTTGTCCATTGGGGGTAGTGTATGCATACATCAACGTGTCCAAATCCCTCACTAGGTTCATTGGGGTCGTGGGATCCCCCTTTCTGAAAGCCGTTATCTCCCCAGCCGGTGCCTCCGCCTACGTTGTTGGCTGGTGTGGGTGTGGCGCCGGAGCCGCCAGAGACGGAGGTACGAGGGTGGTTGTGGGGGGGTGACTCGGGCATTTTAAGTGTAGACTTTGATGAGTTTATTAAGAAGAAGAAACCAAGCTTGATTCGAACGTTTCAGTGGGATTTTCAGTGGTATATATCAAGATGGAAGGATGGAGGTTAGAAGGACAGTATTTTTGGAAGTCCATTTTCTATCCCAAATTCCCCCTCCTTTCGTATGACATACATTCCCCGAGACATTGTCATCATGGGGTGGAATCAAGGTTGGAGCGAGCCACCCAAATGAGGTCATCATGAGCTTGATGTCCGGGAGCCTGGGTTGCTATTGGCCAACAGCCCAGCTCAGTCAGCAAGATATACACCTAAGGCCACAGTCCCTCGGGGGCTCTTAATATTATCATTGGCCCCATTTACTTTCAATACCTGATACACATCGTGGTGGTTAGGTGTTTGGTATGACGGGAATTATGGGGCAAACTACTATGGGCATGATACATGATCTTAACGGCCCGTTACAGTGGAGACTGCCCCGCCTGCATTGACAAGGCCTAGATATTCCTTGAAATGTAGTCCCTGGAGGTGTACCTATCCAACCTTGGAAGGCGAAACGCTTCCTATATCCATTGTATTCGTAGATATGAGTCTGTTGATAAACTCGGAAATGCTTTAAAATTACCACAGCTGCATATAAAATATATAAATAGCTAGACCTTACCTAAAGATTTTTCAACGAGGATTATCTCGATCATAATTAATGACCTTTAAGGCCGGCCAACATTGTAACAACATAGCCCCAACCATCATACACCCCGCAAAGACCTGAGCTCGTAGAAAATAAGCCGTGTCAAGATTGATCAACGCTCCCGCAATCGGCGCCCCAGCCAGTGCACCGAACGAAGAAATTCCCCACATCATACCCAACCGAGTGCCCATATAACTCGGATTAGGACAAAAGACAGGATGCGCAACAATAGAAGTGGGAGCTGTCACAAGCACACCACTCAAAATACCCCAGTAGCACACCCACACAATAAACCCGGGAATGTTGGTGACAGCAATCCAAGTGAACATTGCAATAGCCGAGGCTGTGACACAGAACATTAAAATAATGATTGGCTTCACATACGCAACAAGCAAATAGGGGACAATGCGCCCGAAGACAGAGGATCCGTTAACAATAGCGACCATGTAGAATGCCAGACTGGTCGTCGTTTGCACGGCTGTTTCGGCGTAGGAGGCGACATAGAAGATGGGGACGTAATATGCCAGCATCACGCAAGTTAGCGATACTGAGAAAAGCATGAATGGTGGCTCGCGGAATGCGGTCCAGTCGATAAGACTGCGTGCTCGAGACTGATGGACTGGGCGACAACAGAGGATTGAACAGGCGATGATGGCCATCAACAGGCTTACGAAGCCGATGCAGCGCACTGCCCACGGGAAGCCGATTTTGGGCTGCAGTTGGCGGAACATCACGGGGAAGATGACGGCACCAATACTAGATCCAATTGATGCACAGCCGATCGCGATGGGACGTTTGGTGGTGAAGCTTGTTGAAACCACTGCCAGAGCTGGGATGTAGGAGATGCCGCCACCCAATCCGATACAGAATCCTTGCGCGAGAAGAATCTGAAGCGTTGTCAGCAATAATTCACTGGCTCAATTCAAGAATGACTTTACCTGATAATATTCTGTCGCAAGACTGGTCATCATCAAGCCAAAGACAGTCAAGAAGCTCCCGATCACCATCAACGGGCGCAGATATCCCGAGTCAACCAATGGCCCGGAAACTATACCAACCATCGGGATCAGCGTCGCCTGAATACTTCCCACCCAGGAGATCGCCGAAGGCGACTGATTAGACAACAAGACAGTTGTATAATACTCCTGGAAAGCGCCATAGGTTGTAAGAATTCCCCTGTGAACATATTAGCACAGTACACATCAGTCTAATCTGGGAAAAACCGACCATGAATTAACAAAAACACAGAATAAAGCTATCACAGCCAACCAAGCCTGTAAGCCTCCATTGATATTCGGTTTGGCGATTTCATTGTGCTGAGTGCAAATCTTCGGCTCTGGGGCTGTATATTGTTGCTGGGTACTGTCCTTCTCACCCCCCGAAGATACCTTTTCTGTCATATCCGCGATCATTCCCTCTGCGAACCAGCTGGACATGCATTTTGGACACCTGAACCCTTTTAAAGACGTGATCTTACCCCGTACCTCCACAGTGGGGGCCCGTACTCCATGGGGTTTCTATTAGTCACACGAATGAGGTGCCCGTTTTTCGGTTGGCACGGCAGTCATTAGCCGAGCTCTACCGATGGGATCGTGGGTCTGAACGGTGATCTCCGTCGATGTTAATCTCTCTGTTGAGCTTGGAAATAGGTCCATAGGTAGACGAAATTCTGTATAATATTGCGTGATGAATTTATGTTCATACCGAAAGAGGCTATCGACCCTCTCGATGCACTAGGCCCAAAATGGATGGCGATTTTGATAGGGAGATCATACAATGGTTCAACCCAGCAGGACCTGAAGCAATGTTTGATACCTCAAGAATGAAAGTTAGAGCTCAAAAGTGGTCAATTGAACTTGATTAGTTCATGAAACAATACTAAAATGGTAGCAATATAGCAGGCGTGGAACTTGAAATGTATTTGGTAGAGAATTAAGTCAGTTCAACACTCTCATCTCACTTCACCCACTTACCTCTACTCATTGCAGACAAATCTGCTAACATGCCCTCAAGTGAATTTACCAACTCACAACCTCAACTGTTCTTCCATCTCTCTCCTTCCAACCTGCAACGTTCTTCCGACCTCGCCTTCCTTCCAACACGCTACCACTCTATTCTTCGAACAAGATCCCATATGAACAACGCTTCTTTGGGTCAAGATGTCTGATTCCGGTACTGTATTCCGAGGTCCGCACCCGGGATACCCATCTTCCTGGAACCGAGAGTCTTCCTGGTTCCGAGAGGAGCAACCACCGCGCCCCCGACGTACGTTGTAATCCCAACATCCAACAAAATAAACATATACTAATACTATTGCAGGCACGATTCGAGATCCATGGGAGGGCACGCTAGAGTCCGGGCTTGCTGACATGCACGAATTCCATCTGAAACACCACCGCAAGGAACTGGAACGCATCGGCGAAAGGGTGCGGGCCAATAAACCTGAAAACTCGATTTATCAGCTGGCCGAAGATGCCTCCCAGCTCAGTTCAGCTGCATGCCATCTGATGGAAGAGGCTGGAACGATTGAATTTAACGCCCGTCAAATGAGCAACAAGATTCATGCACATGCATCGATGAAGACTACAATGAAGACGAGGGCGGATGTGGCAGGTCTGGAGACAAACGTGGCCAGTCTCAATGAAGCCGCGGCCAAAATCATCAAGTCTGCCGCCGAGGTCTGCGCTCAGGTTGCAGAGATGAACGTGAGCATGACGCGAATCAGTGCGGAAGTGAACGATGCCAGTGCGAGCAAAGCCAAGGAAGAAGTGTGTGGTGCTCGAGAGACCGCCCAGCAGGAGTGGCGACGCAGGAGTAAGGCCACACATTGTGAATTGGGTGATTGTGATTATTGGGGAGGCGTTGGCCCTTGGCACACGAACATACCAATGAAGGCGGCGACCGTTTGGCTGGAGAAACCGGGCCCGGGAACGAATACTACACCCATTAATCACAGCCTATGGGGCACGAACACGGCAAGCTATCATGAATCAGCTGATAGCTACGAACGGCGACGGACCCAGAACAAGGGAATGACTGCTACATCAGTGGATGTCCACAGGTGGCCCTTGAGCGGGGACAAAGAAGAGGAAGTTGATAATGATTCCTGGGTTTAGGCCTGGATGGAAATCAACAGAAGGTGATGATGTTTGAGAGCCTGCAAAATCCTCACATGCACCAAACGATCCGACGAATCTTGATGATACCCAGATGATGCATGTGCTCTGATATCGTGCAATTTGATAGCAATGAAAATTCCACTAAAGTGTCTCTCACTGTAGATTGTAATCAAAGGCGATTAGTGGTTTCGCCATTTTCACCGTAGTATAGACACTGAAGCCAGGATCTGACCAGCATGCAACTTCGACCGAACAGTCGCATGCTGTTAGGGGCGTTTTCGCGCAGCAAACGTCGTTACGTTGGACATGCCGATCTCCACCGATGTTGGCACGTGATAATCCATATTAAGATTATAAATAACTGCCAAGCATGTCTCGGAGGACATCTACACTCCTGCAATTTGTTTCAGCACTAGGCAGGTGCACATCGGGTGAGGCTTAGAAGGTTGAAGGAAGTGGGTTGTTTTGGTTAGGTGCGGGCTAGCGTGTGCTAATAATACTTTTCGGCCCCGTGCACATCAACCCCCTTCTTATTATAATCCGTAAACTGGAGTTTGAATCCACTCGGACTTTCTCATTTGTGAGATTTTAGATTCGAGGGTCGAGGGGGCTGGCCGGAATAGGCCGGGTAAAGAAAGCAATTGACTTCATCGTGGCCAAAGAGGGGGCAGAACTGGAAAGGCTGGATGGGATTAGTACTTGCATAGCATAATGATAGGGGCTTTTTGAGCATCAAGGATATACCGTGTTTATGAAGGATTGAGCTTGGTGTATGAACCTTGGAAGCACTGGACCCTTGTTAGAAACCTCTGACGCATGATACTGCCTGGCTCAGATAGCCAATGGCTTGTCGTTACTGGAGTAGATTTTTGAATGATGATTGGTTTCAATGGACAGAGACCATAATCCCAACACGCAGGATATGTCTCATAGAAATTAAGATGGGCGTCAGTAGAAGGTGACCTAGAGGGGACAAAGTAGTAGGGGCATTCCCCTGGGGAATGAGACGAAGTATTCATAGCAATGAAGGTCAGCGAAGGACTGGTTAATAACAGTCGATTCCCATTGGCCCCTATACGGGAAATCTAGAAAAATACATGTACGTTGTACGAAGTGCTCTTGTTGTCATACATGACCCCTCCATTTCAGGGGGAAACAACGTAATCCAGGGCATACGAGTACGTAGAACTGGTGGTCATGTCATCCCGTGGGCTCTACTCCGTAGATTACGCCCAAATCTGAGTCCTATGAACTGATCCACCCATGACTGTTTACGTGGCTATGATAAAGGCAGCGATGACCTGCCACTTCCGGCCGAACCCGTTGGCCTTCACCGTCCTTCTCCGTCAGGCATCAACCTGGGTACAACATTCACACGTCAATTATGCGTTGGCAGTTAATTGGCATTTCTTCACCGACTGCAGCAAACTTTCGCATGATGCCCAAGGTTATGCATCATAATTGACTTTACCCGGTGACATGGATGCAGCGGACCGAATCAACAGACTTCCCGCTCGTGACGTGGCCGGGGCCAATCTACAAGTCGATAGTTTGCAAGCGCAATAGACTATTACGACGGCAGGAGCAGATAAGCTCAGCTCTTCTATAGCCAAGTCGATGGCGACTTGTAAGCCAAAGTTGTCAAAATCTTGGCATGAGATTCAGGGGAGAATATCCCCCCTTTCTATTAGTAATGGAGTTGTATGACTCAGAAGCATGGAAAATGAGGGGTTTTCTTTTGATTTTTGATTCTTGATTTTTTCAAATTTTCATACATATTTTGTAGATGTAGCCCTAAACGAATGGAAACTGCATGAATCATTGGACAGATCAACGATACAGTAAAAAAGGGAATGAAAGAAATGAAAATCCTCAGATCGGTCCATGGTAGCCTGTGCGTTCAGGAACCAATGTCACCTGATTGGATGGGGATGAGATTGAAGATCCACTCACACGTTGCCACCGCACAACTTTACCACTGGATTCGTGTACCTGATTATCCTGTTCCATGGATAGCGGGCGCGCAGAAGTACGGGTGTGCCTGACCCTTACAGGGTGCATGGAATTGACACATGGCGAGTGATCCGGGGATCCGACACATCTGGTTGACACATTGGATTGTTTGGTATTGTCGCATTTATGGCTCGTATACTTCATCTATTCGTATCTGTTCACCCACGTAATAAGCGAGACGTTGGGAGTGAAACCCCTGTACAGAGACAATGGAGGGTGGCATCGACATCCGATAAGCCGAGAGCAAATCCTCGCACAAGTCCGTTCCCCACATCACACTATGACGAGTCATCTCTTCTGATTCCAAGCCATGAGTGGCTCCACTCGAAAACAAACCGCGCTCTCACCGGGCTTCCTACTGGTTCCTGGCCGACCCGACAGCCCCGACCCGGTGGAGGTCCGATCTCCATTATCTCCATTCAGTTGGGTTCCTGGCGCCCTTCTAGCGAATCATCGCAGAGAAACCGCTAGGTACGCAGGCCCCTCTGAAAGTCCGGGCCAACCATAATTCACTAGCGATCTCGGGAAATCAGGAACCAGAAGGGGCGTAGAAAGGCCTATGGCGTCTAGATTGCGACGGACAGCCCCATTAGTGGAGAGCAGAGTCGGCTTGTTGCCTTTGGGTATTTTTTGGTAATTTTGATTCCTTATTTTTCTGTGTGTTTCAGGTTTTCTTTCACTTTCTGGTTCGGGGGCCTCTTCTCCACCTGGAACATAAAGAGCTGACGACTTCCCTTTCCACTCTTTTCCTCTTCCTTTCTTCACCTGCTGTCCATCTTTCGATCCAATCCGGTCCCCCCTCATTCATTTACCCGTTGAAATCGAGGCTGAGCCTTATTTCAATATCCAATCCTTATCAATCCCGTCTGTAGAACAGGCATAACCAGACCGGTCTTTTCGATCCAATCTTTCGATACCCAAGTTCGCAATCGAACTGTCCCTGTTGATCTTTTCTCCACAAGATCCAAATCAAAAACCACCATTCTATTCACTATGCGCGTCATCGCTGCTCTCGGCCTCGCCGCCCTGACCGGTATGGTCTCGGCCCACCCCCACGGTCACGCTCACCACCACGACAAGCGTGCCGTTGTTGTCGACGTCGTCACCGAGGTCGAATGGGTCACCATTCACCCCGAGGCTGCTGTCGCTGAGGCCACCTCCACCGAGGCTGCCGTTGTCCCCACCTCTACCAGCTCGCCCGCCGTCCAGGTCGCCGTTCAGGTCGCCTCCACCAGCTCGACCTCCAGCTCTCTCGTCCAGCCCACCCCCATTGTGACCCCCACCTGGACCACTTCGTCTTCCGTCGTCGCCAGCTCCACCTCCGACGTGGTTGAGACCGCCACTGCCACCGGCGGCTCCGGTGTCAGTGTCGTCAACAACCTCGGCCAGACCGTCTACCTCTGGACCACCTCCGAAGTCTCCGAGGACATGGTCACCATCGAAGAGGATGGCTCCTACTACGAGGACTGGCAGATCAACTCTGACGGTGGCGGTATCTCCATCAAGCTGTCCACCTCTACCGACGAGTCCTCCGTTCTGCAGTTCGAGTACACCAAGGAGGACGAGACCATCTGGTGGGATATGTCTTCCATCAACCTGCTGAAGACCTCCCTGTTCGTCTCCCAGGGTTTCTCCGTCACCTCCAACGATGCCTCTTGCTCTACTGTTACTTGTGATGCTGGTGATGAGGACTGCTCTGAGTCTTACCAACAGCCCGATGATGTTGACACCCGCAGCTGCTCTTCCAGCGCTGCCTTCACTCTTACCCTCGGTGCTGAGTGATTTGATATGGATGATGTTCCACCTTACATCTACATTGTTCCCTATTATTCTTTGTGATTTACATTTTTGAAGAACATGTCTTTTCTCATGAATACGGGTGCCAAAAGTAAAAGTGCTTTTATGGAGTTTATACGAATAGACATGACTTACGCATCAATGGAATGATCTCACATCAATGGAATCATTACTGGTTTTACGAATTTCGTCTTGGGTAGTCGACACTGTATTTGTAAATTGGTAAATGAGATCTTTCGAGTCTAAACTCAAGCCCGTTGTGGTTGCCGACATTGCCGATCCGTTACCCAATTGAATGTTGACCATCCATTTTTGACGGCATTCACTTAAATGAGAGACTTGGGATACCCACGCCACCCGAAATTTTCTTCTGAATTCACTTTTACAACTCGCTTAACATGACATCCACCAAAATGGAAGTTTTCTACATTCTCTACTAGCACTAGTGTAACGGAGGCGAAATGTTTGAACACCTTTAACCAGTTATACTTTGCCAATACCTCCTTATTGTTAGGGTTTATCTGCAGGCCAAGACGTTCTAGATTGCCGTTAGGCCTGACAGGGCTGACATTCCACCGTATCCCTTGGGGATCCACTTTCCATGTGGAAGGGCTGGACCTTCTCCAAATTTCCACATAATGGAAAAGAAGGTTGCTGGCGATGATAATAATGTTGAAAACCCGACATTGCTTCGCTTTAGACGCTCATTAAACACATGTTCGCTTCAATGTGATTTTCCAAGCTGCAAGCTGCTAAGAAAGACAAAAAACAGTCGTGATGGCCTGTGGTGTTTTCACGGTAGTATTTGATGAGTGGGATTAAGAAATACCGTCGTATCAATATCATACCATGAGTAAGCTCGCGCTTCGAAAGTCATATACATACCGCGTATTCCGTACCAAGGAATTATGAATTTGAGGTGGGGAACGAGGTGCAGAATAGGTACGGACCTCGAGAGTACCTACATCAACATAATTCATAAGAAACAGACTTTCCACTTTGACCATTTACATGCGAAATTAAACAGGGACAATTCTCAATGAAAAGAAAATACATTGGTCGTAATATTCTACTTCAATCAAGAAAAATAAATAACTTTGTCCGTAAAGAAGGAAATTCGACTCAATCGGAAGCCTATACTACATAGCCAGGTACTCCCAGAAAAAGAAAGCGACTTGCACTCCAGTATCCACCGCTTAGTAAACCCGGACCTTGAAAGCAGGGAACTCATAAGTCCAGCTCTCATAAGAAGCCTTGTCAAAGACACAGTCGAAAGTAGAGTTGTTCTTCCACAAAGGACGAGATGGGAACTGGCACAGCATCTGGGTCTCACCCTCATAGTAACCAGCAGTAACAGTGGTGTTAAGACGCGAAGGCTTAACTCCGTTCTCAACCCAGTTAATCATGATCTCCATGTTATCCTCGGGATAAGGACCAGGCTGGAGGTCGTTAGTGCCACAGTGAGCGGCACCGGGAATGAGGTAAAGCTGGTACCAGTCCTGCAACTTGGCGAGGCTCTTAGAGCTCGACATGCCTGGGTACATGACATCGCGGACAGACTGCCAGTAGTGGATGGAGGAAGCGGTGGGGATTGAGGGATCGGACTCTCCGTGGTAGTGAATAAGCTTACCGCCGGACTCCTGGAAAGTAGTGAGATCTGGCAGGGTGGTTTGGAGGGTGTCCAAGTAGCGGACCATAGCAGTGTCCATCCATTCGACGAGGGTGTCGTAAGTAACGCCGTCGAGGGTGGAAAGGTTATCGAGATCGACGAGCTCAACGAACTTGGCGACGAACTCACCGCCGGTGGAGGCGATGTCCAATTCCCAGGCCTTGGTGTTGTTGTTCCACTCTGTCTCTGCGTCGGTAAAATCGGCGCCGATCTGATAAGAGAGGTAGGCGCGTTCGCCCTTGCTATTGTGGAGACCGTCAACGATGGTCTGGGCAACAGCGACGTCCTCGGCAGTGACGGCACCGCTCTGAGCGGGCTGGTAGCTAGTGGTGCTGCCTTCGGCACGCTTGCTGAAGCCGAAACCGAGAGATGTAGCGGTTTCGGCGGCACAGTAGTACTTTTCGCCGACGATGGAGGACATGTTGAAGTTCAGAAGACAGAGGTCAGAGCGGGAGATGACGCCGTCGGTACGGCCGTCGAGAGGGTCACATGCCTTGATGGTCTCGTTGACGATCTTGGCCAAAGAGCAGGGGCAAGGGTAGTGGTCGAGGGTTTTCTCGACGACGTTGGAGAACACATGGTTGACCTGCTGCTGGGCGTAGCGGAAGGCTGGGGCGCCTGTGATGGCGCCGTCGTACTCGTCTCCGTAGCGTTGGATCTGGCTCATTCCCTCACGACCACCATCGGAGCAGCCCTCGTAGTAGGTGTAGAGCTTGGAGCTGGCAGACTGGCCGTAGAAGCCCTTGGTGAAGTACTTGCCGAGCTTGGTCATCTCACCGAGCGCCTGGTAACCGAACATGTGAGTGGCGTCCCAGTTGATAGAGCCGTTGCCGTAAAGGACGACATCATCGTAGGAAGTACCGTCCAGAGCATCGTAACCAGCGGAGGTAGCACCTCCGACAGCGCCGTACTCAAGACCACCGGTGGAAGTGGCCGAAAGAGAGTAGCCACCACCTCCAGCGACGTAGAAACGCTTCTTGTATTCGGAAGGCTCGGGGAGAGCGTACTTAACGACAACAGTGTCGCCCTTGCCGGGGTGAGTGTAGGTCACAGTGACGTTGCAGTAGCTGTAAGACTGGCTGGTAGCGGTGTTGGCGGTAGCCAGCGAGGGAAGCACATTAATGCCCAGGATAGTACCGTTGGAAGGCAGAGCAGACTTCACATTGGAAACGGTACACACATCACTGAGGGAGGTGGCACTAGCAGCCGCGGCGAAAGCCACAGCAGAGGCGCCTGTCTGAAGACGCATGATGAGTCAAGTGGAATAAATGGAAGTGGTTTCCAAAAGAGTGATTTGGAGAAGATGGATCACGAAGAGAAGAGCAGATCAGACCCGACTTATAAGGCATTGGGTTGCCCATGAGATCCTCAATGCCAAACAACTAGACAAAAGCCAAGAAACGGCCAATATTCCTGTTCAGGGGGACGTGGCTTACGATTCAATGCTGATCTCCCGGATGGTAAACTGATCCCAAAGCATAAAAATGGGGCTAATGGTCGCTATGGGGCGTCAAGGCCCTGTAGAACCTCCTGGCGTCGTCATCTCCCTCCAGGCACCGCCCAGGTTTTCAACCATGAGTTTGGAATAGACCAGGGAATTTGACCGGCATTTGCGCGTTCAGGGTACACAACGTCTTCGGCAGTAAGAGCATCATTTTCGTCAGGAGGAATAAAGTGCCTTACTATGAGGTAAGTGGTTAGATGAGTGGGAACTTTGAACCAATAATGGACTCTAGCAGGCAGTAGTGGAGTCAATGCCTGATAAAAATTAGACTATGGTTCGAAATTGGTGCAGAGGACGCGAATCGGTTAAAAGCAAGGCCGGCTTGGCTTGGGATCTGCAAAGGTTAAGTGCAGAAAAGGTTATCAAAACTGGGGAGACCGCGTCACGATACTAAATATGTTGCGAAAAGTGGAGCTTGCGGCCCCTTGGTGACCGCAGTTCCAGGCTCGGGCCACGTTCACCAAGTAGTATATCGGCTTTTTTCCACAATTTCCAGCGCAAAACGATCGGAAATTTGAGACTTTGTCACAGATCGTATCCACTTGAGTGTTTAAGGATGCCAGGTAAATGCTTGCCGGTTTCGAAGGTGTTATCGATCACCGAACACTCTCAAACTGAACGGGTTCTTGGAACCTAACATGTTGACGAACTAGAAGGTATGGACGCGTCGCACACAGCCCTGGAGCCCCATTGCACCAACAAAGCACCAGGCACGGGCTAACGTCGTGGCTTCTGCGCCACAACCTTCACGGCTCTTGAATTGGGCTATACTTGATGAGGTAGGTGGAGTGGAGAGATATCCTTCGGCGGCTGAGTACCTGTCCGCACGTGAGTCTCTAAGATACATGACGCTGGTGAGACTTGATCTAAAGGTCCTTTGGACCGAAATTTGCTGTTGCGTCAAGCCTCCGCTCGTGTGAGACATTTATATCAGCCACTGCATGCAGAATGGTTAACAAAAATAAAGAAAAGTTCTATATTACTGGGCTTGTAACCTTGTGCTTGTGTAAGCGGGACCGATAAGTTGCCCTGACGACGTACCGTTGGTAGACCGTCGGGTGTATATGAAATTCCACAAGGATTAAGAGAATATCTACAGGCTCGGAAAGCAAACGATGTATCTCAGGCGGCTATATTTCAGATGCAGGGTTCATTAACAGCATGTGGGTCCATATGGACGATGCATGAGGGTATGTATCGAATTGCAACAATGTGTAGACAAGGGGTTTTTTTTTCGCGTCGTGAGCAATGTAAAACAAAAGAAAGTCATCAAAGGGCCAAGCAAGCCCAAAATAAAATACAACGCACTTGTCCAAGGTAAATCATCATTCATCAAATTGATCAGCCCAGCTCCCAGTCACAGGTGACATGGTAGACTCGAGTGTTTCCATTGATGGGGGTGGTTTGGCGGGTGCCGGCGCTGGCGCACCGGCGTCCGCAATTTTCTCCGACTTGGCAGGTACCTTGCCTGCAGGAAGAGATGGGAAGTCGGCTTCATCATTAACGGCTGGTGTCTTAGCATCTTTGCGGTCGGATTGGTCCTTGGAAGATGAGCGTTCCTGTGATCCACGCGAAGGGCCACGGCCACGGCCCCCACGCCCGCCTCGTCCTCGCCCCCGGCCAGGGGTGATGTGGCTAGTCTCCTCTGACGCGCCATCAAAATCTCGCCGCACCTGCCCAGACACACCACCATGCATGCCCCGGCGATATTGGCTTCCGCCACCACGAGGATTATAGTCGTCCTCACGTTTCTCGGAGTCCCATTCGCGCCCAGTTTGGGCCTTGAGCTTACGTTGACGGTTCTGCTCACGCTCCTTATCCATAATTCGCCGGCTCGCCAGCTCTTCGCGCCGTTTCTTGGCTGCAATTTGCTCACGCTCCATGAAAGAAGCCTGATCGGCTTCAGCCCGTGCATGGGCAGCAGCTTTCTTGGCGGCGTTTTCTTTGGCAGCGGCCATGCGCTTGGATAATTCTGCCTCAGTAAGTTTTGCCTAGTAAAGTCAATAAAGATCCATTCCATACAGCCAACGCAGCCCTGGAGGGTTCTGCACTAACCTTTCTTAATCCTCCCGTTGCGCTGCGATCCCCTCGGACAGCCGGCACTCGCTGTGCATCCGGGCCATGGGTTAAGTCCTTTTTGCTCTCCTCGTCCGGGGTGGATTGCGGCTTCTCTGTCTCTGGCCGCTTCTCTGCTGTCTCAGCCGGGGGAGCTGCAGGAGTAACCTTTGGCTCCGCCACATTCACAGGTGTCTTCTTCTTCCGCGAGGTGTTTTCCGCAGGCTTCGGGTCTGCCCATCTGGAGTCTTGGAGACTGCGCCCTTGTTTCGCCTGACCACCGCGCCCACGGCCCCGCTGTGAATTGTCACCCCGCTGCGAAGGCTCTCCGCGCGGAGAAGGCTGCTTCTCGGGTGGCGTAATCTCCTGCGGCGGTGTAGGCTCTGACTCTGGAATCACTACTACCTCTGTCTGCACGTTTTGTTCCTCCGCCGACACCGGGATAATCTCGTCGTCGAAAAGGTCGTCTGCGCCACGGGTCTGGGCGAATTCGTCCATGTCTGCCATACCGAGTATATAAGAATGCGATTCACGTATATAGGACGATTGAGTCTGTAAGTAAAGTCGGGCCTGCAGCAAGCACGATCCAAGGGTTTTCAGTCGACTTTGAGGGGTAGCTTTGTTTGGGGGCTGAGAGGAGTGATCCGTGCGGAGAACTAGCGTTGCTAGGCTGGGGACTGGTGGGTCATGGACAGTAAAAGGTGGAAGAACAGCGAAATACAATTGAATTCCGAGATCTCGAGAAAAAGAGCGATAATTCTCTAAAGATACTGGAAGTGTGTTCAGGGGAAGAAAGAAGCTGCCCTGAGGCAATTGCAAACAAGATCACTTACCAATCGATCGATCCAATCAGGGCGGTGAGATCGAAGTGGAGCTTATTTTGCCGATCGATCAATATTAGTATATCAGGCAGTCTAATTGTATTCATATCAATAACTACTTCCATAGATATATCGTTGAGATATGAGCGTCAATCGGGATAGAACCAAGCTACTTGGGTAATTTGCAGAAATGAGTGGATGATTCAATTGGTCCGATAATATATAAAGCCTGAACCAACACCCAAAACACTATAAGCTTTCAGTCTAAAACCCAAACTTTCCCCCTTTCTCCTCCAAATACTGACGCAATCCCTTCGCCTACCAGAACGCCTCTTCCCCAGCTCTGGAAGGCTCACGTTCAACACATTTAACCTGCTGATTCACATCAACCTTAAATGCAAGACCAGAATCCACCGTAATACCATTCAAAATCTTCCCACTGCACGGCAATTCCCCCGGAATCCCATGCACAATCATATCAGCTTTCATATCCTCAGCCAATAGATTAGTGGTTTTCATTTCCTTACACAAAATCTTCCCAACAATTCCCATAGCGCCTAAAATTTCAAGCCTCTCGCCCGGGCGAACCAGCAATTACTATAGCGTCAATTGGTCGAGTTGATGGTCGGCATTATTTAGATAAATTTTCTGTTGAATGTGTATTCAAATATTCAAATTGTTCCTGGCATAACTCATACCTTGTGGAATCTAGATACACTCCCAAGAATTCTCATCTGTGTAGTTTCCTGGACCCTTGAACACATTGCGCCGGGGCCACCGACAATGCTTGCGCCAGTATTCCACAGGGGTACCAACTCCATCCTCGAACTTGGCTCCACGAACCGTCTCGGGCGCAACACCTTCCTCAACCCATTTGACCATAGCCATAAGCACATTGCTACCTGGCTCACTACTGGCGTATGTATCGACACCTTGACCAATGCCATAAGCACCATTTCCACCACCACAGTGACCCATACCGCTGATAGTGAAGAAGCGATAGAATTCATCCAGTTCAGCGGGGGGAAGGTTCATGGTCTCAGAGACATGCGAGTAGTACCACTTAGAGTCCTCCGAGCTGATGAGCTGATCCATCATACCGTGGTAATGCAAGACCTTGCCACCGTTCTTCTGGAAGGGAGAAAGATCGCCATCCCAGGTCTGAATGTTGTATGGGTTCTGAGCCAACGCAGCCTCGGCATCTTTCACGGTGAAATTGCCACTCCAGGACGGGTCGTTGTAGACAACGTACCGGAACCAGTCCAGGCTGTACTCGAAAGGTTCACCGTTGTACATGATGGGTGCGGCAAGATTCTCGGACCCGGGTTGCATACGTCGGTACAATAGCTCGCCCTTGTCTCCGTACAAGGGGGAAAACACTTTCTGAGCTGCGTGAACCTGGGCACTGCTCAGACAGTTGGTGGTGTTCTTCGCATTTGAGGGGCAGATTAGAGTCTCGAGGATCGGCTGACAGAGATCTGGATCTTCGATAATGTCGTCTTTCGCTCCATCGATTGTGTCACATTGGCGAAGGATCTCCTCGTGAACAAGCTCCCAATCAGCAATGGTAAGGAATGTATCTGAGGTCGAAGAGCCTAGGATGGAGTAGAAGTGGGCGCTCCAGGAGATCAGGTTGACAAAATTGATAGCTGGGGCGCCTGCGACGACACCATCGAAGTCATTGGGATACTTCTGGATCGATTTCCATCCTTCTCTGCCACCAGTTGAGCAACCCAGATAATAGCTTTTGTTGAACCCTTCATCGTAGAAGATGTCGGTCAGTTCCTTGCCGATCACCACACCAGTGTGAAGAGATCGATAGGCAAAGTCCTTCAGTACTTCTGGATGGTGATAAAATGGTTTTCCTGAGGTGCCGTTGTGTCCGTTGTTCGCTCCGACCGTAGCGAAGCCCATCTGGGCAGTATAAGCTAGATCATAATATTGGATGCCTAAAAGCGTTAGTAACAGCCCAACTGAGACCGCAATTCATGACATACAGCCCGAAAGACCACCGTTTCCAGTACTGAGGAAGCGACCCGTGTATTCACGAGGGAACCAGGCTTCTAGCGTGATTTGACTGCTGCTCGACGTATTGACAGCCATTGCAACACGACAAATATCCACGGAGACTGCTTGGTATGAGGCATCACAGCTGGGTGCATTGTCCGGCAGGGACAGATTGGTTCCTCCCTGAACATACTCGGCGAAATTGACTTGGACATGGGGTAGGTTGATCTTATCAGAGAATTGAGCGCACTTGGCCTGGAATTCGTCCTGGCTGGCAAAGGCCATAGAGCCCAAAGCCAGGAGAGAGAGTACAGAAGACCGAGTCATGATGCCCAAGTCTCACAGCTGAGCCTGTACAGAAGTTATGAGCTGCGGGAGTGACCGAGCTATATAGCTCCCTTCCACCCCTTCTGACCACATCGGCTCGGTGAACTAGAGGTGGACAGGTGACGATCGGCAAGTAACAGCCAAGAATTTCCCGGGTATTTACATTGAAAGAAACAGTAAATAGTGGATAGGGGTCATAGCGAAAACCCGAAGTAGTCCCGAGGGTGGGTGGGGTTGTGGTGAATCCCCGAGATTGGATTGGATAGAAGACCAACATGTGGATAGAAACGAAACAATGATTAAAGCATAATGTACCTGAAGGTTACAAAAAGTGGGGAATCAAGTAAGGGTAATTAAGAGGGCGAAACACTCGGAAAACCCTGTTTGCTGCAAGGAATCCGGGGTCTCCACAAATGCGGGGTGCGGTTTGGGCAATGGCTGTTGATATCGGCATTTCAACGCCGATCCAACGTCTTTGCCTAGGTATATCGGAGTTAAATTGATCAATGGGATCCGTGATGACTCCCACTGTTCCTCATGCTAGAGACCGCTCTCGAATCCCACGCTTTTCTGGGGGAGGATGAAGATTATCAGAGATTCGGTTTGATCGTTGCAGCCTCCAACCTCTGGGACAACTTGGAGGGCCACTTTTGAGGATCTCGTTCTTGAACTCTTCGGTCCAGTCACAATGCTTCATTGACCAACTTCCGGCAGTCCATATCTCTCGCCTGGTGGTGTTTCAAGATGCTACAGTTGCCCCAAG
Organism: Penicillium sp. S1602; assembly: GCA_023626355.1. Taxonomy (NCBI): domain Eukaryota; kingdom Fungi; phylum Ascomycota; class Eurotiomycetes; order Eurotiales; family Aspergillaceae; genus Penicillium; species Penicillium sp. S1602. Next base: position 675,988 of record JAMAGW010000015.1, on the reverse strand, counting down.
AAGATTTTGAAGCAGCCTTGCAAATTCAGCAGATGTCTTTCCCAAGGCTGCCAAGGCCTCCAAGCGACGAGTAAGAGACTACAAAGAGTCTACATCATTTTTGCTCTCGGGTTTTCCAGGCCCATTTTGGGTGATCCGGCGAAGTATTGTGAATGTAAGAAGCACCACATTCAACAGGATCTAAGCCCATAAAGCAGCCTTGGTAAGAGGAGTCCGAGTTTTTGAGGCAACTTCATGATGAAAGAATTGATGGAAATGCCAAGGGAGATATATTGGTGAGAATTGAGATGGATAGAAGTTATCACGTCCTTTATTTTTACCTTGAATGCTGGGCGTTGTCTTGCATAGAAAAGTGAACAAGTCCCGCATAAGTGATTCGGACCTATCTCTCAATTTATCTCTAGGCGTCCTTCAACTATCTCAAATTAATGGTGGGTAGCCAATGACTGCCTTGTCTTATCTTTGCATTTATAGATGGCGTGATATCCAATATTCGAGAGGACTAGGCTTCTTGCTGGATCAATGTTCGCAGTCTTGAATACCGCACTTTTTCAATCTAAAGATCATGTATGTATGATGGTATCTGATCACCTACCCAGGAAGATTGGGATAACCTCCAAGCTTGATCCTCAGCGCATCATGTCCAGGGCGGGAAAAGTAAACGTAAGAGAGACCGGTCCTTTTCTGATGTACTGCTTGTTCGGTACTACTTGAACTTCCATGTATACCTAGTAGATAAAAGGCGACAGTAAAAATGATATATGCCTTTGCACTCCGTAAATCATATCGATATGATGTAATGTAATGTAATGAATTTGGCCCCCAAGATGGGTCCCCCTATCTGCCCCTCACTTGCCTTTGTTCCTCTTTTGTCTCCCAAGCTACCGAGGTGTAACACCTCTACAATTGGTATTGTCTTTTAAAAACAGTGCTCAGAACCATCATGAACCCCCCATTACCATCGTTGACCTCCGTCTGGCACAATGCGCCATACGCAGCCATATCTCCGGAACGGCCCGAGCTGAGCGCTTTGGGCAAAACAGTAATTATTACTGGCGCGGTATGTAAGATATTTAGATGACAACACAACGCTCAGCCCCTCTGCGAGCGACGATCTCAGCAATTTGTGTGAGCGTTCTTAATGACCTTCTTGTTATAGGGAAGCGGTATTGGCCAGGCGACAGCATTGGCTTTTGCTCGTGCCGGTGCTGCTAAGATCGTGTTGATTGGGCGCAGCGAGGAGAAACTTCAAAACACGCAAAAGCAACTTGATTGCATTAGCTCTGTTCATGCTGCTAGTGTCACAGATGAAGCAGCCATTACTGAGATCGCGACTGCCATAGGCACGTGGGATATTATGATTCTGGCTGCGGGGCATATCTCCCCCAAAGCTCATTTGAGGGAGGCATCGGTGGACGAGTGGTGGCAGAATTTTGAGGTCCGTTTCCAAGCTTGGGCTGTCGTTGTTGGTTTCAAGATTACGTATTGTTCTGTTAAAGCTAATTTCCGGATAGACAAATGTCAAGGGAACTATGATTGCTGCGAATGCATTCCTCCCCACCGCCAACCAAACCCATTCGGCCATTGTTGCACTCAGTGCCGCTGTCTTCTTCCCAACTGGAATTTTGGCTGGTCTCTCGGGATATATCAGCTCCAAGTTCACTTTGCTCAAGGTTATTGAGTTTTTGGCTGCTGAGAATCCCAATGTATTTGCCGCTGCGTTACATCCGGGTATGATAGAGACTGATATCTTCCGGACTTCTGGAGCAGACCCTAGCAAGCTTCCTATGGATTCAGGTACGTTCGCCTCAAGAGTGAATACTGAATGGCGTGTTGCTAATAATGATCTGTCATAGTGAATCTTCCGGCTGAATTTTCGGTGTGGCTTACGAGTCCCGAAGCTGCATTTCTGAATGGACGTTTTGCGATGGCCAATTGGGATGTGGAAGAACTCAAGGCCAAGGCTGATCAGATCCTGTCTAGGCAGCTACTGACCGCCAGTGTGAATGGCTGGCCCTTTTCCCCTAACTAGTTCTTCAACCTACAATCTCAAAAGGCCCAAGGCAACTTGTCTGATGAAACATCAACCAGAAGACAATCCTGATACAACTAGTGAGATATCATCATGCCTACAAGGCTCAAAGAAGGTCCCAAGGATGGCTGTATAGTATCAGCCAATATTGCAATGCATTTAATTTCCTGAGTCCCAATATTTAGACCTTAAGGAAGTATACTGGGAGCTCTTTGCATTGCCCCCAGTCCCGGAGGTAAAAGCTCGATTAGGAATCAGAGCATTTGTCCTATCTGGCCTGAAAGGGGCTATTTCCCTGAACCCTACAGGCCTATGTATATTTTCCTATGAACTTAGGCGCTGAATTTTCCTGAATCCAGCCAAATAATGCGTGAAGTGGAATATATTGATGGAGGAGATAATTAACTTTCTTTGGCTGACGTCAGCTTATGAGGCTCATATACCCCCACATTCCAGTTTCTACATTCCTGATTTCCTTCTCTAGAATTGAATCATTCCTAGAATAGAAGCACGAGGAGCTGTTCGAAAAAGTGGGGGAAAATCTACGATCAAGATGGTGCGCTTCATTACCGACTCGCGCATCGCTCCAACAGGGCAAGCCCCACTCAGAGTGATAGGAGCCGGCTTACCTCGAACCGCAACATCATCACTCCAAGCTGCTTTCGAAGAACTCGATTTCAATCCCTGTCTACACATGGCACAGATCATCCCTCACCCGAGTCGGATGCAGCTGCTACTTGACACAGCCCGAGAGGAAGATACCCAGCGGCGACAAAAACCCATCCACCAGCTCGTTGATGGTTACTCTGCCGTGTGCGATATGCCCTCGATCTTCTTTCTTGAAGATCTAATGGATATGTATCCCGAAGCCAAAATTGTTTTGGGGTGTCGGCCATACCCCGAGACATGGGCCAAGAGCTGCTATGAGAGCTTGGGTTTCTTCTTTACTCGCAAGTTCTACTTGATCGGGTTCCTTTGGAAGTCGGATCGCGTATGGTATCGTCTCAACACGTACATCGTGGAATGGTGTAGGAAGAAGTTTGGACAGGACGATATCTTTCAGCCAGATATGTATGAGCTGTATAATGAGTCTGTAAGAAAGGCGGCCAAGGAGCGAGGACGTGAGATTTTGGAGTTTAAGGCTGAGGATGGTTGGAACCCACTATGTGAGTTTCTTGGAAGGGATGTTCCAGCCTCGGAATTTCCGCGGGTAAATGAGAAGAAGACCTTTGCCTTGATCAAGGCGATTATGGTTACCAAGGGGTTGCTTACATGGGCGGCACTTGGTGGGGCAGTCTGGCTTGGGTGGAGTTATAGGTCTCCCCACAACCTTGGAAATATATTTAGATGACGGGAGTCTTATTAAGATGTGAAATGAATATTGCGCATTATTCAAACTACCTAGTAAACATAACTACCTAATTGTTTCCGTCGTATTTGCCTAGCACCAGTGGGGCCTTGCAAGATTACTCATAGAGCCATGTCGCGACACGTCGGGGATCTTGAGTCACCTTAGCAGCTCCTCGGACCAGTTTACTGAGACCGCGCTTCAAATATTGCCCATCCCTCGGCTTGCCTTGAATCTCACCATCGGCCCATATGACTTTACCTCGTAAAATGGTATACCGAGGCCAATTGCTGAATTCCATTCCCTCGTAGGGGGTATCTAATAACAAGAAAGAATTATCAGAACTAACAAATCCTAGTCAGGCAAAAATTCCAACTTACAGTCAGCGTTATGGTGAAGCATAGAGTTGGTCAAGTGAAAGCCCTTGAAAGAATCTTCTGGATGCCACTGTATCCAATCTGATTAGTCCAGAACATTTTTAGACATAGGAGAAACTTACAATGACCAAATCGGCATCAGAACCAGGCATAATCGCACCCTTTCTAGGATAAAGTCCATACTTTGATAAATCAGCTTGAAACCTTCGCGTGCGAGGAACATTGCCAGTCTTACCAATTTCGCGGGGTTGGTAGATGTCAACTCCACAAATTTCTGTGGAGTGATTCGACCAGTAGATAAGGCTCCAGTATACAGAAGTGGCAATCGAGTCTCAACACCAGGAATTCCATTAGGAATCAATCGGAAAGAGCCTTGTTTCCGCTTGAGAAGACTTTGTAGCTCATCACCCGTACAGTGATGCTCGCCTTCCATGCTTGCAGCATCTTCAAGCACGCCGGCCGGTTTGCCTCTTGGATCGTCGTATCGGAAAGGGCAGTGATCCGATGAGTAAATGGTGAAAGTTCCATTTTCAAGGCCACTGTCTCATTAGCTAGTGGTTTTTTAAACAATGCTGAGCAGAATGGAGCATACACGAATAATTCTTCTTGGTCCGATGCATCTGGAGGTGGCGGAGGCGAGCAAATCATCTTACTATTTTCGAAGCAAGTGGGAGAATGGAAGCGTTTCTATGGACCATTAGTGATTGACTTTTACTGTGGGTATCCTGTGCTCTTACCAGATCTTCCCAGGTCAAATGGAAATACTGAGGGCATGTCTCTGCATAAACGGGGAGACCCATTGTTTGGGCCTTGCGAATATTTCTGGCACCAAGCTGTATACTCATGTCAGTGTTTTATTTCTATTAAGGTTGTTGTTGTACTTACCGCCGATCCAACATGGACAAAGAGAATTGGATTCTGAATCAGCTGTGCCAGCGCGATTGCTCTGTTTGTTGCCTCGCCTTCGACCAAGGGAGGGCGCGATAGAGCATGGTAGTACGGAGCTGAAGTCGAGATTAGGGATGCAGCTCATCAATCTGAAAAGGAAGAACTTACCAACCATCCCCTTTTTCTCAAGCTTGTCTGGCTTTGTATTAGTTCAAAGTAAGTTTCATGGCATACTAATTTTTCTCACCAGTGAGCCATTGGATCATATCACCGTTCTCGGCGTGAATCATCTGTGATATGAGTTAAGATCCTAAACGCAGAAGACAGGAAGACTTACCGTAGTCATCGAATTTTTCTTAGCTGCAAACATGACATCCAGCAATTGAGAATCCGTCATGCGTTGTGTCTCATAAGTCAGGAATAGCTTGCAACTGCTAACACCCCACTCATTCATCAAAATAGGCATCTCTTCATCCAACACATCGGTATCATTGCGGACTATGATTATGTGAAATCCATAGTCAACATAGCTACCCGTAGCCTCAGCACGTGCATTATACGCCGTGATAACATTAATAAGACTTCTGTCTTCTTCTGCTCGAGTCTGGGTTGCGAAAGTAATGATCGTGGTGGTTCCTCCCGCTGCAGCGCTTTTGGATCCAGTCTCAAAGTTATCTGCACATTCGCCACCTAGCCCATGAGGTCCCGTCTTCAAATCCTGAGAGAGGTGCACATGGGCATCGATGCCACCTGGCATTACATAGGCGCCTCTGCCAGTTGTTAGATCAGTGCCCAAATGGTGTTGATGAATACGCACTCGGCATCTATGACTCGGGCTCCTTCTAGTTCATCGGTCGTGAAGCTTTCTGCCAGTGCTCGAACCTTGCCATCTTTGATTCCAACACAGCAGGTGCTATTGAGTTTATGTGAGCCATGTGGCATGTGGGTAGCCGGAACATGTCAAGTTTACCTAATATCGGCGGCGGTAACCACCTTGCCATTAGTGACGATCAAGTCAAACTTCGACATAATCTTTGATTAACTGCAGTACACAGAATGGTTGCTATTGTGTATTTAATCTTGAAGTTGTAGCTCATGCCTTCGTCTTATCTTATTGCTTATCTGTAAACACTCGAGTCTAGATAAGGAAGGATGCGGCAATCTCGCCGATCGAGCCGATAGAGCCTGATAACAACAGCCGACGTACTTACCCTATCTTTGTATCTCGTAATAGGACTATAGGCCTTCGTCGGACCAATAAAACCTGTGCACCACCGCTCTTCGGTGTCAGATGCTTCAAAAGTCCCCAAATCTTGTTCCTGATGGTAGCTTTGCGCTACCAAGGGCATTCTGACTGCCTTTTGAGGTTTGAAGGGCACCAATAAGTTATAGAAACATTATACATTGACTAATTATCGCTGAATTGGGGATGCTCGGCATCGGGGTCCGAGAATGTCTTATTCCAGTGATTTTGCATATCCTCACAAAGCTCAGAGCTCTTTTTCCATGAATCAAAAGCATGCTCCAGATCGCACGCTACGGTCATGGCCTCCTCCCAGTACGACTTTTCAATGTCATATCCAAAGCGCCGGATCACATCCTCCGGTCGAGTATAAAGTCGTCCTCTCCGGGACTTCTTCGTAAGTTCAAGTCCAGCGTTAAACTTGGGACTTGAGGCGTGGAGGAAGAAGACTCGTGGAGCCTTTGCAGCGGTGGCATTCGTAACACGCCAGATGTCTTGACTAGTAAGCTTATAGTCTTGTATGGGGTCCGCCTGCACCATTGCGGTAAAAGTCCATGCTCCGTTGTCATAATCGCGCTCCACGGCAGCCACAGGCTCACTGACGGTATGGAAAGTCGTGTCTAAGGCACTGGCCGCTTGTATAAAGGTATCTTTGTCGCCTTGCCCATATGCACCTTGGCCCAATAGAGGCCAGTAATATTCCGGGCCGTAGTAGTTGTAATATACAGCTAGGAGAAGGGTCTGGAAATGCTTTCTTTTGGAGACGAGCATCACCCCAGACTCGGTGGCTGCTCGGGCGGTCATAAGAGGCTCTGATTGCCGTGAAATGTTGAAATACAGGGGCGAGGCGGTATTTGCCCAAAAGTCCGGCCATGTAACAAGTCCTGTGGAAGAAAAAGGGTCGGAATCTAGTAGCGCGGTGGGGTCGTGGAGGGGGACGCAATCGGCATCAATCCAGATGAAGTTTTCGAATGATGACAACAGCATCGCAAAAGGTTTGATCTGGAAGTGTTCCACCTTGATGTGCTTGGTAGGTTTGCCTTGCCCATCACGAACCACGTCCATCATATCTTCGAGTACCTTGCACTGGGCGTTGAGCACTGGTAGCACCACTTCACAGATGTAGGGCTCATATTCAACCCAGTCCTTGAGGAAGACTTCTACAGGCAACTCGCATCCGGTCCGTCGGATCATGCGTAGAGACGCCACAAACGTAGGTAGGTATTCGCCGCCGGCAGATGAAACGATGCCTTTGGCGCCTTTATTATAAGGACGGGTTTTCTGCTCTTTGATCGCTGCAACAAAACCATCATGTGCCTTTTGCATTGGCCCTTGTATTTCATCAGCATTGGCGACAAGGTCCGGTCTTGGCTTCAAGTTCACGGGATCAAATGTGACTCCATCAACGTGTCCATCCACCTTAGGCGGAGAACATTGAGGCTTCTGCTCTTTTAGCTGCACAGAAAGATCTCGCAAAAGTGCTTCCTGCCTAGCTGCCAGTGACAATGGAGCTGGAGGGTGAAACCCGGATTTGAGGCTCGTTACGAGATTCCTTAACCCGAAATCGGAATCTGAGATGTCGAGTTGCGTCTCTGTAGGTCCAATCCACAGGGTGTTATATAGACGGTCCCGCCCAAATAGGTACAAGTTGATCAGGAGGACAGCGACCAGAATGCCCACGATAGCTCGCCGGCTCGGGCGGTTATTCATGAGCATCTCAAGAGCTGTGACCTCGACCTCGATAGAAATGCAACTTCCAAGAGAGGTGAATCATAAATGCACTCGCAAATTTGACGCGCTGCTCAGCTACTGTGCTGCCTGTTCAACGGTCGGCCCACTGGAACAGGCCCAGTTGGGGGAAACAAAGCCACATCAAAGTGGATCTGGCCCCAATTAGCCTTGTTTGTCAGGGGTGTACGTACGCACAACGTACGTACGTGATTTGTGTCATGCCAAGGCCCGTAAGGGTATTGTTGGCACAATGAGAGCAGATCATTGCTTGTCTTTTCATTAAAATGTCAGCCGCGGCATAAATTACCACCTACCAAGGTCTTCAGGCCTCGATTGTTGGAAAGGCTAAACCCTTCCAAGCTTGTCAGGATAGTTTAATGCAACTCGAGAAAGGTTAAATTGTGCATTCAGGCATGAATCTCCCTGACGAACCTCATTCCTTGTATCTGCCATGAGCTGCTCAATACTATATTTGTACGTGAAGGGCGGATCCAGCCCTATGAATCTGCGATCTGTGATCGTCATGGAAGTAATCGGGTTGACCCACATTGCCGCCCCGTAAATGCCGTAAAGAATGGAAAAGAGAAAAAGAAAAAAAGAAAAATAATTGACAAAAGGAAAAGTAAGTATATATTCAATTATAAGAAAAGCGTCTTTATGCATTGTTCCTGATGTTGATAGACCCTTGCGTGAGAGTCAACGTGTCGGAGCGGCCATTTCTCCGCACGTATTTCTCCGCATAAGCTCTTCGGGTTGGGCCGCCCAGCACTTTTCTCTCCGACCTCTTACCGAGCACGTCATTTCCACTCAATCTCACCGGCAGGCGAACGGCCACAATTGTCCCCATCGCCATGGCTATCGACGAGAACGAGGTCGCGAGAGCTCCGACGGAGCAAACGCCTCTCCTGCGCGATGCCGACCCCGCCAATGCCGGCTCGACTGACGGAGAGTCATCGGCGACCGAGGAGGTCAGCACCAAGGAGTTGATCATCATTTTGGGCAGTATTTGGGTTGGAGTTTTTCTTGCGGCACTTGGTAAGTGTTTTCAGTTCCTAAAAGACAGCAAGACGCATTGGTGTACATACGAGGCTAACTGGGCTTCCTCATTGCAGATACAACGATTGTCGCGACGCTTTCTGCCCCAATTTCTTCCTCATTCAACTCGTTCTCTTTGCTTTCGTGGCTGGCCACTTCATACCTGATCTCAAATGCTGCTTGTCAACCCCTTAGCGGCCGGTTGACGGACATCTATTCGCGTCGCTGGGGGTTGGTCTTCTCGAATATTTTCTTCGCACTGGGCAACCTGATCTGCGGTCTGGCAAAGACTGAGAGCACAATAATCCTTGGCCGTGTTGTCGCGGGTATTGGAGGAGGTGGTCTCACAGCTATCTCGACCTTTGTGACATCGGACCTGGTTCCCCTTCGGAAACGAGGCATTTGGCAAGGTATCGGCAACATCTGCTATGGAGCTGGAAGCGGTCTTGGAGGTGTGTTCGGTGGCTGGATCAACGATACACTGGGATGGCGCTGGGCATTTTTACTTCAGATCCCCTTCTTGTTGATCTCATGCATCTTGGTCGCGTTCAAGGTCAACATTCCAGTGAAGGATTCGGACAAGGCCCGGATTAAGCGTGTTGATTTCCTAGGTGCCATCACCCTCGTGCTGACGCTTGTTACACTGCTGCTGGGTTTGAACACCGGTGGAAACCAGGTGCCATGGACCCACCCTATTGTTCTTACATCTTTACCCCTCTCTGCGGTGTTTTTGGCCCTGTTCATCTACGTGGAAGCTCGGGTTGCCTCGGAGCCCATTATCCCCGTGAAACTCCTTTTGGATCGCACGGTCGCAGCGGCTTGTCTGACGAACTGGTTCACCACGATGGCAGTCTTTGGCCTGCTATTCTATCTTCCCCTGTACTTCCAGGTGCAGGGAATGTCGGCCACTGCCGCCGGAGTTCGTTTGATTCCGCAAGCAATTGGCACATCTATTGGCTCCCTGGGCTGTGGGTTCATCATGCGATCTACTGGTCGCTACAGGCTATTGAACTCTGCTGTCATGGCCCTGCAGGTGGTGGCAGTTGGTTTGGTCTGTACCTTGAACTTCTCCACCCCTTCGTGGCTCCCTTTCCTCTACTTCTTCCTACTCGGAGCCTCGTATGGCAGTATGCTCACCATCACGCTCGTTGCTCTTATCTCTGCCGTGGATCATGAGCACCATGCGGTGGTTACATCGGCATCGTATGCCTTCCGTAGCACAGGCAGCACAGTTGGAATCACGATTGCATCGGCCGTATTCCAAAACACTTTCAAGGTTGGGTTGTGGTCTCGCTTTGGTGACCGCAAACATGCGGCCGAGCTTATTTCAAAGCTGCGAGATAGTATCGATGAGATCAGAAAACTTCCCCACGACTGGATCCCAGGTGTGCTGGATGCGTACATGAATTCTCTGCGGGCGGTCTTCTTGACTTTGTTGGGGTTGACTGTGTTGGGAGCCTTGGCCAGTCTTGCCATGCGCGAGCACAAGTTGCACAACAATCTCTCTCGGCGCTGAGAAACTGACTCAATTAGGAACATCACATAGACTCTAGATATTTGACGTATTCATATATGAGACTTGAAATATAAGTTATACATCGAGCACCATGCAATAAGCGCAAGATATACTCCCCTATAGTTACTGAACTTAAGTTTGCGGCAACTCTAAATCTCTTAGTCATAATCATAGAGTTGACCGCCTTCGCGTTGCAGTGTCCAATCATCGTCATACGATGCTGCACGGCTGCCCGCCTCTAACCGCCAATGACTCTAGTCTCTTTGAGTTCCTCTTTGTGCTTCTTGTGATTGGCGGGAGTCCTGGTTCTTCCTGCAGGAAAAAGGAGTCTTCGGCCTGATTCAATTATTGTGGTGCTACTCCACAGCTGAAGCCAGAACTGAAGCTACTAGCCAACACCTTCAAGTGGCAAGACGTGGCGGCTGGGGATTGAGTGGAAAGATTCATTAGATCGGAGAATAACCTCCACAGCTACACCGCTTCATATAAAACGAGACTGATAAAGAAGCCAAGATTGCAGGTTACACCAAGATTTTCGTGCATCGCATATGAGGGCCCAGTCACCGCTTCGATTGCCTGATCTCCACCCCAAACCACAGAGTCTGCCGGATAAGCGTTTTTAGACCATTCGATCGGGCTTTTCGTCGGAACTGCCCTGGGCGATCCTACATTTTAAATCCCTTTGAGGCGCCACCTTGAAATCTTCTGCATATATACCCGACAACCAAATCATTTCTCCGCATCTCGAGTGTCGACCCTCGTTCCCTCCATTCTTATCGAACCAGACTGGCATATGGCTGTTGGCTTTTGATCGGATCAGAAACCCTACAATATCTACACGATCAGCGTCACAAAGGGACCGTGGACCAGTGAAATGGAGGTGGACGGAGAGGAGACGGTATTTGGCAACAAAGATGGCTATCGCCTTAGCTGCGATCCGCCCACGTTCAATGTGACGGTAGCTCCCTCGCCACGACGTCGCCGGCTACTCCTATCGACCGATAGCGCCTTCGCCGAGACCGTGCTTCCGTCGTTGGTTCAGAACCCATACATCGAGCTGCGCTTGATTACCGACGAACCCTCGGCTCTGCTGGCTGGCACGAACAAGATTCCTCATTACATGGATACGGTGGATGGACAAACGTTTGATAAAAAGACTGGGGCACGGAAATGGCTTAAAGCAAAGACTGCTGAGCTCTGCGAGTGGGCTGATATGCTGCTTGTTGCCCCCATTGACGCTGGGGCCTTTGGGTCTATGCTAGCGGGGTTGACAAACACCTTGACCTTGGCGCTTTTACGTGGCTGGGTCTCAACCAAGCCCGTCATTCTCATCCCAGGGATGACCGTTTCAGAATGGGATAATCCGTTGACTCGCCGACAGCTAGACGAGCTCCGTCGGTACTGGACGTGGGTATACATCGTGAAGCCGGTACTTTGGACATCAAACGGGCCTGAGGATTTGACAACCTTGCCATGGGACGGGTTGACAGACCTACATACCACACTTCAACTAACGTTAAACATACCCTCGGTGGCTGCATCTATGGCTGCTGCATCTTCAACGAAGGGCAAATCTGCCGCGACCCAATCAACTTCGAAAGGGAACCAATCATCGGATTCTGGCAGCAACACTGTATCAGCCTTGCGACATCTGCAGCCTCACTGGCCAACTTCCGAAGCAAAATCACAGTCCCTTCCGTTCGAAATCTGGCTTAATATCTTTGAGGAACAGTTGGGAGATTGGGAAACCGCCAAAGCCGTTGGAATTCCAACCCATCTTGCTGTTCCTCAAGAATGGCAAAGCCACTTACTGAAAATGTCCACCCCTGCTTCCCTTGAATACACAATTCTCCGAGGTTCCTTTGCCGCCATAAAGAAGCGCATTGACGCACTTCCTCGTTGGAAACCTTTGTCAGACCTTGCCTGTCATCTTATTGTGAAATTCTCGCGAACCGATATCCTGTCCTACCTCACTGAAAACCACCTCGACCTTTTGTGGACGACATCCCGTCTCACCAATATTCCTTATCGTGCATCTGCAATTTACGGCAACCCCACTGTTTTGACCTGGTGGCGCGATGCTCCTGCACTTCCCAATAAAGAGTACATGGCCGATGCCATGGACGGTGCGTCCAGAGCTGGGTTCATCCATGTTCTAGACTGGTGGCTTCATTCGGGACTCCAACTCCGATACAGCGAACGAGCGCTCGAATCTGCTAGTGCTGAGGGCCGGATTGCGGTTCTTGACTGGTGGAAAGCAGCCTCAACTAACGCTCCACGCAACAGGCCCATTGCAATGAAAGTTGGGAAATCAGTGCTTCTCGCTGCGCAGTCTGGTCGCACGGCATCATTAGCATGGTGGGATGCATCAGGGATACCATACAGCCACGCCGAAAATGTTGCTCGAATTGCCAGTACGCATGGCCATGTGCACGTGCTTGATTTCTGGTACCGTTTGAAGGGCCCAAAAATGATCTTCGACAATCAAGTACTCGTCGGTCCAACCAAGAACGGCCACGATCATGTTCTACAATGGTGGAAAGACTGCGGTCTTCGTGTCGAATTCAAAACCTGCGACATCGAAGAAGCTCTGGAGGACGCAGTTTCCGGAGCTGATGTCCGCGTGCGCGCGTGGTGGGAACGTAACGGCCTCAACTTAGGCCTTGGAACAAGAGAATGGATGAAGCCAAAGGTGCTTTAACTTGCATTATGAGTATACGCTCCGGGGTTTGGGTTTCTGATCATGCATTGCAGGCGATGGAATGCATATTATTGTTCTTTGTCTTTCTGTTCTTTTCTTGTCTCTTTTTTGATCGGTTGACTGCTATTCTTGCTTTCTACTTATGACACAGACGATGAGATGACCCAATGAATACCCATTTGAATATTTTCATCCATGTCATTTTATTCGCTCGGTCGTCCACAAGGACCCGAATATACATATCTACCTTTCTCCCTGTATCTATCCTGAATGAATCACGAATCACTCCCATTTCTCCACTTGTACATGTTTAATCTCGGCATCTTTCAGCACCTTTCTGATCTCCCCAAACTCCTTAAACGCATCCGACTCGGGGAATCCAAAGTGATCCTCCACCTTATTCCACCCGCTGAACAGCACATATTCCTCATCTTCCCCTTCCTTGTCAATCCTCCACCCACCAGCGTATGAGAACGGCGCCGTATACGCCCCAAGGTGAGGTACCCCGTTCTTGAACAAAGCATCAAATTCATCCTTATTACTTGCCGCAACAAAATACCTGCTTATAGCAATGACAGGTGCGTCCAACGGGATAGAAGAGGTAGCAGGCTAAAAATAATAAGCCAAGTCCAAACTGGGATATTATACCTTCCCTTCCGAACTCACATCCATATCCAAATGAAACATCCACTCAATATCAACATCATCCTTCAACCGTCCCAAATTCGCCAGATTCGTCTCAGACGGAATCCAATCTCCAGTATGGACAGCAACAGATTCCCACCCTCCAGTGATATAAAAGCGCTGGGGGTCCTCTACCTGGCGGAAGAAGTGCGCCGGGTACTTTGAGAACTCACTTTGCGCCTGCTGAGCCTGGATGAGATTCGTCTTTGTTATGGGGGAAGGTTCTTCGCCTCTGAGGCGAAGGAGGGCAATTTCAGTGACTGGCATTGTGGTAATTGATAGAGAAGATGGATATTAAGATCGACGGTGCTCTGAGTTCTGTCCCGAGAGGATATCTCAGGGTCTTTTTGGTTTCTGTTTATATGCTTGGGCTTATGTCGGGGTTACGGGTGTTCGGGGGCCGAAGGATGCACTTGTGGAGCCCGAGGCAGACAACTCATTCAGGGGGGGTCGATTGGCGCTGCAGCTCGCTTTACGCGTGCTCGACTGGGTGAAAGTCTTCGAGATGCATCCAGCGAGGAAAATGCCAGTGGGCATCCCAACCACCACACAGGAATTTCCTGGCTCGCTTTCTAGAGGCAAGGAACGAGCACCCAAAGATCGTCACAGACAGTTCAATCGGCATAAAACAACAATCTTTCTACCCCCCAACCGAGCAAATACTTGATAGCAATAATAAATCCTTTCCAGCTAATACATCTTGTTAGTATAAGGTTTCTACTCAAAATCATTTGCTTGGATCATGGAGATGAAGACTGTTTCAAGGTTTTTGTGTGCTTAGATAAATTGCTGGTTGATTGTAAAGACTTGAAATTATTCTCTGTCCTGCGACGCTGATTTTTATTGTTTGAAAGCACCTCGGCAGGAAGCTATAGCTTAAGGTACCTAGGTAGGTACCTAGGTACAATGAAGAGAACTTATTCCGAAAAACGGCATGGCATTTAGGATTAAGATACGCGTAGAATAAGCCATGTAGTTCTCTCTATACAAGTCAAATGTCTATGCACCCGGTGTATCTTAGAGAACATGACATAAGCGCTAGTATGAAGAGCCCTGGAGGGCTGTGAACCTTGGAAGCTTGCCAAGATTTAAATCCTCCTATAGTCAAGAAAGGAATATCCCATCCATGGATTTACCGGCCCGATGGACTGGGGAAAAATCAAAGTTGGTGCTAGGTCTGGTAGGTGATGTTGGCTGCTTTCCCGGGTGGTTTCCGCTCTCTAGGTGGAGATTGAATTTGGAAGAAACAATGAGATCTATATTACATAGATACCTATGAGCACCTACTTTTTTCCCTTCCAGCATCTTTATCGGTGCTCTTATATGAGGATTCGCAGTGCCACATCAATCAATATCCTTTGATCTACATCCAAGATGGTGAAATCTCCCGACGGAAACAAACGGGAGAGAAAATGTGAGGAAAGGGGCGATATATATATGTTACAAGACTATCGTGCCAAGAAGGCCTCTTACTATGCATATCGCCATCCAATACCCGAACTTCTTCGAGCAGAACGCCGATTACGAGAAATTGCTCAGAGAGAGGTCTCATTATCAGCAGAGATCAAGGAAGTGCCAGCCCCCTCGGATAGATCACAAGAGATAGAGGAAGAGCTCCTGGATCTTAGAGAGGAATACTTCATGACAGATCAAAAGAGGGGTCGGTTCCTTGACAACTTTCATTCTGGAATGCTAATAAGAGGGTTCAACCTATGGCGGTCACATCCCCAATGGTACCTACATAAAATGCTCTTGAAGGACTGTGCTGATAAAGGTGGATGTTGCGGTCGAGATTGTGGGTGCTGCCAAGATCGTAAGCTTGGACCTACACGCCAATTGGGAGCTGGGCACTGTACCACTGAGTGTGGATGTTGTCAGAAGGCTCGTGGGGTCGCGCTTACAGATGAAGCGACGGAAACTATGAAGGATTTATATCCACTAAATCCGGATTTTAATCGTCCATACTATCGAAAGATAATGCTGGGCTCAATATATGGTCTTGCTGATGGCCATACTGAGAACCCCTTTAATCTAATCGATGGATCTCCCAATTATGAGCAGAGTGGCTCTTCAAAAAAAATGGACAAAGGATTCAGCGTCGATTTTATCCAAGAGACGAATACCCAAGATGCTACGGATTTTTGAGAATTGAATAGCGAGTGTTTTGTGTTAGCAAGATATATGTTATATTCATGTAGCTCAGACTTGCTATCCATGGCTAGATTACTTATTTGCTTGATTTTTGCCTTTTTCGCTCTGGTGGACTTGATTTCTTGGGTACTTTGACCGGCTTATGCCTATACACTATCAGGTCTTCTCATACACGATCAGCAAAATGAATGCGGACTCCAATACCACAGCCATTTCTCTCCGAGAAATCCTGTAGTACACGCTGAATACCCCCAGATGTTCGAGAAAACTAAATGACGAGCTGAATTAGCTTATCGAGGGGGCCGGATCCCTCTCCTATCTCCTAGAAGCAGAGTCAAGAGGAGCTACCGTATGTCGTTGCCGTGATCAAAGAAGCGCTTCGTCTGCATCCGGCTGTGGGTCTGCTGCTCTAAAGATGCTGCCAGACCTATCTTTTTCCTGGCGAATGGTTGTATGACGTCTATTCCCCAAAGCTCTCGGTCAGAATAGCTTCCGCGAGTGAAGAAAGAGCCACGCGCAGTCACATGGTAGGACTGCGGCCTGAATCACCGCGAATTTTTATGCTCCCAGGAGCGACTACATGGCGTGGTAGCCAACATTGGCTAGGACTACCTTGGCGACTCCGCCAATACCTAATAAACCACCCAGTGATCAAACACGACACAACCGCAGAGTTCGCTGACCGTATCGCCAGTCTATGGCAACTAGTTCGCGGGGTCGACTTCCGTGAGACGGTCGTCACCATTTCTCATTGTAGTCGTTCTCAATACATCCTAGAATGGAGAATGCCAGGTCGACTTAGTCTATAGACATTAAAACCTATGCATTACCTATGCATTGATCCTTCTGCTAAAGTACAGCTAAGACAACTTTGTCCGAGGTTCTCAAGCTAGTTCGTGCTGCTCATCATAATTCAACTGGATGCTATACGCCTATACTTCTTTGCTGTGGGAGTTGTTAGTAACATTATCAGGAACAGATATAGTAGGGCCACATACTAAGTATAGCCCATCTTCTCAACTGCGGGAGTCTTGATCGCATTACGATCTCCGAAAGGATTATCCTCGTCATCTTCTTCTGATTCCTCACTTTCACTTTCAAGATCCTGTAACGCAGACAAAGCACTCGGACGAGGCGGCTTAGGCGGACCAACGCTCAATCCACTGAAACCCTGATTCATCTCATCGTCCATTTCAGCTCTTGACCGCCAATTTCCACCCAGAACCTCATCTTCACTGTCACTGTCATAGTCGACACTCTTGTCCAACACCTCGAACGCCATCAAGGCTGTAACAAGCTCTTCATTGGCATGAATCAAACCACCCAAGAACTCCTCACTCTCAATATGCTGAATATACCGCAAAATGCCGTGTCGAAGCTTCTTACACTTCTCAAACCGACTGATACACTCCGCATCCTCGCTAACCCGTGTCGTCTCACGGTTGACAAGCTTCAGCGCATTTAACAGATTTGTACTCGCAACAGAAGCCGATGCAAGCGTCTGCACGATCTCCGGTCGCTCTCGTTCCAGATTGAAACTCCTGCCGACACTAATCGAAAGTTTCTTCTCCTTCTTGTCCTTCTTCGGTTTGCTCTTGTGCTTCGGACTACTCAGCGTCGTGGAAGGTCCATTTCCTGCCGACACGGATACCGTATGTCCCATTGCGGGTTCACTCGGGTTCGATGACCCTTCTCTCAGGACCTTCGCCTTAGCCTGCGTGGCGGGCTGCTTCCGCTTCGGCAGCTGTCTGTATAGAGCGGTGATCTTGTCCATGCCAGGCGTATCCTTGTATGTCACAGCCCATTGTCCAAAGAGAACTTTGCATTTTTGTTTTACGAGTGGATCGGAGACAGGATCTGTTCCTGCGATGCGCAGTCGTTCAAGGAGGGGTTCGTCGGCGAATCCGCGCAGAAATCGTTCGCCTGCGTTTTGGATAAGGAAGTCAAGAATGACGAGGGCGCGGAGCTGTCGATGGAGGTTTCCATATTTTCTGTTTGATCAGATCAGTCCAGCGTCCTGGTGTGGGGGTATTTTCGCTGACTTACAGCTTCTTGCGCAGTGCGCGACTCGCTTCCGTGGGTCCGCTGGCCTGGATGCGGATCACCTCGATCAAATCGACGATACCGCTAGAGTCTTCCACTTCATATGTTTCGCTTGTGAGAACCTCAATTTGCACGGTCACGGCCGAATATGGTTTCTGTAGTATCATGGGACGATATGAGTTTCGTGGTCACACGATACACTTATCGTGCGATTTCGCGATGTTAAGGGTCTTACCGAAGACTGGAACATTATGGGCAGCAATTCGGAATATCTGCTAATTTCACACTGTTGGTATATTGGTGCGTTCCTGAGGGGACTCGGTTTTGAGGATATTCACTGACCTGAAATTGGTCCTCTGCACAACCCCGCCGGTATCAACAGTTTGGTACAACCCCGCACGGGTTGAAATGCACACCAGGAGTCGTAGAGACCGAGGAGATCAAGTTGGAGCAATACAAGACCGCAAAAAGCAATAGCTAAGCTGGCAGATGCCTAGGTGTAGTTCCTTTATCACAAACTGAAACCGAGACCTGGAGATTAGTGTGATAAGGAAGAGGATGGTGACGTCGGAGGCAGGGGAGAGTCTTGGCGCTAATCGGGAGGATCAACGTCTGAGTTGGTGGATGTAGTGGGCGTCAAGGGACCAGTTAAAAAGACATGCAAGTTGGAGTTTCGCTGCCCAAATTTGAAAAGCACACACTCGTCCTTTCCATATTTTGATATTTTCATACATTTCATATTTTTTTCATTCTTTATGATCTTCACGTATGTAAATGTAAATCTCTATGTGCCTCGATTAGGACTAGGGCGGGGTTGTGTATGGGAAACACGTCGGGATAAGAGAATACGAGATTTTAACAATACGAAGTAATTCCGACTCTAAATTCAGCTTAATTTACCCGTCACATATGATTCCAACATCTTCCTCGTCCCAATCTTATTTGGCGCGCGTCCTGTCCCGCTTTCTGATCTGCTCCACCCTCATTCTGGCTCTCAGCGTGGCCCTCAAGACCCGCTCCCGTCTCTCCCTCCTCTTCCCCTCCTTTGCTCCTCCTCCTTCCTCCCATACCGCAATCATGTCCTACACACAAGAACGCTACATCGCCGAGCTGGCCGTCCAGCGTGCCTCCCTTCTCACCCAAAAAGTCTTCTTCGAGAAGGCCAAGGGCACCGTCTCCAAGGATGACAAGTCCCCTGTCACCATCGGCGACTTCGGCGCCCAAGCCCTGATCATTCAGGCCATCCGCAAGAACTTCCCTAACGATGAGATCGTCGCCGAGGAGGAGTCCCGGGAGCTGTACGAGGATAAGGCTTTGAGTGCCGAGATCTGGCGTCTGGTCAAGGACATTAAGCTCGATGACGCTGAGAGTGACAGCATCCTCGGCGGTCCCCTTGCTAGCGAGGAGGAGATGCTCAAGATCATCGACCAGGGAAACAGCGCCGGTGGTGCTTCCGGTCGTATCTGGGCTCTCGACCCCATTGACGGCACTAAGGGTTTCCTCCGTGGTGGCCAGTACGCCGTCTGCCTTGGTCTGATCGTTGACGGCGACGTCAAGGTCGGTGCCATTGGTACCCCCAACCTGCCCGTTGACGATGCCGCCACCATTGATGCTAGCACTGGTGCCCAGCAGGCCGATTCGTCTGCTAACGGTGTCCTCTTCTCCGCTGTTCTGGGTGAGGGTGCTACCAGCCGTCCTCTCGGCAGCGGTGCTCTTGCTGCCAGCAAGTCCATCTCCATGCGCCCGGTCCCCGATATCGCCCAGGCCGTCTTCTGTGAGGGTGTTGAGGCTGCTCACTCCGCTCAGGGTGATAACGCCGCCGTTGCTGGCCTTCTGGGTATCACCGCCCCGAGCGTGCGTCTGGACTCGCAGGCCAAGTACTGCTCCATTGCCCGTGGTGCTGGTGACATCTACCTCCGTCTGCCCGTGAAGAAGGATTACCAGGAGAAGATCTGGGATCACGCTGCTGGTGACATCATTGTCCGTGAGGCCGGTGGTCAGGTCTCTGACATCTACGGCAACCGCTTGGACTTCAGCAAGGGCCGGACCCTGGCTGCCAACAAGGGTGTTGTCGCTGCCCCCAAGGCCGTTCACGGCCAGGTCATTGATGCCGTCAAGTCGGTGCTGAAGCTGTAATGTTGTTGGATTGAACGAAATGGCCGAGCTTCATTGCTATGATCATTCATCTATGATACCACTTACGAATCGTGTGGAATGGGAATATCTTTGGATCCAAAAAAGTACATATTGAAATATAAGAACAGAGGATAGAGTATAAGAATACAGGGGAACCAAAAATGCAATGTTCCAAAGAAACAAAACCACAATGCCGCGTGCGCCCACAGATTATTTGATCTTCTTAGCCTTAAGCTTAATCGTCTCGCCGTTGACAAAGATACCCTTGCCCTTGTACGGCTCCGGTCGTCTCCACTCCCGGATCTCTGCCGCAAACTGCGTCACCTTGCGCTTGTCGACACTCTCGAGCAGGATACGGGTCGGTTGCGGTGTGCTGGCCTGGACACCCTCGGGGATACCCAGCTCAATGGGGTGAGAGAATCCAACCTTGAGAGAAACGAACTTCTGGCCGGGGTAGGTCGCGGAGACGGTGGTTGCGGTGTTTTCGATGGTGGCACGGTAACCGACACCGACCATAGACAGAATACAGATGTGGCCTTCTGAGACACCGGTGATGTGATTTTGGAGCAGAGCGCGAGCAGTACCTATAACAGAAAGCTAATCGTTAGATGGACGAACAGAACGAAACCAAGGTCAAGATTAGACCCGAGAGAGTAAACACATACCCCACATAGCACGCTGCTGAGGCACCTCCGGATCCATAACAGAAAGCGTGGCCTTCTGAGTAGTAGTATCATGGTTCACAGTCAAGAAAGAAGGAAGGTTAAGGGTCATCTCGCCTACAACCAAAACACTATTAGCAAACGTCGTTCAACAGCCATTGAAGCAGCAACATACCCTTAGGCCCCTTAATCTGCGCAGCAAACTTAGGAACATCCTTTCCACGGCCCTGGGTCAGGGACTTGGGCAGGTCAATAAGGGTCAATGAGACCTCGGGAGGAATGGAGATGGCAGAACCTCCGATACGGGATTGCGCCGGGGAGGTGGTTGAGAATTGGGCGCGCGAGGGAGAGAATGCGGGAGTGAGGAAGAGAGGTAATGAGCCGCGCTGGAAGGGCTCACGGAGGAGCTGCCGGGCGCAGCGTTGGGGTAGACACGACATGATGATTTGGTTGTTGATTTCGGAGTTGCGGACGATGATTTTGTCAGTAAAATCGAGGTCTGGATTGGGTTAGCGTGCACGTGATTTACATGGCGGAGACGGAGTATACTTCATTCACCTTAGAGGATGAAATAAACACCAGAGAAAGCTATTTTCAATATTGCAATAGAGGCTTCGAGCCTAGCAGAAATTTATTATTAGTTTTTTTCTCTAACAGAGATACCCATGAGTACAGCCCCGAGCAGAAGCCATGTGGCGCCATTTGGCGCATTACCGGTCGATCTCTATGCGAAAGGTACCACCACATCGGGTACAGTTTTCCCAATTCATCCCATAACGCATCATATGACGGACTCTGCGTGTGCTATAGCGGCTGGATTGGGTTGCATTGAATGTCTAGTCTGTTCATGGCATAAAATTGAACTGCCATCAAGTATACAGAACAAAGGAACAAAGTTCTTTTGACGCTATGTATTTGCATCACGCGGTGCATAATGAGATCATTGTACAAGCTACTCTCCATGGAAATTTGATTTTAGAATACGTAGAACTATTTGGGTGAAGGGTCAATGTCGAAAATACTGTCAAGGCCTTGATATCCAAAGAACGTGACCGGAATTTCTTCGATCCAAAAACTACCTCTCACTTAGTCACCTCAAACATCAACCACTCAGTACCAGAACGGAACCACCCAAAACTCGACTGGCACTTCTTTCTATTTCTTCCTCCCTACATTCAAGCCGCGCGTCTTAGTCAGTATACCCCCATAACGCCCAAGTCTATCTATACTACCGAGTCTCGACTCTCACGACACATAGACTCGATAAATTCCTATCCCGAAAGATCTGCGAGATCAGAAAATGAAGATGACACTCAGCATACTTCAACTGGTCTTCTTGCTTGCCATCCAAGGCATCGCCAGTGCCAGCATGCTTGATATATCTGATGCAGGTAAATTGCATTTGACACGTTTATTGATCCTCATTACTGATAGGCGAAGGCTCGGCCGCTTTCGCCTCGATTCAAAACAGGAACCACGCAGACTCTCATCTAGACAACAATACATCACAAGAAGATGGAATATTCACCCAGGCCGTTCAGATCTTGGACTCGATGAAGTCATCACCATCTTGCCACCGCATTGCAGCAACAAAGCTAGTCTCGTCTTGTCAAGAGATGGGAGGAAAAGAAACCAAAACACGTGAACAGTATGATATTCTAGACCAGACACGATCGGTATACGCTGCACGTCTTGCTATCTGCGAGATCGAAGGGGCAGGCTCTTCAACTCCTACGCAATGTCTTCCTTTGACTGTTGCTCCAGTTGAGACAAAGCTTCGATTCAACTTTATGGCTAAGGCTAAGCAATCAGACTCTGGTGCGACTGAGTATCCCAAAGAAGTGCTCGAACTTTGCCTCAGAGCCCTTGAGTCACGACCTCAGTGGTGGATCTCGTATAGTAATAACCGACAAAACGCTATGGTGATTTGCCAAGCTGCGAGGATGGAAATCGAGAAGGACGAGCTGCTCAATCTTCATCGTTCTATCGTGGACAGCAATGTCAAGCTTAATGAGGGTCTTCAACTTGCACTTCAAAAAGCCGCTATGGACTCCACCAGGAACGAAGCTTTCTTCCAAGCTGTGCAGGCATTGCAGGACAAGCTGTTGGTGGATCTGGAAAGGAATGAATCGGCTTTCCAACGCATTTTCGGCAGGCTTATGCATGAGGTTGAGATCGGGATCAGTACGGTGGTGAATACAGTCACTTCTTCTCTGAGGAGAGTACAGAATGAGACAGCGAGCCTTGAAAAGGTTGATAAATCTTGGGTTGAGTATTTGTGGTTTCCAATGCTAACTTCGGCCCAGAACATCACGAACGTGTCTGGCAAGGTTATAGCTCTCCAAATGGCTCTTGAAACAGCGCATGAAGACTCAGTCTTGAGAAGTGGCCAGTCACTTCAGGCTTTCGAGCAACATGCTGTGGTATACCAAGGTCTCGCCTCAGACCTGCACCTTTCCTTGGAGTCTCTTGTGGGTGCTGACTTGCAAAGAGTTTCTCAAAAAATGACTGATCTCGACGCATCACTGGTGAGTCCAAACCGACCCATTTCCAGACCAATCCATAGCTGACACTAGCAGGAATGGCTTACGGGTCGACTAATCCGTGTTCTTGAGCACGAAACCGAACTTGCCGAGGTGATTTCAACTCTAAAAATTTCACTTACGGCCCCTGACTCTCAATAGAGACTGAAGACCATGGGAGACCTGGTCGAACAGTCAACAAACAAGGCAAACGAGCTACAGACAGCTCAAATTCAACAAGCCGAAGCACTCGCTGCCCAGTCTAGAGCCCACCGGGAATTGCAATTCACCGCACAATTCTCTCAGGCTTTGCTTGATAAAGCCTTTATAACTACAGCAAATCTGCAAGCAACTATTCAACAAGCATCTACCAAAGCCCAGCAAATCCCACAGCTGGGTCGCTTTTCTATCTGGTCACTTGGGTTGACCTTGCTCCTTGCTATCGGAGCGCAATATTCAAAAGTTGCAACTAGTTTATTCTTTCTGATTTTTGGTATGTTCCTGACATGAGAATGAGGATGAGGAAGTGACTCATCATGGGCTGACATTCAATTCCAGGGCACAAAATTGCCGTTTTCATTCTTCAATATCTCTGAGTTTCCGGTCCTTATATTCGCTCTTTTTTTTTTTCTGACGACCTGCAATGACCTTTACGCTGAGCCAATCTCGCATCTTTATACCCATAGATATTTCACTCTTTCTTATCTATTTTGAATCAAAATCTTAATTTTGTGGTTTTTTAAATGCAATAGATAAATGTAGTAAGCTCATGGCCTCTAAGCCCCTTTGCCTATCTGCGTTTATGAATCGTATGGCTGACTCTATTATACCGCAAATGGCCTTTTCATCTGATTGTCAGAGTACTGTCGTTAGCCTGCTCGGGACTAAGAGCTGTCTGTGGAGATGTCTTTCACTTTCCATAGACTAAGCTGGCTGCTTTGACATATTTGTTATGCAGAGGTGCAAGTTCAAAATCACGGGCGAATCCATTTACTCAAAGACACCCTCAGAGCCGTGTTCACACTACTCAAATAGTGTCTAGAGGCCTGTATACCTAATTGCTAATGAAACCTATTGTCAAAAAGTTTATTTGATTAACAGTTGAATGAACTAGGGAACCGTAACTAATGCTGCTCCGTCCACTGTGGATATCTCACACCAGTCCAACCCCCGACTCCATCCGCAATATGGAAATGTTCAAGTGCAGTCATGCAGTCAAAAAAAACCCCGCCAGAATAAAAATAAATACCGTAATATCAACCTTGGAAACGCCCGCTGGCTCTGGTCCGATGAGTGAAGATGATGATGAATGGGAAGGATGCAATGGGTTTGTGCAAATCCAGTCTCGAATCGAGACGGATTAAGAACGTCAGGGCAAAGAAACATCAATTAGACGTCGTCCATTGCCCCAGCAGGCTCTTCCTCCCCGTCAGATTCATAGCTCCCAGCAGAGCTAAGCTCATCTTCAGACTCGGTATCCTCTCCTGCCTCATCGACGGCTTCTTTACTGGCATACTTTGAGACATATTCTGTGAAGGGTTAGTTATGTGGCCGGATCTAATGTTCATTCGTATACGTACCCTTGACTTTGGCCTCATAGGCCTTGGGCTCTCGCATCATCAAAGCTGCCGCTTCACCGTTGAGCGGGTCGGATGGGTTGGGGTATCGCAGGAGCTGAGGGAGGAAGACTTCGAAGATGTTGAGCATGTCATACATGGGAGACCATGTTTGGTTGATGACATCCAGGCAAACCGATCCGGACCTATATAAGAACATAATCAATACTAGAGCATTGACAAAGTCCAAATAGCTCGGGAGGCTTACAGCTCATCGATGTTGGGGTGGAAAATGCGGTTCACGAATCCAATGCTGGGGCTCTTGTAGGGATACTGATCCGGCAGTTCGACATGAATCTTCCAGTGACCCCCAGTGAACGGTGCTGGGTGATGTTAATAAAAAAAACACAAACATTTCAAATACAAGGGCAGGCATACTCTCTTCTGGTCCCTTGAAGCGAACATAGAACTCTTGCCTATAATAAAATGGAGGAGTTAGATGGTTTAAAACGCTGGTTCGGGTCGCGCTGGCTGGGTCACGTACACTAGACTTCTGTCAGTATCTATGGTTAGGGTTCGCTTAAAGCGTGGCAGAACATACTGTTGTCATTCACCAGAGTTACTTCATAGTCACTCATCAACCTATTAAACTTGTCAGACTCAGTTTTGCAGCCCAATTTCTCAAAATGAGACTTGGAGTATCCTCTGCTAAGATCGGACGGGAAATAGTTTGGACGGGGAGCGGAGTTCGGTTCGCATACATCCTAAGCCTGGTCAGTATATCTCGCGGAGCTTCAAAGTTTCGTGACTTTCATACTTCATGACCTGTTGCAATGAAAAATCACTCATTAGCAATTGCGGGGACCTCGGTAGCTTCTCCATCAGTCGTGAGGGGCACTTACATCGGTCTCGATTCTTCTTTTCGGGCTGCTCATGGTGGCGAGTTGTAGAAATTCCGTGAATATGTCACTTGAGGCTTCACCACGTAATTTGTATGCAGTTGGTCTTAGGAGACCTGATTCAAAGCTGTTGATGAGGTCACCGAGTAATTACCCCCCGTTCGGAGCGGGGAAGTAAATGGCGGGGAAGGATCTGGGAGTAGAGGGTTCGCGGAGGCAGAAAAAATCCTACGACCGATATCCAACAGTTCAAGCCTTTAATAAGGTAGGGAATAATGAAACCAGGAACAGTCTGAAGCAGAGAGCAGGAGAAAGAGAGAATGGAAGAGGGGGACAATGATGGCCCGATGACTCAGCCGTTATCGCAATCCGGAGATCGGAACCATGGAACCCGGATGTCACGAGTGTGCATTTCTGCCCAAGTGGATGGATCGATCATGAATTCACGTATAATAACCAGTATCAGGCGCTGGGTTACATGTAAGAGCAACTTGGCTTAGTGCTGGGCTCTATTACTATATTGTCTTTACTTTTTAGATGTCGCGTGACCAGGACCAATGTCATCTTGTTTGCGAGTGTTATGTTATCTCCAGCCGCAGTATTGGAGAAGCGGTAGTAGTACGTCGAGTCAAAGCACCGGAAGTCGAGGGTCTGGAATCTAAAAAACCTCGAAAAGAATCAAACGGGCTCTTGGTTCCATTTAATATGGTTTTAAGGGCGGGCTCTCCTTTAGAAATAACAGTTCTTGGCCCCTTAACTTTGAAGTAGAAACAGGCCCTAGGTATTACACTTGTAATGTACACCGTTCTAGACAGCTTGCAATTCAGCACTACGAAACACGATTGGCCAGGTAGAATAATCGGATTATTATGAAACGAACCTTGGGGCGAACGCTAGTGATGCTGGCCGTGATAAGTGCTTAAGTAGCTAGCATTTACTGTGTGTTGAAGGTAAGACTGCCTCGCTAGTATCCATAACTCATTTCAACTAGCGTCCGCTTACTGTGGCCTCAGCTGCTACGAGAACAAACCGCCGGCAGCCATAATACACTGTACCCAATAGAATGCCAATATATGGGTTCACGGGGCCATCATTGCTACTTTCAGAGCCTTCAAATTTTATATGTGGCTGAAGAGCGGATCAAAAGGCTTGGAAAGAAGTAATAGTGGATCGTACGGCACCCGCAAGTTTCAACCTAATTCAAATCAACCTATTGCAGTGGAAATTGAAGGCCCACCTGATGATAGGGACGTATAAAGGCAGAGCTCTAGGCGGTAGATAGCTCTGTTCACCTCTTACCAAGACCTAGAATAACCACCGGATTTTTCTGCTTGACATTGTACGACGCACCGTACCGAGGAAGAACCTTTCGAGTGCCAGATTTGCATATGTGATAAAAGACATTCAAACGTCAAGGCAGCAAATCTCCTGTACTATAAAGCGTGAAAAATTGCGCCCAACTAAGGTGATTATCTAGGGCTCAGTGACCATCAGGCTGCCACCTGTCTGGGGGCCAAAATCCTCAAACGAAACATTAACTTGGAACAACTTGAACGGAAACGACTTTCTCATCCCTCCATAAATATCCCACTCAGTATCCCTAATGCCCTTACCAACCTTTCCACCCGACGACGCAGGACCCCGTCAAATCCGCCAATACCTAATGAACCACCTTATAACCAAACACGACACAATCGCAGAAATCGCCGACCGCATCGCCAGTCTATGGCAACTAGGTCGCGGGGTCGACTTCCGTGAGACGGCCGTCAGGACCCAAAAATTCAGTAAGATCTTCGGAGCAACAGTAGGCCCTGCTCTCCAGCGGAGCATGCAAGAGGAGTGCTAGAACCAATGGCGTGCTTCGCAGCTTGGGACGCTGAGTTGGTGGTTGATGATTATCTGCTTTGTGATGGCTGTTTTGGTGTTTATCCGTACTGCTCGTCAACCTTCTATGAAGGTGACTAATGTTTTGTTTTGGATCAGCTAGCCGCTTATACCGCCGATTGTTATGTGTGGGGTGTTGAAATATGGGTACTCTCTTGCGTATTCTGTTTATTGTTTGATTTTGGGCTTTACCGCGACTACTGTGGGATTTTGTTTGTGGATGTTTAAATGTTATGATGAAAAAAAGGAATTGAAGGATAAAAAGTAGGGTGATTACTTGGATGTGTACATAGTATTGGCGTATGCAAGAGACTCTAATTGTATACCAAGTACAACAGGGGCATGCATAGGTAGAGAGGCAAGCCCACGTTTATGCAAGGGATGACTGCGGAGTCCTTGAGGAATTAATGAAGTCTAATTCTTTTCCCATTTTGGTCGGAGTGGACCTTCCAGAGTTGTAAATATCTAGTGGCAGATTGCCCGTAAGTGGTGCATAAGACTATCATTTCAAGGATGAGCAGAGAATAGTTAATGTAGACCAATGGTAATGTTTATTTCATTCAGTATTTCAATAGTACTGCAAGGCTAAAAATCAAGCGGCTATGCCACCCAAGTGGTGTATGAGCCACCGAAAAGGCGCTTCTTCGAATGAAAGCAACACAGTAATAACAAACAGTAGATGAACGAACAATTAGACCCTTAGGCTTCTGCTGAGAGATGTGACCATGTAAAGACGATGCAAGATGCAAGATGCAATACCTCGCAATGCAACAAGATGAGCCTCCCATGCTCGGCTGGTTATACCAGCTGTGTACAACCAAGAAACCACCACTCACTCGCCGTCCTCCAAAAAGTTAATGAGAAAAAAGAAAAGAAAAAGAAGAATCATTCAAGGCATGAGGGGGCACGCTCCACTGGCTGTCGAACTCGAAAAGAAATGGGTCATTGAGAAATTGCCCTTGCCTGGTGACACATGGCACGTAATCGGGGTTTTCGGTTAAATATTGCTGATACAAATGTGAGATACAAATACAGTGAAGCGAGAATGAGAAGTTATCGTAACGAGCGGACGACCTCGATCAATGAAGGTCAAGCAGGCGGCAAGCTCGGTTCAAGTGCCATGAATTTGCTGCACTGCCAATGCGACGGAAAGAAAAATAAAACTCCACATTATGCGAATGTGTCGATGCTGGGTATTGGTAGTGCTAACGGGCCAAGGTGCATCGATTCCAATGGCGAGAGATGATTATCAACGAGGCGGGGGATGTAACAGGATACCATGAAGGCGAAGATAGGAGTAAAAGAACTGCAAAGTCGAGACAAAACAAGACCACGACTGCAGAAGTCATGGCCAATTGCTTCCTCGAATCACCTATCATATCCATACTCTTCTTTGAGAGGTCGTTGGATCTCGAAAAGCAGGGCGTCCAGGTCTGCCCAATTAGCGGCGTTTTGGGCGAATCGGCGGTGCTTTCGTGTCAAGGTATGCTCTTCGAAGTCGTCGAACTTGTCCCTGCAGTTTTCGCAGTACCCTGGCTTCGGATCCCTGCGCCGTTCCGGTTTCTTCGGTTCGCTTTCGCGGCTGTCAGCCCGACGGCGTTTCATGCCGGCACCTTCTCCTGGATTTGGGTCTTCCTCTGGAGTGTGACGAGCCTCTGGTGCCTTCGATTTGGTATTATGGTTGTGTTGAGATTTGAGATGCATCGCCAATCCATTGGGACGTTCAGGGGCAGCCATAGATCCGTTTGCAATGCTGCCTGTGCCCCTCTCAAGAACCTTTCTCTTCAAGCCATGAACCTCTTTGCTCAGACCTGCTTTTGCGCCTGGGGCAGCAGCAGTGGATGAGATCATCTGAGATCGAATGGCGGATGTGACGTTAGATGGCTGTACACCGGACGCTGCAGGTTCGCGACCAGTATAAAAGGGACCAGACCGGGGGAAGTGTGGTGGAATGAAGCTTTCTGAGCTTTTGCGTTCGTGACTCTCATCTAGCAAAGGCTTTGAAGTGATCTCCGCTTTCATTGAAGATTCTTTATCCTCTTCACGCTTAGTCTTGGTGGATTCTGCGTCGGCTTTGGTATCGGGCTTCTGTTCCACAGCGGTCTGGGAGACCTTCGCACGAGGCTCAGCCTTAGTTGCTGACGCCTTCTTCTCCTTCTGTGCCTGACGCATGCGGTGTCTGTCGTATTCCTTTCTGCTTGGAGGTTCGTCAACGAAGGGGCATTTGCCCAACGGGGCGCTTCTGAACTGTGGCCAAGCTCCATCCTGACGCTTGGTAACTCGGGGGTATTCTCGAACCATGACAGGCTTCGTCTTTTCATTCATGTCGTGGATGTAGAGGAAGGGGCCCTTGAAGACAATCATCTCCATCGATGAGAACAGGTCACGATCCGAAGGTCCGTTCAACCGCTCTTGCATAAGGGCGCGATCAAGGGGAGTTAGCCCAGCCCAACCTTTGGATTTAGTTGGATCTGCGTTCTTGCTTCTGACAGCATCATTATTCTGGCCACCGATATCGTCATCATTGATCGTGGTGATCATGCGTTGTAGCTTCTCCAAAGCCCAAATTTTCATATTCATCTGCCGAGCTCGCTGTAGGACATCCATGCTTCCTTGGTCGTGACGGGCATCATGTTTCGAAAGGTGTGAATTAGTGTTCTTCTCAAGTAATGAAGGGTTGACGGTCTGCACATGAGCATCGCCGTTGGCGCCATTGGTGGCCTCCAATTCGGTCGGACTTGTGGCAGGAACTCCAGCAGGGATAGGTCGCGATGTGACAACGTGAGTAACTAGACGAGAGAAGAATTTCTCCTCACGCTACAATGCACAAGTTAGCATTATTCGGCAAATACACGACGATCATGACCATAAACACAAGTTGTCAAGAGCGCGAAGGTCGAAACAAAACAACAATCAATAGGTGAAACTTACAGCTCCGAGAGCAATGACCTGACGGGAGAACTTGCGGCGAACATCATCAGGAATACTGTCGAAGTAGAAAACAAACTGCGGGAAAGCCTTGCGGTAGTGGCGTTGCCATTGACGAATGGTATCCAAGGTATCAGCAGATGGCTTCTCGCCCTTCACGCTTTTGACTTGTGGCTGGCGTTCCTTATCGCGAGCAGCAACAAGCTTCTTCTCAAAAGCACTTGGGTTGGCATTGTTAGGCCGCCTGGCGAAGAGCTTCGAGTCGGTTCCCTGAACTACCGACGATCGGTTTTGTGTAGGTGATCGAGCACCGTTTTCCGCCGCTTCCATCACCTGCTTCTTCGGGGGTGGCTGGCCGTAAGACGTCTCGAGTTGATTGGACCGAACTCGTTTGGCCGGCACGAGTCCGGTCCTGTGAGGGGAATTGGTTGCATTCGGCACGTTGGCGAGTGGACGACGGGTCGACATGTTCATAGAGGTCTGGGGCGACGGCGGTACGAAGACAGCAGCCATGTGGTCACACGTTTGCTGCAGTTGAACGCGTCAAGAGCTTGTGTTATGGTGGAATAGCCGGTCGTCGAGGAGGGGTACTCGAGGTCGAGCACGCGACGTGCTACACGTCTTTGCAGGGCTCGAATGAGGTCAAAGCAAGAGCATGGTAACACAAAGGGACAGTCAGGTCAAGTTGAAAAAGGAAAGCAATCCAAACTCCTGAGGATGATTGGGGGTGGTTGGTGGCAAGAAAACTTGGGGTAAAAGGAAAGGGACAACAGGATTGAAGGGCAAAGTCGTGTGGTGTGGAGCCTCCGTTTGTTTTGAGCGTGCGCCGGACAACCAACGGCGTCGCGCGAAGCATGAACATCAACAACTACATTCCTTTAAACGCGACGTGCCAGATATGCTTATATTTTATAATTTTTTGAATGATCACTTTCTTCTGATTGGGTCTTCAATTCAATCTTTCTTTTTCCCTTTTCAGTTCGAAATTCCTTCATTGTAGGTCCCAGCTTTACGTCTTTGCCAGCCCCCAACCAGCCACCACAAACTTTAGGTCTTGCGGGTCAACGTAACGTTCGGTAATTTATGGTGAAGATGTATTATACATGAATTTGGAGGGTATCTGTCAACTAGTATACATATGGTGATCGATTCAACTACGGAGTGCCTCGATATCATCAACCTATAGAGTAAGTCAGAATCTCGTTAAGGTAAGAATACAGCTTAGAACTCACCTCCTTGACGGCTTCAGGGGACAAAACAATCGGATGTTCATCACCCACGCAGACACTATCTTCAATGCGAATTCCAATGCCCCGGAAGTGAGCGGGCCATCGCTCATCGTCAGGAACGTAGATACCACTATTGTTAAGTTAGTCCATGCCAAGTTATAGCGACAGTGGGGTGACGCACGGTTCAATAGTGATACATTGGCCAGCCTTCAAGTTGTACCCTCTAGAGTACCCGGGACAATCGTGAACATCCAGGCCAATATAGTGACCAAGGTGGTGTGGGAATAACACATTCATTGCCTAGTAGAGGTCAGCAAAACGTCTGCAATCGACACGGGAATCTCGGCACATACACTTCCAGAAAGATCGAAGCCAAGCTGCTTAAGTTGGTCTTTCAATCCATTCTCGGCAATATTGTGCAACTTATCGAGGGACAGGTTGGCATTCTCGCGACAAAGAGCCAAGCAAGTTCGGTGCACATTCAGCACGGCGTTGTACAGATCCCGCTGGGGATCGGAGAACTTGCCATTGACCGGCCAAGTTCTTGTAATATCAGAAATGTACCCTCCGAGCTCCTATATTCTAATGAGCATCTGAAGATGAATATATGAAGATAGGAAAGAGACTTACACCGCCGCCATCTGTAAGAACCAAGTCTCCATCTCTGTCGAAGGCCGTAAGTTTCAATTCACATAATGGGTGAAAATTTGACATACCTTAGAACGTCGTCATTTCTAGTGTAATGAATGCTCAGTGCGTTCTGTGCTGGTCAGCCCAGCTTCCGAATGCTGGTAGGTAGAATATCTTACCTGGCCACCCGCAACAACGGGAACAAAGGCACTGCCGTCACAGCCATTGACTTTGAATTGATACTCCAAGAAGGAGGCCAAGTCCTTCTCCTTGATGAATGTTTGGCGCATAGCGTCGGTAAAAGCTCTCCCGGAAGCTTGTCCCAACCGGCGCAGGTGCATAACTTCCGCCTCGGTTTTGAATACTCTCATCTCGTTAAGTAAGGGCTTCAACGATTTAACTTTGCGATGGTCGACAAATTTCTTCAGCTTCTCTGACGCAACGGTCGGGCCATATAGGTATCGGTGCAATGTTGATCTGGATCCATCGAAGGCGGGAATATCGGAGTAAACCTCTGTGGCTTTCGCAATGATCTTGGGAAGAATATTTCCAATATCTTCAATGTTACCTGTCTAAAAGCCATGGTGTCAGTCTGAAGTTCCATATATCATGCTAAGGCAATATTAACGCACTTCATCGGCGTTGAAGACGTCCATAGCGGCCTGGGTGCCAGAGCGCGCACCATCCCACAATTCCGCCTTGGGATCCTTTTCCCGGACATAAAGATGGAAAATATGGTTGTCACCAGACCCGTCGTTCCCGATGACTGCCAGCGCGTTCGGTTCGTTGAAACCTATCAAGATTCAGAATCGTATGATCAGCGAGGGGTTCCGTGGCAAGCCAAATGTCCGTTTACCTACCTGTCAAATAGAAGAAGTTGGACTCTTGACGGTATTCGTGAAATATACCAGGCGCACGGTACTTCACTTCAGAGGCCGCGAGAATAGCGACTGCTCCCTCGGGGAGCTTGTTGGCGAGTCGCGATCGGCGCAGGGCATATTCAAGGGCAGTGACTCCGGGGGTCACTATTGAACAAACAAACAATCAATCAGTCTCCAGAATATCAAAGAACTTTTGAGAAAGCGACCGAAATATCACGTACGCTCTCCGGGTTCCAAAAGGTGAGGGTGAGTTTCGTGCAATGGCTGTCCGAATTTGAGCTCCGCGGCGCCGACGGAGGTAGCGTACGTTCTGCGGAGAGGGACCTGGATGCGACCAAGAGTCTGGTAGGAGGAACGGCTAAGCCGAGGGGCACGATACAGCTGACGAGCGCATTGTCGAACGAGTGACCTGCAGGCGGCCATGCTCAAAGTTATTGAGAATGTACAATTGTAAACTTGTTATCTCCAACCGTCGATTGCTCCCTTGACTGATGGAGAAGTTGCGGGCGGTGTGGACCAATCACCTGCAACGAGTTTGGCATCGCTTTCCAATTTATAGTTCAACGGTTTCGACAAGAATCGCTTTAACCTATATACAAATAAAACCAATTGACAGAAAGGAGAAACGGAAAGGAAAGGCGATCTCCTATACTTGTTCTAATCACAAATAAACTTGAAAGCTTGTGAAGTTAGATATCGAAGCTCAAGATTCTCTCACGAGTCATTCGTCTCAATCTCTTCCAGTATATATACGTGGAGCCCTCCCAAGCAATAGAAGTGGACGTCAACGGAGATATCGATGGTAGCGCTGACAATCCGGAGCTTCTTGATTAACATAGCCTGGTGGTCAGGTTTGCAGCCATGGACAGTGAGGGGATCGCCAGCTATTGCACCAAGAATCAAAAATGTGCCCGCCTCGATTCTGTCTGGCATAGTTTGATACCGGCATGGAGATAGCAGCCCATGCCGGCCAACAATGGTGAGATGACCAGTCCCTAACCCATTGATTTGCGCTCCCATGTTGGTTAGAAAACTTGTCAGATCGATCATCTCCGGCTCTCGAGCTGCGTTGTGTATCAGGGCTGCGTCACACCGCGAGCCCAAGCACGATGCCATAATAAGGTTCATAGTTCCCGTTACAGATGCAGTCTGCATATGGATAGTTGCCCCATGCAATCGAGACACGTGTGCTTCGATATACTGATCATTCAATCTGACACGAGCACCAAGCTCTTCGAGTCTCCTTATGTGCTCCTCAATTAGCCGTACGCTGATAGTACACCCTCCCGGGAAACTTACTTTGGCCCGTCCAAATCACCCAAGGGGGGGGTCCAAAAACCAGAATTAAAGCCCAAAGACTAGTGGATAATTCTTCGGGAATAGAATGAAATTTTGTATTGGTTGTTGAAATCTGTAAAGCATCGTCTACGCGCGATACATCGGCTCCAAGGCACTGGAGGATACGGCTCATGTTCTTGATGTCTGTAATAGGCGGCATTCCATCTAGCATAATTGTTCCAGTTGCAAGTGAATAGAAATTAAAGGAATATTTGAATATAATTCGTTTTCGTTACTCAGGATCGAAGTCGTGGGCCAATCGTATGCGCTGGAACGCCATAAATACCTTTGAATGAGCGGTGTTTCATCTCCACATCCCCGCCTCACTTACTCCAACTCGACTAACAAAGAACTCTTGGATTTGAACCCCATTCCACACTCTTTGAGTGACGCTCGCCTCATCTTTTTGTCTTGGAAATTTCGCAACAGAAATGGCCTCCGCAGTGAAACAGGCAGCTCTGGCAAACATATCTGCCGCGGATATTAAATCGTTCACTGAACATCTGCAAAAAAGCAAACGAATCGTAGCCTTACTCGGGGCTGGGCTCTCCGCATCCTCCGGACTACCCACCTTCCGAGGTGCTGGTGGGCTCTGGCGATCATTTGATGCCACTTCGCTGGCCACTCCAGAGGCTTTCGAAAGCAACCCGGGACTAGTGTGGCAATTTTACAGCTATCGCCGACACATGGCTCTTGGCGTAGAGCCTAACAAGGCACACTACGCACTTGCTGAACTATCTCGCAAAAAGGAGAACTTTATAACGCTATCTCAAAATGTCGACGGTGGGTATCCCTATTTGCCTCGGGTCTTTTGAATGCTGATGTCACTCCAAACTAACATTCTATTTCCCAAGGGCTGTCGCCGAGAGCGCAGCACCCACCCGGGCAGCTGCATTTACTGCATGGATCTCTCTTCAATATTAAATGCAATGAGTTCTACTGCAACTACACGCGCGAGAACGACTTTACAGACCCCATCGTTCCTGCTCTCGAAATCCCCAAGAAGGGGTTGCACTTGCCTGCTTCAAGGACGAATGAGGTCGATATTACAGATGTAGCGAATCCAGTTCCCGAACTGGGAGTTGCTGACCTGCCCCAGTGCCCCAAGTGTGGCGGGCTCCTCCGACCAGGCGTGGTTTGGTTTGGAGAGCCTCTCCCTGGTGATACCATCAAGGCCATTGATGACTGGTTTGATGAAGGTCAAATTGACCTCATGCTGGTCATTGGAACAAGCTCCAAGGTCTATCCTGCTGCAGAATATACGGATACTGCTCGTCAAGCCGGTGCCCGAGTGGCGGTAATCAACATGGATCCGAATGATAAGCCTCGTCAGGGTTTAAAAAAGCGCGACTGGTTTTTCCAGGGTGATGCTGCGGTCATCGTGCCAGAGCTGCTGAAGGGCGTTATTGGAGAGATTTGATTTAGAGGTCCTGGTACCTCGGACTGGGGAGTATGTGGGCGTTGCAAGCTTGGAAAAGGGGCCCTGGGTGCTTTGATTGGTTCTACACATTTATTGGTGTTTTCAATTCCCAAATTATACTGGAATCCTTTTTGGAACAGGTTCGGACCTTAAAAGGCTGTCGAGGCCCTGCTAAGTACCTAGCTGTACCTATGTAAGTCCGTAGACAGACCTCGAAATAGCTACTTCCAAAGTTAGCTGGTAGGCGATCTTGAAAGTATATACATATCCGGCCGTGGACGTCATCACCATCTCAATCCAAAGATGTCGCCAATGTCGTGCTAACTTCAAAGTTTGAGGGAAGGAATCCGAACAGTGATATTTGATTTAAACTCATCCAAGTATTGTACATCAATGCAATTCTAGGATCGGTATTGACATGCACAGATAAGCTGCTTTGTTAATGCTTTGTGCTGTAGTGCCTGAGTCAGCACTCGTTGCTGGGGAATCCACCCAAAACAAATCCCATATCGATAACGTCGACGATCCCACTTGTATTTCCCAACTCCACCCCACTCTCACTTTTAAAAAAGGCCTGGATGTGCTAGTCTGAGCCTCGGAGGTGAGTTAGTACTAACAGCTCTTGGTCGTATCCATACTCGGTGTGTTTTTCCATTCATCCATTCCTAAAAATACTGTCTACCCCGCGCCCGCGAAGAGATCCGAAAGTTGATCTCATCAACAAAGACTGCTAAAGCTTACAATTGCGCGTTTCTCAGGTCCCGCCACGCAACATTATTCACCTAGCACGAGCGAAACAAGGTTGATCCTAATATCCGAACCACAATCGTCTCAAAAACGCCATAGTCTATACAACAGAGAATCCACGGTCTTTTGTTCGCGGACGTTTTCACCCCACCATGGCCAGGGAAAGTGACGCTCCTAGGGAGCCCCAAACTCCCGGGCGCCCAAAGGAATCGGTACATCACTCCATTGCTCAAGAGCCAGAGTTTGGTAAACCCTCCCCTCTTGGTAAACCAGCACCAAGATCCAATTCCAACCACCTCTTCAATATCCCCAAGCAAAACCGCACGCGCCCAGAGCATCACCGCCCTTATCAACAAAAGGTGTCAAACCCGGAACAAAATCGAATCCCAATTCAACAAGGAGCACCTCAAGGCTCCCGGCCACCGGTGGCTCCCGGCGGCGTTTCAGCCACGCCCTCAGCAAACCGACGCGGGCCATTTGACCCCTTCCAGCCCGTCCGACCATCTGCGTACAATGATTATCGATCAGGGATCCCGCCGGGTGCGACTCCGATCAAACGCCCCGAGCAAGTATCGTATGCTACCCCTCGGGCCCCGAGGGCACTTTTTACATCAAAGCCATCCGCACCGAAGCAGTCCTTCGCCTCGAAAAACCTTCAGGCTTTCATCGATCTTACAGCCGATGAACCTGGTTCGAAGACCGGAACAATTGCTCAGCAATTTGGCCAGACATCTACCTTTGGTTCCGCGGATGTCTACGGTTACGTCGACTCAGCCAAAGCCAATGAAAACATAAAAGCTCTGCTTGAGGGTGCATTCGAAGACGAAGAAGAAAGCAAGTCAAAGTCTAAGGATAAGAAGAAGAAGAAAAAGAGCAAGAATAAGCTTTCGAAGAAGGTTGAAACGAAAGAAGCCATTCCGGCTGCGAAGAACGACACCAGTGAACTCGATGATTTGGCTGCTCAACTTCAGGGTGTTACTGTCAACGACCCGAAAGAAGGCGAAGCAGAGTTTGCCGATGAAGCTCACGAGACGAAGGCAACAAAGATTAGAGAGGACACGGATCATGACGACAACAAGGAGAAAGTCACGGACGACGAGGGCGACGAGGCTGAAGCAGAGGATGGTGATGAGGAAGAAGAAGAGGAGGAGGAATCCGATGACGAAGACGAGCTGATTGTCGAGGGCTTGAAAGTCACCTTGCTGCCCCACCAAGTCGAAGGTGTAAGCTGGATGTGTGACAAAGAGTCTGGTCGACACTCGACAAAAGGAATTGTGCCCAAGGGTGGAATTCTTGCAGACGATATGGGCCTGGGAAAAACCGTCCAAACCATATCCCTGCTGCTCAAACACCGCAAGCCCGAACACGAACACAGCGACGACGACACCGCCAACAAGAAAACAGACGATGAAGATGCCCCACCTGCCTCTCAACTCAGCAAGACTACACTTGTAGTGGCACCTCTAGCACTTATCAAGCAATGGGAAGCCGAGATCGCTGACAAAATCGAGAGGTCTCATAAGCTGAGCGTCTGTCTCTATCATGGGACAAACCGTGCAAAGACTGCCAAGTCATTGGGCGACTACGACGTCGTCATTACCACCTACGGAACTCTTACCTCAGAGTCAAGTACAGCAGCCGCGGACAAGGCCAAGAAGTCTGGAATTTTCTCTGTTTACTGGTACCGAGTTGTCCTTGATGAGGCTCACACCATCAAGAATCGCAATGCCAAGGCGACACAAGCTGCATGCACTTTGGATGCTAGATATCGCTGGTGCTTGACCGGAACGCCAATGCAGAACAACCTTGACGAGTTGCAGAGTTTGATCAAATTCCTCCGTATCAAGCCTTACAATGACCTTGCTGCGTGGCGTGATCAGATCAGTAGACCGTTAGCAAATGGACGTGG
The DNA here is from genome assembly GCA_023626355.1 of Penicillium sp. S1602. Classification (NCBI taxonomy): domain Eukaryota; kingdom Fungi; phylum Ascomycota; class Eurotiomycetes; order Eurotiales; family Aspergillaceae; genus Penicillium; species Penicillium sp. S1602. Next base: position 637,498 of record JAMAGW010000015.1, on the reverse strand, counting down.
TGGCCTTGCTATCCAACGACTCCAAGTCATCCTGAAGGCTTTCATGAAACGACGCACCAAGGATGTTCTAAGAGACAATGAAAACGATAAATCCGAAGGAGCTGATGGAAAACCGAAAAAATCCAATGGGTTCAAAATCGTCAAGCGTGAGGTTATCAAGGTGGAAGCGCAGTTCATGGAGGGGGAGCTGAACTTTTACAAGCGATTGGAACAACGCACTGAGAACCGCCTTGAGGAGATGATGGGCGGAGCCAAGGTTGACTATGCTGGCGCGTTGGTCTTGCTCTTGCGTCTTCGTCAAGCGTGTAACCATCCTGAGCTGGTCAAGAGTGATCTAGCCGTGGACAAAGACGTTCTGTTGCAGAATGGCAACCCTGGAAGCCAGTCATCTGAAGCAAAGAAAGACGATCTAGATGACATGGCTGACCTCTTTGGAGGCTTGAGTGTCATGACGAAGAAATGCGATGTTTGTCAAGCGGAACTTAGCCAAGCCGAATCAAAGAGCGGGGCTAATCATTGCACTGAGTGTGAAACCGACCTGAACACCAACTTCATGACCAAGGATAGCAAGCAAAAGGCAAAGAAAGCACACAAACACCACGAGGTCACAACGATTGAAAGCCCCGTCGCCAAGTCTCGCTCTCGCAAGAACCGCCGAGTCATTCTTGACAGCGACGATGAGGATGAGGACGAAGCCGAATGGATTGTCCCCGAGGGCCAACGTAAGATGCCCAACCTTGGCAAGGCCGGTGGATCAGAGGACGAAGATGCTGAAGGTGGTGGAGAGTGGATTGGCTCCGGGGACTCCGACCTGGACTCGCCCTCGGGGAAGAAGAGTCAACCTATTACCCTGACCAGCTCTGAAGACGAATCCGACTCTGACGATGACATCCCTTACGAAGGCGAAAATGGGGAGCTACCATCTACCAAGATCCGTTACTTGATGAAACTCCTCAACAAAGAATCCGCGGACTACAAATTCATCGTCTTCTCCGTTTTCACCTCGATGCTTGATAAGATCGAGCCATTTTTGAACAGTGCAAACATTGGATTTGCACGTTACGATGGTGGCATGCGAAATGACCACCGTGAAGCCAGTCTCAACAAGTTGAGGAATAACAGTGGCACTCGGGTACTGCTCTGCAGTTTGCGTGCTGGTGCACTGGGTCTCAACTTGACAGCTGCCAGCCGTGTTGTAATCCTGGAACCATTCTGGAATCCTGTAAGTCAACTATTCCACAGATATCTGCATTTTGCATCATGCTAACATAGTGAAAACTAGTTCGTGGAGGAACAAGCTATTGACCGTGTCCATCGTCTCAACCAAACCGTTGATGTCAAAATTTACCGAATGATCATCAAGGGTAGTGTAGAAGAGAGGATCGTTGCCCTGCAGGATCGCAAACGGGAACTGGCTAACATGACCATCGAGGGCAAGTCTGCCGCCGGAAAACTGACCATGAATGACATGATGGCCCTATTTGGTCGCGACGCCGAGTCCAAATATACCCCAACCGATACTCAAGGGAAGCTAGACTTCAAGCAGCCAACTAGGCTACTGAACTCTACAGAGGAAATTGCTTCTCCTAGGCCCTCTCAGTCCTCTGCACGGAGTGACTCTCATAACCGAGATCGTCGGCAGCAATCTAGAAAGTCGACACCTGAAGATTCTGTGTATGGACGACGCTGGTAGATGACATGAACTGATGATGAACTCGCATGCACAGGTGATTGGTTGTGGGATAGATTTCTCTACAGGCGTTTTTTTAGCATACAATTGGATCGGGGTGGTTTCTGTGGGCTGGTAGAATTGAAAGAGAGAATTTCTTGTCTATTATTTCTCTTGGTACTTATTTGAACAATTGCTTGGGCATTGTCAATTCATGATTTGTTTTATATTTCTCGCCATTGTTCAATTTTGTCTTCTCAAGGGTGAGATTCACCTGGGTGTGTCATAAATCCAAGGTTCAGCACAAGGTGGCTGATGGCTCCCGGAAATCATGCCCACGAGTGATGTTCTAGGAGGCAAATCAAGGACCATAAAGTGGCCGGGACTGAGCTCCGAGTAAGCGAGTACTACTGCTGACTACTGTCAACAGGAACTGACTAACATTCTTCGATCAGGGGGAGTTGTTGAAAATGAACAATTCGTGTGTGAATTTCCACTAGTTATGAGCAACTGCCAGAAAATGGGCTCGTATATTTCATATACAACAAATGCGAAGCTCTAACTTCAATGGTATAAGCTCTGACAACCAGTCGATCGCACGAGGACCATGGAAGAGGTAACCTTGGAATATGACAGTCGTCTAGACTACCCAAAGACAGGGTCCACTCACTCCTGTGGATCTACAGTGAGGTTGTTTTTACTATCAGCGGGGAATCACCCCCACATTCCATTCACTGTGCCTCGGAAAATCCCAAAATGGAAGAACTCGGCTTTCTCGGGAAATTGAGTATCTGTGTCGGTACGGACTCGTCTGAAACTTGACAGACCATGGAAGCTTTCAACAAAGAATGGATTCGTTGGATATGAGCTCCGCTAACGAGCGCTTCGGTTGAGAAACCTAACGAATACCTACTTTTCCTAGCTATCAGATCTATGAAGCTGCTTTGTAGATTATGTCCTCGGAGTCTTTGCTTCATCCGGGGTCTTCGGACCCTGCGGACTCTGCAAAATCGGATTGTTCTGTCCGATAGCACCCACGGTTCACCAGCTTTGGTTCAGGATCACGAGAGTATCGCCCGGTGTGAGTCCTTGACGAACTGGACGAGGGAACCGAGGACACATGTTGTATGGAAATCTTACTTATCAACAGCATTTGCTTCTCATAGGTCCATCTGCCAGGAGAATGAATGAGAGGGTTTGGAGGATCGCTTGGTTCGCAGAGGCGAGATCACAGATCCAGCTCGTGCCAGACTCCGGGGAAAATTTCGACACCCATCAGCTTTTATTCTGTCTTCTCTCACCCCTGTCGCTCGCCTTTCAACGGGATATTCGCTTTGCATCTTCTCAAGGGCTAAGGTCTTGTGTTGGCTACACATGAGAATTCTGAGCTTGCGGTCTTCATTATATCATATCGCAGTCTGCCGGATGAACGGAGCCTGGGACAACTGAACGTACCTACTTCTTCACATGATATAGTCGACGCAGTCGCTACCCTATATTCAAATGTGTTGGTATCCACGAAACGAAATGAATTCGCCTGTTTCACCTACCAACGAGAGCGAATGGAAGGTCACCTTCAACGGGGAAGAAGATGCTCAAGATCAAGTGTCAGGCGGAAGGAGAATACTAGCTCGGACTCTCTCGATACCGAAAACGATGTGCATCTTGTCCGACGAAAAGACAGAGATATCGACCGTCACCGAGGTAACATCTCCGAAGATGAAGCTCCCACAGCTCGGAAACGATACTATGGAGAGGGTGTTTCCAGTTCGGTCCGTCGTTTCCTTTGATCCCACTCTTTCTCCGGCTCTCCAAACACCATCGCTGGATAGACTAGAGAGTCCGTTTCCTCCTCAGTTTCCATTTGGAGATACCTTCCGAACCACAGAATCGGTCGATAATCCATCTGGAGGATTTCAAAAAATCCCCACGAGAGGAGATACAAGTGATGGAGAATTAGCGCCGAGAAGACCGAATTACCTAGCTCGGATGCACAACCAACTAAGCCTTTCCAATATTTTACCGGTGTCATCAAAGCCGCAGGCCGACAATGGAGACTCATGTTCTAGCGATCAGTCAACACCAAGTCTTTCCACCCAGTTAGAAAACACAATTCGCGAGGGTGGTGAGGTTTTGACTAGGAATGAGTTGAAACCAGGACTGGAATACCCCGAGGACGAAGTCAAAGTGGCAATTCAATCATTTGGGGCGCTGCTGGTTCTTTCAGAGTTGGATGGTAGCATGACTGTTCAAGCGGCTAGCACAAACTCGAAGAACATTGTGGGCTATTCCCCCGATGAACTATTTGCACATGAATCTATCCACACTATAATTCCTGATTCACAACATAACATATTCTTTTCACACACCGAATACGTTTTGAGTGATGAGTACGATATGGAAACATGTGGCCCGGAGGTGTTTTCACTGTGGATTTCAGTTGATGGAGGAGTTCCCAAGCATCTTTGGTGTACCATGCATACTAGCAAAGTATCCCGTAACTACATCATCTGTGAGCTAGAGCCAGATGTTGCAGACATTCAAGGCCGAAGGGATGTTACTGGTTCTCGAGAAATACCTCCTACGCTGCGAGCTGGACTCAATGCTGCCCATTCCGAACCTCATCCTACAGAAAATTGTGAATGTATGGAATCAGAGCTCTTGAACGCACTCCCGCGCATTATTCAGCAGGTATCCAGTGCTCAAACACTCGAAGCACTTGTTAAGCAAGCCATGGCCAGTGTGAAACAGTTGGTACGCTTCCATCGGATGACTATGTATCACTTTGATAGCGACCGAAATGGTATCGTTGTGGCAGATTCACTCGATTCATCCTTGGGCATGAGCTCCTTGGAAGGGGTGGAGTTCTCGGACTCAGCCTTCTCGGCTGATTTGAAAAAACAATATCTCCGCAATAAAGTATCTTTCGCCTACCGAAAAAGCAAAGGCTGTGCAGAACTAGCCTATCGGGCGTCGGTAGTCAAGACTGTGTTGGATCTTTCTCATTGCTATCTTTTAGCAGCTCCGGGTTTCCCCCAAGCTCATACGAATGCTCCAGTGCAAGCTTGTATATCGATTGGCATTCACGTTTTTGGAAAACTGTGGGGGCTTATATCTTGTCAATCGTACGGCAAAAGCACTAGACTTTACCCGCTTATTCAAAGGATATGTTGGTTATTAAGTGAAACATTCTCCAGCAATATTGAGCGTCTTTCATATACGTTACCCTTTCAAACGAAACAACCAAATGTGCACGTTGGTGGTATGGACAACAAGCAACACATTCAAACACCATCAGGTGATCTTCTTGACATCTTTGGCGCCGATTATGCTGCAGCATCTATACTGGGAGAGACAAAGATTTTGGGAAGGCCCCCTGATTCCCAGGAAGCTCTGGCTTTACTGGAATATCTTCGAGCCAAGGAACTAGACACTGTCCTCTGGTCAACCGACATACTTTCTGACTTTGAAGATCTTGACTATTCTCCCGGGTTCCGCCATCTGTCCGGCCTGATCTATATCCCACTATCTGCCGATGGCCAGGATTTTATCACTCTCTTTCGTGGGGAGACGAAGAATGGCAAAGGTCAGGCAGAGTGGTCTGCAGGCGATCTTGGAAAAGCATCGATCCTGTCTTTATTATACCGAACCTTCACCGAAATCTGGCAGGAAAAGGAGGCTACCATGCAAGATAATCAACTCATGAGACTTCTCCTCGCCAACTCAGCCCATGAGTTCCGCACACCTCTAAACGCCATAATAAATTATCTTGAGATCGCCCTGGACGGCAATATCAACCAGGAAACTCGAGACAATATTTCCAGATCGCACTCGGCATCAAAGTCTCTAGTATACATAATCAACGACTTACTGGACCTCACCAATGCAGAGAATGGTCAGAATCTGATCAAAAATGAGGTCTTTAGTTTGTCCGAGACTCTATGCGAGGCGACCAATGTCTTCTGGGAAGAAGCACGACAGAAGCACGTCGACCTTCAAGTAGTGCAACATGCAGCATTACCTGCCGTCCTCGGTGATCAGCGACGAGTGCGACAAGTCATCATAAACTTGATCAGCAATGCTGTCCAACACACCTCAACCGGCGCGGTGACCATCGAGTCCTGCATCCTGTCCGAGTCATGGGATGACGACCACATCGCCATCCAAGTAGCAATCCACGACACAGGCTCCGGTATGTCCCAAGAAGCAGTAGAAACATTATTCTACGAACTGGAGCAAGTTTCCAACAAGGAATACACTCAAAGTCCTAAAGCCTACGCAAAAAGCACGAGCATGTCCAGTTCCGACTCAGAAAGTGTCTTGGGCCTAGGCCTTGCACTCGTCGCCAGGATAGTCCGCAACATGAACGGCCAACTAAGCCTCAAATCCGAAGAAGGAAAAGGAAGCTGTTTCAAAATTCGCCTAAAATTCTCATTACCGTCTGAGGATAACGAGTCATCTCGTCCCGCCACCCACTCTACTACGAGCTCAAATCATCAATCCGCCACCCAATATACCACGAACGCAGATCCCCAATCTAACACACAGGGATGTGACAGGCTACAATGCAACGAAGTCTCGCGTGACAGACAACAAGCAAGCGTGGAGCGGGAAAACGAAAAAGATAGAGAGAATCAGCCACAACAGGAATGCGGGGTTGCTCCCTGTCACTGTGGTCCACCCTTTATGTCAGATTCAGCCATCGGCAAAGTGGACAACCCGCTCGTAGATGCTGATATCTCACTTAATGGAGAATTCCGAAATCTGACCATTCTTGCTTCTGGCGCAAAGGTTGAAGACGTAAGCATGCATAGCACCCTATAAAGAATGAATGCTGACAACTCCACTCGGATGTGTAGAAGGTACCTTTGCGCTCTGGTTCTGGCCAGGCGCCGCAGCACTCCGTCATGGATTCTTCCACTTCCCCGACCGGACCGGGTAAGATAGAGAAGGGCATTGATTCCATGACTGGAAATACATTACGGATCCTTATTGCTGAGGATGATCCGATCAATAGCTTGATCGTGAAGAAACGACTTGAGAAATTTGGGTACTCGATTTGTATGACGGGCAATGGCAAGGAATGTGCATCTGTACATCGGGAAAGTCCGATATCTTTTGATGTGATTCTTATGGATCTTCAGGTATGGGTTTTACAACTATAGATTGCTTTGCGATACGATACACTAATGTTTCATTTTGTTGGATCTTTCTAGATGCCTATCGTGGACGGGTTAAGTGCTACAAAGATGATTCGCGAATACGAGCAGCAAAGTATGAATCATAGGACGCCTGTTTTTGCCGTTTCGGCTTCTTTGATCGAAAAGGATCGTCAGATTTACTTGGATGCTGGGTTTGATGGGTGGATCATGAAACCGATTAATTTTCAACGTGTGCATTTACTTCTTAATGGTGTTTTTTCTGCTGAATGGCGGGATGGCGCGCTCTATCAGCCTGGAATGTGGGAACAGGGAGGTTGGTTTGGAAGATAATGTACCTATGCCCGTGGATTTTGTTGAAGAATGACAGGTAGGAATATAGTCAGCATTGAGAACAGCAGTTGCCAGCTGCCAGTCCTTGTTGCATTTTCGGATAACCAATCTCCACGGAGTTATCTATAGAATAGACGTCTATGCTGCTGGTCCCCAGATATACAACATCTAACCCTGGAGGCATATGATAGATCTACTCATGCAAGGATGCCAGATATTGCCAATTAATAGTTCATTTCATTTACATCCCATATTGGGGAACACTTAATGCCAAAAACATGCATACACCTAATCCGCTGCCAATCCACAGAGGGCAGTAAGCTCCAGTCCGTTCTAGTGTAATGGAGAAAAGGAAAAGAAAACAAAAAACAAGAGAAGTCGTGTCCATAATGAAAAGAGGGTATGAGAAACTCCAAAAACCAATGAACATGGAAACGCAGCAGCAGAATTAAAATACCTGTCGAGACAGCCTACCACGGGTGAATTGAATGCATCATCTGTACAACTTCAAACAAAAAGAAACAAGAAAAATAGATTATCGCTGAGTCAGGGGAATCTAGAAGAATGAAACTGAGGTGGTGCCACAGGCAACTCATCCCTTCTGCAATCCATTGCAGAGTAAAATGCAGGAAAATACCCATAAAAGAGGTTAGGTTGAACCTCATCTTCTCCCACGGCGGGCCATGGAAGCATGATTAACCAAGCTGGCGGTATCCGGGTCGGCTGATTGGGACATGACGGAGGAGCCAGGAAGATTGATCTTCCTGCCAAGCGATGCTGAAGGAATTGGTAGCTCCAGCTATTGATAAAGACTCGGGGTTGGTACCCAAGTAGGCGAAGAAAGAGTCAATCGCACAATTTCAAGCGATACCACAGGTTTCGTTTCCAAAAAGCATGCAAAAGATACGGTTCTCGCCGACATCTTTAGAGGTAACCTCTTCAACTGATGATTTGTCGGGCACCCTCTTTGCCCAGAACACCTGGCTCCGTAGGCTTAGGACTGCGGTCACGGCCCTTCTTGCGGCTGAGGAATGAGAGCATCCCGCTGTTGGAGCCCTTTCCTTTACTCCCATCACCCTCCAGACCCTCCGCAGGGAGAGTAGAGCTGTGGTTGGCGAGCTCGCTCCAGCTACCAGCCTCTTCCAAAACCATTTGTACACCACCCCCTTTGCTCATCTTCCGTGTCGCCCCGCCGCGCCGAGGTTGCGGCGGCAAGGGACGATGGAAAGAGGGCGGATGCGGTGGAGGGGAGGCGGATGCGCGAGTCGAGGGGGAGGGGGGCTGGCCGATTGAACTAGTATCGTTTGGGTCGAGGTTTTCACTGGCGGGGGTAGTTACATCATTTTGAGGTATCCGGTGGACCGGCCCCTCGTTCATCGGTGAATTGCGAACGGCCGATTCAGGTTGGGAGGGTTGTCGGACATGAGAGATGTTATTTGTAGTAATAGCGTTGGTGGTCGTTGCATTGGGGAGGCAATCTTCGGGGTTTCTACAAGGGGTGAGCAGAAGTGGTGTCAATGGGTGCAACTGTACTTACATTGTTGCGGCAATGGCTTCGGCGGCACTGCCTTGATAGTCGACGGTGGTATAGTCAAATGGTTCGAACATAGTCTCAATCAGGCGATGAAGTTCATCCTCACGGATTTCCTTGGCTGTGGCATCTTCACGTAGCTCTGCACGCGGCTTCTGGCGACGAGCCCGGGCTTCCAGGGGTGCTTCCTCCAACAAGAGTTCCTCCAAATCGTATGTCGCATCGAAGTTTGTCTTCTCGCTGGACGGCCGGAAAACCGGGGGAATCTCTTTGCGCTCGAGAGCGTCGAAGTCGATGTCGGCGAAGAATTCATGTGAAGTGAAGCTCTCGAAACCAATGGCACCAATGCGGCGACTGCGATCGCGCTCCATCAAAGCCATCAAAGCTCGTAGACACGGGACAGACACTGCGGGGTTGGTGACATAATACTTCGGTTGTGCCTTTTTGATATTCTCGCTCAGGGTGTCCTGGCTGCGACCTTCGAATGGACGCTGTATCTATTGTCAGCCTAGGCCATCGCACCTGTAGAAGCATGACGTACCTTGTTGTAAATGCATTCATAAAATGTGACACCCAAAGACCACCAGTCAACTTCAAAGTAATATCCACCACCCTCATACACTTCTGGGGCCAGGTAAGCTAATGTCCCCGACTTGCTTGTGAGAGGCTTTCCTGGTCGGAAGTCCGATGCCACATTCTAGATCACTGTTAGTTGCTATAAGTGTTATAGAGAGGTCATGTCACTCACAAAATCTGCCAAGTGGACATGGCCTTCAGAATCCAACAGCACATTATCGGGCTTGACATCACGATGGATGATGCCTTGAGAGTGAATGTATTTCAAGGCACAGCCAAGTTCCGCGGCCCAAAATCGCACTGCTTCCTCGGTGAAACATTTGCGGGAAATGTGGAATCGAAGATCGCCACCATTCATGAGATCGACAACGATGTAGCTGATGGATAGTTAGTATGTGGAGCCATCTCAAGCGATCTGCTAAAACCCACATGTATTCGATATCCTGGAAGGAATACCGCAAATTGCACAAGAAGGGATGGTTCAAATGTTCAAGCATTCGTCGTTCACGGATGATATTCCGTACACTTTCCGAACGTACAACTGAAATGCAAGGTCAGTCAAATCTCCGCCGGCGCGGTGTTTATACGATGCTTGGCATACCCTCTTCTTTTCGAATGTATTTCAGAGCGAACGTGAGGCCAGTATCCTTCCTCTCAACAATGCGAACTTTGCCAAAGGCACCCTTTCCAACTACCCGAAGGAGGCGAAAGTGGTTGAGGTTGACTAGACACAAATTAGTATCCACATCGTCAGTCCGCCAAAAAGCTTAATGCCCCCCAACACGGATCCCCTGAAATGAAGACTTGTAACATACCTGCATCGCTGCAAGAAAGGGGCTTTCCTTGTGTGTTTCCCATTCTGGCGGAAGTAAAGGAGGACGTAGGTTTTAAGGTGACTAGGATCTGTCCGGCAACATCACTTGTCTTGAGGACCTCGGGTGGTATGATAAATCACGTCGCGCAAGTTGGTCAAGCCAACGAACAGTGAATAAAATATGTGAAATAACCTTCAGAGCACAAAGTCCATGGAAGATGTTCAAACACGGCAGAATCGCGGAGCGGGGTGTTGCAATGGAACGCGGCGGGCGAAGACCGGGAGTCGCAACGAGGAGGGAGGAGCGATGGGTACAACGGAGAAGTGATGGAAGCGCTCGACGAGAATTTACCCAATTCACTAGAAGAGAGGAATTGTATTGCTGTCACACCAGGTATGTATATTCACGATTGGCGAAACCGGTGAGGTCGGGGTTTCGGGGGCCAAAAGGAGCCTGAACGAGCCTGGAGCGCGCACACGCAGATGAATCGAATCAGGGAGAGCGAAAAAGCACCGAAACAACTGTCTTTCAGATTGGAGATTGACCGAATTGGATCAAGACGTTCTGGAATGTCTTGAATCTGTGCAAGATTGAAAGAAAGGGGAGAGGAGAGTGAGCGGTCAAAATGGAAGCGGCAGTAAAGTGGAGCCAATCACACTCGCGTGTAGACAACGGGGAAAGGGGGGCCTCGTACTTGACCCTGTAACTTGCGTCGGGGAAGTTGGCTATTATCATGGCTTTTCTAGTGGAAATGATCCTCTTTCTTACCTAGACTCATCCCGCAGTTTAAAGTACCTATAAACTATATTTGGCATACATATCTCATCCTCCAGGAATGAACTACACAATACTTGGCGATGTGATTCTCAAGAGACCTGGACCCACGGGGGCGAAAAAAAAGGGCGAGAAAAAAGCACTGCAGTCGGACTTGGACCTATCGTCAAGGAGCCCAATCGACCAAGAAAAGTTTCGGTAAAATAAAAATTGGTTGCATCGGCTTTTAGGCGAGACCGCTTCACTCCTCCTGCGGAATGTATCTCGTCTGCAGAACCCCCTTGTACCACTCTGACCTGTCAGATATCAAATCAACCCTACTTCGCCCGGACGATAGAATTGCGTTGTATATCCATTGGCGAAGATTGGGGTCCGCGACAAGTCCATTTGCTCGCTGAATTTGGTCTCAAACATCGGGCAGGAGACTCTCGATTGTTTTCGCCCCCTAATCGAGCCAACCAGAGAGCAGATCATGCACCTGCATTGCATCGAACTGGTCACCCTGTCGCCACGCGATCACAACACCTCTCATCTCTCGTGGCAGCCACGTTATTGACCGCCTTGTTGAGATGCAGGTCTCGGCTTTCCCGTCGCACAGGAACGGCCGTGGAACGCCTGCAGAACATTCGAACGTTCAAACATTCGAAGAACTGAAGTGACCTGTTCAACGGTCCTTGCAGGTCTCGACTCCACTCGCGAACGGACGTAGAATACTCGTTCTCACCGGGCGCGACCTGTCTGGTTTGATCGGCGCCATTTTAATTTCGAAATGGCCGGGATCGAAATTCAATATTAATTCATTTCATTGTAGACGTGTTTCTTGCAGTCAAAGAAAGGTCTCTCTATTTCTTGGCATAGCTGGCGCACATGTTGTGGGTCTAATGACCGGGGGCTCTTTGGCCCATACCGGAGGAGGCATAATCCTGGTCCGCGTTTCAGCTGCACAGCGAGAAAGAAGATTGCCCGACACTGAAACTCCCTGTTTCAGATCCGTACTTTTGACTTTAAGGGAAACTTTGACTGTGTGAGGTGTTGGGAGCTGTCATATGGCCTGAGTTGAGGCCCATTGATACCGATTGGTCGATTGGTCCGTGTTTATCAGCGAGATGCCTCGGCGTTGCGTTACCTTTGAGTTGATAAATGCGCCAACAGGACTTCCACATGTTATTCCACATGTCTCATTCCCATCGAAATAAAATTCTGGAAAAGAAGAGTTCATCTGTATCCGATGAGAGAAACGACGGAAGCCAGGGACAATGAAAGTGATGGTCGATTGAACCATCTTTAGAAGAGAGAGCAAGGTCCAATTAACAACACTTGGGCTGAGGCGAAACTTGGCCCGAATGATGAGACAAGCATGTCATGTCTAAACAAACCAACAACGCACAGAACCCACTGGAGTTAATAATCACGGGAATCAGGATTGAAAACTTCTTCACCATAATTTCCAGCAAGAACAGCGTATTCAATACGAATGTCCATCGAGGTTCCCCACTCGTTGTTCCACATCAAAGGTAGAACAATGTATATTGATATCTGAAGAATGGCCCTTACCATGACTTATGTGCAGCTGGTAACTATGGAGATGCTTAACAGAGCCGGACATGTCACCTAGGTGCTAAAATATGTGCCTAATCATACCAGACGTAGGAGAAGGTGGAGGTTGGGGATAAACAAACATATATTTTCTACGGATTCAGGGCGGTAGAATTTAGTCTGTACATCAATGAACGTGCTCAGGTGTAAACCATCAGCCAAGCTCTATATCAAGTGGACACATCCACAGTTCTTACATTGTGGGCTAGCTTGTTGTATCTAGCTTCCTCGCCACGCTGTCGTATTAGTACTTGTATAATACCCCGCTGCAATCAAGGATGAAATAAAACAATCAAACAAGTTTCCTGGCCCATTCAACTCGTGTGAGGGCGTTGAGATGCTATAGTAATGGAGGTATAGAGGTAACGGGAGTGTAAGGTCACGAGGGTGCGCACTTTCCTTTTTGATTTTCAATGTGAACTTCTCTCACTTTGCATCCGAATATCATCTTCTTCCGTTTGTTCGGAATACCACTTACTGGATTTTATCTCTGATTGATACTTCTTTTTGTTCACGATGGGGGATAATAGCCCGATACCAATCAATGCGTCGTCCCCCAGCTTGCATCCCAGGGATCGACCAAGCGTGCCATTCCATGCCCAGACTGGAACCGAATCACCATGGTTCACGCCGCGTCCAAAGAGCTCCGGCATCGATACAAGTGGATTTTCCTTTGCCAAACCGACCAGTCATCGACAGGGCTTCGCTTTACGAAAACCGCCCAAGCACCCTCCGGTCAGCTCGATACATCCCGCCAATTTGCTGTCTTTGGGGCTTCAGAGCCAGCCACTGGACAAATCTGATAACATGAGATTGACACAAACAAAGTTCGCATGGGTGTGATCTTACTATGAATTGTTTACTGATATTTTATGTCCTTCGTAGCCGTCTCCTATCCCAGGCCGACCCTGAGCCTCATCATCTTAAAGCCAGAATTCCAGGCCAGAAATTAGCCGATTCAGAAGACGCAGAATACTCGCTGGTCGTGGGACCTGATCGGGAAGAACCCTCCTGTGTGGGGATTGAGGCCCTGGGAATACAGCCAAAGCTTAGGCCGGATGTGCCCAACCAGCGGATCACGGAAATTATTGATTCAAGAGGTGGTAAAGTTCACCAAGATTATCCTGGTGATGATCGGGAAGCTACAGTATGTCAAAATGAGCGACTCTCCTCGCGCTCACTAACATCCGAGAAAGGGAGATGATTCGTATCAGACTTCATTCGAGCCAGTGCGGAGTAGGGAAGAAGGGACAGATACAGTGGCCCCGGTCTGTCCTCCCTCTCACGACCAGGATCTTCAAATGCACGATTACCCGAGCTCAAAAGCTCCAAATGAGGTTCGAAAAGGAAGGCACACCCGGAGGCAAAAGTCAATCTCAATCAACAAAGCTGAGCCACGGGAACTGAATGAAGATAGTCTGTTTCAATTGCTCATCGAGAGAATGAAACAGCGCGAAGAGAGCGAAGTTGCTGCAACTGAAATGCGTCACCAGATGGAAACCCAGAACGCGCTGTTGAAGGACGAAAATGAAGACCTTCGACAGCAAATTCATGTCTCCCAGTTGCGTCTGCAAAACAGTGTTGAAGAATCCAAAACGCAGCGTTCTCTCCTTAGCGAATGGAAATCAAAGATACGAAATTTCAAACAAATTGTGAACGAGTTGGGACATGGATACGATACTCTTCGTGACCAAGCCGACTACCACCGGGAGACTGCCATGTCCTTGGACAAAGAAAGGAGCGATCTTACCAAGGCTATCGATGAGACCAAAATACGCATTTCGCAGGCTGAAGGGACGATTGACATGCTGCAGAATAAGTTAGCCGAGAATGACAAAGCCATCGCCCTTCTGGAACAATCCTTGTCTAGCTCACGGAAAGGAGAAGAAAACGCAAAATCACAATTGTCGGAACAGAAGAAGAGAGTGGTGACTCTGGAGTCGTATATTCAGAACTTCGCTCTGTCTCACACAAAAAAGCTTGATGTGATGAAAGAAGGCCAAAAAAACATTATCGAAAACATTACAACAGGCATGAATGCAGTGACTCGTAATTCAACCAGTCATAAAGATGCCGTTCTCTTGGCTATCAAAGATGCATTTGAAGATTGCCGCTCCTCAGTGTCGTCCCTGAATACAAAGCTCTCAGAGGAACAGATAAATGTTGCGGAGTTCACGCTCAAAGCCCAGGAAGTGATTTCTCGGTGATTACTCCATCCATGTGGATGCTTAAAACTAGATACTGACCATGAAAACTAGAATCGGCGCCCTATCATCTCAATTCACCGATAACGTCGAAGGTGGAATCAAAATCAACAATGGGGTGGCGAAAACACTTCAAAAAAAATTCCAAGAGATTGAATGTCACCTTGGCCCTTCTTCTCCGGTGATGAAACGTCTTTCCGAGTGTGATGACTCATGCGTGGCTCTTAAGTCGAAGTTTGAGATCATTGAGCCGACATTGGACGCGCTTGGTATTTCTGCCAAAGCCTTGACAGTGACGGAAGACACTCTTGTGCAAGATCTCGCAATCTTTGGCAAGAAGCTCGCAGATGCCCAGCTACTAGCATGTAATCCAGGCCTTGAAGCGGAGCTGGCAAGCAAGTTTGCAGAAAATGCTCAGCTACAGATCCAAATTCATGACCTAGGCTCGAAACTTGATACCCTCCAGCAAGCTTTGCATGAAAAAGAGACATTGATTCAGGATACACAAGAGGCTTTGGTGGAAATCACTGCAAAGCAGCAAATATCTGAGTGTCAAAACAAACAGTTAGAAACAGAAAAGACCGCTTTGAGACAGCAATACGAGGACACCGAGCAGAGGATCCGACAAGAATTGGGCAAAGAGAATGCGGAAATGATGGACAAGATGAGAACTGATCATCAAGCTGAAATCCTTGAGTTTCAGAAGGAAAAGGACAAGGTGGAAGAAGTGTCTGGAAGACTGATACTGCAACTTGGCGGAATTCAAAACTCCTTGGTCAGTATTGGACACCCGTGGCGAATTTACCTGCTAACAACTTGAAGATTGACGCGAAAAGGCTTGTTGACGAGCAAGGAAGGGACCGTGAAGCTTTGGTAAGTGGTTCCTACTCATGGCGAGCCTTGCTAAGTTCAACAGCTCCAGCAGACAGAACAACAGATACAAGACCTTGAAAGATCCGAGGCAGAGTCCAAAGCCCAGCTGGAAGCTCAGCGCACGGAAATAGAAAAATTCCAGCAGCTGGACGCCACTTCTCGCGTTGAGAACAGCGACCTGCGAGATCGACTGGAACAAGCTCAACAAAAGATCCATGATCTTGAACATCAGCTAGCTTCCTCGATCGAAGCGGAAGAAATCAAAGCACCACGGCCGACTAACATAGTGCCTTTTGCAGCAATTGAAAGCCAACTTTTAGGGCGGCCAACAACTTCACCATATGGTGAATCCTGCGACTTTGCGATGCTCTTCATGTCCGATGACCAGTCCCCTCCAACACCAAGCAAAGCGATCTTTTCGGATTACCCATTAAGCAACCCCAAGGATCCTGACAATGACAGTGAACCTCAACAGCCCGACCAGGGAAACAAAGAGCCTGAACTTATCGGCCCCGAAGATTTGAACCCCTCTCCAAACAAGAAGCGCAAAGGAGTTAACTTCGAGCATCCAAAGGCTACAAAGAAAGGAAAGGAGCCTATGAAGGTGCAGCCTGTTGCCGGTCAACCAGAGAAGGAACCCGAGGAACACCCAAACAAAGTATCCAAGCACATTCATAAGTGGACCTACAGTCGTGTCCACAGTTCAGCTACAGAGATACAACAGGAGCAGATCAGAGTACCTGCTCATACCGCCAAGGCTGATCGCCGAAGTAGTCCAAAGGGACTTTTTTCCGCAAGCAGTGCGCCCGCAGTTACATGTCCCAAGACTCGGAATCGTGGCCGCCGCAGAGGTCGAGGTATGTCGCCAATCTCTTCAGCCGTGTTTGCCGGTGCTAATCGGGATTTACAGGTGAGCAATACGATGCGCGCTTCCTGGAAGGCTGAGTGTGCTCAGCCAAGGGCAACCAGATATCACTACCTGATACTTTTTTCGGATTTCCTGACGGTATCTTTTTTACATTGCAACAGTCCTTGTTCGAGACGATTTTATATATGCACCCTTAATGGTTGGTATATTAATGTTTTGACACTGCAGTTTTTTGCCCCATGGGTTGTTGAGTTGACTGTCCAAGAATAACCTATGCATTCCAGACTGACCAAAGCGATTTCTTTATTTGCAAGATATACAATACCAAAATGTGAAACTAGAGATGTGGTGAATGAGATCTTTTATTTTCAGTTCAGTACCCAAAGCTGTAATGCTCTTGAACGCCAGACACAATGCTCCATCAAAAGGAAGTAAACGACGGAGCAGCTGACAGAAGCATAAAGCTCCATCGCTCTCAAATCAAACTTCCCAGGATATAATGTACACAAAAAAAGTTACAAGCCCGTCATCCTCTCATCCCCTTTGGCACACCCGTGTCCTCAAAGTATTCGTAGCTAGTCTGGAATCAAGCTAGATTCCGTATTATTCGACTCGAGTCGAACCGATATTGCCGGCGATGGTGTAGACGTAGTAAAGGAGAGGAGATGGGGATCGGAAAAAGTCGCAGCCATTTCGAAATCGAATTGAGACCGAAGGCAGGAGGTGGAGACAAACCGAAGCGATAAAGCATCGAAATCGACTCAAGGATTTATTTCTGCTTTCCACCCTTGGTCGCCTCAAGGAACAGAACCGTCTTCTTAACAACGGGATCGTACTTGAGCATGCTCAGCGGACGGTGAGCACGAGGCCGGATCATAGTGCGGTAGTAACCCGTCATCGCCATCGAGATGAGGCGCACGGAAAGGGTGCGTGACTTCGCTGTAGGAGAATGCGTGTTAGCTGGCTGCGGTGCGATGTTTTCTTCGCTCGTTCGGGGAGGCGGGCCTGAGCCCTGCGCGTGGCGCGGAGAGGACAATTGATGTATGCGGTGGATGTGTGAGGGATTTGTAGCCGTGTAGACTCACCTTTCTTGGCCATTTTTGTTTGACGTCCCGAGGGGTCTGGATCGGTGTTCGACGTGATTGAAATTCGAGGCGGAGTCGGGCAAAACCGCGGTGTTCACGTGATGAGGTTAGTCATCATACCAGGTGTGGTTGGATGGAGCCGGTTGGTCAATGCCTACTGTATTTGGTTCTGGATTATTATTTTTTCGGCTCCATTGCTATACTTTGGCTTTTTTGTATTTTTATTTTTATTTTTTTCCCGGGCATACTCATGTATGTGAGGAATGAAATAAGCGTATAACGCATTTGTCGGCTTCCCGATGCTGTATCATTGTCTGGGCAAGGGATTCGGACGAATTCCGCGGCCCGGGACCGAGACAATGCGGTTAATAGCGAAAGCATATTCTACTTCTTTGCTATGTTTTTTTAATTCGAGCCTGTTTGATGATTCTCCAGAATGGCTACCGATTGCTAACGGTTGTGTTCATTGCGATGAATGGAACTGGGGGCCGAGCTTACCCATGATTTCCGAACTATCAACCCGAGATGCGATAATGCAAATGCCCGTGCCGTGTTAACGTCGGGAAAAACGTTATGTTAGGGAGAGACGCAGGTTTGAGACTCATGGATTCAAACTTATAATTGACAACATAACTTGATGTACAATATATGGACAGCGAGATAAAGATGAATATATATTATTCCCTAGACACTGGGTAATTGGTATGTTGAAGCTTGTTTGCAAATTCTATGCTTCAAAAAACTCCTGAACAATGGAATCTCTTGGCCATGGAAGGATTCATGAAAAACTGTTTTGTTCTTCTCGATGACGTCTGCCCTTTACTCGTTGTCTTGGACATCGATGACAGTGGACTTGAACTTGCGGGCTGAAATCTTACGGTTGAACAGGATGTCGCTCTCACGGTAAGAACGGTGCTTCAGCTCAGGAAGGAAGAAGTAAGCCATCACCCAACAGACGCAGGCAGTACCTCCCCAGACGTAACCACACTTTCCAGCAAGGTCCCATCCGGTGGTGTTGAGCATCCTCGAGGACAGGTAGATCATGGGGATCTCAGCAACGTAGTAAGCGGCACGACCGACGGCCGTGCTAAGAGCACGAAGACGAACGGAGGAAGTCTCTGAAATGATGGTGTATGAGATAGGACCCATGGCACCGGCAAAGACGAAGGAGATAACGACACCAAGACAGGCTTGGGCGTAGTTGGTTCCGTGGGTCTGGGGAATGGAGGCACAGATTCCGAGAATGAAGAGAAGGCAGATGTTGAGAGCGGTACCATAAAGGTAAATGGTTCTACGCCCGAACCAGGCAGTAAGGACCCAGGAGAGTCCGTTGGCAACAAATTGGAGACACGAGTTGATCAGGTTAAGCTTGAAAGCCATATTAGTCGAGATTCCGGCCTCTGAATTGATATGTTAGTGATTGAATTTGAAGCAGTGAGCGCCAGGGATCGCAAATACTTACGCTCGAAGAAGTATGTAGCTTGGTTGGCAATCAGGTTACCAGCAAAGTTCTGAGACGCATACATCAAGCAAGTGATGATCGTTCGCCTCAAATCGGTGCCCTTGAGGAGGTCCAGCAGAGTAGGGGAACCACCCATTTGAGCCTCAATCTCAACGGTTCGCTCCATCATGGCAAGTTTCTTAGGTGCGTCCTCCGCAGTAGTACCAAGACGTTCAATCGATCTAAGCGCCTGCTCCTTGCGTCCATGGCGAATGAGCCACCAGGGAGATTCAGGGGCAAGGAAGACCAGAACGAGGAGGGGAGTCTAGGCGAATTAGTTCCAGGAGGCAGGATATTCAAACAGAAGGAGGACTTACGGGGAAGATCCACTGCAATGCAAGAGGTGTGCGCCAAGCCCATTCATCCTTTCGATCATTGTAGCCATAAGTGGCGGCGGCTACAACAATTGAACCAATGGACCAACTCATCTGCAGAGTAGCCGTGCAGGCGCCGCGGAGACTGAGAGGAACGACCTCACTAGCATAGGCGGGAGAGTTGGCGATGAAGAGTCCCCAAGGGACTCCTTCAAATGCTTGACCGATAACCAGGACGGCGAGGGATTTAGCCTGATTTTCGATTAGCTGACAGTCCTAAGAGACCTCCTTGGGGTATACTCACGAAGAAGGAAATAAAAATGGTGGCATTCATCAGGATCAAGGCCAGAATAGTTGTCCAGCGGTACCCAATACGGTTGGTGATGGGACCGGCCAAGAAAACACCGACAAAAGCACCACATTGACCAGATTGGAAGAGGGCACTCTGCCATCGGGTTGGAATGGTCCAGGACTTTGGTCCAGTCTGCACACCGAATTGCTGCTGGAACTCCCCGATCGCGACGAAATTTGTGTTCAAAAACATGTCGAATGACTCCATGACCTAAGCAGGGTATTAGCAATTGTCAACCAAACACGAACAGAGCTCACTCACAATGGTAAAGCACATGATGAAAGCCCAGAAGCAAGCCCAGGGGTGAGCCTTGACACCCTCCCAGACTCCCTGCTCATGCTCCTGGTTCTCACCCTCAAAGGCCTCGGTCAGGAGATCAGAGTTCTTCAAGACCTCATCATGAAGGACATCACCATGGTGCGCCTCTTCACCCTTTGTCTCCACCTCCATCTTTTGCTCAACGCTGGCGGTCGACATATTGGTTCAATGTCAGTAAGTGCGGAGGAAGTAAGAAACGAAACCACGGAGAAGAAAAAGAAAGAGGGGAAGGTGGGGAAGGAGCGAGTGAGAGATCTTATAGAATGCAAGGACGCGTTTTTTCCCCATTCACTGCATCGCGCGTGACATTGCAATCCAAGAGCATCAACTGTGTGACCAGTAATCTTATCCCCAGACACTCGGCCCCGTACCCGGGGAAACCTGGGGTGGCGTACCCCACTCTGGAGTAATCCCACCAGTGGTAGAAGCGGGTTTGGCATCCGGGGCTAAATTGCAACTTCAACCGATAACCCTAGTGGACGGACAAAATCGAGGTCATGTCGCACGGGCCAGTTAGTACGCATATACTTTACCACGCTTGAGCTGTTTGGGAAATTATCCGTGAAATCACCTCAGTTTCTTGACCCGATCTGTATGGTACGACCGAAAGTCTGACTCGCCCAAGCTTTTTTAAGACTTCACCCGAGAAACCAAGCTAGCGGGATTTTACGGTCAGCTGTTGGTGATTTTTTTTTTTTTTTACTAGGGATCTCTTTGATGGTTTCCACATGGAGTTCCACCCCCAGAATAACCTTGGTAAGTTGACCCAGTTTTGATTTTCTGGGGCCCCGGACTAAAGCCTGACGCTCAGGGGCTAAGGGGCCAAGTTCTGATTTATCGGCCATGCCGGAGAATTGCTAGAACCGGCTTTGATGGGCTTTACTTTACCCTGGAAACGTCGGGATTTCCAAGATTTCAAGGTTTGGGCCGTAGCTTAGAGTACCACCAGCGCCACCAATGTAACTTCACAGCCGGTTACCGACTAGGTTCGGCTAATACTTTTGGAACCGATGATCGCTTAAATATTTCAGCTCTGCTACTGGATGCAAAGATCGTCCCATGTGGTTGAAAAAGGAGATCCGTGTTAGGCAGAAGTCCCATCACCTGTTATTGCGGTCAGATGATAAGCGCTTGAGCTCTTTGGGATGTAGAAGCTGGAAGTTTGCCCCTCGCTAATCCATGTCTACATCCAAGGAAGGTATAGAGGCTGCGTAGCGAGTCATCTAGTGTTTCCTTGAAATTAAGAAGCTTGCCATTCTGGTACACCGCTCCATTTCTCCGGTGGGGGACGGCAAACATGCCGACAAACCCGGGGTTGGGATCTGTATTGGGGGCCATTTCATCAGTCAACCTGGAGTCTTGGTTGGATCATTAAAATCGATGATCCTTTGACTCTCTGATAGGCTGCAGTGATTCATGCGGGGTTGAAAATAAGGTCACCCTCGTGGGCGCCTGCCAAGAGGGACAAAGCTTGTGAAACCCGTCCAAATTCCACGCTCCAGAGGGTGATAAGGTTTCTGTTCATGCAGATAATACGTGAAAAGAGTAAGCCATGACACATGGCGAGCTGCACTAGGTCTTGGCGACCCAATATTCCTATGCCCCTCGTACTTTATCTTCCTGCGCAGGCCATTTCAAATTTTGAAGCTCAACAACTCTGACCATATTCAATTTACCTAAGAGATTTCTGTCAGAGATCATGTGAATGCCTCTGTAGATAGATCAGGGCTTCTCCCTCTTCTTCCTTTCTTCTCTCATCAACCATCACAATACACACACACATTGTTCTGTCTCCTCTTTTTCCTCCAGCGCCACGCGCTATAAATTTCTTATGAATCTTGGTCTATAAAAAATGGCAAAGTATTATTTAAAGAAATGCCAGATACTTATGTAGTCGGTTTCTATCGAACTCGTGAACATGATGAACTAATGCCAAACTTTACCTGAGTTCCTTTAACGCCTGAAAACAGTCCCCTACCCATCAGCCCACGCCGCGGTTGAACTTTTCGAATTCTTTAAACCACCTTTCATATGCGCGTTCCAGTCGTGTCGTAGATAAGGGTCCACCATCTACTCCCCAACACCACAACTTCCCACATTCAGGCATTGAGATGTGGTTTGGTTCAGTTCTCTTCTGAGCTGCCATCGCGAACCAAGTGGCTGCCAGGACGGAATCGATCAAGACGTGGATTAGAAAAACCATAAACAAAATCCACTAGCACTACTTCCATCAACCTTTCAAGTCAAATAAGGCTTATATCATCAAACACTATCACTACCAACCACAACAAATACATTCCTCATTGAGATTTTCATTGAGAAATACCTTATCCCACGATAGTGGTAGAATAGCTCAACGATATTCTAGACTTTGTAAGCCATTTTTTTCGTCTGATCGAGAGCAGGAAAGATCAAACAACTCTAGACCGGCAGAAGCGATCGCTAAAAGTGGGGCCTCCGATGAGTCTCATTCTGTTCATCATGAACTACTTACTAGAGAGGAGAGCTCTTAAGGCAGTACACTGAAAGATGTGAGGGTTAATTCAGTAAGGCTGAAACCACATCCAACAAGGGCTACGACATACAACATGCGGCACGAAAGAGCGAGAGGTTACTCTTAGGGGTCAGATGAGAGGTGTGGAAGTGTAATCAACAATGCCAATAATATCTTTAGCTACTAGGTATAGTGTGTTGATACCGACTAGGCGGAATTGATTCGATATGGTTATGTAACATATAGGAGGACGGCTGCCTCAAATACACTAGGTTCCTAAGGACAGTCTCCTCCATTCGTGTTGAAACACCACAAGATACCATCGACGTTCCCAATATAACCATCTATTTACCACAATCAGCAAGCACGAGAGCATCACACATTTAAAAAGATAGACTCACCCATGTCAATTGACGTGGAGACATATGTTCCCGCATCGTTGGCGCATTTACCACTGAGCGTGGTGCCACTAAGGGTCATATCCTTGCAAGAACCACCAAATCCACCGCTGTGGCTACTCGTTAGCTATTGATCAATTTTTGAAAGACGTTCAAACGAATAACAAACTTCAGTTGACCAACAAGCTTCCCATCCGAGTTCCCGAAGCATCTCCCTATGGCAAGCCATGTGTCCACATTGTAAACACCGCTGTCCTCTGCACAATTTCCATCAATGGTGTAACACGGTACATTGGAATCTGGAGCTAGAAGCTCCATACTGTTGCAAGATGCTGCATAGCCAGAGTTTGCAGCCACTTCAAAACTTAGGTGGCTCAACGCGAGGAGAGCAAAAGTAGGCAAAGTATCGAGCCGCATAGCGTCGGATAAAATAGTCTCTTAAAGGCTTTAGTTGATAGTTGAATGAAACTGATGGAACTTTGAAAAGAGATGTGCCCCCTTTTATAGGCGAATTCCAAGATTGAATGGTTCCCAGGGGGGGATGCACGTTTGAAACTTTAGCCGAGGTGGTTGCGATGACTGGGCTACAATCCTTTGATGCTCCTAGTCCTCATGGAAGAAATCTTTCGAGTTCGCCCCATTTCTGACCTTTATCGCCGGGGAGCGCCATGTCATCTAACCGACGCACTAGCAGGATCGATATATAGATCAATAGGTCGATTTTGACAAAAAAAAGTAATATCCTGGATTTAGTGCTTACCGTTCCTTTAAGCCACTCCAGAGTATCATTTTATTCTCTGGGGGCTTTTTCAAGCGACTGGCAATGGAGTCAGCCTTGATCCTTCTCGAATTCTGGAGTCTGTGATCAGGGTTAGTGTTAGACGCTAAGCACTGATAATAAATTAAATGGCTCATTTGAATCAAAATATGAACAGAGAAGCGGCAACTTGGAAGACCCTTTCAATACAACCAAAAAAAGTTTTTTGAGGTTGGAGTAAGGCCAACATCAAAGGAAGCTCAAATCTCCTGCCCAAGTAAGATCGAGAACATCGGAAAAGATTCTACATTTGAGGGCATTGCCTTTTGCAATTGACATAAAATCAAAACAAAAGCCTAGGGGTGCACATGTACTGTTCATCACACCTGTTATTCGCCGGCACCACGGCCTCATACAGGGAACAGCATCCTGCAGCCCACATAAGTAATTTCTGGTTCTATTAAAAATCATACAGTTAACGTAATACTTCCCAGTGGCACCCCCCGACCTGTCCTTTTTGTTTAAATGTGCATTTCTAGTACTGGCGGAGTTTGCTTAAGCCTTTCAGACGAATCCAAAGTTTCCATAGGGGGACCCTATAATATGCCATATAGGCAACCTATCACCTTGTGATAATGTCCTTCTCTATCGCACAATTATAGCATTTATCTCTAAGTACTTCCAAGGTTAAATATAGTCAGTACGGGGCTTACAGGCCTTACACCCTATCCAAAATGAGTTGGAGAAGTTGATAAGTAGTAGATTATTGTACATGTAGATGATACTACTAATGTTAATAGTGACGTGTACTTTTAGCAAAACATTTTTAATTTATGGAGAGTATGATGATAGACAAAATATGATGTTATTTTACCTCGATAGTCGTTCTCATTTCTCACAGCATCACACATAAGTACTATGTAGCAGACCTGTGCGGCAGACCCGCTTACGCCCTAAATTCAGTCCAAGTTAAGTAACCAGTCATCAGAATTGTGCATACTAGTGTATAAGAGAGCAATGCCATAGCTGACTGAACTAAACGTCAAGAGATCATAGATTTACAGTGAGTTTTATTTTTTGTGAGATTAATGGAGAAGGCCACTCTCCTAGCAAACAATTTGAATGGCGATGCTCTTTGGTTAAACATCTTAACAGCCCATAATCATAATGGTAGACATTGGTATTACACCCACAAAAGACGATCACGGCGTTACAGGCTGTCGGAAGGCATGAGATTCAAGTCAAACATGCCACTAAAGATGCTTAGCGCTGCAACTAGTTCCTAGCCCATATATTGTGGGATATCGCAGCCCTGACTTCCCAGGGATAAATTAAATGGACTCTGCATTTCTTTTGAACTGGTATTTATGTACCCGTGTATGAACGTCCAGAATGGTTCTATATAGAGTGAGCCATTTTCACTGTGGCCCTGCTCTGGGTAAAGGGGCGTGGTAATCTATAGCCCTGGAGTAACAGTTTGCCCTTAGAAGCAGCTCAACTCGGACAAAAGTCAGTGGCAGTAGAGTATCTGACTCCAATTCAGCCCCCACATGCGGGGTGCTTACAGGCATTTACAGGGGTTTGGATAGGCAGGGTGCATAGAATGCATAGTGCATGGAACGCCATCTAGCTGCAAGTCGTGGGACTGTGCGGCCCAGGGGCTCGCCTAGATACTTGGTGCTAGTCAGGCGTACAAGACTGCTTGAAGGCTTCTGCACTAGCTGGGGCGTGAGCAATACAGCCGGCCAGGGCGGCCAACACCGTGTTCATGCACGATTTTGCATGGAGAACCAAGAATTTCGGGCTTTTTTTCTTGCTGAAGGGCTCGAGTAGGCGAGTTTCACGTCCTCGGGTGTGGATCCCCGCGGCTGCACTGATTGTACTATTCGAATTTGCCGTGCGCTGACCTTATCGCGAGTCACCAGAGTAGCGTGTGGGCCGTAATAGATCGAGCTTCCGGTATTATCGGACCTGCAGTGCACTCCAATCCTGAGCGGCGAAGCTAGTACTACGAGAGATACACTAACGCTGCGGTCTACTACCTAGCGCCCATGGGGCCGTCTTACTCTAGGCGGGGTTCAGGGGCCGATTCTCGCTACCTAGTGCTGACAAGACCTCCAGGTTGCTAATGGGGGCCTATCAGAAAGTTTCCTGGTCCGCTGCCTCGTCACCTCGAAGCCAGTTTGACCTCGGTGTACTAGGACTGCTCTTCTATTGGGGTGGCGGAAATACGTAGATGACCAAAGTGCTGACTCTGCTGACATCCGTGGATCTAGAGCTTACGCGTTGGAACAGCCGAACCGGTCACACCACCGACGTGGGCACCCCGCCAAACCGCCATAGTGGAAGTGATGATGTATAACTTAATAATTCACCAACGAGAACCCAGTACTACGCAACATGGTCCCAATACACGACAATTGAAGAGAAGTCTGGCTGTCCGGTTATCGATATATCGCAATCCTTCGACTATTATGGTGTTTTGGAGTGGTAGGCTCGGTCGTATGGCTGGTTCGCGACATAGTGAGTCACGTTAGTCCTTGGTAATTATCGCGTGGGCAGACGTTGGATAGTCCGTAACTTATCTAAGCACACTGTAGTAAAGCTAAAAGAGGCGTGCTCCGTCTCTTCAACAGGCGACAAGCTTCTAATATGCTAACCTATGTCCTTTCAAATGTCGTCCCTAAACCGGCAATAAATCAATACATCTTTCATAACTCCCGCCTTTTCCGCCGCTCTTTTCCTCCTTCCTTCGAACATGAACCCCGCCTTCTCCAGCACACGACCACTCGCCTCATTCCCTTCAAAGACCTCCGCCTGAATTCTCAAAATATGCTCAAAGGTGTCGAATGTCCACTTGGAAAATGCGGCTAGAACCTTAGTCGCGATGCCCTGACCCCAGAACGGCTCCCCTAGCCAGTACCCGATCTCCACAGTCCGATACTCGACATCGGTCCGCGGCTTGAGTCCGATAGAACCAATGACTACGTTGTCCTCAGCCCGACAGATCACATAGTCCGTTGAGGCTGGCGTTTGACTGGCAATCCAGCTCTTAGAAGCTTCAATGGTATACGGGTGTGGGAAAGCATTTCTCATCCACATGGCGATTTTGGAGTTGTTGGCGTACTTGGCTATGGAATCTGCATCTTGTGCGCTGTGCGACCGGATGATGAATCCATCCAGGCGTAAGATGGGTTCGGGAACTTTGTGCTCAGAGCATGAAGACGTGGATTCTGTCATGATGCTGCCGTTGAAGTTATAACGCTCTCCGTCTTTTCAGATCTCAGTCTCTTCGGTCAGGTCCGTTGTTTAGACACGCTCAATGACGACGTCAATGGTGATGAAACTTTTGAATTTCCTTGCCCTAGTAACGTCGCATATGTAAACCTTTAATGTAAACATAAATAGTGAGTCATCGTCGCGCGAGTCAAATGATAAGAATGTAACCTCGTAAGCATCGTGGATAAGACAAGCGCTTATGCCGAATAGGAATAGTCCAATGAATTCTTATTCGCTGGAATTCAGGTGGAGCCGCATGCTTGTCAGCCCATGGTCGTTTTGCCCAGCTAATAAAATCTCACTGGCACTCCCATGCGCAGGTGTCAGCGAGAGATTAGATTACTTTCAAGAATTATACAATCCGCAAGCCTATGTCTTGCTTGGGATTTCAAACGGAGAAGAATTGGTTCTGCCAGGTGCCTTCCGGTTGGATCCCGTTGTCCCCGACCGCCGGCATTTCCCATCGTCACCTTTTCGAAGAACTAGCATCATCAGCCGGTCAGTGGCTTGTCCCAAGCAAGCAGTAAACGACCTTTCCATTGACACCTTCTTCCCCGAAATTAGGATAAACTAGGATTCCCCCTCCATTTTACTGTAGGATGTGGCGCAAAACTGCAAGAAATTGGCAAATCTTCGTTATATATAAATGCTCTCGAGGAATGCTGTGCTTTCTCGGCCTCCTTCGTGTTGCCCGAGGAGCCCTTAGCCTTAATTTTTCGTCGGTTTCGAAATAACATTTTGACCTGTATGAGAGTCGAAGATGAAAAGGAAGACTGAAGGATAGAGGATATACTTTCAAATCCAGTAAGCCGTGCGTAGTCTCGTCTTGGCGCATTCGCTCAAGCTGTCCAATCTAAATCTCCCTTTGATTGACACATTTATGCCGGAACTGCTGACTATATGGGGTTTGGCAGGATGCTAGAATATCGGACAGCCGTGTCTGCCTTTTTCCACGCGTCGAGGCACATTGATCAAATGTGACAGGCTGCAAGATCTGGACTAGTTATAGCCTAGTTTAACTAAGATGTTTTAGGACTAAAGTAGTGGACGATGGTGTGATATGAGTAATGAGGAGTCATTATGAGCCGCCAATGACGACCGGCTGTGATTGGCCAGACAAATATACTAGCAAGACAATGGACGCCACAACAATGGGGATACTTGGACTTGAAAGGCCGTTACTATGAAATCTACATTATCTCTGATGATATTGATTCTTTCTACGACTATTGAAAAATACCTCCCGTAGGAATCACGCTGTCGCCCTAAGGGTACAATTTTGTTGATATTTCTCTCTCTCTGCTACTTAGCTCAACTCATAATCTACCTTGTTTCCATCGCTCTTCCACTTGGAAACAAAAACAGAGCCTCTTCAAGGAGCTGCCATGACCTAATTGCCCTCCTTTCTTTCCCCAGAACTCCAAGACATGCCCACTGCATCTCATACTCAACCGTTCTCTGCGTGGAAGACAGCGAGAATCTCCATGGCAGCCCCTAGGTCTGCCTGGCCTGTGGCTGCGCCCCTCCCACTTCTGCCAGTTTTGCATAGTACAATCTCTTGATCTCTTCGCAAACACCCCAGATGCGTCTCCGGTTCACCAGTCCAGGAATGTAGTCACAATTTCCTTCAGTGTACCGACTGTCTTTTTCCATCAATGTAAGGGCTTTGGAGAACTCGCCTTCTGCCGCCTGTGATTTAACCAGATCCACACCTTCAAGGTACATCTCCCAAAGCCAAGGAATATCAGTTTCAAGTCGTTGATCCAAGGATATGTCCGGGCAAACGTGCATCGAGAAGGATGCAGCTTTGAGTGCAAGCACACTTTGGACAGGGAGAAGGTTGAGTATCTTCTGCCGTAACTCATGGGGCAGCTTGTGGAATATGTCTTGGCTGTGTTTAGATTCAACATCTGCCTTTTTTCCCCAGCTGAAGAAAGCTTTGATTGTTCGGTAGGGAGGCTTCATCAGTTCGGGTATTTTGGTAGGATGCATCACTAGGACCTATTTCTTTTTTTTTTTTTTTTAGCATAGTCTCAATGAATTCAACTGAAGGCGAGATTTACCTCTTGACCTTTTATGCATTCCCAATGATTGTCACAGGGCGGTTGCGGGCTGCCGTAATCCAACCCCAGACAGTTCCAAGCTCCTGCACCCTTTTCTTCAAAGACAGCATGAAGCACGTCTGTATCGATCACCTCGTTCTTAAAGCATCGGCGAAGGATCTTGTCGTAGCAGACCTCGTGAAATGGAAAGACAACTTGACCCCCAGGGCAACCAGGATTGACGTAACTAAAAGAAGTTAATACAACACTGGGGTGGAGGAAATGAAACATACGCGAATAACATGGCCATCTCGCCTTCCTCACCAACGGGAACATTCGGGTCTAATTCAGGGTTAAACAACATGCAAACCTAGACTTTCGGGAATAACAATAACCTTTGCCTGCATCTGCCTCAATCATTCCCTACAAGTCCATGTTAGGAGATCTCATGATCATGAGCAAAGAGTAACTCAACTGGTCCTCATATCGGCCCGGGCCGGTGATAAAAGATCTGTACCATGAGGATAAGCAAGTGGAGAATTAAAACAAAGTTATTACTGACTTTCTCTCCGTGGTGCTACTGGCATTGTAGCCAAGGGCACGCAGCTTTGACAGCCATTGAAGATTACTGTTCCCAATAACTTTCTTGCTGTACGACAATTTGTTCTTGTCGTCGAAGCTTATGGGGAGAGTGAATGAGTACGCGAAGGTGGAGCCACATATCGCGCAAAAAGCGTCCCAGTGCATGGTGGTGGCGAACTTGTGATAGATTGATGGAACTTCGATGGTCGGGGTTATGCGGGGTGGAAGTCAGGAAGTTTGGTAAGAGGGTGCAGGGAGGAAGGAAGAATTTCCACGCTATGGAAACACAAATATATAATTGTTCTGAGTCAGATGAGTCAGATGCCGAATCAGAGCTGTTCAAACAAACAGACATTGAATGGAAACAATGGCCTGAGATGCACCTTCCCGCATGGCCTGCATGATGCCTTCAGCCTAACCCTCAGTTGGTTTAGTATGTTTTACATAGCCTGGAACCCGATTACATAAATTTATGCTCTCATTTGTTGAAGAGGAGAAGGGCTATCGCTACAGAAAAATTCTGTTGGGGAAATTACTTGTGGTGCCGATGTCATCTCGTTCAAAAATATTGACGGCCTGACCGAACCGAGTAAGCGTGCTGCTCATGATGCTGAACAAAATGGTCTTCGTTCGCTAAATGGATCGATCGTTTATCTCCTTTGCTAGCCTTATTCCAATCTCCAGTGTACATTCTCGTCGACTTCCAAAGACCAAGGTATGGATATCGTGTTCTGTGGCGCTTCAAATTGATTCTACGAGATGTAGGGGCATGGTTAAATATAATGATACCTACACCTAATAGCTCACCACATCTTGTCACGCATGGATGTGAGATTAGAGATGGCTGGGGAGCTTGTTACTTTGGTTGTGGTCGATAGAGGTCAAAAAGCAAAGCAAGTTTTGATATGGAAGGTGGAAGGATATCTAGCCACAAGAAATTGGAGACCTGGGTGGCGGTTAGTCATATCCTGACATAAAGCATCCGTTCATGCAATATGTACCAGACTAGAGAATGGTAGAAGCTCCTTTCTATGGTGGAAAGCAGCTAAAGCTTCGCCTCCCTCCCCTCATTTAATTTGGCAGGCAAGAGTCTTCTCAAAATTTTGCCAGTGGGAGTCTTAGGCAAGCTTTGCAAATGGAATACACCTCCTCTGAGCTTCTTGTATCCTGCCAGCTGGCCGTCGATCCAAGCCTTGATCGCATCAAGGACCTTCTGTTTCTCGGGGCCCGACAGCTCCGCCGTTGCCGGCGAGAGACTGACATAGGCAAGTGGGACCTCGGTCGCTTGAGCATCATCGTAGACTGCACAGACTGCAGCATCAATAACATCGGGATGACGCAGAAGAATGTCCTCTAGCTCTGAGGGGGCTACCTGGAATCTGAATTTATAGCAAAGTAATTAGCTGGTGAGTATTGTCTTGAAGGGCAAGGATTCTCGACACACCCCTTATACTTGATCATCTATATAAAAATAGTTAGCTCAAATGCCCCTAGTGAATTCAGTCGTAGAAGTAAATCATACCTCTTTAAGACGATCGGTGACCCAGAAGTTCTGGTTTTCGTCCACCTTCAGTATATCACCCGATTTGACCCATCCGTCTTCGGTGAAGGTTTTGGCTGTTGCCTCACTGTCATTGATATAACCCCTGCAAAAGTTATTAGCATAGTTTATACTGGACAATTCTCACAGACTAAGTCTCCTCGTACATCATGCAGAGTGGGCCACGCAGCCACAATTCACCTTCCTCGCCGATAGGGACATCCTTGTTTGACTTCGGATCGACTAAACGAGCCTCCCTATAATACCATTAGAAACGGCGATTAAATCCTGTTAGCGGTATATGTAACGTACACCCCTGCGAAGAGCTTGCCAACGCAACCGAAGGCTTGTTCATCCTCATCGATCTCGTGGATAACACCCCCCGAGCATTCGGTGAGTCCGTACCCTTTGTTTCAACGTCAGTGAGACAGTATTGGCAAACAGGTGATTGTACGAACCTTGGCAGACTCTGACATGCGGAAGACGCTTCTTCAGCAGAAGCTGAACAGATTTCTGTGATAGAAATATAATCAGCATCATATCATGTTACCATCGTATCAAAGAAGGTCTGTCGGCATACGTACTTTTAATGGCGCGGCAGAGATAACAATTCTTTGCAAGGATGTCAAGTCATATTTCTGGGCGACAGGCGAAGTGGCAAGAAGAAGTGCTACCGGCGGCACAAGGTGCAGATCGGTAACCTTCAGCTCACTTGACTTGCGGCAAAATGTCTCCAAGTCAAAAGCAGGAAGGCTGCAATATTGGGCTCCAACCCACATGCCAGACAGAACCACCAGCGTTAGCCCATAGCAATGGCAATCTAGGTTGAAGACTTGTTAATGGAGCTATCATACCAAGAGGTCAGGAAGTGAGCAACTTACACGGCGCAAAGAAAACCTCGCGGACATTTGAGTTGACCCTGACCGGCATAGAGGCACGCATGATTATGCTGTTCATGACAAGGTTATAATGAGAGAGCTGGACACCCTTCATCTTTCCAGTGGTTCCAGAAGAAAAACAAATTGTGCTGGGCACATCCTTCGAGCTTCTACCTTGAAGGTCATACGGCGGGATGCTCTCTGTAGCGTTTTTGCCAATAATATCGTCCGGGAACTGGAATATTATCAACACTCAAATACAATCATGCCAGAAATTCGTGCTACAAACCTGGGGTAAGTTCCCCACTTTACAGCGAATCGTTAGAACCTTGATGTTCGTCATTGACAGACTAGCTACAGCTGCCTGAACAGTGCTGAGCTTCTCCTCAATGGTGACAACGTGTGTTGGCTTGACGATCTTGAGGACGTGCAGAATATCGTCCCGCATCGCCGACGTATTAAGAGGCCTAGTGATCTAGTTAGGGGGAGTGTAGAGTTCTCCATTGGTGTGAACTCACGCGAAGACAGCACCGGTCCACCACGTGGCATGAGCCAGATGAACAAATGCATTCTAAATTTCCGATTAGAACTAACGTAAAAGCAAGTTTTGTTTGATTTTCTTACGGAGTTGTTGACCAATGCTAGTAGGGTATCGCCTGGCTGGAGTCCCGACTTGGTCTGCAAGCCCCAGGCAGCACGTCCAGCCTGTTCGCGGAGAGAGCCATACGTGATAGTATCATCGGAGAAACTCTCAACATGAACAACCTTCGATTCTGGCACATCATCAGGATTGTACTTCGTCATAAACTGTGAGATGGACAAGTCCGTCGCATCATGAATTGGGATTACGGGTGACCGGTAGAGGGCCATGGCGTACGGAGTAGAAAGTCAAATTAGGTAGATGTTTTGCAACTCAGGTAAGGTAGAATTACAAACCAGCACGTTTTCTGTCAGCTAAATTCCGATAAATGACTAAGAATCCCTGACTGTGCCTGGATGCGCCTCAAATACTTCATATCGCCGGTAACTCTCGGGGTTCGTCTATTCCGGCATATGTAGTCACCTGTTCCGTACGTAGCCTAACAAGAATCAGGAGCTAGTTATGAGCTAGTATTCGTGCCGTCCCTTTTGACCCACGTCGCTACAATTGGTCAGGGGGCTGGCTAGACGAGTCAATAGCATTGTTCAGAATAGCCGATTTGCGATGTACCACCCCTTGATAACGAATTGTCGAATAGGCTGGGTATCACAGAGTAAGTGATAACCTCAAAAGCTACAATGGAAAAAAGAAAATTGCTTTAGCCCATATGGCGCGGAGATGAACGGAAAACGAAGCGGTTCATTTACCATGACTTTACCACTAGTATGGTACAAAGCAAAGTGGATACGGATCCTATGCTCCCGGATGGGGACGGCTATCGCTGCCCGAGCTTCCGCCCCCTGGTTCCAGACTTGAACGCATCCCCACTACCGCCTATCACGGCAATTTGAGAAACGCCTTGGCGTTTGCACTCCAAAGCTATAGTCTCGCACCAGTCACTGTGCGATGTTTGCACGTAATTTTGTTTTTATTACCGATCTATCATTGGTAACAGCACGTGCTCTCGTGGTTTCAAAGTTTTCATCTCACACGTACCATCAATTATACTCACCATGCAATGAATACGAGGCGAAGCGTTGAATACGAGACGAAGCGTTCCCGTTAGCATATTGAGATAAACTTTACTGTCGATACTATCGGAAATATTTCTTTTTCGTTCAGAGCTCACATTGGCATTGGCGATCTCAATAAAGCTATCGATACATCGGCGTCTATCTTCTCTATCTATAGTATAGTCTTAAGAGTGGCGCACGGCAAACGAAGATGAACGTTAAGTAACTTTGTGTACTAGAGTGTGGGGCCAAAAATGGCACGCGTAGTTTTGACACAGGTCCACTTGTTGACTAAACCTGTGAGGTAGACAACAATGGAGTTTGTTTCCCACCGAAGCTAGGGGTCTTCGGATAAGCATCAGAACTTTGTTTCTGGATCTTCATACAAGCACGCATCAATTGAGTTTTGTAGTGCGAAGTTATTGTTTCTCGAAAATGTCAACTTCGACAACCGATGCTCATTAAACTTGGCACCTTGGCGACATGGTGGCGCGCTAGAGTCTGTGCAGAAAGACCAATCAGAGCGACTCTTGTGCAACAGAAGCAGACCCACGCGGCACCTGGGATCCTCTTAAAAGTTAAATCGGAAACACATTCTAAATCTTTTATGAATTTGCATGTTCGCCTCATGAATGGCATAAGGGAAAGGGCACTGATCGGGGTAACAGAGACAATCGGATATGTATCATGCCATGGGTCAAATTCGTGAAAAGGATTAGGAAGTATATTGGAAATGTCCACCATATATATCAATTGATGCGTGTAACAAACCATGACTATACACTCATGATCCCGATCCACCAATGCTTCAGGAGTTGATAGACTGTTCAATGTGAAAATTCCAGGGGTTGATGAGGTCCCGAGGTCTCGCTTCGGGATACAAAATGCACGAAATCCATTTCAAAAGACCCACTTACGATTAGCGGTAATACTAGCTACAGTGGACTAGTGAATCGCATTTGGTGAGAATTGACACCTCCGAAACGGACGATTCTGTGCGCATGCGCTAGCGTAACTAATTATGTGCCGTAAGTGGAGGCTTCCCCCCTTGCTTCTGTGGTTTTTGCCCCCCAAGCTCGGATTGCTGTGGGGATGCCGTCCCAATACCGGTGGCATGAGTGGATCTTCAAAATTATGTAAAATCTAAGCCGTTCAGTGCATGATCCTTAAACAGTTCAGGACCCTTCAGAAGAAAATCAGTGCAGCATGTGGCTTTAGAATTTTAATTTAAGCCCGGTCGGTCAAATCGGGGCCTGATTAATAAGTTTGATCTACCCCGTATTTCTTCCTTGATTGAATCGCAGGCCGGATTGAGCCTTTCACAGTCACGGCAAAATGCGATGCCTTCGGCTTTGGGCTGCGCTATTGCCCTGCGCTGTAACTCTTCTGAGTGGCCTAGCATTTGCTGAAACACAATCTCTACCCTCATGCGCTGTGAGATTTAGAAGCTCCACCCGCACCCTGAGATACTGACATCATTTGCAGCGGGACTGCCTCACCGACCTCGTTCCCCAGTCAACTTGTGCTTCAAATAACCAGACATGCATCTGTACAAATGTTGATCTCGTCCATGAGGTGGAAACTTGCGTCACAGCGAATTGCACCATCAAGGAGGCTCTCAGTACGTGAAATTCAGAAGATGCACGAGCTTCGCATTCTGACCGATCGCATAGCTGCTGTTAATGTCACGGATACAACATGTGGTGATCCAATTCGCGATCGGACTTCTATAAGTGTCATAGTCCCAGCAGTTGGCATGAGTGTTACGTTGGTCCTCATCGCTTTGAGGTTATACACCCGCCTTGTGGTCACCAAATTGAACATGGAAAAGGACGACTGGGCAACTGTTTTTCTTGGTGTAAGATCATGCACATATACATCTTGAAGGGTTCGAGCTAATTGTCACAGTGTTGTGCAGTGCCAGTCAACGTCGGTTCGATCGTGCGTAAGTGAAATCGGTTACATCACACTCTTTCTTTCACAGCCACAGAATTATTGACAGTCGCTCCAGTTGGAAAAGCCGGCTTGGGTAGAGATATGTGGACCCTTGAGTTCGCAAATATCACTCGAGTTTTTTATGTAAGATTGTTCACGTTACACGAACTTCCATGGGTTAACTAACCATGACAGTTCTTCTATATTCAAGAGCTTCTCTACATCACCTGCGTCGCCATGGTTAAGATTTGCTTCCTCCTCTTCTACCTGCGGATATTCCCCTCCGACCGAATGCGACTAATAATCAAAATATCCTGCCTCGTGACAATCTGCTTCGGTCTAACTTTCCTCTTTGGCTTTGCATTTCAATGCTCGCCTGTGAGCTATAATTGGAATGGTTGGGATGGAGAACACAAAGGGTCTTGCGTCGAGACGAATCCTTTAGTCGTCGCTGCTGCCGCATTTAATATTGTGCTGGATATCTGGGTCATTGCTCTGCCCATTCCCAGGGTACTGACGCTTCAGGCATCACTACATACAAAACTGCAGGTGGTATTTATGTTTTCTGTTGGATTCTTGTGAGCTTCCCCTCGAATTTCTACTCCCGAAGACCTCCAACATCCAGGGATGCAAGGGGCTAATGTTCTCATTCAATTAGGATTACCGGCGTCGGCATCTACCGCGCCATAATGCTCAAACTCTTTGCCACAAGTACCAATCCCACATGTAATACCTCCTACCTCCCATTTCCACGACCGCCATGAAGCTAATTAATCTTCACTATAGGGGACAATGCTCCTGGTGGCTATTGGTCCGTGATCGAAATTGATGTTGGAATTTTCTGTCTATGCATGCCAGCCATGCGTTCCTTGCTTGGTCGCCTATTCCCGACTATTTTTGGATCCACAAAAGGGGCCAGCAGTATGCGACATACGAGCAGCCAGAAGAAAATAAGGACCGTTGATAGCGGACCAAATACGAGCTTTGTTCAGTTGATCGAGATGGATAATGCGGGGAACATAAAAAGGCATTCAAATGCCTAGCGCATAGGATTTACTGTTGGTTCCCGCTATGACGAATCCGAAAAGTAATTTAGAATGAATAATAAAGATCACATAATACAGCCATCTGACTCATTTCTCCTTCTCCAAGGACCTCAGGAGAGTATCTATCCTTCTATCCCATTCTTGGACGCCCATCTGGCCTTTAGTCAAACGTCGCATCAGTGAGCCTCAGTTTGCGACTCTTAGTTGTGACAATACTCCGCATGTGTAATTGTATGTCCTAACGACGCCAGCGTGCAGCCTCTCTACAGCGGTCAATATAACGTGCTGAGATTGGTCGGCCCAGTACCAGACTCAATTCTTATCTATATTGGCTTCACGGTGATTACTACATAGTTGATATAGTGGCGTTTAGAGGGAAAATTTAAGCTTATCATAGGTCAGCATTGGAACTCTGAACCAAGAACCACGCAGTCGCAGATATTTTAGAGTCGGTTAAAATATAAATTTGATATTTGCAAAATCGCCTGCGCTCACAACAAGCCCAGCCGGGCTAGCTCAATCGGTAGAGCGTGAGACTCTTAATCTCAAGGTTGCGGGTTCGACCCCCGCGTTCGGTTCTTCTTTTTTTCTTTATGTATACCCATATGAAATCAACCATAACGAATTCACTGATTCGTAACTTGTTTTTTTCCCAGGTGTTGGTGGCTAGTAAACTTGTGACTTTTGCGGATGAGTGTGAGCGCTTCCCTAGCGTCGCGCGATTGGGGGCAGATCACCCTCGGTCAAACCTTGATACAACCATAAATTAACACCAAGTTTACAGCTCAACTACAACTTGCAGATACGTGTGTTCTGTCACAAGGGCTCAATTTTAGTAGACCAATCTAATTGTTTAGTGCCACCGACCGTTACAAGCTCCTCTCGGAGGATGAAGATTTTGTATTCGACTTCACAAACAGCACCCCTCCATTCGCCAACCGCGAGACTTTTCCTGCTTTGATTGGCTCCGGAACATCCTTCACTGTTGGCCAACTGCCGGGTATGTCAGAAAAGAATGCATCTGGCTTTCTTCGCACTAAAATTTTCTCAATAGCATGCAGCATGGTCTACCTCCATTTCCACTCTCGTGCATTGGGCTCTTCGTGCTTAATTCTGGGCGTGTTCTTACCCAGATGGTGCCTGAAGCGGGCGTGCTTTGTTGGCGGTAATGCCTGCCGAGCCCAGGGAGTCGATGCCTGAGGCTCTGGGGGCTCAACCGTAGATTCAGGCACTAACTGACTCACCGCCTAAGCTCGCACAAAACCCATAGCTTAGTCTCCTATAGACTCCATTCTCGTATATCGTCTTTTGAACTAAGTCAAACCATTCTCTAATGATTTTTGGGTCCTCACATTTAGCACGCTCGTAATCATAACATCTTAAGAACCTAATATCGAGCTCTGGGTGACGTTTAACGTAATTTGTGACCCAATCTTTGCTAACGGTTTGAATCGGGGTCGTTCCGCGTGTCGCGAGTAAGAGATTGGCCATGTCTTGCATAGTTTCAGGTCGTGGTGCTGCTCCGCGTATATCCATAGAGATTGCCCATTTTTTAAGCGAATTCTCTTCAATTTCGGTTAATGTAAAGGAATTTGCGCGTAATTCGACGCGGTTTTGACGTCCGTGAAGGTGGGCGTATAACGTCGTATATGGGATATCATATATACGTGCTGCCTCGCGAATTGAAAATTTTTCCTGCTTTTTAATAGCCTGGATAGTAAGTAAGATACGTCCCTCTTGATTTATTAAATTCTGACGATTTTGTGCGTGAATTGGTGGCATAGTGGTTGGTCGAAGAAGGATGGGCTAATAAATTGACGCGTTTTGGTTAGGGAGTTCCGCTCGCTTGCGAAATACGTTAACTAGCATGCCGTAGCGTAGAGAGAAAAATACTAGACTATTACGCCTGCGAGATTCTCCTATTATTTGCTTAGATTACGGTCCAATCCACGGTCCGATAAACGGGTTTCGTCACGTTTGTGCTATGATGGTATTATCCTGGCACCCTGAAATATACGCTTTACTCATGGATGCATTGGTAGGGTTAGCTATAATACCTCACGGTAATTATGCCTGCTATGAGTGTTTGCCGATTTTTCGTGCACTAAGAATCGCTTCACTAAGCCTAAGGGAACGAGCCAATTATAAAATACGTCACATTAAAAACCTTAGCCCGCCTGTTTTCTCTTTTTCATTTTCTATCCCCCATTTCTCTTTCCTTCCACTTGCCTCCTTACGCTCTCTAAACCCTCCGTATTTCTTTTTATCATACACCCACAACCTCTACTCCACCATCATACACAATGGCGTACCCGCAATTTCACCAGCCTCATCCGGATTTTGAATCCCAACCAATCTTCCATGACACAGATGGTTCACCTTTATATGAAGCTCCCTTTAGACATCTGCTCAACTCAATCATCAATCGCAATGACGTGGCGGCTCTGCATTTATACAACAATAGCCTACACTCCCATGTGTTTTTGCCAAGCTACGGTGTGGATTATGAAAATCCTTTCAGCGTTGCTTTGGGCTGCCGCAGCTTTGATGTGCTACGAGCATTGATTGGCATTTATCTCTCAAAATCATCGCTAACCGAGCCCCTACAAACATATACCAGCCGCTTCGGTCTCTCTCTTATTCATCAAGCTTGTGCTGCCGGAGATCAGGAGATGGTGGAGTGGTTGATAAACCACGAGTCAACACTAGGTTCACTACACGACCGGGATCTGAGGGGATGGACGCCTTTATTATACGCGGCTGAGGCGCTGGGAGAGGCGGGTAACCTCATGGTAGGCCTTGAAGCTGGAGAAACTCCTAGTCTCACTAGGGAAAAAGCGCGTGAGAATCGAGATCGCCTCGAGAAGCTTATCTATTGGCTGCTTGATAGTGGTTGCTCCGTTTCCGAGTCTAATACCTTTGAGGGGAATTACAACAAGAGTCTGCCAGAAGGACCGGAAAATGTGCCACAAATACAATTTACAGTCCTAGGCAAGGCAATTCCTTACGCTAGCTACGAGATGGTCTCGTATCTTATTACTATTGGAGGTGGCGTTCATACTCCTCAGGCTTGGTCTAGCCAGCACACTGGCATTGATTATGGGGATAACGTGACACCACTACACATCGCATCCTTGTTCTGGAACTTAAAAGGGATACAAGCGCTCATAGACCATCGTGGTGATATGGAGCTCGCATGTATGGTTTCTAAAGCTGATGCTGATGGTCGACTTCCACTGCACTGGGCCCTTACTGGTAGCAGGAATCGTCGCAAAGAAAAGGATAATTTGGATGAGATTACCTCATGCATGACGAGCACCGTGAAAATTCTGCTCGACGCGAAACCAGACACGATCAACACACGAGACCATCACGGCTCTACAACTTTCCATTGTGCGGCCCAACTGGACATAGGACATGTGGCTATTACTCGAGCTATTCAAATGCTCTTAGATGCTCATCCATCTCTTGACACATTAAATTTCCGCAATCGTCGAGGCGCAACTGCTGTTGGAGATATGATACAGCCTTCTAAGTTTCCTTATGGTAGTCTGGAACAGATAATTGCCCCGATTATGACCCTTCTGGCGAATGGGGCTGATGCACACTCATGCGACAACAAGGGACGCAACGTTCTCCATAAACTTTGCATGTCTCGCTGGACACAACCCTTGACAACCGTCACGCTAGATCCCTTTCTTGAATATGTGGATGTCAATGAGGCTGATGCCGACGGTCGCACTGCCCTGGACTATCTAGGCAGGAACCCGAATCTGATTGATGCTGCTCGTTACCTTATTAGACGCGGTGCCGATGCCACTAGGAATGATTAGAAGGGAGTTACTCCATTACAAGAAATGGGGAACCCCTAGTTATTATTCCTTATGATGTTGTTACGACACGTCTACAGAAGACCCGTATGAGGGCCTGAGGACAAGCGGACAAGCGCATGAGAACACTCATATACTCCATATAGACCTTGCCAACTCCCATAGGGGTAATGTGACTCCTATATGGTCCCATCGCTGGCATAATTTTACTAAGTATTTCCTATTTCGGCTGCATAACAATGCTGAGTGATCAGATAGAATACTATTTCTTACAGGTGTATTGGTATCTTCACTTTCAATATCTAACAGTCTAGTTTTTTTTTGTAGGACATCATATAAATATAAACATATCAAGTCTGTCTTTAAACGTCATATTAAGTAAAAATAAACTATACTATATAAAGGTGGTCGTAGGTAGATGAAAAGGAAGGTTTAAATTGGTATTATATTAAAGTTAGTATATAACTATTAGTTACAGTTTGAAGTTACATAAGAGCTAGATAAGGAACATAACATATTTTAAAAGCGAGCTGGCCATATAAGCGGCCCGGCCACCCCATCAACTTTTAATAATTCAAACTAGCATAATTCAACCAAAGTAACGTAATATTAAATATCTAAGCCATTTAATCAAATTTGGATAGTGCGTTCTCTTATGCCCCTGAATACCGCATTTAGAGCATTTTGGTAGAGCTCTAAATCGTCGTTCTTATGCTCCTAATTGGCCGGTTGGTTGGTCGATTGGAGGTTGAATTTGATCATTACTAGCATTTTTAGCCAATTCTTTAATCTCCGCGATAGATAGGCCTTCTAGGTGAGCTATCTAGAGCTTAGAACGTGCTTCTTTTCGCTTAGTTTTCTCGTTGCCAGCGCGTAAAAGCTCGTTTTCTCGAGCCAGAAAAGCGGTTGATTGCATCGTGATTTAATATGCATTAAGAACATGATCTATAGCGGAATTCAACGGGATTGGTGGGCTTTTTGAGCGTTGTTGTAAGAGCTTTTTGATTAAAGAAGCCTGCTTTTGAAGCCGCTTGTAATTCGATGGTGTGGTTGGTTCCCACGCGCTGCTTTGACTACCTCTTGAAGGAGGTGGTGTAGGTGTATGAAGTTGAATTCTAAGCTTGGAAATCAT
The DNA here is from genome assembly GCA_023626355.1 of Penicillium sp. S1602. NCBI lineage: Eukaryota > Fungi > Ascomycota > Eurotiomycetes > Eurotiales > Aspergillaceae > Penicillium > Penicillium sp. S1602. The sequence continues at coordinate 595,964 of JAMAGW010000015.1, read as the reverse complement.
CCGATGAAATCACCCGATTTGGATCGTACGGGACTAAGCCAGTTGCTATAAAGCTATTTTTGACTGTTTCTACTTTAAAAGCTTCGATTCGAGCGGTCGGAAAAGCATCAAGAAAGTCGAGTTTGTCGATATAGTTACGATTAGGCTGCGTCACTATCCGCATTATCGTACGATAGTTATCGATCGATCGTATCCAACTGTCGATAAAGATAGCTTTTCATTATCGATTATCCGCAGCGGATACGATACGATAATTCTTTTGGCCTTAGCGGATATCGTAAGATATCCGTCGGATAATAAACATTACAAACAGGCCAAGACTCGTGATCTCGTGGAGCCTGCATAGATTATGCAGTTTTTCTGGTATTTTTTGTGTATCTGCATGGTATAGCATAATCGAAAAATTGAGGATTTTAGGTGCAGTTTTGTTATTTAATACTTAGCAGCGTGTATACTCTTTAATATTAATGTGTATGTACCCCTACGGGGCTCTGAATTCAGCTAGTTTACATGATTTTGACTATTTACATCAAATCTTTTTCTATCTCAAAGCCATTGGGCATCTTCGGCCTCTTCCGAATCCTCCCCGATCGTCCCCTATATAGCCTCCTCCGTTAATATTTCAGGAAGAGGAAGGCGACCATCCTCACTGTCTTAATGCTCAATAGCCTGTTGCGACCTCTTACTCTGTGTTTCAGTCTGTGTAAGATATGCTTCGTTCTCCGAATCACTCTCTGGTTTATCTAGTAGCTCCTCGGTTTGGTTTCTACCCTCCTCCTCGTCGTCACTAATAGAGTCAATGTTACTTAGTGATAGAGAAGGCTTCTAAGACTTATTTAGGATAGCAGCCTCTCCCTCTAAAGTATACTCCTTGATTAGATCGAACTTAGAGGAGAAGAAATAGAGCATAAGCTCTTTGATTATATCAGGTTTGAGCTTGCCTCGGCGATAGTGGCAGATATCACGGGCATAATTAAAGAGCCGTTCAACACCAGCACCGCTTATAGGAGTAGAGAGAATATCCCGGGCTAGTGCTGTAAGCACTAGATATTCCTGCTTATGCTCCTTCCGGAAGAGACGAGGATTTCCTCTTATAAGGCCTATAGTATTATAAGCTAAGACCTAGGGATTACTGTAGAGATATAACCCTTTTGGGAGATATTAGGTAATCTCATCCACTGGCTGATCTACCTCTGGTTAGAGGGCTGTTTGTGAATCTATGATAAAAGCGAGCTCGTCATCAGGATCATCCTGAGAGGCTCTAGGCTCTATAGTATTGATCTGGGGGAGAATACGCTGCTTGTAGCGTTCAAACTCGGCTTGTAACTTGTTCCGATAGATCTTTATAAAGTCAGCCTGCTCACTATTTACATTAGTCCCTCGCCAGTCCTCATTATCAAAGTAACGGAGCTTCTTAGATGGGTAAAGGATAGTAGCAATTACATAGACTGCTCCATATGGCTCAGTATCAGTAGCTATATAATACTTCCTAAGCTTAACCTTGGCTGCACGTAGTGCCTGGAGCATCCTAATCTTCCAGAGAACACGCTTTCGCTCAAGCTTTTCTTCCGCCGTATTAAGATGATTGAACAGTTTGTTATAGATGCTGAAGACAGAATGAACTGTTACATCACGGGTCTTCGATAGCACGTTCGTCATATCAAAGAATGGCTTTGTGATGAGAAGATAGTCCACTTGACGCCATTCTTCTGCAGAGAGCTTGAAATGGGAATAGTGATGGGTATTTCATTGACCAAGACTGGAACTACCGCGAGATACTACTTGGCTTTGAACCTGTTCATGGGTCACATACTGGTATAAATCTTGGCGCAGTTCTCTGGTAAGGTTACCTCTTACTTATCTTTCTAAACCTTACTGATAGTCTTCTATCTACTAGATCCGAAAACTTGCCGTTCACATCAATAAGAGTCCTCAGCGCCGAGAGCATTTCTTAGACCTCCAGACCAAAGAGCCAAAGCTTGTGCCGATGCAAGATGTTGAAACCCGCTGGAATTCAATCTTTCTGATGCTCCGGCGAGCGAAACGGCTACAGTCAACGTTTAATGAGTTCTGCCGGGTATACAGCCAGGTAGATCTTCAACTAAGCGAACACGAATGGCGTCACGTTGACTATTTTCTTTCAATCACCCAACCGTTCTTCAGCTTCACCAACGAGGTGTCAAAGACTAGAGATATCAATATCCACACGGTCTTTGGCATCTACAACGCGCTCTTTGCTCACCTAGAGAAGTCAAAGAGAAAGCTAGTGCGAAAGCAGGCTAAGTGGAAGACTATGATGCTTAGTGCACTTGAATTTGCAAGGAAGAAACTTTCTCAGTACTTTAGGGCGACAGCTGATATTGGCGATGATCTCTATTCGATTGCTACCATCATGGCGCCTCAGAATATGATTGAATTCTTTCAGAAGCCAGAGTGGGCTCCTCGATACCGTAAGGGTCTCGAGAAGTACCTCATCCCATATGAGAAGCGTTATTTACAGTCCCAGCCTATGCGTGATAGTGTACCCTCCGCAGCACAGGTCTCTAACCTAGAGTTGATGGTATCGACTGCCTAATCTAGCCAGTCCCAAACAAGCGTTGGTGATGAGCTAAGGCGCTTTCTGGGTAGTAGTAAGTGGATGTTCTCTCTCATACTAATTATATACTAACCTCCCTGATAGGTGTTCGTCTGATCAATCCGCGTGTGTTCTGGAAGGACAAATAGAATGAACTTCCTATTCCAGGAAGCCTCGCAAGAGATCTCCTTTCTACTCCTGTATCTGGTGCTGGTGTTGAGCGGTTGTTTAATTCTGCTCGTGACATCTGTCACTACCGCCGAGGATCTCTAAAGCCCAAAACCATCTAGGATCTTATGATGATGATGATGTGTACAACTCGCTTTGATATTGAATCGGAGAAGTTAGCCTTTAATGACGAGTATTTTTCTACACAAGAAATTCATGCTAGGAAGGAAGAGAATGAGGCTCAGAAAAGGAAGGAGGAGGTATTCGATCTGATTAGTGATAATGAGGAGGAGGAGGACTACCCTGATGCAATATCTGATCCGAATAAGCTAGCCGGCGAGAGTGTCCTTGGTAAGAGCCTAAGAACCGAACCAACAGCAACGTCCCTATCTATAACCCAGACGCCGGTTATTCAACAAGAGAGTAATGAAGAAGAAGAAGAAGAAGAAGAAGAAGAGGAAGAAGAAGAAGATAGGGTACCTCTTCCAGAGAGTACCTATACCCACAGGCGTACATCTGGTCAGGTTCCGAAGCGTATACGAAGAGATGAAGATTTATATGAATATCAAAAGCTATAGAAAGAGATAACTTTGGTTAATCGCTATTATATTGCATTAAAATCTACCTAGTGTGCTTCACTCCTTTATCTTCTTTCTGTGTAGAGATGTAAGACGAATACTGAAAAATACGGACCAAAACTGCATAAGATATGCAGGTCACGGGGCTTCCCTGGTTTGCAGTGTTTGAGGAACCTGCAGGGTCGGTTCCAAATCCCAAGTGTAGAATCGCGGTTCTAAAAGCCTAGAACCTGACCCGGGTCTTGGCGGTTCTGGAATCGGATCGGACCTGGAGAATCGCGACTCCTATTGAGGTCTAAGTGGGTGTACGGAGATTGGCCACAGGATCAATACACTAAAAATCGCTATTCATTTTATCACTGCAGAGACTATAGTTCAACCATTTTCATATAAATGATGATTGTCTAACCCTTCCTCTTGCGAATTTCGAGCACCTGCTGTTGTAATGCTTTGGCATCTTTCTATCGACCACGGTTTTGAAGAGTAAAAGCTAAATTGCTCATCAACCAAGAGTAGAATCTAAAACCATAAGCAACAAGGTTCGCGAGGTCGATTTAGGGGTCGGGAGTAGGAGATAAGAAGAGAACTAGGGAGATATAAGGACATCAAAAGAGGGAGGAGAAGGATCATCTTATAAGCGCCTAGCTAGGCAGGGCGAGGAGGGAGGGATCCTAGATAGGACTATAGAGAGGAGCCATTTTCGGCGTCGTTCTAGTCGCAAGTGGAATCTAAGGGAATAACTGTCGAACGAGCGCCAAACATCAGAGCCGGTTAATAATGACTAAAGGCGCTAGGTGGGTGCAAAATAGTGGTGGTGCTGGAGAGGGGGCGGTGAAGCGCCGGCTCCCCTCCAAATGTTACGGGTGGAAAGGCGGCCGTTTCTGGCGTCGAAAGCTGTCATTTTCGGCGTCGATTTCACAGGTCCCCATATTCTAGATGTAAATATATCTTGCTTCCACATTTCCCTGTTCTAAGTAGCCTGCTAATTTTATCCTACATCAGAAATTCCTTAATAGAGATTAAAGACAAATGGCGTCCTCATCACCCGAGCATATTATCATCATTGGCGCCGGTTTTGGTGGCCTCTTGCTAGCCCATGGGCTACAAAAACATGGTATCAACTTCAGCGTGTATGAGCGCGACTCATCACCCCAGGCTCGCGCCCAGGGTTACCGCATCAAACTCTTCCCAGGGGAGCCGGTCACGGATATGCAGTCACTTCTGCCCGCCGAATCATGGAAATTATTCGAGCAGACCTGCGCAGAGACGGTGATGGGGGAAACAACATTGAATGCCTTAGATGCGCGCCCACTCGCCTCGCGGCGCTTGAATGGTCCCGTGCCCTACACAGTGGACCGGGCTGTACTGCGTACCGTGCTTCTTCGGGGACTGGAAGACAAAGTCCATTGGGGCAAGTCCTTCGAGCGGTACCTGATACAAGACGATGGTGTTACTGTGCATTTTACCGATGGAAGCACGGCTACAGGATCTCTGGTGGTCGGTGCAGATGGTGGTCGGTCGGCCGTGCGGAACCAGTACATCGGGAAAGAGTACAAGTTACTTGACCCTGAGGGCATTTGTTTGTATGGAAAGGTTCCAATTACTCGCGAGCTTCTGGCCTGTATGAACCCGCGTTTTCAGAAGTGGATGACGCTTTGTCGTGATGTCGCACCGCTCATTCAGCAGGTCATCTGGTCGAGCGAGCTGCCTATTACCATGTTCGTCGAGAAACTGCATTATGAGCACCGTGATCAGGTCCGAGCTGATGCGCCGGACCTGCCACCGTTGCCCGAGGACTACATGTACTGGTCGATGCTGTTACCTAAACGCCTGCTGGGCCATACGGAATGCGCTTTGGCTGCAGCAATGCAGCGATCCCCACTCGATATTGGGCTCGATGTGACCCAAGAATGGGACCCGTCTATTCGTTGTCTCGTTGAGCTTCAAGATCCTGCTCAGGGCAGTATGTTCCGCGTCATGACTACTTCTCCTGAACTGCCCCGCTGGACCCCTAATGAGCGCATAACTTTACTCGGTGACAGTATTCATGTCATGTCACCAGCTGGCGGGGTCGGTGCCGCCACTGCATTGAAGGATGCCGCGGAGATGACTCGTATCTTGGCCAGCAAAGGCCGATCTGTGGAGAGTATTGGAGAGTATGAGGAGGGCATGCGAAGCTATGCAGCTGTTAGCCTGTTGAGGAGTTTCCGTGGGGGCAAGCTGATCTTTGGACAGCCGGACTACGAAGACTGTAAAGAGCTGGTTATTGAATAAGCTTGAATATCTATTGCTAGCTATCAGTCTGGTCATTCAATTCGCACCCACCTCCGTTAAACTGTGTAAATTGCGAAATGAGCGGTTGAGCGGGAATGGCCAATTCCGCGCTAGTAAAACACTACTGAATCCACCTCAAATACCCCGCTTGCCTGCAAGTCTTTCACAGTCTCCTTGATTCGTTCAACCAAAGCTTGTCCGTATGCTGGGCCCAAAGGAGGCGCGGGCTTGGTGATATCGGGTCGCAGCCAGGGTACAGATGAGAAGGGTGCGGCCGCCTCGCGCAGTTGCCGGATGTCTTCATCCTCATATCCGGCCCCCAAAATAATGGCCCCCACTCCACGTGTGTAATTCTTGGAGCCTAGTTCACTGTGCGACGGCACCTCAGTCTTACCCTGCAGCAGAGCCGGAATCTGTTGCAGACCAGCGTCGAGGGTCATGATAAAGTGAATCACTATTTTTATGTATTTGATTAGCATAAAGTTGTCACACGTTTTGTTTTGATTTCTCAAAACCCTCTGCCTACATGCCTTCGAACTCGGGCTTCAGTGCCGCAATAACACCAGCGCCGATATTTTCGGTTCTGCCACAGAGAATAACGGGGATAGGTGAGGCCATCTTTGGTGATAGGAATCAGTTATAAGGAGCTGGAAGGGCCTTTGGCTTGTGGGACAGTTCAATGGATAATTGGCAAGGGACAAAAGATGTTGGAGACCGAGGGGAAGGGGAGGGGAAATGATTCTATTAATATTGAGTTTCTGAGGTTTGCTGCCCCACTAGGCGACCATGAAAGAAGAAGAAACCACGTACTACCTGGCTGTGAGCCAACAGTTGGGAAATAAAATTACAATCTAGATATTAGCTCAAAGGCCTGCATAACCTCTTCATTCACTTTCACCCACAATATTTGAACAAGAGCATACATTCTTGGCCACCACAACGGCATTTAGCATCGGTGGCCAGTGCGTATCCAACCCTTTTTCAGCCTCATTCCATGCGACGGCTTTCATGGAGGCTGCCTGATAATCGAACCACATAAGCTGCTGGACACCTTCATAACCATAATTGGTGTCATGCAATAATTTTCATTGAAGAAAATTCCATTTGGTCTCTTAGGTTTGCTTTGAAGAGCCTGTGACCTCGCTTGATTCAAGTCAATCAGTCAACATGCAAGATGACGCTTCATTGGAGCCAGGATATATGAGCATTAATATTTCAATCCTGGATAAGAACAAGCGCCGGCTCAGTGGGTATCACTCCTAAATCTCTATGTCTCAGGGCAGTCTATAGATCAGTGTGAGCGAGTAATCATCTGCATATGTACTTGATAATAGTACTCTGAATTTCGGACATACTGCCCAGGTGGTTGGGTTCCCCTTGAATCTGCAAGCACAGGTAGTAGAAAGAGTAGACATTAGAGCGTTTGAGACGTAATAAAGGAATCCAAGAAATTAACAATGGAGTGAAGCCTATCAGATTGCACGCGTAGAACAAAAGATATAAACTTGTGCCCATAAGGATCACTTATCTATGCCTCGCATTGTATATAACAGCAGCACTGGACACCTAAGGCACCAAGCCTCTAATATGAAAAGCTTACGGGATGGACAATACCTCATTCCATAATGTGAGATCAAGACGGTCCTTTATGATAATCCGAGCAATCAGCATGTCCTTTAGTGGTTATGATGCTTAAGCAATATTTAGTTAATGCTAATCTACCTGCGCGTGGATGGGGAGTTTAGGAGAGAGTAACGGGTTGGGTTAATTTTTAATGACGTAATTTATATCCCGCACCTAGACTTTGTGTACGCCTCTTGCACCATTTCAAGTCAAGAAGAGGTTCGCTAAAGATGCAACCGAGGAACATGAGTAGCTGTTTTCACAGGCCTAGGCCATCAGATGGAGACGGTGTCCGCTCCCGTGTCACTACATTGCATGACCTTTTGCCGTTTTCCCGATGAAGGGGTTACACTTAGAGAGGCTTTCCGCATTGACAATCATAAAGACGTTATTCATCGGCATAAATAGCACTCGAGTGCATTTTGGTTTCACGGACCACATAGATCCACCCAATTAAGTGCCACGTATACCTTGTGACTGGTCTAGTGTAGGTCGCCAAGGCGACGATCTTCCCCCAATACGGTTGTGCAGAATACAATGAATGATGGATTCTGGTTGTTTTCACCCCTTCTTCCTGAACAAAAAAACTCTCCTTTGGCGGACCTTCCTTCAAAAAGCTTACCGAAATCAATGTTCTGACAGCGAGACGTACCTTCCCAGGGCTGACTTGGCGTGTGGGGGTGTGGAGCGATCGTTTCAGGTTGACCCCTCTTTAAGCAGGCATGCCGTGCAGGAGGCGGGAGCTAGTGTGACATTTTGCAGGAATAATGCAGCGTATTCAGCATCTTTATGCCCATATTTGTGCTGTCGTATCCGAGTGAGGGGGAAGGCAAGATAAATATCATGCCTGGTATATCTAGTATTTGTTTCGAGTCGACTTCAGAAGCAGTTTATAGGTGAACAAGATTCAAGATGCCTTTCATACCGACAGATTCGTCGTCGAGAGGCTTAGCAACCTATATTGCTGAGATTTCAGTCTCGCTCCTCGCTCTGAATAGCTTCATCTTGGCACTGGTACTGGTATGAAGACGTTCTTCAAATAAAAACTAAATTCGCCCTTTTCACTAACGTTTACAAGATACCGGCCTACTTTATCGTACTAATCATCTACAATGTCTTCTTCCATCCTCTGGCCAAATATCCCGGCCCCAAGTCCATGGCCGCTACCCGTTTCCCCTACATGGGTTTCATTCTAGCCGGAAAAACTGCCCAGGCAATCAAATCCCTCCACGAACAATACGGCGAAGTCGTCCGCATCGCCCCAGACGAACTATCCTTCATTGACGGTGAAGCCTGGAAAGTAATATATGGAACCCGACCCGGCCACGGCCAGAAACAGAAAGACCACCGATTCTACCCACCTACCGCTGGGGGTGCTCCGAGCATCATTGTCTCTAACGACGCTGACCACTCTCGCATGCGAAGACTATTATCCCACGCTTTCTCCGACAACTCACTTCGAGGACAAGAGCCCATCATCAAATCCTATGTGGACCTACTGATGCAACGCCTCCGTGAAAAGGGCGAGAATGGCAGTAAGGCACTGGACATGGTCGCTTGGTACAACTTCACTACATTTGACATCATTGGTGATCTCGCATTTGGAGAGCCATTTGACTGTCTTAAGAACTCAACCTACCACCAATGGGTATCAATTGTGCTGTCTACTGTCCGTTTTGGCGCATACACCAACGTTGCCCGACGTTTCCCAGGGTGGGGAGTTATCAGCAAGCTCATTACGCCTAAGAAAGTATTGAATCAACGGAACTTGCATATTCAACTTACAAAGGAAAAAGTTGAAGGCCGTTTGAAGAAGTCTAACGAGAGACCTGATTTTTTTGGAAACATCCTCAAGCACAATGATACCGAGAAGGGGTTCAGTCTCCCTGAGATGATTACCAACGGTAGCACTCTTATTGTTGCTGGCTCTGAGACTACTGCGACTTTGCTTTCTGGTGTCACTTATTTGCTTTTGAAGAACCCACAGGTCATGCGGAAACTTCAAGAGGAAGTTTGGGGTACTTTCCAATCCGATGATCAGATTACGTTGGAGAATTGTAACAAGCTGGAGTATATTCACGCTGTTCTTACTGAGGCGCTGAGGATGTATCCACCTGTTGCGGGTGGCCTTCCTCGAATCGTCGATGCGCAGGGTGATATGATTAATGGACACTGGGTTCCAGGTGGTGTAAGTAGCAGGCTGATAAGCCCTCGGCATAACAGTATTGTGCGAGCCATAATACTGACATTCTTGCTGTGCACAGACCATCGTCTCGGTCACTCAAATGGCCGCTTACCATTCCGCATACAACTATACGCACCCTGAACAATTCATTCCTGAGCGATTCCTGGATGATCCGCGATTTGCAAATGATAGCAAGACCGCTTTGCAGCCTTTCAGCTTTGGGCCCAGGAACTGTATTGGGCGAAAGTAAGTGCATGAATTGATTCAAGATCGGTCAAGTCGTATAAATATCATACTGACTGACTGTGTCCAGCTTGGCATATGTGGAGATGAGAATAATTCTTGCTCGAATGGTTTTTAACTTCGATATGGAGTTAGATCAGCCGTCTGATGAGTGGACGGACCAGCAGTGCTTCATCCTGTGGGATAAGAAGCCTTTGATGATTAAGCTTACTCCGAGAACTAAAGCATAGTAAGCGACAAATTGACGGTGGAAAAAGTGAATCTGGAGATTTCTATCACGGGATAGGCGGGGCTCTTACATCGTGGTGTGTTCATGGAGATTTGACCAATTTTTGAATGTTAAATACACGAATTCATACGATCCAAACCTTGTAGGCGATTCATTTGATAATTTGTTCATGCCGCCGTGATTGATGTCCAAATATATTGAGTGAATATGACTTCCGAGTATATAAACTTCAGTCATACCTATCTTCCAAACTGAGCCATGGCATCTATATGCCCCACTTATCTCTATTTGTAAGAGTTCAAGGGTGCGCAGTCAGGGTCCAGACTCCAGAAGTCCCGAAAACGCCTTGCCCCACGGGAGATCAGCCACAACCCCGCAGTGACTCACGGGTCAAACCAGTGGAGCAGTTTGCAGATTATGTGGCAAGAGAAAATCATCGGGTATCGTATCAAAAGTAGCGGGCGATTTCAAAGAGCCCCCATCTTGAAACCGTGTTCTTCTACCCAGAGAGGAAATCTAATTTTACAGTGGCGGAAGAACTCAAGGGTTTCATAATTCATCGTATACATTGAACTTCACTCATAATTGCAGATCCACTGGACAAAAAAAGTCCAATAAAATCACGTACAGCTATCATCAAAAGTATCAAAAGTCATATCTCAAAACAAAGGAAAATCATCGATCGCACTAGGAGCTTCAAACCCCTCCAAGCAAGTCCCTCCACATACATCACATAAGTGAGTCACCGTATCAACAACCAGTAAAACACGCAGGAAGATTCTAGACGTGCATAAATCAGGCAACTCTGCCTCCCTCTGATTGGCTACCCACCACACAATCGGTAGTAAAAGAGGGGGCCAATTCGCCAATGATGGACTAGACCGCAAAACGAACTATAGAACCCTTTGCACGAGTCACGTCAACGGAAGACAGATCTTTCCAATCTGGGGTTCCGACTCCAGTCTCGAATTCAAGGACTGAATTGAACAGATTTCAGTTGGGGTGGGCGCTCCAGGCAAGCCACTTCCCCCTCTGTTGCAAATGAGTTTGGGGCCAGGTGTTTCAACACCGTGGCGAAAATGACTAGTTTTCAGGCTAGCCTGGGTAATCTATACCCGTAGTTGAATTGGAGTAACGCTTTGGTTTCAAAGAGTGTAAACCGTAAAAACCGATAGATAGTTGTAATCAAAATGGGGTTTCCTTTTTTTGTGGTTTTTGTTCTTCTGCTTCAGCGTATTCAGCGGTGGTAGCGGTGACCGCGGACGTCGTAGCGTCGTTCTTCACGATCTAGGTGATCAGGAACATAAAGCGAACCCCGGTTGGATGGGCTGCGGCTGGAAGTGTTTGATGATCGAGAAGACTGGCGAGAGGAGCGAGGGTAGACGATGACATGACGCTTGCTGAGGGAAGGCGAGCGCTCAATGATCTGGAGGGGAGGGGATTGAGACTCCGGAGTGTGAGAGCGAGGGAGAGACTGCTCGATAATGGGCCGTCTGCTGGGGCTAGTAGAGCTGGGAGGACGGACGGCAGGAGCACGGCCCCGACGAGGAGACTGGATACGCATTCCCTTCTCGATGGAGTCGAGGAGGCTGCGGGTTGCGCTCGAGTCTCGGGGCAGCTTGACTCGTCGTGGCTTGCCATTTTCTCTGTCCACTGCTGCGAACTGCTTTCCGCCCTCACTGTATAGGTATTTGCTCACGTCGACGGCGAGGAGATAGCCACGCTCGCAGTGATAGTTCTCTTGGGTTTCGATGGCAAGGGCACAGGGGGTGCAGCGGGCAATGTGGCTCTCAAAGTCATCTAGGACGAGCTTCTCGTCGTCGTGCAGATCACGCACGACGGTAGGCTCGACCATGACTGAGGATGGCATTGGTGAGGAACGGCGTACACTTTGACGCCGCAAGGGTGAACGAGAAGGTCTTTCCGTGGTGGAAAGGGTGTTCGGGTCGACCACGTAGGTAGTTGAGCGTTTGGGAGACACGATGACTGATTTCCTGGGGTCACGCGTAGAAACGGTTTAATGACCGTGTTAGATATAGAGGTGGGAGGTGTGACCAAGTGTTCTATGTAGCAGATGATCTGAGTTTGAGACTCTGAAGTTGTGGATATGTGACAATGTAATTGTAGACTTGGATGAGAAGAAATAAGTTTATATGCAGGGTGGGGGGAAGGAAGTTATATACTTTTGGACTGATTCACAAGGCGCACTGGAGCCCACTGGAGCCTGGGATCGGAGGCTAGTAAAGGTGCAGTACAGTGACTCCCTCAGTACCCGCTGGCCCCACTTATGTGAATAGAAAACCAATGTACTTGTACTATCTTTGTACAGGAGCGCTAGCGCATGTGGCTTAGTAGCAAGTGAACGCCGGTGGATCAAGGAGCCCACAGTCGCTGATTGGTCGAGACTTGAAAGCAGTCAAACTGCAAGTGGATTTCGAAAAGCACGCGGGGAGTGAATGTGGCCAATTTGTTACTGAATGTAGTCTCCGACTCCAAACCCCCTTTCCCATTCTTCCACTTTCACAAACCCCAAACATCTATTCTTTGATTTTCTATTTTTATTTACTTCTTATTTTATGATCCCGGATCGTCATGTTGGTCCCTACTCGATCAAGAAGGGTTTCCTATTTGGTGGCTCGAGCTTCTCGTGTTCCTGCGCCCGCGTCTCGTGCATCGAGTCACTTGCAAAAGCCCCCGAGTCAACCAGGATTATGCGATCGGAAAATAGCAATTTCGTCAACTTGCAGTGATATCCATCCATTGTTGACGTCGTCTTCATCCTGAGGCTCTAAATGGGGCTCATCGTCGCCATCATTTGCTCTGCTACCGCTGCCCCTAATGCAGCGTCTACTGATACAACCCTCGAACACCAACAACGAACCAAGCCCATTGACAAGTTTCATGTTGCTCCCATTTTAGATGGATTCCTTTTTCGGTAATTTCCATTTATGGTGATCCAAATTGGTTTGGGGCTTCAAAGACGATCATTATTATTAGCCCTTCTCTCTAAGAATAGGCCGGGGTCGGAGGGGGGGATCATGTTTCGGACCCCAAATTTGCGAACACTAAACGATTCCCCTCATCCTTGAGCCACAGCAACGAGGCTGATGAGATAGATACGAGCCATGAAAACTCAGCCCCAGCCACAGGATGCTACTAACGCTCGTTCATGATTCGTCACACCAGCCACCCACGTCGGCGCTCGTATTGTTATGCATGCTGACACCTTGTCCTTGTTCCTGAACAACACAGCCACCTATGCGTGCAAGCCACCAGGGCTGCATGAAAATAATGACGAGCATGGCTGCACACCATTACGAGCGGATGTTGACACACGAAATAATTTCCTGACCCTTCTGGCCATCCATGATCCTGGTTGCCTGGAGGCATCCGCCAAAGTATATCTCTAGGTTGACACCTGCCTTCACCCGGGTGAAGCTGTCCAGACCACATCCATGCGCCAAGGCCATTTCTCGCTACACAACTGGACAATGGCTGCCGATCATCCAAACCGATACGAATGTCTTGGGTTATCAAGCCGGGTTCTTGTCAACCTGATTCCAGGTGCAACTCCCTCAGGGTCATGGACAGGGGGCATGACTTTCTCATTGCCCGATCTGAATCAATATTAGGCATTCCACTTCAACAAGCCCAGCCGGGCTAGCTCAATCGGTAGAGCGTGAGACTCTTAATCTCAAGGTTGCGGGTTCGACCCCCGCGTTCGGTTCTCATCAGAGTCGATCGGACTTCTCTTTTTGTATTTTTCCTGTTCAACTGCCTCCATGCCTTCATGAAGCCGTAATCGACACCGGTCTCCAACAAGCAAGCCGGGCTAGCTCAATCGGTAGAGCGTGAGACTCTTAATCTCAAGGTTGCGGGTTCGACCCCCGCGTTCGGTTTCTCTTCAGGATTAACCTGGCATTTCCTTTTTGCCTCTGTTGCTGATTTTTTTTTCGTGGGGATCGCGGTTTCTGAGTGGCGGAGAGCATACCGCGGGTTCCACATGTGGGGGCCGGCCCGTAGTTGAGAACTCCTCGATGAACCAGTGACACGAAACCTTGGAAAACAGAAAACTAGTCAAGACGGCGTCAGCAGACGAGAGAAAGTATCACTGCGGTCAAGAAATTCCCAGATTCTCTTGCAATTTGCTTTTTGCACCGTAAGCAGACCTTGACTTGTGGCTGATATACTAGGTCCAAGCGCAAGGCAGAATACCTTATTGCCGATCAGATCGGAGGTGAAGGTTCTGATCCTCAGCTGTGTTGTGCATTTGTCACAATAGGCATCAGTTTGGTGCCTGTTTAACTTTGTCACCTGAGTCCAACGTTGAGATTGGCTTGGCAGTTGTCGGAGAATGAATCGAGACCACGCGCAGGCTACATCACAGTATACCTGGCACGCGACCCCGTGACCCCACCATGACAATGGCTGCTCCCACCAAGGAAAACATGACGGGGTCATGAAGTGCCAAGTTTTGAGCCAGATCCTTGACCTAAAAATAAGCTATACTGATCAGACTTAGGATGGGCCTGTGAGTCTTGATTATTCCATGACGTGTGTGAGAAGTAGGTATAGGACTATCTAGGCACGTGACAGACGAGGTCGGTTGAAACTTGTGGTTCGTGAGTATGTATGGCATTGATCTTTGACTAGAGCGTGATATTGCTACTTTTAATTATTTAAAACCTGTCCTTGATATGAAGAGATTAAACATACGAGATCTATCCCATCTAATATATATTTAACCCGTCAACTGTTATACAGTGCATCCGAAAGTGCTAGATCAGAGGAATCTCGAAACACTAGACTAGATCATTGGCAAAATCAGTCCACGAATGTCAATCCCCGACAAATCTCTGACCATTTGAACAAGATCGATTTTGACAACGGCGTCTTGTGTGGATGGAAAAAGTACGACATCAATGAAATCAGACATGGAGGCTGTAAAGTTCTTGGGAATTTCTGTATTTACGTTGACAACGATTATGTTTTCCTAACTCAAAAAGTCTACAATAAGTTAGGAGAAGATGAAGGACTATATTAAACGTGAAAGCATCGTCTTCGACGGATACGACTTAAGAGCAGCATAGGCGGTACCGAACTTTCGCTTCACTATACAATCGTGGGGGCCAAATTCCGTAGAAACGTCTCGTCCAATAATCCTACCCGTAAGTGGACCCGACTGCTTGATCATGAGGCAGCGATCGATTAGCACAAAAATGCCAAGACGTACAGTAGACTCGGTACTTTTTCATGTATCAAAAAGTGGGGAATCAAGTCCTCGGACTTTCAGAGTTGCAAACCAGTATGGACCTAGATGTTTTACTGTATGGAACACTCGGGGATACAGACCTCAATGCACCAGTCGGCCTGATATTTTCCTCCGGTTAAGATGATTGGCGGGAGTGGACTTTAGTCCGCCCATTGCGCGTTATGAACAAAGTTCGGCGCTTATGAAGAGAACATCGAGCATACGGACAGTACATGTCAGATCTGAGCGCAGTACTGAAACTCACGTTCTACAACCGCTCGGTAAATACTTAAATTAGCCTCAACCCCCTTCCCCTCTTTCTACCAAAGAACAATCCTTAAAGTTAGCCTACCATGAACATGAAACTCACCACCACAGGTATATATAGATCCCGACATCGATCAATGACCCACCCTGGGACCGTTTCATCTAGCGCTAACATCCAGACAGACAACGTCGGCAAAGACGACAACCACTTGAAAAGGCTGCTGGACAATCACCGACCGGACCTGAAACCCTACGAAGATATTTACCGACATATCCACAGCAACCCTGAACTCTCAGGCCAAGAAGAACAAACCGCCAAAATAGCATTTGACCATCTCCACAGCCTCGGCTTCGAAGTCCACCCTAATGTCGGAGGCCACGGCGTCGCTGCCGTCCTCCACAATGGCCCAGGCCCTAAGATCCTCTTACGAGCGGATATGGACGCCCTCCCATTGGAAGAAAAGACAGGTCTTTCCTACGCGAGTACCCGCACGGTAGAAGATGCACAGGGAAACCGTATCCCAGTTATGCACGCTTGCGGGCACGACACTCACGTCGCGAGCCTGATGGCCGCATCCACACTACTACATGCCGCGCGCGACCACTGGAGCGGAACGATTATCTGCATTTTCCAGCCTGCGGAGGAGGCTCTAAGTGGCGCGCGCGCGATGCTGGATGATGGCTTGTATGAGAAGGTTCCGAAGCCGGATCTCGTGCTTGCGCAGCATGTCACGCGGATGCGGGCTGGGACAGTCAATCTTCGTGCGGGGCGTTTACTCACCGCAGGGGATGCGTTTGAGGTGAGAATTTTCGGGCGGGGAGGACACGGGTCTGCGCCGCAGACGACGATTGATCCGATCGTTATCGGGGCGTCGGTTGTGACGAAGTTGCAGACTATTGTGTCGAGGGAGGTGACGCCGGGTGAGTTGGCGGTTGTTTCTTGTGGGAGTATTCATGCGGGGAACTCGTCGAATGTTATTCCCGATCATTTGGATTTGCAGTTTACTGTGAGGACGTTTGATAAAGAGGTTAGGAAGCGAGTTCATGCTGCTATTCATCGGATTATTGAGGCTGAGTGTCTTGCTGGAGGTGCGGTTGAGAAACCCATCGTGAAGCTTACAATGTCTTGTCCGGCGACGATCAATGATAAGGAGTCTGTTGATGGTCTTCGGGAGACATTTCAGTCATATTTCCAGGATCAACTTGTTGACATGGAGCGCCCGAGTGCTAGTGAGGACTTTTCGCTTTTGGCGACGGAGGCTGGGGCTCCTTATGTGATGTGGATGTTTGGAGGGATTGATGAGAAAACGTGGGATGATGCTGTTGAGAAGGGGACTGTCAATGAGTTGCCTATGAATCACTCGCCTTTCTTTGCGCCCAAGATTGAGTCGACTTTGCGGACGGGTGTGGATGCTTTCGCTTTGGGTGCCTTGACATTTTTACAGCGAAAATAATCTCTTAATAGGGAATCTATGGATATAAATAAAACACCCATGAGTAGATCCTTGGTAAATGAGCGCCGATTCTGAATCCATAAGAGCTCCAGGCATTGGGGATGCATCGCCCCCGCATTTTTAGTATGCGGGTCGCTCGAGACGAGGGACTGCCCCCGAGACGGTTCTGGTGTTGATCCCCCGCACACCAACTCTACATTGATTTCCCCTCAATCTACTCAAACTATATACCTTTCTCTATTGAAACCAGCATTTTCCGAATCTATCTTAATCTCAGAATGGCCGCGTTACCAGCTTGGGGTTTACTCGCAGGCAAGACAGCTGCTATTACCGGCGGCACCACAGGAATTGGACGAGCGATTGTGTTGGCATACATTACCCAAGGGTGCAACGTTGCCGTCAACCATCTAGGACTCTCAAAGGACGAAAGCCACCGACATAGCCTCCTGGAAGAAGTCAAGGCAATTGAGCGAAAGGGCATCAACACAGGGAAGATCCTCGAGCTTTCTGGTGATGTGACAAGTCCACAGACCAGTGAAGACCTCGTTAAGGCCGCGGTATCTCGATGGGGTAGGCTGGATATTTTTGTTGCCAATGCAGGAGTCTTCAAGCAAGCCGAATTTCTCAAGTAAGATCAATCCAGAATTCTTTCCTTCGTGAGAGTGCTGCTGACACCCATAGAATCCAGCCTTCACTACTAGACCACAGTGTCGATGTTAACATCAAAGGCACATTTTACTCATGCCAAGCGGCCGCTCGTCAAATGGTAAAGCAGGGACACGGCGGTTCGATCATCGGCATTTCCTCCGTCAGCGCTCTCCTAGGTGGTGGACTTCAGACGCATTATACGCCCACCAAGGCTGCAGTCCTATCAATGATGCAGTCCATGGCTATTTCACTGGGAAAGGACCAGATTAGATGCAATGCGCTGATGCCTGGGACAATAGCTACTCAGCTAGCCGATCATGATATGAAAAACCCGACAAAGAAGGCTGCACTCGAGGCGCGAATCCCCCTTGGTCGCATTGGGGATCCGAACGATATGGCAGGTCCGGCTGTATTTTTGGCTTGCGAGGAGATGAGCAGGTATGTCAATGCAACAGGGGTCTTGGCAGATGGTGGAATGTTTAGCAATTTACAATGATCGGGGACTTAGAGAGCCATTTGGTGAAAGGTCCTGTACTTAGAAGCCTTACCAAGAAAAAAAAAAATAGCTACCTTTACTGATACGTCAATGCCAAATCAATTGATAGAAGTGATAGCCAGGTCTTCTGGCTCAATCTAAAGCATAGTATATGCCTTTCGAACGAACACGGGAGATACAAGAGCGTAAGGAGCTAGCTGATCATATCGTAGAGGAAAAAGTATTTTAAAGGTTTCAGGCCATGTGGGGGCAATGGACTTCAGAACGCGGGAATATAAACAGTAAACCCATGGATATCATAATTTTCGAAAATTCCGTAGTAAGAACTTCAGATATTTCATGCTTTCCCTGCTGAGCCAGAAATTTCCATCCACTTAATTGTCAGATCCGCCACCTTTTGAATACCTTCTTCAATAAGCTGAGTATGCGGCATTTTCGCCACATTCGCCCTGAGATGGTCATAATAATCATCCAACACCAGTCGATTAACATTTATTTTGGTAACGCCAGCAGCAACACATTGCTTCATCAGATTAGGAGCAAACCCATTGGTACCATGAAGAGCAAGCTGAATTCGACCATTTGCCTGAACACGAATATTCTTGAATCTGGCCATATCATGCAACCGTTAGTAAATAGCTTCAAAGTGAAAGGCAGTGTGCCAGGATACTCACCTATTCAAGTCCAGCTGAGGTCCCTGGGGCCCATATTCACCATGAACGTTACCGAATGCAGGCGCGAGCACATCCACGCCCGTATCAACAAACTCATCCACCTCCTCGGCAGTCGTCATACACGCCTCAAGCCCCGCCGTATCCATGACTCCATCTTCTCCACCCTCGATACGACCAGGCTCCGCTTCAGTCACCTTGTGACGTGCGTTGCAGTATTGCACCAGCTCCCGTGTTTTCGCCAAGTTGTCCTCTTTATCATAATGCGACATGTCAACCATTATACTGTCAAAGGGAAGATCTGCAGCTTTCTTGATGATTTCTTCCGACTGCGCGTGATCGAGGTGGATGCTGATAGGGACGGTTGCCCGTTTCGCGGCGTCTGCAGCGGTGCGTACCAGCAGGCCTTCCGTTGCTTGGATAGCCCACGGGAAGAATTGGATAATGAGTGGTGAGCGGGCTGTCTCGGCTGCGCGAACTAAGCCCAGGATTTGCTCGATGTTATAGGCTATTGCAGCGATGACACCGTACTGGCCTGCTGCGGCATTGCGCAGAATTGAAAGGTGTTGATTTGAGTCTTTCCAAGACATGTTTGGTGAATTTGGAGTCGGTCTCTCAGAAACAATGAAGATAAGAAAAAATGGATTTAGTTTTATTTTGACAGGATATTTGAAGAATTGCAACGGGTTTAAAGTATACTGACTGAGTTGTGGTGCCCTGGAACATTGGGTGGATAACATCCTGCCTCGAGACGAGGTTTTGAGGTGGCCCCACTATCGTCATCGCCATCGGCCTTTTCCCGAGAAGAAGCTTGCGCCCATATTCCTCTTCTCGGAATTTATAAGGAAAGCAAGTTATACAGCACCTAATCCGCCTTAAAGGTACTATCAATGGACCCAGTTCCAATGAAAAGCTGACTGTTCCCACTACAACCTCCTTCTACCGATGCCAGATTAACGATCAGAGAAAATGTTGGTCAAAACAAAAAATCGTTCATAATATGTTACATAAAGCTTTTCGAAACCAAAGATGGTTTTAACACTTGATGGCCATCCCATAGTTGTTGTAGCTCCAGCCCAAGCGAGCTAGCTGGCCAACCGCTGCGCTGCCGACAGGAAACCAAAAGCGCCAATATAGCTTCACGGGCATCTTTGTCCTGCGTGAACAAGCCAGCTGAGATTTAATTAGCTTAGCACCAATGAGAATTTGACAATTGATAGCCACATACCGATAAACAAAGCCTGCGATGACATCACGCTAGATGCACTATCCTTGAGGGTTAGGGCAATGCCACAAATATCCTCAATGTATCGTTTGATCATACTCTGTCGTGTGGTATACTGCTCCAATCCCCCAATACTCGGCTCATGGGCTAGTAACAGGATATGTGACACGCTAAAGAACTGGACTGCTACAGCTGTATGATTCTGTTAATCTATGACTCCGAAGGTTGAACTTAAAGATCACACTCTAACGTACCAAAAGCAGGTGGACGGATCCATATTGGTTTAAAACAAGATAAGGTCTCGCGTGGCCCCAGAGGCAAAGGGGAGAACTCGACTGTTAGGTGTTGTTGCCAGTCATCTAACATTCCACGAAGACGGTTCGCTTCCTCCATGCGGCTTTGTATAGTTGTTTCAGTTGTAGCGTCGGCACAGAAGCTGGTGACTTTTGCAGCGTGATAGATCGCCCGATTAGCGAGCTCGTATGGTAGTAGCACAGAAAGCGGTTTCTGAGGGACCCAGAAGGTAAGGGTCTTCCGTTGCTCGCGAAACGCAGCCCAAATATCCTGACATAGCCATGCCCACCAGACAGCAGAGTGGAGTCCACCTGATTCCCCATGGATGGTTTGAGACCGCTGAATCAAAAATACGCCTTCAAGGTGCCTCCGCCAGCCGTTGGTTGAGTTATCAAGCATCTCGTATGCGGAGATGATCAGGGTGGTAGCGAGAAGTTCCAGACTTGTCTTGTAGGTAGAATATTGCATTGCCCTATGCACGTAGTGTAGAGTCTGATAATAATCTTGCACAGCTGCTTCCTCTTTTTCGGGGATGTTTTGGGTATCCTGGTGAGGATTCAAGGCTAGGTGTCGTAGCGCAAGTGCCAGTATAGCATTCAAAAGCCCGGCATTGTGAATCTAGATCATACTGCGTAAGTCTTGGTCAAGTTGAGAATAGATCATTGGCATTTGCCTTCTGCGTACCGCTAAGTGAGCAACAAACGTGGAAAACTGATTTGTCGGATCAAAGAGGTCGATCTAAAAGAACATGTTAGATCGTCATTCTCAACACCCATCCCTGTGAGCCAGTGTTTGACCTACCCAGGAGCTGACATGATGTACAAAATGCACAAATAGTACTTGCTAATTTGCTAATAGCTCAATTGGATTTCGCGAACGCCAGATCTCCCCTTCTGTAAGCGTGGTTTTTTCAAGTGTACCAGGATAATTCCGGTCATAGATTCCATTGGTGGCAGGAGGGCTGTCTAGGACTTGAGTTGCGCGCTGAAGTGAGCTAGGGTTATTAACTCCATTGGTGGATTTTTCAAGGAGCAGGCCTTCAGTCTCCCAAGAATTGGGAATGTTTGATTGTTGAGGACTGTCCTTGGTGGCATCACTCGTTAGTAGCCCAAACCATCGCACAGCTGCAACAGCTGCATTGGTTGGAGAAAGATGATTATTTTGAAAGACGATTAGGCTAGGGATTCCAAGGACGTCTCCTCCTGGATCCTGGTCCTTCACCTCGCCTGGGTGAGGATTATCGTTCAGGTCTGGGCTAGTCCAGCCTGGAAGGGGTATGTCATGCGGCTCAAATGTGGCCAAATCTGGTATAAGTGCACTCGATAATTCACGACTATCTTTGGGTGATTCGTTTTGTTGGATTGTAGAGACGGGAGTCTCGTAATTCGCACTTTCGGGGTTCCGATTTGCCTTCGGACGATTGGTTGAGTTGGCATATTCACAAATCTTGTCCTTGTTCACGCAGGGGCCACAGATAGGCTTGCCCTCATCGCACTTTAGGTGTCGCCTCCTACATGTTATGCTGTGTTCGGTTTAGGTAAGCCCACCCACTTTTTGAGCATGCAGCACGGGTCACTCACCATCCGTTTGTTGTGCGCAGGCCACGGCCTCGGGACTTCCGTACGCGTATCCTTCGAGACGAGGATTTCGGAGCCATTGTCGAAGTCCCTTGCGTCCAAGCAGTGTAGGTACTATCGTAGTCAAAAGCCAGATTCATTCTGGTAGTTTGCACAATGGAAGCTGGTCTCCGTCTCGAGGGCCTGGAAAGTGGAGACATAATGCTATTCCCCGCACTCCCCGCGTCTGGATCCACGCGGTGGCTTTTATTCGCCCATTCCTTTTGTGGGTATTACGGAATCACAGTTTACTGTTTGACTATTCAAAATCAAGTTTGTATCATTGGCATTGTGGGCCTAAATTGCAAAGTCGCGTCCTTCTCAGTCTAAAAGAATGTGCATGTAGTATACTACCCACCTATGGAGATTCCAAAACTTCACCTAGCGGCGCTTCTCAAAATTGATCCAGCATTCATGTTCCTGTAATGCAATTTAATAAATGTTCGAGCGATTGGTGTTGATTTTTTTTTTTTTTTTTTGACTTACCTCCATCTTTGGCAGAGTCTCATCGTAGAAAACTTCGAAGCGACTCGTAATTCCAGGGCTGACCCCTTTCTGCTTCTCGTACTCACTTGTCGTGTAGTCCCGATAGATAGCCGCTAGCAGGGTTGTCATCTCAGCCATGGCAAGACTAGATACATGTTAGATATCATCCTTTGGGGGTTTTATGAGAAAATGCATACTGCAATCCAATGCACATTCGACCTCCGCTGGAAAAGGCCCAGAACCACTTCTTCATTTCAGTGAGATCTCCACACTCTCCAAGCCAGCGTTCCGGTTTAAATACCAAGGGATCTGGGAATACGTCTGCATTCCGGTGGAGCGTATAAGGCGACATACTAACAACCGTCCTGGCTGGGATTGTATATCCATCGATCATGGTGTCAACGGGAAGGGACCGTGGCTCCGAAGCTGGCAATGGCGCATAGAGTCGAAGGGTCTCTTTGATTATGGCCCCAAGGTAAGGCAGTTTATCTGCAGCCTCCACAGTCGGAATACCATCGTCATTACATTCCGTCTCTGGTATGCTGGTAACCTCTTCGATCAGCCTCTGCTGATACTCTTTATTCTGACATCGAGACAAGGCCCAAATAGCGAACATTAGAGTGTCGCTTGTCGTATCAATACCGGCTAGGCAGTGATCGGCCATCTCAGAGGCCATGTCAGGGCTACCCAGACGACGTGTTTCGCCCGCGTTCGTACTTTCCCATAACTTTTGTATGAGAGACAGGGCTGGACCAGGAGGCTTCTTGAAAAGAACAGATATATCAAATCTGTTGGTCGACATAAGAGCATGGGCTCTAATACCAGTATAAGTGGTAGGATTTTTCATAGGAAACAATCCCAAGCTCTGGATTAGCTTTTCCGTAAAGCCGTCTCTGCTGTATAGCCATTCTGTGTAGGCGCGCAAGTGCACCACAAACCAGCTTAGCTTCCGTCTGCTCGGATCAATAATATCACCTAGAAGCTCTCTGTGCTTCTCGTTTCCAGTAAGAGCATTGGTTCCACTGTATTCAAGTTTATCTCCATATAGGAAACCAGTGATGGTGTCTAGACTGAACCAATGCAGACTCTGGAATATTTCCTCGGCTACTCCTTTCTCACGATCCAAGAGATCCAAGTAGCTCTTCACATTTTTCTCTATCAGTGGCTTTGCTATTGCCTGTGGTGACAGTATGACGCTCTTTGAGTAGGCATGAGCCAAGAGCTTCTTTCTTTCGGCGTGTTTGTTGACTTCAGCAAAGGTGAACAAATTTTGCCGACCAAAAACATCGAACATTCTGTAGAAGGCCGTTCGCTCGAATCCGGAGCCAGCGCCGTATATAGTCTTCAGGGCGGACAGAGAGGAGAAGGACACTTCGTTCGGGCCAACACGAACAGCAGTACCATAGCTTTGGTGCAAAGCGTGAATAGTCTGCGTTCTAATACCCTTGTAGTCTTCGTACGCAAGCCGCCACTTAGATGTAGCAAAGGACTTGGATCCTGGGATCTTACGCAACGGCGTTGCGTAAAGCTTGTAGATAATCTGGCAGAGGATGGTAATGAGGACCAGCACCCCTGCCATAGAAGGCGCATTGAATGCCGAAGTTTCGACGTCTATCCTAAGTCAGTCAGGAATTCACTTGTGCTCGTGCTTGCTGTCCGGTACTCACGCTTGAAAGAAGGCAAGGCCATATTGTCTCTGACCAAAGAATATCAATCTTGAAAAGTGTGTTATAGAAGCCAGTTGTTTGTTGAAAAGTTAGAAGATTTGGGATGGATGATCGGGTTTTTATAGCCTGGGAATCCAGGAACCTACTAACTCTCGATCAGACCTGCCCGTGCGGGGGAAACTGTTACGGCGCATTTAATATCACATCACATCAAATCACAATGCCAAAATAGCTCTTGGTTCGGGGAAGAAGATGGTAGTTCGCAAAAACGGCCTCCCCATGGCCCTTTGTACCATTCCATTATCGTCCTAGCGCTATCATGATGCGACAAATAGTGGTTCACAAGATAGCCCCGCAATTGTTGGCTCCTGGTGCCTACCATTTTCGGCCTTGGACCATTCCTTTTCTATCCTAGCGCTATCATGGGGCGATGAATCGTGGCGCCAAAAACTAAATTGACTCGTGGTGCCATACCTGTTTGGTCCAAGAGAATTTTCTTGATGCGACAAATAGTAGTTCACGAATTATCCCCGCAACAGTTGGCTCCTGGTACATTCCTTTTTCGTCTAGAAGCGCTATATTGACTCTTGTTGCTATTCGTTCTCGGTTCTAGCGCTATCATGATGCGACATATGGTACGTAGTAGCTCGCAAGAAAACCCCGCAATAATGATTCCCTCCTCTTCGCTTCAAAAGCACTATCTTGATGCGACAAATAGTAGCGCACAAAATAGCCCCGTGATAGGCCCTTGGTATCATTCTTTATCGGCGATGACGCTTTGTCGATATGGTCGGATTGTCCGAACCTGAATGGGCTGGGCGAAAATGATCTAATACTCAATCCCATCATATTTAGATCTTTTCCGAGTATCATATATATGCCAGGTGCAAGACTTCTTGTGTAGCAGGGAATCAACTCCTTTACGGAATATCACCCTTTTTCTTGTTTTCACCACGTCAAAGCATAGCTCGCTCCTCAAAAATGGCCCCCACAGCTACTCCAGCCCCAGCTTTGCAGTCCACTACCCCAGTCACCAAAAATGGCGATGTCGATGCCATGGCTGCCATGGCCCACAGAGGCAAAGCCTTGCCCGGAATACCTAATTTCGACTCACATGCCGAAAAGCGCCAATGGCAATTGGAACACATGGCGTGCGCGTTCCGTGTTTTTGCCCGCGAGGGCTACGCGGAGGGAATATCGGGGCATATCAGCGTGAGAGACCCTGAAATCGAAGATCGATTTTGGATAAATCCACTCGGTGTTCACTTTGGCATGTTGAAGGCGAGCGACATGATTTGCGTCAACTTGGATGGCGATGTTGTCGGTGGCAATATGGATGGGTCAATCAACGCTGCTGGCTTTCAAATCCACAGTTCCATTCACCGATCACGGAAGAACGTGCATGCCATATGTCATACTCATTCTATCCACGGTCGAGCTTGGTCTGCATTCGCGAAACCTCTTGACATGATCAACCAAGATGCGTGCTATTTTTACAAGGCTCACTCTGTGTACTCTGATTATGGTGGTATCGCCAATGAGGCTTCTGAAGGACAGCGAATTGCTCAAAGTCTGGGAGATGGCAAAGCTGTTATCCTAATGAACCATGGGTTGTTGACTGTGGGTGAGACGGTTGATGAGGCGGCGTATCTTTTCTGCTTGATGGAGAGGAGCTGCAAAGTGCAGTTACTTGCCAACCAGACGGAACTTGAGAAGCAAATTGTCAGCGATGAAGAAGCCGCTTATAACTTTAAGATGGCAAGTACATCGGTAAGAGTGGTCCTCCTGTCCAAATTTGGAACCTTTCTACTAACAGATTGTAGGAGTGTCTTTATACTGAATTTCAACCACATTATAAGTATGAAGAGCACCTGTCTAATGGGATTTTCAAGAACTAGTAAATATTTAGTGTAGAGGAAGTTATTGTTCCGACAATAGACAAGGTTTTTTATTGTAACCAGCACCTTCAAGATATCTCATTTTCTTCCCAGGTCCGTCATTGTACCTATCTTCCTAAAAACATGAGGTAAGGTGCAGGGAACTCCAGCTTTGCCTTTTTTAGAGATATTTTTTGACGCTTAATGACCCCTTTTCCTGATCCAATCATTTCTATGCCTTCAGGCGGATAGCCATAATGAAACAGTCAGAAGCCACCTGAGCGCGTCAAGTGAATTTGCCCTTGCATACCCCCTCAGCATTGTCTGGGTGGGGAAAACGTAGAAAATGGCTATTCGTCGGTCCAGCCGATCTCCAACATCTCAAGATAAGGCGTTGGCTGCTTCAAATGCAAGATAGCGGATGGCCCGATGTGATGATAAACATCTTGAATCTGTATGGCCGATCGAATTCTTTCAAAATGTTTTTTTCGTCCAACGAGACTCGTATGCATAGTCGCGATACCAGGATTGTTTATTCCAACATTCTTGGCGATGGCGAAGGTGTTGAGGGGGGAATCTAGGTTGACGAACTGATAAGAGTTCTTAGCGTGTGGCTTTGGCATCTACTTACTGAACAAAAAGACGCCCACCAGCAAGAATCTTTTATTTAAGTATGAGAGAAGATTTTCTCTGATTGACTCGGATTGGAACCGAAAATACCACATTTCACGACAAATTTGGAACATGTCGGTCTCCAAGTATCCTGAAAAGGACCCAATATCAACGACTAGGAGCGACCCGTCAACCGGAGATAGCGAAGATGCTACCGGCACCATTTCCAACATAACTGCTGGCTCGCAGGCTTTGCATCGCAAACTTCGAGGTAAAGAGGTCCAGTTTTTTGCCATTGGTGGTGCGATTGGTACTTGTAAGTTGGAGCTCTCTAAACTTTCTTGTCAGTAATATTGACCAGGTCTGTAGCACTTTACGTGCAGATGGGGCAGGCTCTACCTGAAGGAGGACCGGCTGGTCTCTTCATTGCCTTCCTCATATGGGGAATCGTCATGTGGGCTGTGAATGAATGCTTCGCTGAGATGGTGACTTATCTACCCATTCCATCTCCCTTCGTCCGCTTTGGCAGCGAGTGGGTTGATGACGCGTTGGGTTTCGCGATGGCGTGGAACTTCTTTCTCAATGAAGCATTCCTCGTGCCATTTGAGCTTGTCGCCATGAATATAATGATCACCTTCTGGACAGACAAGGTACCGGTCGAGGCTATCATTGTTGTGATGATTGTTCTTTACGCACTCCTCAACATGATCAGTGTGCGATTTTTCGGTATCGCGGAATTTTATTTGTCAATATTCAAAGTTCTGCTCATGGTTGGGCTGTTTTTCTTTTCCTTCGTTACTATGCTCGGGGGAAATCCGTTGCATGACCGTTATGGATTTCGATACTGGAATAACCCTGGCGCATTTGTGGAACATCTTGCTTCTGGGGGAACGGGGAGGTTTCTTGGCATTTTATCATGTCTCTACCAGGCCAGCTTCTCGTGAGTATCTCCATCCATTCAATCAGAGATATTATGTACTGACAATGACAGAATCTGTGGCCCGGAGTATATTTCCATCGTGGCTGCCGAGGCTGAGAACCCTCGAAAGGTCTTACCACCAGCATTCCGATCATTTGTCTGGCGTATGCTTGTCTTTTTTGTTGGCTCAGCTCTATGTATGGGAATTGTAATTCCATACAATGATCCAACGCTCTCGGCCATCCTCGGCGGGGACGTGTCTGGATCAGGCACAGGTGCCGCATCGTGAGTTCTACTCAAACAACGACCAACTCGACTGGTTAATCATTCTAATTATTGATTAGGCCATACGTCATTGCGATGGAGCGTCTCAAAATCTCTGGCCTTCCTCACCTGGTCAACGCTCTCATAATGACATCCATCTTCAGCGCCGGAAATGGTCTTCTTTTCACATCAACCCGCACACTATACGGAATGTCCCTCACAGGCCATGCACCTCGCTTCTTCTCAAAATGTACCAAAGGAGGCGAACCCATATTTGCTCTCGCTTTCACGCTTTGCTTCTGCCTCCTTGCATTCCTGCAGGTCAACAGTTCCTCTGCAGAGGTCATGACCTATCTGGTCGACCTAGTCACATGTTGCCAACTGATGAACTACGGCTTCACCGCGCTAACATATCGACACTTTTTCTCTGCTTTATCAAAACAAGGGATCTCGCGAGATACTCTTCCATACAAGGGAAGGTTCCAACCCTACACATCCTATTTAGCCATGGGTGGTACATCATTCATGCTCTTGGCAGGAGGCTATGATCTCTTTTTGAAAGGCGGCTGGTCCGTGATGTGGTTTTGTCTGGACTATGGTATGATCGGGTTCTTTATCGCCGCATTTGTCGGCTGGAAGCTGGTTTTCAGAACAAAGTATGTGCGACCTGGGACTGCCGATTTGAGTCTGGATGGGCTCAAGGAGGAGATTGATAACTACGAAACTATCCATGGCACTGATCGTCCGACGAAATCGGGAGTCCTGCACAAATTATTTGATTAAAATTGCTGCGCCAATATTGAGTTAGGATTGTATGGGAGACACTAATCTTCTATTTTTAAACAAATGCTACCGCCAAAAGCTCGATCGGGCTCTAAACATATCATCTCCAGTATGCGACTATTTTGTGAATTGTTCTCTAGGGAGCCCAAGGTTGGCTAAAACATTCATCGGGCCAACCTCTTTCCATGCATTTAGCTGCTTCTCATTCTCCAGGTAGACGGAGCCGACCATTGCCGCCGAGTTGGCAGTAATCCCATGGAACAGTTTTTCTTTTCTAGGAACAACCACCATCCAACGCTTGGTCAACACAAAATTATGAGGACACGGGTCACTTTCTGGCAAGTGAAGTGATTCTCGCGCCTGTTGCAACAGCCGCAAATAGATCTCTAGCACTTGATCGATGTCTTTGACAAATCCATCTGGCAAATCTTCAAATTTTTGCAGGAAATAAACAAACCCGGGTGGGCCTTGTTCCGGCACCGAATCATAATCCGGGAAGAACTTGAAACCCTCCCCGTATCCATCATGAGCCCCGGGCGCTGGAACCACTTGTAAATGTTTATGTGCCCGACTAGACCCAGACAAGACACCGCAATTAAAGAAAAGATAATGTTCCTCTTTCATTTCACAGATCATCCCCCATCCCGCATCCAAGTCCTCGCGATCAAGCGACTCGTGTTGTCTCCGATACGAGTCCACAGTCAGCAAGAGAAGCATAGGACGGAAGACCGGAAATTTGTTGATCACAAGATAATGGGTTTCATTAACGATGGTGATACAGACATCAGGGTGATCTCTGGCTAGATCGCTGCCAGGGCCAAAGGTTCCTGCATGAGGGTCCGACGCGCCCGAGTTCAAAATTTGGAACTTGTCATCAGCCTGTGGCTTGTTTTTCAAGCTCTGGACTATGTGGAAGCAGAACTATGATTAGTTAGTTTGTGGAATGGGGTCAGAGTCATGTGGGGGAGACGAACGATCATGCCCTTGTCGGCAACAAGAACCGGTTTGCTGGGTTGATAAGCAATGATCCCGGCAGATACCAGTCGGTCGAACTTGGCGCATATCTCCGCATGACTGAGAAGACCAATTGGCATGGTGAGAATGACTGGTCGTTACCCGGTGAAGGAACACGAATGTCGTTCCAGATGATCTGGATGGTCTAGTCTGGTTCTAAAGAGGGATCTACATAATTAAGGCAGGAAGAAGAACGCGGTCAACAATAAGCGACGATCACGCGACCGGCCACCGCGTAAGGTTAAGGTTGCTTTAACCGTGGAATTAGGTCCCACTTGACAACATAAAAGGGCACTTAAGTGCATTTTAAGTGCATTTTAAGTGCATGTATATTCAGAGTTCTTTGGTTAACTCATTCCGGGCGTAATTAGCAACTCATTCTTCGTAAGTCAAAGGCCACTGATCCTGAGGCTAGAGGGAAGTACCCACCAATGTCCGTACCTGACTTGACTGACGAATGTAAATGCTCATAACAATCACACGCATGGGAAAAATTCTTCAATTGGCTGGATTTATAGCTGCCAATAGCCGTGTGGCTGGGAATCTTGACAGTTAGTGCTTACAGGATTTGCCTATCAGCCCTGCTTTTAGTCTAGCTATTGCCGACGCACAAATCAAACTTTCCCACATCTCGTGTTATCGCGCCAAAGTGACCGCATACGGATTCTTGCCTAAAAATGCGACAGCACCCGAGACTACATTAACCACATGGCCACAGAAACTGGCAATGGGAGGCTCTTTTACGAAGGATACCGCAGGGGGCAACTACGCCAAATAGGAGGCTTAATTTCCTTCCCGACATACCCATCCAATATTATATGTTGTGAGAAACGCATTTGTTGTTTAGCACAGACACGGACATCAATCCAACCACAAGCTGGTACCTAGCGAATACATTGCCGACCTCGGAACAGTGGAATATCGATATTCATTATCATGTCTCAAGATCCTCTTAGCCAAGCGGAAACGGGGGATCTGACCAAGTTTTCACGACTCGAGGCTTCTCTTGTACATGCTGCCATTGAACCACGCCCGAATTCAAGGTCACAGAACGACGTTGACCGACATGCCCAGAAATCTGACCTCGGCGTCAATGAACTAGATTTTGATTTTGAACTGGACACTAACCACTACCCATTGGGGAATCTTCGTTCTCTCCAACAAGTCTTTGACGCTGTGCAGTACAACCACCACCTACGCAATGGGGACAATTTCTCCTCTGAAACTTGTATTAAATGTCTCACGGTGGACAAACAAGGTGGAGGTATGTACAGGTGCCTCATGAATTTGATGGAATGATTTTAATGATAACAGATTGGCAAACATTAGACCATAATGGCATGAATGATCTTCTGCAGGTATGTGCGTTTCTAGAGGCTATACCTAGAGTTCGATCTGACGGTCTCCAGCAATATGACCCCTCAACCGGACGCAAAATGCTTGTTTTGTGAGCTATCCTCTCTAAGACTTGGAGACGGTTCTAACTGGCCTAGTTTCGTGCCTCTGGTACCTGCGCAAGCCGAAGGGACTTCATTTGGGTCACGGGCTTTGATAACCCGGGAGAATGCAGATAATCTCATGAAGACCTTGAACATCAACCCGGCCTTCCTGCTCAATTTGATCGGCCGGCCCGACTACTGGGCACCTCAAAAGCACATGGAGGCAGATAACAATGGGAGATTGGTTGCCTGCGGTCAGAAAACAAGACACTGATCAAAGAAAAACTACTGATTGTGGATTTAGATTTGTTCTGTCAACATCCTCGCTGGAACCTGCATGTCCAAGGATCTCCCACCTCCGTTTACATGCGGCATGATATGAAACGCGACTTGACAACATACATCATCTCACATAAAGAACTCGATACTTCCATCAAGACACTTCAGTCTCTTCTAACTATTGCACTCAATACCGCCTCAAATTCCCAGAAGACTGCCGTATTATTGGACGATCCCTTCGACATACATGTCATTCTATCCAATCTCTCCTTTGAAGCTTCAAAATATCACGTCAAGCGATTTCAGCGATTCATGTGGACACAAATCAACAAAGTCGATGACCACCTTGCCGGCCTCGAGACTAGTGATCGAGCAAAACTAGGAGATTTGACCAAACAACTCCAGATCATCTCCAAGAACGCAGACTCGCATATTGCAAATGCAGATGTGGCCATCATCACAGCAACAGCTATCCGAGATGTCCACTATCGTCTCCTCACTTCCCTTCCGCAGTCCAACCCTTTTATACTGCAGCGAGTCGAGGATTCGATATCCTATATTATCTCGTCAATGGAGAAGCAGAAAATCTGGTTCTTGAACTATAAACAACGCAAAGACAGCACTATGTCTCTGGTCTATAACCTCGTGACACAGCAGGATGCGGCGAACAATATTCAGATATCGCATAGCATGAAGCAAGACTCTACCTCTATGAATGCGATCGCCGCTTTGACTATGGTTTTTCTACCGGGTACCTTTGCTGGTACCCTTGTCGGTGCTGGCGTATTCGGAGGAGCGATTGGAGAAAAGGTGTGGCTTATTTGGGCTGCTATCACCATTCCTCTGACATTACTGGTAATGTTATGCTGGTGGCTATATCAGAAGACAAAACATCCCATTATCTTTGGGATGTCAATCTTACGTGACAAAGAAAAGTCTAAACCACAAGTGGACATAAGACCTAGGCGGTTTAGCACATTTTCCTTTCGAAGTACGAGGACGCAAAAGGAGATGTAATAGCGTGAGAATAGATTCCTCCCAAAGTTCCTATGATTGAAAACGGCTGGGATCGCTTAAAGCCATCACAGAACCCACCCTTCATCTCTCATCATATTCCTAGTCCACTCTTCCAACCTCTCTGCAAGCTTCTCATCCTTTGCCGCAGCGCTCTGCCACCAAGGCTCCCCAAACCGCCCGAATATTTCGAGATATGTGCCACTCTGCTCTGCCTTCATATCCTTACTTGCCGCACAGAACAAACTAGTCCACGATCCCTTATCGGCAGGCCACATGAGCCCAAACATGTGTAACACCGAGAAAACGCCCATGATACCAAACTCCGACTCCCCCACTGACGCGGCGAGGTTCGTGTCAACCAGACCAGGATGTACGGACGAAACCCAGATCTCGCCCTCGACGTTCTGCGCACTAAGAGAACCTGGGCCGTATCTCTTATGCAGGGCCTTGGTGTGCAGAATGTTAGCGAGTTTGCTCTGTCCGTACCCCAGCCAAGGGCTGCTATTCTTCAGCGATAAGTCCTTGAAATTGATGCCACCTTTGGGTGCGCCTAAGTGGCCCGATGAGGTGAGGTTGACGATGCGCACGCTGCCGGGAGGAAGTGTCTTGGCAGTCCGCAGCATTAGAGGAATCAGCTGCTCTGTTAAAACCCAGTGCGCAAGGTAGTTGGTTTGTCACTGGGCTTCGTGGCCATTCTTGGTTATTTCAAAGGGTGTCGCCATGATGCCTGCGTTGTTGACCAGGCCGTGCAGGGCTGTTCCGAGGGCGAGGAAGTGTTTGGTTGCCTTGATGACGCTGTCGAGGTCCATGAGGTCCATTTGTAGGAGATCGATGTTGGCTGAGGGGTACAATTTCTTGATGTTGGCGATAGCTGCTGTGCCCTTCTCAGGGGATCGGGCACATATGTATATGTGGGCGCCATCCTCTGCTAAGTGAGCAACGGTATAGTAGCCTCTGGTTTGGTAAGATTCGTGAATTTCTTCGAAGGCAAAAGGAATAGGGGAGATTTACATGCCGGAATTTCCACCTGTGACTATGAAGACTTTGCCATCAAGATCTGGGAGAGTGTCAGGATGGAAACTCATGTCAAGAGCGAGTAATTCTGTAATTTTTAGAAACAAATGATCAGATTTCCTGGGCTAGTCTCGGAGTTTGTATGTTTGTATGTTTTTGACAGTACGAAAAGATGGGTCGCAACTGAGATGATGCTTTGTTATTTATATTGCTCTCTTCGAATAATTTCCGCGATACTTGCATCGCGAATGTTATTTGGAGTATGAGCTTTCGTGAGCAAGCTGCATGACCCTTGGGCCAACCACGCCACATTCAACTTTGACATCTGAACAGATGAGCCAATGGGAGCATTTCGTAGGAGCTGATCCTGGTCCCTGTTGTGAGCAGGTTGCATGACGCTAGACCTACGAGAGTTAGACACTGTGATAGTGACCAATAATAGCCCGCTACCCATCTCAACCCCACTCTGTCTGCGCCTCTGCTGCGAAATACTATGCATATCAATTCCTCTGTTCCCGAGTGTCAGACTCGTAATTGTGAGCAGACTGCATAAAGGGCCTTTCTTGTCCCAATAACTTGGATCATTAACAGAAATCTCATAATTCGTTTGTATCATGATTAGTGCGTATCGGCCTGCGAATTCAATGGCAACACGCATTCAACTCACGTCGATGCCACAATTGGCCGAGGTTTGCACCAAGCCGCATTCAGTTATCAAGACGACATGACTTGCTCACTGTATATAGGCGACAACCAAGGAAGATGACTGGACTGGAACCAAGGACGCCGCAGCACGCAGACGGGCACAGACTAGACTTAGCACAAGGGCATACCGTAAGTAAGGTCTTGGTTTCTGTATCTTCTTGATTAGGAGTCAGGACCACCCATTTATTAAAGCTAAAAGCTCGGTAGGAAAACGCAAAGCTCTAGCAGAAAAGGCCGAAGCGCCCAGTTCTACTGCTGGGGCATTGAATAAATCAGAAGCGCTAGTAGATTGCTGGGATATTGATCAGCAATCAGTCTGCACAGTCCCAGCATCCCGTATCAAACAACTGTTCAATTCAAGAAATCCCTTGCTACCGAAAAAGCCTAGAAAGGAGCAGTTTGAGATCATATTCCCTCTTTGTCCAGACCACCTCATCACACTCCTCCAGTTCAACGCCCTCCGCGCCCTAGCCGTCAACCGCACTCTCATCTCGGGCATCCTCGTCACGCCTCTCGACTGTGATAAGGAGATTATCCACGTCATACCTTACCCTACCAAGCCCGAACTACTTCCTTCGGCACTTTTGCCCACCACCCTTCAACAAACGGTGCCACATGGCGACTGGATCGACCTTTTCCCGAGTCCCGAGGGACGAGATCGCTTGATCAGGGCCGTCGGGACCTTCGACGAGGACGAGCTCTGGGCTGACTGTATTGGCGGGCTATACGAGGGCTTTCCAGACGATGAGATCAAGCGACGCGGCATCATTGCCTGGTCGCCACCCTGGGATATCACAGGGTGGGAGATGTCGGAAGGATTTCTGAAGAAGTGGGGTTGGATATTTCAAGGGTTGCCGGGGGCGTTAGAGGCGACGAATCAGTGGAGGATACAGAGATGCGAGGAGCCACTTGCTCATGAAGATTGCACGACACATGCAACCGTCTGATATTTTCCTCGTCCAGATACTTCTTCATTACTACAGAGGGTAGGTAGCATCAGAGAACAGATGTGTGGCTAATATTACGTAGTATATTTAGCCAATAGAGCATCAACAATGTCTTCTGCATCATCGCTCTCTGACAAGACCTCAATATATTCGCGCTCTTTCAATTCCATTTCAGACTTTCGATCCGTATCCCGCTGCCCCTTATTACTACCCTCTTCACTCTTCCATTCATGCTCTTCACCCGCTGTCTTCCGATTGAGTATACTGGAACTGTCGAGCCTCTCCCTGCTGCGCTGTATGCGAAGTCGCTCGAGTTCCTCGTCCTGTGTCTCGTTTGTGTCGTCCTCGTTGCGCCGGCTCTGTCGGCGAAATCGCACCGGCAATTCCTCATCCTCTTGTTCTTGCTTTCGACT
Organism: Penicillium sp. S1602; assembly: GCA_023626355.1. Taxonomy (NCBI): domain Eukaryota; kingdom Fungi; phylum Ascomycota; class Eurotiomycetes; order Eurotiales; family Aspergillaceae; genus Penicillium; species Penicillium sp. S1602. The sequence goes on along the minus strand of JAMAGW010000015.1, from coordinate 560,731 downwards.
GCTGGTAAAAGTCCATTGTCTGACCTTCGACGGCTTTTTGCGAATAAGGAACAATTTCTCTTTGTTTGGGTCGTTGACCCTCATCTCGGTTTGTGACATTTGTGACGTTTTTATTATACCCTCTCGTATCTGTCGGGTATGAGCAAATAACTCTTCTTGGATATCCTGCGTGATCCATTTCTTGATGATGATGTAGTGGGGATCGGTCTTTTGAGCAGAGAGAGTTAGTGTTGAAATCGCAATTTCGTAGCACCCATAGACTTTATCCTTACCTCGTCCCATTTCCACGGCAAGTTATATTCCAATAGTGTCTCCGGAAGTAGGTGTTCTTGATGAACCTGGTTTTAAGTCTTGTTAGTAGTCATTGAAGTATCGGATAAGTTTGTATCCCCATACCTTGATCCATGTTGTTTCCCGTTCCTCAACTTGTTCTTTTTCTTTCTTTTCTTTCCCTTCAAACTGCGCAGCCGGCTGAGATTCCTTGCTCGTGACAATCGTTAGGGTCCTAGCCTTAAGATTTTCAAAGTCTTGAATAAGAGTACGGTAATCGCCAAACTGGATCCACTCGAGTGTCCCTTCTTGCAAAATGGTCCGGTCACTGTGGGTCATAACATCTAGCGCGTCATATTCATTGCTATCCAGAGCAGCCAGCTGGTCCAGCACCGACATTTTTGAAGCTGCCTTCCACTCGCGGAGCTGGGATTCAATCGTCAAATTTTGGAGTTTGATTATACGGCCACTGTAAGAGATGTGGATTTGCTGATTTGCGATGGATGCTCTTGGGGAGACAAGCCAGATGTCGAAGATCCGCATGGTCGGTAAGGCAGATACTTCGAACTGAGATTGCGATGGCTGTCTAGAGAGTGGTGCTCTAGACGGAACAAGGCTTAGAATTCCTCTGACATATCATTCCACTGGGCAAACGTGATCTTACCCTTCGCTACAATCATCCTTTTGGCTAGAGCCCGATCCAGTGTCCCTTGAGTAGTGTAAGTCTCTCATATAAAATGCTTACCTATAGGAGTGAATACCTGAGTTTTTCATCATGGATATTATTCTCTTGATCCCCTGGGTTCCTGGTCCACGAGTGTTAAATTTTGTAAAGCCGATCCGTAGCGGGCAAGATGCACTTACTTTCCCACATTCTCTGCTATACCATTTAGTTCAAGATCCGCGGAGCCCAGGCCTTTGTTGGAGGGCCCCGAAAATTGAGACATTTGGGGTTGTTCTCCTTTCAATGATCGTTCACTCGCCGATCTAACTTTGGGAGCTTCCGAATTGCCCTTTCCAGGACTACCAAGTTGAATTTTCTGAGCCGCAACAATAGACCGAACCAGCAATTCCTGATCCTCTCTAGAGTAGACAGCAATCCTCGTGCTATGCTGATTTTCCCCGTACCTAACAATATTAGCAAGAGACCCCAAATTATTACGCTGGAGCAAAGAGGAGTTACTCACCCCTCCATCATCCTTCTGGAATAGGCCAGCATAGCAACCTGAAGCATCAACATCAAAGTCCCCTTAATACTACTAAGTTCGTTTCGCATCGTATTAATCCCTGGAAACAGGAACGGCCATTTAAACATCTCCGCGCGACTGAGCTTGACCTTACCCGAAATGCTAGACTTCTCGTGCAGCTGCTTGCTGGCTTTGCGTAAGGACTGGTTCAGCGACTCGAAGATCATTTCGCATTTTTTTGCTAGGTCCACAACTATTTCCAACCCCGCTGCATTAAATATGCTTTGCTTTGAAACTGTCGTGTTGGTATCGTGAACGGGTTTCACATTGTTATTGGTAGCGTTGTTGCCGTTGTCGTCTGATACCCGGGGTTCATACACCATATTCTCCTTTGCCAGTTCGCCAAGTTGCTGTAGAATACTGGCACTTAATGACACATCTTCCGCGATGAAACCAATTTGCTCTGCCGCTATCTTGACCTGTCCTGCAAAAGTCACGAGCTTCACGGAACATTGCACTCCGGCTGTTGCGATTCCGAGGATGGCGGAAGCAGCTCCAACGGCTTCCATTATTCACTGATAAAATGAACACTCAATTCAGGATTGTCGGAAAGCAGAATTTGGCCGAAGCCTGAGCATGCAGGTGCGGCTGAAGAGCGGGGCAGCAACTGCTGAGGTAAGGAAATGTCAGGGACCTCAAGATCTACAGGGACTCCGCCCCCTCCCTGTGGCTTATAGACACGTCGATCATGCTGCACAAAGAGCGCATACTTACGGCTTACCAATTGAGCAGCTTGGGTGAAAGAATGACAGTTTTGTCCCTGAGATGTAAATTATTTGACAGTCAGGGGCTATGCGACTTGGAATAGTGGGTGTAATTGGGGCACAGGTTGCCCATGTGACTTAAGGGTTTTCAAGGAACGGAGAGTAAGCAAGAGATGATTCATTTAGCTCGATAATCATACATGGTGTATAAAGTCAGATGTTTCTTTCCTGGTTCGGCCCCGGGTAACCATCGGATCGGCAACTCTGAAAACCGGACAAGTCCATCGGAACTGGATGACATCATGGACAGCTCAATGTTGAAACCAGATATATTTACCCTGCCGCTTAACTGTCAATTCGTGCTATCCAAATCAATTGATAGGGGCCTCAACGATATTATCATCAACCTTGCAACACATAGACCGCGTGGGATTTATTACTTGCCCCGCATCTACCCAGCTACGCATCACGCAACCTAGAAATCCCACCAAGCACATCATGTCCACCGTCAGCAAATTCAGCAAGCTACCTCGCTGGATTAATCGACCATTGCATTGTCCATACGAGGTGAGTAAGCTCTCGCCCGTGACATGTCTTGACACGATACGATGCTAAATGGTTCTCCAGGGCGCCACAGTGCTTCAGACCTCGCGTTTCAACAAAGGAACCTCCTTCCCTAACGAGGAAAGAGATGCTTTTAAGCTAAACGGGCTACTGCCACCTAATGTCCAAACTCTCGATGAGCAGGTGAAGCGTGCGTACCAGCAATATAGCAGCCGAGGCGATGACCTGGCCAAGAACACGTTTATGGCTAGCATGAAGGCACAGAATGAAGTGCTGTACTTCAGGGTATGCACTCTACATTGAGACTTTCTATAATTGGGAACCTTGGTTTCGAACGTGGAAACTAATATTGGCCATTAGCTGCTACAATCCCATCTCAAGGAAATGTTTAGTATTATCTACACCCCAACTGAGGGTGACGCAATCGAGAACTATTCGCGACTGTTCAGGAAGCCGGAGGGATGCTTTCTGAATATCAGGGATCAAAACTCTATTGAAAGCCATTTATCACAGTTTGGAAATGAGGAGGATATTGATTACATTGTCGTTAGCGACGGAGAGGAGGTACGTGCATGTTCATTTCTGCCATAGAGATTACCCAGTGCTAAAGATAGCAGATTCTGGGAATCGGAGACCAAGGTGTGGGTGGAATTCTCATTTCTGTGGCCAAGCTTGTGATCACCACTCTCTGTGCTGGCATTCATCCGGCCCGGCAACTTCCAGTGATTCTCGACTGTGGAACAAACGTAAGAATTACCAATAGAATAAGAGCATCGACGGATATGCTGATTCAATTCCTAGAACGAAGAATTGCTGAAAGACGAATTGTACCTGGGACTCCGCCAACACCGAGTCCGAGGCGAGGAATACGACGAATTTGTGGATCGCTTCGTTCAGAGCGCTCGTAAGCGCTTTCCAAGAGCCTACATTCACTTGTGAGTAGATCGCATAAATTTATTCTTGTCGGTTGCAACATGCTAAAAGCAAACAGCGAGGACTTTGGGCTTTTCAATGCCAAGCGAATCTTGGACAAGTACCAATCACAAATTCCTTGTTTCAATGATGATATTCAAGGTACTGGATGTGTGACCCTGGCTGCCATGATGGCGGGTTTACATGTCAGCCAAGTCCCGATGGAGGATGTTCGCGTGGTTATATTTGGCTCAGGTACAGCTGGTACAGGAATCGCAGATCAGATCGCCGATACTATTGCGACGGAGACTCACAAGCCAAAAGCTGAGGCTTCAAAGCAGATCTGGTATGTCAAATGCTTCAAATGAAGCCCGGGTAGGACTAACGCGAATCTTTTCAGGTGTATCGACAAACCAGGCCTTCTCTTCAAGTCCATGGCCGACAAATTGACCCCAGCCCAAACACCATTTGCCCGAGAGGATAGCGAGTGGCCAGAAGGGAAACAGAATGATCTACTTTCAGTCATCCAAAACGTCAAACCCCATGTCCTGATCGGCACATCCACGAAGCCCAAAGCATTCACGGAAGAAATCATCCGGGAAATGGCCAAACACGTGGAACGACCAATCGTGTTCCCATTAAGCAACCCGACTCGCCTTCACGAAGCTCAACCAAAGGATATCTACGAATGGACAGACGGTCGAGCACTAGTCGCAACAGGCAGTCCGTTCCCACCCGTGGAGTTTGGTGGTGCGAAATATGACATTGCGGAATGCAACAATTCCACTTGTTTCCCTGGAATTGGACTTGGTGCAGTCCTCTCACGCAGCCGACTTGTTTCGAAGAAGATGCTTGTTGCAGCGGTGGAGGCACTCAAAGCACGCTCCCCGGCACTGGAGGATCCGAACAAGCCCCTCTTACCTGATGTGGAAGACGTTCGAGAGATCAGTGTGGACATTGCAGCTGCTGTAATTAAATGCTCTGTCGACGAAGGTCTTGCGCAGGAAGAGGGGATTCCATCCGAGGATACTGAGCTTAGGGAATGGATCCGGGCGCAGATGTGGGAGCCTGTGTATCGGCCTCTCGTAAAGCCGTAGCTCGATCATGTCTACTTCGTGGATTTGTTATGCTATACTTGACCTTTTGATTGAACATAATCATTTGAGGCCTTTGAACCATTACATAATTTAGAACGGGTAATCGGAGTAGAGCTAACAGCAATAGAGCCACAATCAAACTAGAACGATTATCCCAATCTTCAATCTAGAAAGGAGACGCTCGTGTCAAGCCTCGAACCGGGGGCCTCCAAATCCCAGAATCGAACAAAAAAAGTGCTAATAAAAGAGTTTGTGGAGCAAAATACTCTAAATAATGTCACTCCTCAACTCAGCCCTAGTCCTATGCCCATGATGTCAACCCCAACTTCAAAAGTCAACATCAAATCAAATCAATTAGACAGAGGTATTTAAAATCAACATAATATTTGCCGATACATTGTAGTAGATCTACCTGCCCGGCTCCTAACCGCGGCAACCCCCAAACTAACTGGGTGTGGCCAAGTGTTACGCTCGCCGCACTACGCAGTATCCCCATGGCTGCCAATGGGTTCGGTACCTCAAGTGGGGGCCCGCAAATCCAAGTGGTGACGATAGCAGAGCTGGAAACCAACGGGCTACGTGGAGGCCAGATGGGATTTGTTCCTGAGTAGGGCCCTTGAGGAAGAATTGTATAACTTAGTTGTTTTGGATGTTTTAGTTTTGGTCTCCTACCCTTAACCCTACTCTTTTCCATGCCTGTCTTTATACAGTTCCTAATGATCTCTACTCCCATCTTTGCTGAATCAAGTACAAAATGAGTAGATGTGTCTCAATATTATATTCTAGGTAAGTGAAATAGGAGCATTGACATCCGAATCCAAAATGTGGTCATAAAACAGTAAACAGAATGCAATTTCTCGATGCATGGTCATCACGGAACCCATAGCCGCATGAAACCACCAACTTCTTGACGACAAGTAACACAGCTACCAAAGTTGTTCATTGCTAGGCTGACTCGACAGTCCTCGCAGATACAAAGACAGCGACATGGCCAGGTAATGATGGACCGAGGGCTCGTCTGACAGACTACACAAGGCGGTCCGTTCGGGCCTAAGCCCATTGCGCCCTCCTCCCAACTGTGGGTATCAGCGGTAGGAGCAGTTTCAGAGCGCCGAGAGATGATCAACTGTTCAAGCATCTCAGTTTCTTCCTCGGGGGTTGGTTTGCGCCTTTCGGCCGTCGACTTGGAGCCGACGTGATGTAAACGGGAAGAAAGCAGCACCCGAGACCTTTCGCGTTCTACCTGCTTCTGATACTGGCTGCGAGTCATAATGCGATTTCCTTGTCCAGGAGTGAGATGGGCTGCAAGGATGCGGGCTTCTTCTCTGCTCTCACGATCACGAGGATCAAGAAGTCGAGCGAATGTATCCAAATCCATATGTGAATCTTGTAAAGGTGAAGTCTCGCGAGAGAAACCAGGGTTGGGATTGGATTGAGTGGGGGTCCGGCGACCATCCGACGGATAGTCTTCCCATTCGGACTCCGAGGCATTGGTAGAGAACGAGATAACACTTGTTAGGTCATCTTCAATCACCGGGGGTCTGTAATCAGGGGTGTGATCTTGATTGCCCCAGGATCCACCAGCCTTCCACCACCCATACATCTTATCATCCAGTCGACTCTCATCAGGAAGTTCCCACTGCTGTCTTCCAGAGCTCTCCTGCTTCCTCATTTCTAATTCGACGTCGAAATCATGGTTCTCAGGAAGTTGAAGCACTCCTTCATCGGTAAGGATCCAAAAGTCCAATAATTCGGACGAAGGGGTTTTCACAGATTTTCGGTTCTTTCGTGATCCAGCCAATCGTTTCAACCATTGCGGCCGAGCACGTATACCGAACCTGTCAAGCACTCGGCTGAAGCCACAGGCAATCCAACGCGTGATAAGCAAGAAGATAGCACGGAAGAACGATATACCATGCCAAAGTCGGACAGAAGACCGAACAGCACCCACACCTCCCAATTCAGCTTGAGACTTTGTCGTTCGTGATCCATTCTTAGGCTTCTCGATCTTCTTCTCTCGACCATATCCGCTTTCCCAGGTTGAAGCATCGTCTGGCAACTCGAAACTAGCGAACCTGGCAGGGTCAAAAGGCGTCGTTCCCACGTTGTGACTTTCCCAGTTCCCACGTGAAGCATTGCGTTTTCGGGAGGCTTCGATCTCGGCCAGCCGGTCCTGTTCAAGCCAAGTCATCTGTCTCGCGATCACTGCCTTGCCTTCATTCAAGAACACTGCTTCGCTCGCTGCCGTTAAAGCCACATAGCCAACACGTAGCAGAGTGGTATAGAAGTCTTCATGGCGATTGAAACGAATGTTGCGAATCTGGCTGGCCCCCTGCATGTTTTCGTTCGCCACCATGAATTTCTCTCGGAGGGAGAGAGTGTGGTTTTCCTCCGGTGACAACGAGAAAGCGGTGATGGTCAGGGCTAATCCATAGATTGCCACACATATGATGACCCCGAATAGAACAAGTAAATGAGGAATAAACCCAACGATGCAGACAGTTGGGAATTTGAGCACACCTGTGTCGAGACTTACAGGAGGGCCCGCCTCCAACCCCCAGCACATGGCGGCCATGAAGCAAGCCCCCCAGAATGCAGTATTTGCAAGACGGTATCGACTTTGCTTGCCAAAGACTTCAAGGATATGCGATGTCAAACTGTTGCAACAAGATATCAACACAATAAGCAACAGTTCCGGAGTGACATTCATGCGCTCCAGCACTTGCGCTCTAGTCAAAAGCTGAAGAGGGGAGGTCGCGCTATCTCCAGTTCCACCCTGGGTAAGAGGATTCTGTTTCGCAAGGCCAAACATGCCAAGCCCAATGGATTTGCTAATCATAGATTCGGCTTCGGCAAAGGCAAGGGAGTGCTCGAAGATCGACATGCCTGTCTCGGTCATGACAGGACGTCCTTGTAACGCGCAAGAAAGTGTTTCCACAAAATGGCTGAGGCATAAGATAATGAAAACCGGCCATAGAAGCGCGAAGGATCCGTATGGAATGGCGGGAGCGTTGGCCGTTCGTGCCATCCTTACAGCGCTGCAAGCTTGTTCATCGGATTCCCAGGGTAAGAGACTTGAGGCAAACCAATGCAGAGAGCCCCCACTAGTCGCGTAGTCAAATATCAACGGTTTTCCTGGCCTGCCATATCGCATTTCCGCAAAGTCTGGAGACGTTTGGCACCGAATTCCGCGTGTCAATGTCAAAATTTGTGAGAGGAAAAGGACAATGGGGATAATGCGCAGGGCAAGGCGTCTCTGCCATCCCAGTTGCAGATGGCGCCGCGTGGATGCGTATATCGTGATTCGATTCAGGATCAAGGCCTGTAGCAGTTCTTAGTGGAAGCCACGTAAAGATGTAGAGAAAGGTCGCGCTTACCTCCACCAAGCAGGCAAATGACCAGATGCTTGTCAGATACCCAAAAAAGCCACCAACCTTCCGCATCGTCGACGTGAGTTCTGCAAGGTACCAGTTCTCCACTTGTTCCACCACCTCGGGGGCACCGGCCGCGATCTCAGCGGCAGCGTTCATAGCCTCGTGTGCGATATCCTGTCCAGCCACTGGTGCAGCAGTTGGCCACAAGTTCAAACTTATATCCTCAATCCCAGCCATTCGGGCGATATGTCGTGGAACCGTGCTGAAAGCGAATGTTTCGGCATGATGCAGAGCGCGAAGAGGAAGAGAGAGTAGTTCGCGTGGTGAAGGGAGAAGGGTATGTCCGGTAGTCTGGGAAATGGTCGAGTTGATCGCCTGCGCCACGGAAGCAGGCGAAGTGCTCGGCATCGATGCTGGGCCTAAAACACCAGACATGGTGGGCTGATGTCAAGGGGTTCCCTATCAGTAATCACTATCAACAAGATCCGGGGAAGTCGGAACGCTATGGGGAAACCCCCACGCGACACTCGATATCAACAGGTTGAATGTGCGATAGTTACAGAATGATGGGAAATATCAGAGGCCACATTCAAAACCATAGCGAGCATAGCTCCTGCTGACTGTAAACCGATCAAGAGGGGAAGGTGTTGGGGTCGCTACTTCCTTCAAGCCGGGCACCTCCTCCGGATGAGTCAGCAGATGGGGGCAAGCCATGAAATTCATCTACAGGTTTTTTTGAGCCTCGGCTGTCAATGAAAAGGTAAAGAGGATAAACTGAGGTTCATGTGCTAAAATATGACTTAGATTCAATGAATAAATCTAAAGATTGGTATGATTTCTGAGGTTTGGTCGGCACAGATCATACTTCATGTCAATCAATAACTATCAGACCCTACATCCGTTAGTATTGAACAATGTATCCCGCAAATCCCAAAGCCACATATAACAAAGCCCAGGTCCATAGTCAAAGAACTGAAGGCAAAAAAGGGCGGGAGTTGTTGATCTGCCATCCATTTTAGACCATTCGGCCACGGTGCGTAGCAGGCTTGAATGTTTTGATGCTTGGATGGCTTAGTGGTTGCTACATAATGCACGCGAGGTTTGTGAAGAAAAAAAGTGATCATGCAAATTACTCTGTTCGATCAGTAATAGTATATGCTGTAGCGAAAAACGCCAGGTTCAATGTGTCCCAGACAGCCCATAACTCCTTGGAAGTTTATCACGGAGATCTTTTTCGCTTTTCTCGTTGCGTCATAAATCATTGTAAATGTAAGGAATTCAAACACTGCCAAACGCCTTTCGTCAATTCTGGAGCCATAGTAAGGAGGAGTGGACGAATATAACATACACCTCAATGCGCGGACACTCAAGTGTCCAAGTAATCGGCTGCCATCAGGAGCTCTAGGCACAGCTCAGCGGGAACGTCCATATCAGCCACATTGGCCTGATCCTTGTGTTTCTCGTTGTAAAGGAAGTATTCGCAGACTTTCTCCAGGACGACCCCGCTGCAGAAGATGGTTATTAACACGGACAAAAATTGACGGATTGGGGTCGGAACCGCGGACGAACCTCAGGTTTTCGAGTACACAACGACCGGTTATAGCCTCCGAAAATTTGCCTATAACACAGAGGAAGGTTAGCAGATGTTTAGGCGTCATGTACTTAGACTGACATACTCGAAGGGTCCAGCATGCGCCGGATTGTACCCGAAACGCAAGCAGAGCTGCGTGGCAAAATGAATTCAAAGCCATCGCTCGAGACTAAAGTCACATACTCGGATTGAGTAGAGGATTCCATGGTGGTGAGGCACGTCTCGCGTAGATGACGAAGGTGAGTCTGGCTGCTTGAGAAGATACATTTGTCGCGGGGTCCGTGCTCTGCACTAAGGATAAGAGATAACCGATAAGACGATAACGATGTGCGCGTCTGGTTCCATCTTAAGGTTGTTCGTGATTCTATGAAACACAAGTCAACATGAACCGTACCACATTTTGGAATTGTCTAAGAAGCCCAGCGAAATTGCCATGTTACACAGGCCAATTCAATAATATCAGGTCTAACATCCTGGGCACGGCCAGCGCAAAAGGCAGCTCCCGGTTTCTATCCTCAGCTCAGTCCCACAATGATGTACCAATTACCTTTCAGCCTGCAAGCCGACTCTCTGGCCGAACATGTATGATAACAGGTGGAACATCAGGTATTGGCTTTGCCATTGCAGACCGATTCCTACAAGAAGGAGCGTCTTCAATCATTCTCGTCGGCAGGTCCCGGGAGCGTCTAGAAGCAGCAGCCACGAATCTCCGCTCTTCGGATAAAGTGCGACTCCTCGTCGGAGATGTAGCAGAAGCCGGGACATGGATGCGTGAACTTGAAAAAGAAATGGTAAGCATGAGATTGGAATTATCAATTCTCGTTCAAATAAATGCTAAACAACAGTACAGACCAATGTGGATATCCTTGTCAACGCCGCAGGAATCTCTGTTACAAATATCCTCCCCCGCTCCGAGCTAGAGGATATCTCCAAGATCTTGCGCACGAATCTCGAAGGCGCCATACTGACTTCACGAGCATTGATGCGTGCCGCAATTCGCAGCCGTGTGCGCAACCGGAATGCTGCAGAGGGAGAGAAAAAGCCTTCTTCTAGATGTATTATCAACATCTCCTCCTTGTTGGCCCTCAAGGCGGGGACGGGTGCTGTGCCTTATGCTGCATCAAAAGCTGGTCTTTTGGGATTGACCCGGTCGCTGGCGGTTGAGGCATCAGCTTCGTTGAAGGATGTTGTGATCCGGTCCAATGCTATTCTCCCGGGGTATATTGAGACTCCTATGATCGCAGGTACGTCTATAGACTTTTCCCCTATCCATGATACACATCACTTATTTATGTGTTTAGACTTCACTCCCGGTGAAGTCGGGAGACTGAACGATACCATACCCCTTCATCGATTCGGGAAACCGAGTGAAGTGGCCGATGCGGCTGTCTTCCTAGCGCAAAACGAATATGCTAATAACTGTGTGCTTAATCTCGATGGCGGATTAAGTGCAGTCTGATCGGCTTTCTCTACAGGAAATTCAATATGCCGATTTAGTTAGGGCGTGTATCATACCCGTGGACTGGTTCAGGCAAAAGGTCTTGCCCAGGTGTAAGCGAGCTTTGCCTTGAGTCTCCATCTCCCACCCCGACGTCTATGTACAATAAAATTCAATTGTAACAATATTATTTTCAAGATTCGTATGACGTAGACAACCAGCTTAATATTTCTATGCTCGGTTATATAATGCAGATGCCTTTAAGCTGATGTAGAGATGACCGTTGTGAAATCATTGAATCTTTTCTCAATCAAGCATGACTTACTCTGGTGCGATATAATACAGGAGGGGTAACAAAATGGGTAATAAAGTCCAAAAATCAAAAATCAAACCGTGTGCCATAAACTTCTATTTTCTTTTTCAGAAAAGAGGCTGCGCCTTTCTGTGAAGCTGAAGGGCTTATTTACTAGTCGTCGATCAAGATAGCACCTTCGTCTTCTATAATGATGGGCTCGCTGTTGTTCCCATTGGACGTTGACTCGCCTGCGACCTTTTTGGCGATGTGTCCATTCGTCAAGTCATCATCTTCGGCTTCCCGCTTTCGCTTTCCAGTTGAAGAGGCACCGTTTGTCGTCAGTGCATCTTCGGAGGCGGGCTGTATTGCTGATTTTGGTTTACGTGGGATGTCCACAACCTGTTTCAACACGGCAGGCTTGACTTCTGCAGTGGCCGGCTTCGTTCTATATCACGTTTACTTAGCTTCAAACCTTCAAGGGTTTTCGCACGGCGTGTAGCTCACCTTTCAATGATAAAAAGCTCCAAATTCACGCGAGGATCTTGGTCTTGATCATCTTCATCGACGACAGTGATCCACGAGTCCTTTGTGATTCCAAGCTCCGAGAGTTTCTTGGGGAGATTGTCTTCAAGATCAGGTTCGTATAGGATACCAGACTCTTTGAGAATGGAGAGCTCCTCGCCGTAGCCCAGCTCTGATCGAAGTACTCCCTCGACAATGTCGTTGAGAGTTGCTTGTTCAGGATCGACAAGAACCTGCGCATGCACCGCTGAACAAACGCCGCAATCCGGTCTTGGGGGGTTCAAAGAATCAGAGTTGATGGCGCGAGCGCCAGATCTCTCGAGGAAAACCTAAAGGTAAAGAACCACAGTCAACAACGAAGTGTAGGCGTCAGAAAGGGGCTGTGAATCATACCATCTTTGAATTTGCGAGGTCACCTTGTAGCACTTTGAAAGCCTGGAGCACACAGAGTCCGGCCGTCATGGCATTTGTAGTGGCAATAGCAGGTATAATGTTGCCAGCCATCTCTGTGACGCGTGTTAGAAGCTTGGACGGGGAACATCATTGGTTTGAACTCACGCTTAGTATCAAATTTAGATTTAGGTTCAATATCGAAAATCGCGGCACGCAAGATAGCCGTTGCGGTCACAAAATCCAACGTATCAGTATCATCTTTGTCAAACTCTATAATTGGAGTAGGGCCTTCGGATGATGCAGTTTTCTGGAGCTCCTTCAGGCGCTTGCTCAAGCGGTCCAGGCTGTCTCGAATTAGTCAAAGAAGAGCGCACTATTTAGGAGCAAAGCTCACCTGTCCTTGAACACGTAAAAGGCTTCTGGCTCTGTCCACTCCCTCTGATCGATGTCGACGATTGTAGGTTCCACGGACTTGGACTGCTCCTGGAGCTGGTCCCAATCAAGGACCTCTGGAGCTTTGCGCTCTTTCCACATGCCCTCCATGCCACGTAGCTCTTCAATGTCTATTCTGAATACCTTGTCAAAAACCTTGTGTGGGAACTCTTCCGAGCCCATTGAATCGCGAATTTCTTGGAGCTGCTGCGCTTGTTGCTTCAGTTTTGCGATTTCATCGGCTGTTTATCAATTAGCATCGGCTATGAAAGGCTCTCATGGACAAGTAGGTCTGGACTAACCATTGTCTGCGGTTGTTGAATTGTCAAGGCCCTCTGGGCTGTCTTCACTATCTCCAAACAACTCACTATATCCACAGTTAGAAAACCGAATGTCCACGAGTCTTTAAGGCTATCTTACGGCAATAGATAGCTTTTACCCCACACAATGCAGTGGATTGGTTGAGTTGGCGAACTGCGGATTGTGCAAATAGGATGCGCTTTGGGGGTCTCTTTGGGGTTGCAATCATAGCACTCAGTCATTCCCTGTTTGAGTCAGCAATGTTCCGTCTCGAAGCCACATTGTCTGCCTTTGGTTAGTATCTACCTTCTCAATGACCTGCACCTGGCCGTTAAAGCCTGTGGTACCACTCTCGATCAAGGGAACAGCTGCAGCAAGACACATATGATTCACATGGCGTCGTGCAGCGAGATTGTCAAGCGCGTTGAAGACAAGATTGAATGATTGAAACCACTCGACGTTGAACCGCTTGTCCATGACGTTGGCATGGTAGGCTTCTAGCTTGGCCTTCGGCTGGAACTTATGCGCAACCTCCTTCGCAACCTAAAGGAGCAACCAGTCTTGTCAGAACCTTATCCGATGTAAATGCGCACATCGCGCGTGTTGTGCGCAGCGGGAGTTGTTCAAGGGAAGGGAATCGGAAGGCAATCGAAGGGACCGACGCACCAGAGCCTTTGGTTTCTTGATGTGTTCATGTCGGAAAAGAAATTGGCGGTTGAGGTTACTCAGGTCGATTGTGTCAAGGTCGATGATATGGATCTCGCCGAAGCCCGTCAAGACGAGGTTTTTGAGGAGCTCGCATCCAATGCCGCCGGCGCCAACCAGCAACACGCGCGACTAATAGAAAACAATGGCATCAGTATCTGATCGCGTTCAACCATTCTGACTTCATTCCTCCTAGGGCCTTTTATTGCCCACAGATCCCTTACCTCTTGAATGGTGCGCGTGAGGTCAACACCGAGCGAACGCTTGATCGAGCTTTCCGGCATCACGGGCGCAGAGTTGAATATGAGGTTCTCTCTGGATGGGATCAAAAGTAGTCGCGGATCAAATGGAACATATCGATCACACGAAAACAAAAGGAAATGGGGAGGAGAGTGTGGATGAGGAGAAGAGAAAGTAGGGCGCGTGGGACCCGGAACCAGAGGCCGAGACGAGGTCTTGACTGTCGATGATGGCAGAGCTTCGCCCGCCAACTCCGCAGCCACTCCAAACCCTTTATCCTTATCTATGGCACTTATTTCCACTTCTTATTCTATTTTTCATTCTTCTAGACAAATCATCTCGTTTTTATTCTGGATCCTCTTCTACAATTATTTGTCTCTTTGTCCAATTGCCTTCGCATTCCATGCAGCCTGTTTGCGGCTGTGTACAGGACCTTGCATCCCCGCTTGTTCTAGCTGCCTGTGGAGATTCCAATCGGATGAAAGAATGATGATTGCTAGGTTTGGTTATGTTTAATGTCTTTGTCCAGCCTCAATTCGAATCAAACACGAGGCTGGTCTAGCTTGAATGGTAGATTCCACCATTTATGGTGAAATTGCCTAGTTCCATGGTTATATATTCCTGTCTATATTACAGGTTAATGACTCCATACGACCTCAGGTCCAATTCCTACCTGAGGTCGGCAGTAGTCCAGGCCAAGTACGTAGAATTTTGCCAGACAACATAAACAACCTTGGAATGCATTAATAAAAATTTCAGGTTTTCTAAGAAAAAAAGGTGCATGTACAACCATAAGTTAAGAGGGTTATCTTCATCCAGCCTCAATCGTGCCCCTGCTTACATAATATATGTTTCTATCCAAAAATTGATGGATTTTCTCCGTGGCGAAAAGATAGAACCTTCCCATCTCTCATTTTTGCATATCCAGAGTGATCGGGATCCATATTTCGCATAATTACCTAGCTCAATCGCAGCGTTTGGCCAAGTTTCCCTGCGTGGGTGGATAAATTGGTCCTCAGTTGACCCTTCCTATTGTGCATCTGGTCCCTGTCGCACCCCAGGAGATACAGGAGATACCCCGACAATAACATCCGGATAACCCATCCGTCACACACAATATTTGGAATTCACTGCAAAATCACCAAGAATGCCTTCGCTGGAACCAATTCAGCCCAGAACCCAGCCTATCGATTCAGGGTCCGAGGACGAAGCGGACCCTGAACTGGTGGAGCTGCTTCGCCAGCATTACGGGCTGAGCGGTAAGCCGAACAAAGGTGCTCCGCCAGAGACGAAAGTGCTGGAGAATGCTCAGTATGTCTTTGATAATGCCATTGATGTGGCCCTCAGTTTGACCCACACCAAAGATGCAGCCGAGACAATATGGCGTATGATGCAGAAGAAAGCATACTCTACGCAGACTTGGTCGGAGCATGAGCTGCACCCGCAGGCTAAGGATGAGAGTACTGTTGATTTTATCTTCACAATGGATCTATTGAATTTCAGTTTTTGGTCTGAGCACAAAGATGAGGAACGCTTTGCGATCGAGTATCGTGGGCAGAAGTGGACTGGATATTGGAGTTTGGTTGCTGCTCTTCAAAGAGCACTTGATGAAGGTATGAGCTTCGGATATATTTTCATTCCTATTCTGAGAAGAAAGGCTGACCGTTCAACCCACAGGTATTCCTATCACCACTCCCGACTTCTGGGTGAACGAGTCAGAATGCACAGAGGAAATCCTTCGACATGTCTTCCGGTCTGCTACGGACGAGGAGATTCCTCTATTTCAAGAGCGAGTGCAGTGCTTGCGCGAGGCTGGTGACGTCCTGTGTAACGTATGTTTTCTTATTCTTTAAACCTTTCACAAGTTCTAATGTAGATGATTATCAGGAATTTGGAGGCAGCTTTGCAAACTGCATTGATAGCGCCAATTTCTCCGCCGCAGGCCTTGTGAATTTGATCACGGAGAGCTTCGACTGTTTTCGCGATGAGACAGTCTTCCACGGCAAACGGGTGCGCCTGTACAAGCGAGCCCAGATCCTGGTCGCGGACCTTTGGGCCTGCTTCAATGGCGAGGATTTTGGAGAGTTTAACGACATTGACAAGATTACCATGTTTGCAGGTACGATTGTCATCTCCAAAAACATCCCATTCAATCGCTAACAACATCGTACAGACTACCGTATCCCGCAGATGCTGCACCAACTTGGATGTCTCCGCTACTCTCCCCTATTGGAAAGCCATATCCGTAGCCTGAAGCCGTTGACGCCAGGCTCGACCTGGGAAGTTGAACTTCGTGGAACCAGTATCTGGTGTGTGGAGCTGATCAAGCGTGAGATTGAGAAGCGGCATCCGGAGGTCAAGGCCGCTGGCAAGTCTGACAAGACCGGTGACATTGAGAACGAGACCCCCGAAGAGATAATTGGAATCGATGAGAAACCACACAAAACCTACGGAATCAATGCGATCCTCATTGACTTCTTCCTGTACGATACGATGAAAAACTTGGAGGCAGAGCACAACGAGGGTATTCCTCACCATCGGACACGGAGCATTTGGTACTAAGGCTTCTTTTAGCATGGCGTCGATGGTGTCGTTGGGGCAGCATTTCTGGATTGTCATTCGTTCTTCCTGGGTCGATTGGATATGGCTCTGGTAGCCCCGGTTCTTAGGTTAAAGCAAGCAGATAGATTCGGTTGGTTTTACTGGCATGTTGGCGAATGCACATACATAGATCATCCATTGATAGTGAATTAAGGTGTAGAATGCATAATTATTACTCATTTCATCATGAAGGGTATCAGTTCTAGTCCTACTTGCTCCATCTTACAAATGGACAAAGCTCAGACGGCCGCAAGTTCCGCCTTACTCGGGCCACTCTCAATGCGGCCGAGAATCTCGGCTTTCCAGTCGAGAAAGTCTTCGCGGCGGTCCTCACTGAGCCAGTCGACGCGATCTTGCATCATGGTTCCAAGGCCCGGTAAGAGACCGCCGTGAGTGGCATTATTGGACCGAGATCCTTTCTTAGACCCGCCTGTCTCATCGTTGCGCTTAGGTAGTTTGACACCTCGAAAAGCCGCATCCTCTTCGTCAAGATTGCGAAACGAATTCCCTTCCTCGTCCTCGCCGTCCAATTCTCCTGCAAGTGGAATGTTCTCAAACCACTCCTGATCATTAGCCCAGCCTTGCTCCATGATCAAACCGATCCAATGATCGACATCATCACGATGACGCCTGTCATTAGGAAGACCGAGACTAGTCAGGGCTGTCTGACGCATCTCGGTGAAAGTTTTCTTGTCCATTTTCTGGCCTTCGCTTGCTATTTCGCCATCTGCTGATGCAGCCGGGTTTCGTCGACGAGCCAAGACAAGGAAGTATACAGCAACGACCATGGCGTATACAAGCTCCTTGAAATCATCATCGTTGTTTGCATTAGTAATCGACACAATTGGCTCCAGGAAATCTAGGGTCTCTTCATCGATCCCCTCTTCGTTACTGGACATGCTGGACGTCAAGTAGAGGATAGACGAGACACCGGCAAAAATGTGAGGTGGAAGAGTTCTCGAAATTGGAGGCCGGGACCAGGTGGTCGTGCGTGGTGCTGGAGTGGAGAGTGTCTTGCATACTGTGCGGATCGCTGTCATCGCCCATGCTGGGGCGTCCGGGATGACAGTAGAGGCAGAAAGGCCATTGGGGCGAGCTATGGGCTTTCGTACGGACTTGGATGGTGTGCCAAGCTTGGCGACGCTGACACTCCTCTTCAAAGGCGTGGATTTAGAGGGTGTGTTTTGTAAGCCGCGGGGGGTGGGAGCAGCCTTTGAAGGGGTTCGCCCACCAACTGTAGCTTTGGCAGGAGTGGTTTGAGTAGAGTTGGAACGTGATGGTATGCCCGCGACAGACCCGCTTGCTGATCGCTTGATGCCGACGGCGCTAGAGGAGAGTGACCGATCTAAGAATGAATAGAGCTTTTTGTAGACGCGCGGAGGGCAGGGCGGGTGGCCGAGCAAAGGAGGGAGTTTCAGCGCTCGCGTGAGCCTGCCAGTCGACAGATGTCAGTTAGTTGAAAACGATTGGTATAACTCTCTGGAGCAGCAAGTCTTATCAAGCACATACCTCCTGCAGGCGATCTCTGCGCAGGCATAAGGCCGGGCGATTTCTTCTTCGGGCTTCAGGCTGCTGGAGAAGCTCCGGGATTGAGCAACAAGACTAGTAGCCAGGCTCACAAGATCTTGGGGCAAATCACTGGCATGAGTTGGGACCAAGTTTCCTAGAGCTTGCTCTACCGGGCGGTTGTTCATGGTTGACGATTTGCTTCAGGCCAGGGCGGCCGAGGTTGAGGAAGAAGCAGCGAAGTTCGATCGCAAGACCAAAATTTTGGTGTAGAGTATCCGGATTTCCTCAAATTAGCTCTGGGCCCTGCAGAAGAGTGGAGGCAATGTATTTTCAGTGAGCAATGGGGAGGTCGAAGCTGTAAACATTATCAGCGGAGATCGAGCCCTGGCCGCATTACCATATGCATGACTAAGCGCTATGTTGAAGCCGCGCTCATCGCCCGCATCAGCTTGACTTTGCTTCCTTGTTGTCACCGCGCATACTTAATAAGACGGGAATTCCACCTTAAAATGTCTGTCACGGTAAGAATCAAAAGCCGCTACCTGATGTCAAGGCAAAGTGCTAATATTCTGCTATTCTAGCTCCATACCACCCAGGGCGACCTCAAGGTCGAGCTCTTCTGTGAAGCAGTCCCCGAAACTACAGAGAATTTCCTCGCCCTTTGTGCATGCGGCGCCTACAATGATACCCCATTTCACCGCCTCATTCCAGGCTTCATGATCCAAGGTGGTGACATCTCCCTTGGACCAGTCGCCAAGCCCTCAGCTTCCACAAAACCGGCACTACCATTCGAGATCCCCAAAGGCGGCACATCTATCTACCATCCTTCTGCGATGAATCAAGAAATTCACCTTCCATCAATCCGTCACAATGCCCGGGGTATCCTCTCTATGGCATCTCGCCCTGTCAAGGATAGAACAGCACCCGGTTCTCAAAATGCAACTGGTGCGACTATAAACGGAAGTCAATTCTTTGTTACTTTTGCGCCTGCGCCGCATCTCGACGGCGCTAGTACCGCCTTTGGTAAAGTTCTGAATCTGAGCCCACAGGACGAGGGTGGTGATGTTCTTACAAAGCTGGAGAAGGCGAATGCGAAGGTCGATAAGAAGGGCAAGGTTTCACAGCCGAAGGAAGGCGACGACTTTGACGCGCTGCGAATTGAACGAGTCACTATCCATGCCAATCCTTTTGCGAAGTGAATGCTCGAACATGTGCATAATTGAAATAAGTTTGATGAAATGGCCTGACTTGACACCGATGGCATCGATCAGCGCGGCTGCAGTTTGCAAGATGCTACTTTCAGCACCTTCCAAGAGGATGAATCAACCTGCTGGAATTTAGTGCAGGTTCCTGGCGATATCTGCCAGCCACTGATACCCGACATCCACGGCCCTGACGGCCTCGTATATGAGACGACATGGAAATATGCCTAATCCGATGCTTCAGCCAATGGCCAACAAAGGGATCCCCGAGTGTGTGGATTGGTTACCAACGTGTTCATCATGCAATTCACTCGAGTTGCAGTCTGCTGGCAGGATACTTTGGCCGGAATAAAGGGAAGAGACAGCAACTTTACTTGATTGCGCTGGCAAGAGGATTGCGTGTACATACGATGAAAAGCCAAGCTCCCAAACCACCGATGAAGACTTCAGTTCAGATTGACTGACTCTATTACCTATCAAATTCGAATGTCTCGTAAAAGGCCAAGCAGTCGTTCAATTGTTTTCTAGCCATCTCAATTTTCTAGAAACCACGAGCCTACCAAGTATTTAAAGCCTCGTTCTATACGTTGTATGCTGTTGGCACTAAGGATGAACGAATCGAATGATAGAATAGGCACAAAAACTTTTCTTTTCTCAACAACCCCATCACCACCGGATATCTAAGAATGAAAAATGTACATATCGCAGACGCCATAATATAAACCAAGAACCAGACAAAGCGTCTCATATCATGAAAATGGACATAACAGATCGTAGCTGGACAGCTAGTATGAGAATTAGTTGCCCATGGAAGCCTCAAGCAAGTTATCCATGGCAGCGGTTGCCTTCTCTTGATCCTCGGGCTTATCCTCATCCTTCTTCTCCTCATCCTCCTCGTAGCCCTCGGTCTTCATGTGAGTGAGACCAAGATCGTCCTCTTCCTCAGCAGTCCGCTCATACTCCTCAATAGTGATCTGCGGGTCCACAGCAGGGGAGCACAAATCTTGGACATAACTGTTGGCCATAGGGTCCTCAAGAGTGATGCTGAACTTCTTCTCTCCGGCAATAGCTGCGTCCAGGTTGGCGAAGAACCGTTCCCACTTGCCCTTTTCTGTGTTCTCCATGCTGTCACCACCGGAGGCGCCCTCAGCATCAAAGATGTGGCCGAAAAGCTGGTCCTTAATTTCGGTCAAAAGACCTTCAACACTAGTGAAACGTCCACCAAGTGTGCCAGGCTGGACCTCGATTTCGAGATCCTCGCTCTTCAAGGCACATGTGTTGGACTTGAGAATATCACGGGAAAGATCGACCTCATTCTCAATGCGCAAAGTAATCCGCTTGCCCAGTGCGGGGACTTCACCACCGGTACGCACATCGGAACTCTTGTAGCCACAACTAGGGCAGCTAGTTCCGAAGACGTAGACCTCCTTGAAATGGGGAATGTTGACGCGCTTAATGCGGGTGGATGCACCTGGGCTGGTGCATCCAGGGCATTCGGTGGGAAGATCATAGACCTCGCCATCAACAATATCCAGGTCTTCAGGGTTACCCATATCATTGGGGCCCTTGGTCTCCTCCTCTGCGGCGGGATTGGGGTCCGAGGAAATTCCAAGCTCCTCGTTCTGCTCATGGGTGCGGGGGTATTCCTGGCGACGGTATTTGGTGCCACGATCGGTGGTATTGGGCGCGATCCAAGAGTTACCAGTGAGATCATCCAAAGAGACGGTGAACGGGAAGCCCTTGCGCTCCAAGATGTCCTTCAACTTTTCGATGATGGGCTCGAGGGCGGCGTAGAGTTCTGGTGCCTGGTCCTTGCGCAGATCCTGCTCACCACTCAGCGATTCGTGAATGCGCTGAATAACACCTTCGACGTTGGTCAATTGGCTTTCGCCCTTGGGCATCTCGATACCGAGCGATTCGACCTTGAAAATGGAGACATCGCTGCGAATGACCTGGCGCTGGAGGTCATCCTCGTTCTCGACGTTGAGGGTGTACTTGCAGCCCTGTTCCTGGATCTGACCAGCACTTTCAGACATAAAGTCAGCATCAAATATTCAAGGGTTCCACTGGTACCAAAAACATACGACTTGACAGAGTTGTCTTTGAAATGACAGTGCTCACACTCAAATGACTCAAGGATGATATCTCGGAAGTAAGGGACGCGCAATAGCAAAAGTCTGGTCATACCCTGCACGTACAAAAGTCATTAGTACTTGATAAACGTTTGTAGACTGGGTAAAGCATGCAAAGAGCAACATACATTGTCATGGCAGTTCATACACAGACTCTCCACCTGCATAACACCAGTGTCGTCATTTCTGTCGACGACCTCATTGAGGTCCTGGAATTGCGACTCGGGCGCGCTGATTTCGTCGTTGATCATCGTGGATATAGGGCGCGAACTCAAAGAAAGGGAGTTCACTGAGTAATTTGTGGGACGAAAGGAACGATATCGCGATGCGGCAAGACAAAAAAAAAAAAAAAAATCCTCCGCTGCCCGTCCCGCTGCGGAATCTTCCTCAACGTTCTGCCATGGCGGGGCACTGATTAGTTATGCAGCGAGGGGCAACATGCAGCTGACTAATATTGTACATTTATCCACTCTATACTTTGTTTAGCTCTGGAAAGTTGATAGAGCCTACATCAATACGTTTTATGATAATTTACGCCATTCAAAGTCCTTAAGGGGGGTTTCGACTTGACCGTCACTATCAATAATCTGAAAAAGTAACTCAGTCAACCAAAACAGCTTAGCTTACATAATCAAATAGACAGGAACCACTGCGCTGACTAAGCCATTTCGACGCCAAGACTGGAGCTTTTGGTCTCGCCCATAGCACACCAGAGCTCAGTCTGATATCGACTTCCAAGATCAACGTTTAAATGATGACATATCTTCTGAGCTAAATCTGCACTGTTTCACAATGGGCGAGCCCGTGGAAGTTCGGGACGCGTTTAATGAAGCCAGTGACTTTCTAAGTCCAGTACTCAATCGAGGCATGGAAATCCCGTTCGTCTTGTCATTGGATATACAGCTAACTGTGGTCAAGCGGAGATTGAGAAGACTCAAGGGAAATCATTGTTGGAAAACCTTAGCCAGAATGATGATTCCTCATCCGGCGGTGATGAGATCAGGACCACTGTTATCGACAAGGCACTGCAAATCCTGAGCCGGATACACACTGCCTTTATTACGCCTGATCTAGAGCAATCTCAGCATTTAGCCATGGAAGGTGAAGATGTGGCTCTTGAAGATGCAAAGCGTCGCCGAATGCTGCATGCACTGTTGGATTTGATTTCACTCGAAGGAATTTACCCGTCACTCTCATCTGGTGTTGGAATTCCTCTACAGCAGCGGGTGATTTCCGTCTTGCCAGCTGGTGTCATTGCAAAGCAGGCACAGATTCCCCCAAGCAGCACGCCTCACAATGTATTCCTTCTCCGCCATGTTATGGACGTCCTTCTCACCATTCTCATGGATACGAGATCAAGCATCCAGCCAGTCATTCGAGGCCGCATTTTGAGTGATATAATAAGTGGCACGGCTGATCTTGCTTTTAATCCAAACTGCAGCAGCCATGAAGATGGGTCAAATATCCAGGCACAATTTGCCAGATTAATAAATGAGTATGCCATTCCGCTTCATATGTCACTCGGATGCCTATACTAATTACTATATAGAACCCCCAGTGCTGTCTTGCTACCCACCTTGTCTGCATTTCTACAGACAGATACCGCCGTCTGGTTTAAGTCGACAATTTCAAGTCAAATATCCCAGGTTCCGCTTCGTCCCGGGGGTGTGCTGCAAACAATCATGTTCATCGCCTCACAGTTCGCCCCATCACTCGGGCAGGAGGCCCAAAGTGAGCCATCAAACGGTCCTCATTTCACGGTTCAAGCCATAATGCAAATTTCGAAGCTCCTTTCATCTGTTCCACAAGGGGTGGACTCAGCAGTATACTTCACAGCCATTGCCCCTCAAGTTTTGACACTACTTGATGGCGATGACCCCGACCTTGAGAAGACTGTTTCTTACACCATTGGAAATGGAATCCTGGGGAAGCGGGCCTTGGGTGCACCTGGAACCATTGGCCACTCAATCTTTGTTGAGCCACTTTTCCGTGTGCTTACTGGTGAATTGAATGATTCAATACTTCAATGGATGATGCCATTGGAGTCACCGGAGCCTAAACAGAGCAGGATCTCAAATGTCATTGTGGATGACACATTGATTGACAGGGCAATCGACAGATTAAGAAAGCTTGCCATTCAACACCCAAATCCAGGGTTGGTAAAGAGAATCGTGTACCCGATTCTTCTACCACTTTGGGGCTTAGTCTGCTATTCCCAAGAGCATGAACTGAAAGCCATTCATGATAAGATTATGGAACTACTCCAAACATACTTTAGCATATCAGTGGGCATTCTGCCGCTTAAGAAGCTTGTTGATAACCTATTGTGGGATGGTGGGTTGACTTGGACATACAGTTCCAACTCTCAAGGGGGGATCAACTTGGTTAAACGAGAAAGCCAGGTTGACCCGCAGTCGAATCTGATCAAATTGATTGATTCACTTCAAACCCGGACAGAACTTTTCGCCCGCTTGCTAGGCTCAGATCCACGCAGCGAAGAGTTGACCGGTGACATTTTTCTTTACGCGAGCCAGACATGGCTTGTACACTCTAACACAGAGGGAGTCCAGAAAATTGGAGACTCAGAAAATATCTTCCAGAAGCTTATCAGCGCCAAGATTGCGGAGAAGCTATTGGACACCTTCAAGGACACATTGTCTCGCCGTCCCCTTCGTGTGCTAGAACTCATCAAGCAAGTGATTGAAGGAGAACTATATAAAATGGGTTCCAATTCGACGAAGCAGAGAGAGCAAAAGTCCGGGACCCCCTCACTATCGTCACTCGCCAACATTGTGTCTCCAAGTAGTACAAGTGAAGAAGCCTTGGACGACACATCCGAGTCCTTATCTACCGCATTCAGCTTGCTGTCCACCGTTCTTGCATCGGCGGAGTTCTCCATGTCTCAAGACATCAAGTCACTCCTGGAGTCAATCAAGGAACGCTTGGACGAACTGATTCCGCTTCTTCCTAACAGTCACTCCAAACCGGCAACGACCTCATCAATGCTCCTGGAGATCCAACTCACAACCCCAGAACTGGCCGACACTAAGGCTCCACCACCACACATTGCCGATCTCGAAACACACCGGCAAGCACTTTCAAACCTCAATTCAGACCTGCCACCAGTGCAAGCTGAAGGATTCTCCCTACTATCAAAATTAATCATGAAATCCTCCCCTGTCCTCGACATTCCATCAACCCTCACCCTCCTCTTATCAATTATAACCGACATCTCCGAATCAACCGCCAACGAAGAGTTCATCTACCTCAACGCCATCAAACTGATCGGCACACTCGCATCCCGACACCCACGCACCGTAGTAAAAACACTGGTAGACAGCTACGCCGACAAAAACGAACAGCGAACACTGGACCAGCGCCTCAAACTCGGCGAGTCCCTCCTCCGAACAGTCCAAGACCTGGGCACAGCCCTAACAGGCGAAACCGCCAAAGTCTTAGGAGAAGGCATGGTCAGCGTCGCAGGACGCCGAGGCAACAAGCCCCAAGCCCAACAAAACCGCAAGAAGCAAGAAGAAAAAGAGCGCCGACAAAAAGAAAGAGAGGAAAGAAAACAGAAAGAACCCACCATGCCTGAAGGATGGAAGCTTTCAGTCGGACCTACAGCCGGACCTACCACTTTGAAAGAACTGGACCCGGACTCCGATGACGACGAGTCTCCAGAGCAATCAGCCCACGCCGCTAATATCGTCGCGGCATGGGCAGCTGGTGCACCAAGCGACTCCGAACCAGAAGATCTCCGCATCCGCGCATCAGCAGTGTCTGTCCTCGCCTCAGCAATTCAAAGCAACATCCTCGGACTGGGACCCGCAATTGTGGGATCAGCCGTGGACCTTGCAATGGCTACACTGACACTGGAACCGGCGCCAGAAAGCGCAATCCTGCGGCGCGCGAGCGCGGTCCTCATTCTTGATATTTTGAAAGCGCTCGATACCGCGCGCGAAGATTGGAAAGGCGCGGATGTTGGTTTCGGGTTCTCGTTCATGGACGATGGGTATGCGCATGCGGAGACACAGGGTCGGGGTCCATCTACTATCGGTAATATTCCATCTATGCTGCGCACGCTTGGGTTTGTTGAGAGTCGAGAAGAGGATGTTATTGTGCGGGGACACTTGCGTGCATTGATCGAGAGCTTGGAGGCGTGGCTGGAGAAGTCTTTGATGTGGGGGATTGGTTCTGGGAATATGCCAGAGATCAAGATGGAATTGGACGACCGGATTGCTGGATTGGATGTTGATCCCATGGCTGGACGGGGTGGGTCTTCGAGGCCGAGGATTGAGGAGATTGAGTAGATTATTCTTGATTAAATGAGAGACATGTGAACCCCTTTCCGTTGACTTTGTGCTCGTCTTTGCCATGAGATTTAAGCTTTAATATGACTGGAAAGTGAAACTTAGGAGAATGGATATGTTTACAATACTGAGAAATGTTTCAAGCAAGAGCATAATTGTAGTTTTTATCTAGCTCCCCTGTCTGTTCATCCTCTCTATTTACATTGTATGATGTCGCCGGGAAGCCCAATCGCCATCGGCAGATTCGGGACCAACCCGACGACATTACAACAGAGACGCACTCCCACACTCTCCTTTCTTCGTCACTGATCACTCACCCCACCCCGTCACACAGCTCACACTTCACCCTGCCTCCTCAGCCAGATCTCTGACCACCACGGCGCGGACCACCACGCCCTTGGCGCCGACCCCGGGCACCCCGACGGTGGCTCGGGTCGAAGTTCGGACGGGAGTTGGGGCGGGGCCCGCGGGCCAGGCGAGCCGCCAACTCCTCGTCCGAAAGAGCAAACTTGTTCTCGATGCCTACGAGCTCGCAGAACGCCGCCGTCTGCGGGTTGGGGTACTCAGGCGGGGTATCGAGGGTGGTGACTGGCACAGATGGTTCGAACACCGGAGCGACGCGGACAAAATTGTATGGGACATCCAACTTGTCTTGCGCCACGATGTTCTTCTCAACCCACGCTTCTGCCTCCAGGATTGACTGGAGATACTCGGCCTCGCCCAGATTGGCGGGAGCCTCTGCTTTGAACTCCCCGATTTGGAGGTCCTGGGCAAAGGCACGGGTAATCGCTAGCCATTCTTTGTCGTACTGGAGGCGGAAGGGGCGCTGAAGACCGGTGTCCGGTTGGTCAGAAATAGGTTTCACCTCAAGCAGCTCCAGATAGGGACCATGGCCACCTGGCTTGTCAAGAGCGAGGAACTTCGTGACCCGGTTTTTGATGGCCTCTGGGTGGCCGATCTTCGGGGGCTCTGGCCGTCGAGCTGGTTGAGTGAGGCTGGCTGGTAGCTTGCTGCGGATCGCCTCCGAGATCGACTCAACAGGTGCTGCTTGGAGGCTGGTAGGCAGCTTGCTGCGGATGGTCTCGGGAATCGAATCATCCATGATGGTCTTTGATTCACAGATACCGTCCATGGCTGCGGGCGCAGGCGCGGCGCGCTTGGCAGGAGGCGAGCTGGACGGCGAGCCAGATTCCGAGGAGCTGGAGTCCAGGGCGATCTCATCGTCATTCTGGACCTGGGGTGCCGCAGGCTTGTGGATGGTCATTTCGCGATTGTCCCCCTTGACCTCCCTCCAAGTAACTTGGAAGTTGGATGGCGCGGTAGGGGCGCGCGAGGGGTCATTGAATTGGGCTCGTATCCTTTCATTTTCCGCACGTTCCTTGGGCGAGACCCTTTCCCCAAAGGTCTGCCATGCTTCGAGACGAGATTGCTCAGTGCCTGTAGCGTTGTCGAATACTTTTTCTGGGCTAGTCCGCTCACCGGGGCTGGACTTGGCCTTGACTGGAGTGACGGGTGCAGCAACACTAGTGTAGCGCCATTCAAGGGGCTCGTCGCATGAAGGCTCGGTCTTCTGAATTGCAGTA
This sequence comes from Penicillium sp. S1602, assembly GCA_023626355.1. Classification (NCBI taxonomy): domain Eukaryota; kingdom Fungi; phylum Ascomycota; class Eurotiomycetes; order Eurotiales; family Aspergillaceae; genus Penicillium; species Penicillium sp. S1602. The sequence goes on along the minus strand of JAMAGW010000015.1, from coordinate 533,310 downwards.
CCATCGTGACCCATGGTAAGAGCAAATCGCGCGTGAAGGTGAGCCGAGAACCAGTAGGCTGGGCGAAGTCGATCTAGGACATCGCGGGCGGCCTTGCTGCCGAGGCGGCCGTGAATGGAATCCTCACGCAGGTGTTTCTTCTTGCGGAAAAGGTCCTCGGAGTCTCCAGACTTCTCGATAGCACGAGGCCAGTCATGAGACAAACCTATGTCGACCTGTGTGCGTACTTGAAGCAGTTTGCGAACATCAATTTCGCGGGTGTGATAGATACTATGAACATCCTCGTCATTGTATGGCAGGCGTTCATAATGAGACTTGCCATAGTCGTAGCCCTTCCAGATGCCCGACATTCCAGAGATGCGGAGGGGACCGAGGCGCAAAACATTCGCAGCGCCGAGATAGTAGATATTGGGCGCAACCCAGCCGCCGTAGTAAAGCTCAAACAAGTAGTTGCCAGCCTCGTGGTTACCGCCACAAAAAATGGTTAAGACAGGCGCAACGCGCTCTCCCGAATAGTACTCATGGAAGTCTCCCATTGACTTGTACTTTGGGGGAACTGAGATGCAAGTGGCGTCATTGCTGTTCCGCAGGGACTGGAGTTTCATCAGTATGGCTTCATGAGAAAAATAGGATGGATTCTAACCTGGAAGTCACCGCCAATTATGACACAGTCAACGGAATCCCAAGAACGCTTGGCCATTTCAACTGAGAGGTTGTGATAAATCTCATTGAGTGCGCCGTGGCCCTATATCAGAGTCAGTCTTGAAGCCTTTGACAGCCCATATGGGGATGGCCGAATAGTGGAGGGGGACTTACGCAGCCAACAGTGGCGATACGGAGGGGGGAAGACATGATGAGAATGAGTTCAAAAAAAAGGAAGTGAAGAGCTTGAAGAGGGTTAGGATGAAAGGGATGATTGTAGCAGCAGAAGCTTGGAATACTGATGGCTTAGCAGCAGAGCAAAGACAGGTCACAGCAATGTTGAGTTTAAGTAAAACCTGAGTGCATGATGAGAGGAGAGGCTGGGGGAGACAGTATGGGAGGAGTGGAAGAGAGAGCAGAAGGAAGAAAAGGGGGGGACTTTATAGATGGACTTGAGGGAGTTGAGAGTGAATGTACGTGAAAGCAGTGGATTGGAAGATTAGACTCAATCGGGAAAGGGACCGACACTTCTAATTCGTCGAATTTTTTTTCCTTCACTTCGACCTCCACCTCCAAGGGATTTTGTTTGCTTCCATTTCCAGTATCTATTTTCAGTATTCGCTTGATTATGGCGCCTGTGGAAGTTCCCCAACTACACTTTCTAAGTGAAGCAGCCGAGTGGTTGGCCACACGTAGCCCATCCACGTCGGCGCATCTCTTAGGGGTTCATACCCGGATGCTTCATGAGGAGTTTAAACCACTCAACACCCACCAAAAAAAGCATCATTGTGCATGTGGCAGCTTGAGACAATCCCCAAAGACCACTAAAATCACTCGAGTGCAAAAAAAGGGGAAGAAGAAAGCCAATGCTATGGGAAGCGCGACGGTATACAAGTGTTTGCGCTGCAGGCAACGAACAGTCCTTTCACGGCAAAAGTCACTATCTAAACCCTCTAAACCTTCTGCTCGCTCTTCAGTTCCTGTCACTGCTACAGCTTCCCCAATTCCATCAGCATCAACCCCAGCAGAAACTTCAGCTTCCGAGTCATCAACACCGGCTGATCCACCTAAAACAGCCGAGAACGTCAACAGCAAAAAGCGAGCTAAAACTCGCAAGCAAGGTGGCCTCCAAGCGCTACTGGCTGCTAAACAAAAAAGTCAGCCTTCTCTTGATCTATTCGACTTTCTACAGTGAACGAGGCTCTTGACCTCGAAGCTCGGAACGGCCCCACTTAATTCCGGGTTAGCGCGGGGTGGAAACAAGCTCCAACAATGTCGACCAAGTTCCCATCTGTGATCGACAGATTGGCTTTTTGGCGGAAGCGTCTAAACAAGATGTCTGTGTACTCCCACGATGATGATGATCACGATCCTCAGGCCGATGAGCTCCGGGAGACCGCCCTTGTCACCCTGGAGGCTCTGATCAGCTCCTGCAACCAGCAGATGCAGCCTTACCTCATGAACACCACCCGAGCCGCCCTGCGATCCCTAAAATACGACCCCAATGTCGCTGAGATGGAGGATGACGAGGAGATGGGTGGCACGCAAGATGACGGCAGTGAGGACGACGCGACCGAGGAGCCAGACCTGGATGACGACGAGTTTGGGGACTTTGAGGAAGAAGGTGGATACAGTGATGTGGATGACATGAGCTGGAAGGTCCGTCGATGCGCGGCTAAGCTTCTTTACAGCCTTATTTCGACCTTTGGTCGTAACAATGGCCTAGAGGATGCCACTCTGTACCAGCAGGTCGCGCCAGCCTTGATCACCCGGATCAGCAAAGAGCGAGAGGAGAGCGTGAAGTTGGAAGTGGTCTCCACCCTGACCGCACTGGTGCGCAAAACAAGTGAAGGTAGCATAATCCTCACTTCCGGTGGCTACTTGGAAGCTGTGGGCGGATCGAAGAACTCCCGCAAGAGAAGACGCCAGGACAGTGATGCGAGCATGGTGGACTTTGAGCCTGGAGTGGGAGGCTCCTCAGCAATTGACTCTCCCGTGGTTCCTTCGTCGCCAAAATCGGGACCCCAGGCGGACCTGGCCCGTTCAGTTCCTCTCATTGTTCAGAGCCTCGTGAAGTCGTGGAAGCCAGCCTCAATGCCCTTGCGACAGGCAGCCATCGTCCTCTTGAAAAGCCTGTCCCTAGTCCGTTATGGTGGACTGGCCGACCATCTCCAGCAGATTGAAGATTTAATCGCAGATGCATTGAAGACATCATCGCTTGTAGGCAGCTCAGCTGCCCACTCAGGTGCGGCTGTCAGCGCTGGTACTCTGCAGATTGAAACCCTTGGCCTGGTATCTGCTATTGCAGAAACACATCTGTCAGACTCCCTTCTTCCGTTCCTCATCGCCTTAGTGCCGGGTGTTGTGGGAGCTGTCAACGAGCGTAATTACAAAGTCAGCAGTGAGGCACTCGGTACTGTGGAACAAATCGTGAAGGCTCTGACCCCGCCCCGCGTGTCAGAAAATAGCCCGGACGTTGCCATGCAGCTAGAGAAGCTTTATGACGTTGTTCTCGCTCGGATTACCGACACCAGCGCTGACCTGGAGGTTCGCCAGCGAGCCATTCATGTATTCGGTGTCATCCTGGCACGTACGTCTGGTGAGCGCGGCACCGAGTATCTTTCTACCGACCGCCGATCAAAGGGCCTTGACATCCTAGTCGACCGTGTGAAAAATGAAACAACCCGCCTGGCTGCTGTTCGTGCCATTGACGATGTGGTTGTTCTAGCCAGCTGTCAAGCCGACGTCAGCAGTGACTGGGTCAACATCGTCACCATCGAGCTGGGTTCGAATCTGCGGAAGGCAGATCGCGCCTTGCGCAGCTCTTGCCTTGAAGCTCTTCGAAGCACTGCTATGAACAGCAACACTCGTTCTCATATCAGCCCCGACACAATGGCTAGCCTGGAGACAGCTTTGCTGCCGCTCTTGTCGGCACCCGACTTCCATCTTCTCACTCCTACTCTGATCATCATTGCTAAGCTGGTCCCTGGCAATTCAAAGTCTCTCGTTAACGAGTCTCTTATTCAGTCTATTTGCTCGATTGTCAAGCAGCCACTCCAGGGTACCGTCTTGAAGGCTCTGCTTCTTTTGGTGAAAGTCATCGGCGACGAAGGTGTCGGTGCTCAATTGATGCAGAGTTTGCTCCAAAATGTCGGTATCACTGGCGATGCGTCTGTTGTTGGAAGAGCCGTCGGTACTCTACTCGTGCACGGCGGACCGAATCTGGGAGTCACAATGGATGACTTCTCTACCGAGTTGAGCACTGCTACAGATGACAGCCGCAAATGTCTTGCACTCGCCATCCTGGGCGAAATAGCTTTGCGAATGGGTGTTGAGTGTTCATTGACTCCGGATATCTTCATTGCTCACTTCGAATCTCCATCCGACCACGTTCGCTTGGCGGCTGCTACAGCCCTCGGAAACGCATCGGCGGGAAGTGTTAAGGCTTACCTGCCGATCATTCTGAATGGTCTGGTCAAATCCAACACCCAGAGCTACCTGCTCCTACATTCCGTTCGCGAATTGCTCCAGCACGCTGATGTGCGCCCTGAGCTGGCCCCGACCGCTCTCAAGCTTTGGCAGGCATTGCTACAGGTCTCCCAGGAGGAAGACAACCGTGCCGTTGGTGCAGAGTGTATTGGAAGACTTGCTCTGATTGACCCTGTGGCCTACATCCCTCACTTCCAGGTAAGCCATGGCCCCTTCAACATGTAAAATATTGTACGCTGACAAGTTTCTGCAGGAACACCTCAATAACTCTGATCCCGTTGTGCGTGGGGTAGTCATTTCAGCCTTTCGTTACACCCTGGCTGATGCGAGCGATGCTTTCAATGTTGTTCTGCGACCATTGATAGTGCCTCTATTGAACAGCATGCTGGCTGATCAGGATCTCGGCAACCATCGACTGGCGTTGACTACATTGAACTCTGCCATTCACAACAAGATGGATCTTCTCCTGCCACATCTGGGTGAATTGCTTCCTGCGGTCTTCGGTGACGCCCACATCAAGCCGGAGCTGATCCGTGAGGTGCAAATGGGTCCTTTCAAACATAAGGTGGACGACGGACTCGACTTGCGCAAGGTTAGTATAATGTACTTTGCTTCTTGATGACTTATAACTGACCATTCATTACAGAGTGCCTACGAAACCCTCTATGCTTCACTGGATACATCATTTGCTCGCTTCCACCTCTCTGAGCTTTTCGATCGTGTACTTGCCGGAGTTGAAGATGAACAAGATATCCGCGCTGTCAGCAATCTGATGACCTCCAAGCTCATCGTCTCTGTCCCCGAGGAAACTGAGCGCCGCCTGGATGCCCTGGCTGAGCGGTACACGGCTATCTTGTCATTCAAGCCCAAGGACAACGCCGTCAAACAAGAGCTGGAGAAGGCTCAGGAGGCGTCCCTGGGTATCCTCAAGATCACCAAGGAGCTTAGTAAGGCGTTCCCTGCTGCTGAAGCCTCCAATGATCTACACAAGTGGAAGGGGTACATGGAATGGGTTCGGAAAAACTTTGCTTCGCAGTTCCAGAGTCTTGAATCGGACTTGTAAATCCAATAGCGCCTTGAATATTTGTATGGCGAAGACTGCATAGCTATGAACTGAATGAAAATTCTTACTATCTTATTACGGTGTAGTATTACGGTGTATCTTGGCACCGAGTTCTAATGTTGGTCTTTTCATCCTGTGCTCTTGCACAAGCTCTTGGTACCCAGCTGCGCCTGCCTCGAATCTGCCCACGTCAGTGTATAAAGTAGGGTTTCTTCACAGTTACCTAGGTGTCAAGATTATTTGTTTCAACCATTTTTCATTTCTCCAGCTTCTCTTACAGTTCTCCGTCTATCTTTTACAGCTCCAGATTTTTCAGTCACGGTTTCAAAGCAGAGATGAGCAGCATCAAGCGGAAAGCTGACGAGATAGAAAACGAGGGAGTCGTCTCAGAGAGAAGCCTCGGGGCCGTTCTAGGATGGATACACCTCGAAAGATTTACGCCGTGAAAGCACCACTCCTTAGCAGAGTCTGGTGTCTGACTGCGAAGAAATTACTCGAGAAGAGATTCAAGAGAAGATCTCTGACATTCTAGAATTCGTCGACTTGACCGGCATTAAAAAGTAGATATCAAGATCAAGGATACTCGATCCAGATACGCCGATCTTGGAGAGAACTATTGTGATCTAGTTCTTCATAAATACCTCGAATCAGCCTGCCGCTTGCCAACACTCCACTCTGTTCGCTGTATCATGGTCCGTGGTTTGGTGCCGACGTTTCTGAAGAATTTTCCGTTCAAATACGAGAGTGTGCTCGTAAAGCACCCCCAATTTGCGTTAGGTCTATTGTATGAGGTCCACTCTGTTTTGCGTGAAGCGCACGTTGCCTAAAAGTGGGGCCAATTACTACAATCGTATGACCGAAGGAACTGAGAATCTTTTCGTATTTGGAGCACATGTGTGCGGTACCCGGAAGACCTGTCTCTAAAGTCGAAAGTGATGATCCTTGGGTATTTGAGATAGTGTCGGGGAGGATTGCGAACGTCTACAAATATGTGACTAAGGGAAAATGAGGCTTTAAAGGAAACTTGGGAGGAAAACATGGTTTTGATCTGGGAGTGGTAAAATACTACTAAGCCAGGTTGGATCAACAGCCTTCCAAGCACAATCTATGTTTCGTATAGTAAACCGGATCAACTCGGGATACCTAGTGTTATATCAGGACTTCTATATTCCTATACCTTTATTTTATGGTTAGCGTAACACGGATCCTACTAATTACTATTATAGTTAATTAGGATAGCAAAAACGCCTCGCGCAATAGCACGCGATAGTCAAATATGGTAAAAAGCGAAAAGGAAAGTAGGAGATAGCGCGCATAAAGAAACACTAACTATAGAAACGAGCTTTTAAGTCTGCGGGATAGGAGACTTATATACCTTAGCTAGTCCGTTCTCTACCGAGTGGCTAAATATTAGTTGCTAGGGAAATAAGGCAAAGAGGGGTACGTAGTGACGTTAATTAAGTATTAGCAATCGGCTTAGAATAATCTTATAAGAGCGGGGTGAAAAATTATCGTTAGTCAACATAGGGGGTAGCAGGGTAGTTATCGAAAATGTTCCAGTCCGATTAGTCATTGGCCGTGCAACTGAACGAACACCAACGAAAAGTTCACGTAGAGCGCGGCCTACCACCTACCCCCGGGGTGCCGCTTTTTAAAAGTCATGACGATCTAGTAGTGGAGGTAGTAGAAAGAGGAGGATTCGACGACTTTAGATTTATCGTGTTTCGGACGTAATTACTTGGACGAAGAACGCTAGGAGCAGTAGCATAAAGAGTTCTAGCGCATTATTAATGCCTTAATAGAGAGGGCTAGCGGGGAAAGAAAATCGAAGATAAATGCCTCTTAATCTACGAAGACGAGGATATGGCTAGTGTTACTTATAAGTAGATCCTATAGTAAGATCCTATCTCTATCCTTTGCGGTTCTAAACTTTTACTAATGATCGCTATAGGGTATACTTAGACCTTATAAAAACCATTTTGAGGGCGGGTATCTCCCGCCCGCATTTGCATAAAATAAGTTGACTATTCCTAATTTGGATGAATAAGCCTGATGACTCATGCTTTTATGCTATTCCTCCTTCCTATTCTAGTTAGTCTTTATGTGTTTGTTATGATTGTTGGCCCTCGAACCGCCCACGGGCCGCCCTCTGAAGGTTAAAGACCCTGCCCGGCCCGCGGGCAGCCGCCCTCCGCCCGTAAAACTGCGGGTCCGTGGGCGGCTCGTGGGCCGTTATGAAGCCTAAATCAAGTGAAAGAAAGATGTCGAACCACAGAAGGATTGTATTAAACAGAAAAGTACGGAGACTGATTCTTGTAGAATCTAGGTTACATCGTTTCTCTCTCGAAACATAAAGGGTTCGTGGTGGATTCTCGCTTAAGCCTTTGTGCGGTGGGTCCGTCCACCTCACGTTCAAGGCTTCCAAGTATTCCTTTACAGTATATAGAATATTCTCATTTTTACTTCAGTTTATTCTCGAATTTATCGTATCCTCACTTTCGCTTAAATTAATAGTATCTTATCTAAGAAACTACCACTTCAATACCTAAAATACTACATAAATTATGCTTCCTTGTATTTCAAATGTCTTGGCGGCCATGTACCATGTTAATGCTACTTCGATAGGCGGCAGACGTCTGAGCACAATTTCTGGGTAGTAGAGTTATAGGAAAAGTTGCATGCTTTATATGTAGGCCTTCTCAATTTGATGCTATCAAGGCCTCTGACAAAATGAAACTACCTAGTATAGAGCGCCTTGGTTGTATACCGAGTCATGCCAACACCGTCCATCAAAGCAGTGGAAACAATCCGCGCGTGTTTGCGAGGGCAAGATCTAGAGCCCAAGAGAGCTTTAATCAAGCTGTGTTGACCGAAACTTGGTCTTTAGCAGCTGTCGGTGTGGCCGTTGCCTCCGTTCTTGCACTCGTATCCGCACTTCTCGATAACCTTGATCTCGCCGTTGGAGCCTCCAAGGCAGGCGAACAAAGCATTGTCTCTGGTTACGCCAGGGAATGCGCCCTGGGCCTCTGTAACCGCATTCCGGATCTGGATGTCGTAGTTGCCTTAATATCAATTTAGTAATTTGCTTTATCGTAACTCAAATTATATGATTTGCTTTACTAACCTCTGGTTAGAAGGGCCGAGGCACAGTAATCGAACTGCGTTTGGCAGTTCTTAGCTGCACCAAGAGAGGCAAAGGCAGCCACGGAGGCAATGGAGAGGATGCTGAGCTTTACCATTTTGTCGGTAGAAGAGGTGTTGTTGATAGAAGAGATGATTGGAAAAAGATTGTGAGTGATTGTTAAGTAAAGATTTAGAGGGGACGGGAAAGGGGCCTTTATAGCCCGCATCTTGTCTCATTAAACAGCAAAGGTTTGAACTTTTACCACATAGTGGACCTCGTTAGTATGGACATTCTCATTAATCAGCGCTAGACTGGCCGGGACCTCCTGATCCTCCACCCGACTCGCCCCACGGGTTGTCCATCTCAAGGTCGCACCATCAGGGTCCTTACGTGACAAAATTTTGCTAAAAAGGTCACATTTTTATCATTTTTAGTTATCAATCGGCTTAGTCACACGGCCTAATATGGTAAGGAGTGAATTAAATAGGTAAGGTGCAGTTTATGTGGGTCTATGCAGGTCTATGCGGGTCTATGCGGGTCGTTGAGGGTGACCCTCAAGGGACCCTCAGAGGGTCAGTGTCGTATCTGGACCTTAGCCCCACAGAGAGGGTCCGGGCCAGCGCATAATACAAGTCCCCCAATCCACGAGTTAGCGAAGGAAAAGACTAACAATGTCGCCGGATATCAAGGGATCTCGCTTCGTTGCCGGCTTTGAAGCTGCGGCGTGTGGGTTGACTAAAATGATTGGTTGCCGAGTTGCCGAAGTCCGTGTAGCTCTAAAGATATTGATCCTTTCTGCCCCGAGGCTCCGTGGCCCCCGTTTAGAAATCATGGATTGAGCTGTTGATTGGCGGGGATGGGACTCGACGTCGTGTTTCGGCTAGCGAAACTCTGACTAGCGTCGTGAATCCCTCTACCCCTATGATCCTCCGGTGTATCCGCGCCGTACAACACTCATGCTACCACATCTCCGTAGTCGTGAGGAGATTGAACATAAAATGGCAGTCGGATCAACTGATGGAATAGAAACTGGAAGGTTCAGTGGGCTGGAGGACAGAACATCGATCTCACGGTAGACCAGTGCACTGGACAAAAGATTAGCGTTCCTGGGTTGTTTTCACCTAAAACTTTTTTTAGAGAGAATTTGTTGAGACCCGTTTCTGGCCCCGCTTGTTCAGCTAGAAGCGTCAATTAATATAATTCAAGGGGTAGGCTGGTAGGCTAGCAGTACTTGGCGTGTATGGAGTTACATTGGCTATCACTAAGATATATCACTCAAAAGTTTTCCAAGGTTTATTAATTAACTATTATACATCGCCCAAGTTACTATAATATGTGGGGAGTCAGTGTGTCTATTCGTGTACAAGTCGATGAATACTATACAGGATGGATCGAAATCAGTTTCACCACTTATATATGGATTTCTTTCTCGAACCCTCTTTTTAAAAACACACTATCCCTATTATAGTTACTCTATCCTATACCTAGTGTAATGCGTATTCCACAAGCGAGTCGGCCACACAAGCGGCCCGGCCACTCCAAAACATATACTAAATGCGATAAATTACAACTCAATAATTCAACAACAATAGCTTCTCCTACATTCTCTTGATAGATAGGTACTTTTTATACTATTCGCAGTATGCCACCGGGGTTTGATCAATTTCTGAAGACGGCTGAGTCAAAGATATATAGCTGGAGCCCAAATGGCAAAATCATAGTGTATTTTTTGGTAACGTTATAAAATCAAATTTACTATGTGGTTTAGAGTGGCCGGGCCGCTTGTGTGGCCGACTCGCTTGTGGAATACGTTAAGTATAGGAGGGGAAAAAAAAGAAAAGCTGTTTAAGGCCTACTTTAGGAGCTAATTAAGGCACTTCTAGCTAACTGATTAATATTTATTCTAGTAAGTCTAAGTTAATTATTAATCTTTCTTATTCTTAAATTCTAGGCTCTAATACCTAATACCTACTTTTTAAGGGTATAATAATGGTTTAAAGATTAGGCATTTTAGAGATTCATGCGACTATGCGATAATAGGTAATAATAACACACAAGACTGAGGACAGGGAGCCTTGCAATTATCGCTAGCAGATGTGGAGTGGAGATTCACGGACGTCGATATTGACCCGCATGAGCTTCACACTCTACAGTCATTCTCTTTGATTCCTTTGCTGGAAGATCTCGCGAAGGTTCATAGTGATGAAGCCGTGGAATAGATTAAGGAAGCCGCACATGTCACTCAGTGGTGGGGATCTGAGAATTGGCGTCGGTATGAATACGTGGCGGATAATTAAGAGGTCAAATCTTTTCCCATGTGTGGGAAAGAGTCATATCTCAGGTTATCATTTGATATAACATCTTGTGGAGTCTTGCATTGTTCGGAGTTAGGCACATCGGGCATTTCGTCAATGGCCAGGTACGGTTGTACAATCATTTTCATTCCTTTCCATAGCGTCAGGCATATTTAATTAATTCCCTGTCCCTTCATTGATGACTATCGAGTAAGCTAGTACTGCATTTTACTTGTGCAAAGTTTTCGAAAGCCACTGAATTCACATTTACAAAACATATTTAACCAAAAAATAACCCTAGTGCTTAAAACAAACAATCTCCGCGCTAGGAATAGAAATAAAAGCATCCACATCCTCACCCCAAGCCTTCCAACACTTCGAAATCCTCTCCAAATCCTCAACAGTAGCTAAGCCCCCCTCAAGTGCCGTAGTAGCAAAAGAAGACTTCAAAGCTCTCTCCTGCCAAGTCTCACTCCACCAAGCAACCTCACTCTTCTGCCCATAAGCCCAAGAAGAAACACTATGTTTCATCTCCACAAACCCAGCTTGTCTAGCCCAAGAGTGCAAGAACCGTCCGGCATTAGGCTCACCCCCATTCTTTCTCGCAACTCGATCATAAAGATTCTGCCAATCCCTTAGCCCCTCAATCTCAGGGAACCACATGAAAACAGAATAATCCGCGTCTCTCGCAGCGACAATGCCACCTTTCTTTGCGACACGCTTCATTTCTTTAAGCATACCAATGGGATCCGCTACATGCTGCAGAACCTGGTGGCAGAATACGACGTCGAAACTTTCGTCTGGATAGGTTAGGCCATTGCCGTCCCCGACCACGAAATCAATGTTCTTTATGCCGCGCGAGTTGGCGAGGGCTTGTGCGCCGGGGAGGACGTCGCCTACCCGCTCGAGGCCTGTTACGTGTCCCTGTGGGACGTATTCTGCTAGGTCGACTGTGATTGTGCCAGGACCACAGCCGATGTCGAGGATCTTCATATCTGGCTTCAAGTGTGGGAGCAGGAAGCTGGCGGAATTGAGGGCTGTCCGTGTGCTGTGAGAGCGGAGGACTGAGGCGTGGTGGCCGTGGGTGTAGACGGCTGCTTCTGTTTTGGCTGCCATTTTGATTGATTCAAATGTGTGACTTTGGAAGATTGGAAGATTGTTTCCAAGTTTAGAGAGTTATTTGCTTCTCTTTTGAGTGTTAAGTGATTCTGGAGTGCGTATTGCTGGTTTATATGTGTTCTTCGAGCTGCTGGCGGGTTGTAGTTGATGACCGATATCGGCGGCTGATTCGGTACGTCAGATGTGTCAGCTAACTGCAATATGATTCATATTAGATAGGAGTGCCTTTATTGGCTGTATAATCTGTGGAGAAGCTCCGATCTTATATTTAATGATCGTAATGAATTATTCGGTACCAATATTCAAGGTTTATAAAGTTTGAGAGCCTGCTCGATTTGGCCTTATGTGCGTACGGTGAAGGCGGGCCAGGGCGGAGCGACTTCTATTCTCAATTGGAATATTCTGAGAATCCCAATGATGGAAGTATAATTTTAAAGAAGGTTTCAGACGTAAATTTACATATTGGAATGTAAGCCACTTGAGAATATGAACGCAATCCTTCATCCGTGAGCGCGGTATACTTCAATGCCCGACATCGGGGCCCACACCTCAAGCTCCCGGTCCTACTTCTATCACTTTTCATGAGCCCCAGCAGTAGTTTCTTAACTCCGAGCTCATTAAGCGAAGCGATCTCGGGGAGCTATGATCTAATTGACTTTTCACTGATGTCCAGGCTATAAAAAAATGTTCACGTGTATGATATCCAGCAAGGTGGGCCACTATATCATGGGAATATTTGCTGTGTATCATGCCAGAAATATTGAAACCTTTGGAATCAAGTATCATTCTACCAGATAGAGGGTAACCCACCCTCTGCAAGTCGAGATAATCTTTCCCGACTGAACTGAAAACATTCCGGCAGCCCAGTTGTGCTCCAATCATGTCCCAAAACAAGTTTCGCAATACCAGGAGCGCTGGTGAATATGCGTGCCATTCCTAAGAAGTATTTGAATTAGCTTTCGCCTCACGCAGTTTAAGTGGTCTGCTCTTACCATGGCCATTAAACCCAGCACAGATATACTGTCCAGGCAGCGTTTCAATAGCACCAACAAACGGAACAGAGTCAGGCGTCATGGCAATAACCCCGGTCCACGAATGATCTAGCCCTTCACCATGTGCAGTATCTTGCGATGCATAGTCAGAAAATATTTTCTTGAAGCTATTCAGCGCGTCATCCGCAATCTCTTGATTGTAATGACTATCATCAGTGCTGAAACGACTAGCCAATGTTTCAGGGCTCAAAGTAGGATTCGACCTGGAGACACCTAGAATGAGTGTACCATCTCCTTTGCGTTGAATCAATGAATAGAAATGATAGAGACTATAGCGGAGTGAAAATGTCTTTTGGAGAACGTTCTCAGCTCCAAATGCCGAGTTTGGAATCAGAGAATGTGCTTGAGCACGGTTTGGTCGCACATACGCTTCTAATTGAGGAATCAGAAGGGCTGCATGGGCATTGGTGCAGTGTATAATCTTTTCGGTAGTGATTGTGCCGCGAGGAGTGTGCACATCCCATAGTTTCGGCTCGGATTCATTTTCCTTTATCGCGGTGCCGGGGCAAAATGTGAATAACTGCACACCCCTTTCGATCACTGATTGCAAAAGGAATTGCACTAATTTAGCTGGATGGCTAGATCCTGCAGGCCATTCATACGCCGCAACGGCTCCGTGGACCCTGGTCTTCTCTCTGGCTTCCTCGCCTTCGTAGTACTTAATATGGGACGTCTCGCCACCAGCCTGCTTATAAGCCTCGAAACTTTCGGCCTCATATTTGGCAAATTCAGGAGTCATGCAGACATCGAAAGTAGACGTCGAATTGAAATCACATTGCACATTGTGTTTTCTCACAAACTTGTCCACTTTTTCCAGGACAAGTCGCTCATTGGCGATGATCTTCAAAGCCTGTTCTGGTCCATGGACCTTTGAGTAGGCATTGAATCCACGAAACGCATCTGCCAGTTCATTAGTCCTCGTTCTTTCTACTTTCGTTGGAGATATACCTGGGCGGACATGGCCGGCATTTCTAGAGGTTGCGCCGCTGGCAGCTTCTCGCGCTTCCAAAATAATGACATCCTCGCCCTTGACGCCTGCTTCCAGCAGCTCAAAGGTTGTGAGAGCACCAGAAAGACCTGATCCGATAATCACGTATTTCGCTCGTGGAGGGACTTGGGTGTTTTGATTCGCGAACAAATGCGGGAAGGCCCGCGTTGTTCGTTGCCAATAACTTAAGCAAGGGGTCTGCTGGGGCAGACTATTACTAGAGCTTTCGTCTCCCATCGCTGCGAAATGTGATGGTCAATGAGCTGGATGTTACAAAACTGCTATGGAAAAGGAAGTATTGGTGACTCTGTGAGTCACTGACTAGGTTATGGTACAAGATAGCCGTGCGGGGAAGATCTCTCCTTATCGCCGACTTCCCCAAAACTTATCAGTCCAACAATGATCAACACTTGGCATATGGTACCGTGCCATATCGACTGCACTTAGTCTGATGTGAGCCTTGATATCTTGGACCGGTATCACTCCCGATGTCCGAAGTTACGCCGTGGAATGCGACTGCACGAGCTGTTATCACACGCACCGCTTCCCCTCAGATCGGCAGGGATCATGTCCTTGGCGCTTGAGAAACTCTCTTATCTTGACGCCCCTCTGCAGTACTTAATAACACACATCAAGCTGTGTGAAGCTTGAAGTTTGTATTCCTCCTCTCAAAGTAACTATGGGAAACTGGAGGATCTTTCGTCACGTCCCGTCAGAAAACCCGGAAGGGACTTCTGAGCGCTCTCCTAGTGAGAAGGCCCTCGTGAGGCGCCTTGATACTTTTCTATTGACGTTTGGGTGTCTATCTCAAGGTACCAGGAATTCTATCTACGAAACATCGACGAAGAGCTAATCTTATCCAGTTATTAAATATCTCGACCAGCAAAATATTAACAATGCCTACGTATCGGGCATGATGGAAGATCTGCATCTCTATGGAGACGAGTTAAATCTGTGAGATACATTTAGTCCTCTTTCACGACTTCAAGACTGATTGTTCTTAGATTTACGACATATTTTAATGCGGCATATTGCGTTATGCTCATTCCATCTCAGATTATATTGACCTATGTCCGACCAAGCTTCTGGCTACCTGGATTAGAAATACTCTGGGGTCTGTTCACCGGCCTTATCGCCATGGCCACAAGTGCCAAGCAGGTATATGTACTTCGAGTCTTCCTCGGTCTTTGCGAGAGCAGTGCCTGGCCTGGCATGATGACCTTACTCAGTACGTTACTATTTCCGTCCATTCTGCTCATGACCGTCAAGGTTATGATAAGGAGCTTACGAAATCATAGTGTACTGGTACACACCTACAGAGCTAGCCAAGCGCATGGGCTTCTATCAATCGTGCCAAGCAGTCGGACAAATGATGTCAGGCGCTTTGCAAGCCGCAATCTCAGATACTCTAGACGGCCACGGTGGGCTGGCTGGCTGGCGCTGGCTATTTATAATAAATTCAATCATAACAGTCATTTGGGGCTTTGCAGGGTTCTTCATGATCCCAGACCTTCCCAACAAGCCAAATCCCCGAGCATTCTGGTTCAAAAAGGTCCACGCAGAGCTATCGATGGAGCGATTAGCTCGACACGGCCGTGCTGAACCCAAGAAGATGAGCTGGGCGGGTGCCAAGCGTGCCTTCTCAGGGTGGGTGATTTACTTCATTGCCGTACTCTACATCGCGACGGTCCTGGGAACATATGGATATGTGTATTTCTCGCTGTTCCTGAAATCACTCAAAAATCCAGATGGCAGCCCAAGGTGGACTGTCACTGAAGTGAACGCCATCCCGATTGGCGGATCAGCTATCAATGTTGTTTTTGTATGGATCTGGGCCCTGCTCTCAGATTTACTGCGAACACGTTGGACTTTGATTGTTGTGCAAGGGGTTATTGGAATCATTCCGTGCATTATCATGAGTATTTGGACTTCCCATCCTGATGCCGTTCCTCTATCTGGTGCTTATGCATCCTATTTTATTTCCTACATTTGTCTCGGGACGGCACCGCTCATCTTTGCCTGGCTTTCGGATCTTATTCCGCAGGACCCTGAGGCCCGCACATTGATCGTCGGAGTCTCCGTTGCAGGATATTATGCCATATCGGCCTGGTCTCAGGTCTTGGTTTGGCCTGCCTCTCAGGCACCATATTATAAGTATGGATGGCAGTCAGCTCTCGCACTGCTGGTCCTTGTGATTGTGATGACATGTGTACTCCGCATCATTGATGTTAGATACCTTTTACCAAAGCGCGCGGCCTTCTTCGATACTATGGAGGGTCAGGTGGTTGTTCAAGATAGCGTTCCTGGACCGTCCATTGGTGATCGTGAACAAGGGCAATTGTCAGATACCGATCGAAAGACAGCAAAGACTACAACTCTGGCTGAACCTTAGCTCAAATACCCCTAAGTCATATAAGAAATCATTCAGATACTTCGTGGTAATGAATATAATAACCTTCGTAGAAGTAAAATATCTTCCATTCAAATGATGAAGCGCTATCGCAATAACCCCAAAGCTTCTAACTCCGGAAATGCGAACATGCAAATGCTGGACACCCAATACCATGACCGGATCCAACTCAGGTGAGTCTAATAAGTAAACAAAACTCCATGCACGCTTTTCAACAAATATTCAAACAAAATCCACACCTTTACACAAACAATATGCACCACAATAATTTCACGCCTTGTCAGTAATCGCCTTTCTTCGAAGAACGCCTAGTTCCTCCAGCTTAAGCCACGCTTGACCCATATCCGATGAGTCGTCACCCAGAACTGGACGGAGATCCAGCCCGTCCAATGTTTGAAGGGAGCCGCTAGTCCCGGCATAAAGTAGAAGTTCCAGAACGCGCCGGCGCAATCGAGTTGCACGGTCTAGATGATGGAGGTATTTTTCGTCTGCTTGGGGATCCGCCGGGGGAAGGGTCAGAGGATCGTTGATCTCGCTCTCACGATCAGACTTGGCGCTATCATCCCAGGTAACAGGCTGGGTGACGTGGTCGTTGGGATCAACATCAGCCAAAGCATCAGCAAGATCCTGTCGGTTTTCCTGCAGATGCGCGACTGCCTTTTCTTGATCCTTCACTTTTTTACGCTCGGGATTGGTTCCATTGCCAGTCACAGCTGGAGGGTAGAAGCCGACTGTCAGAGGATTGCCACGAATATCAAGCTTTCGAAGGGAGCAGGGATTGCCCCGTCCTGTTCTTCCCAACCGGCTGAGGATCTGACAGATGCGCCGCATCCTCGAAAGTCGGTTCCCAGCCATGGTCAACCTCGCAAGGCAGTGCATACCCACCAAGGGCTCCAGTTCGGTCAATGAGTTGAAGTTCATATTTAGTACTTTGAGGTTCGGGAAGCTGGAGGCAAATGCGCCAGGGAGAGCAGGCAAGGTGCATGCGGCGATGTCGAGAAGTTGCAGTCGAAGTAGAGGAGATGAAGGGGAGAGGCATCGAGAGGCAAGCTTATTCGATGACAAAAACACTTTACGAATGTCCTTTGCGGATCCCAGGTCGAGGTCCAAAGTAAGACGAGACCCACCATCTCCCATTTGGGTCTGTTCACGGACAGAGAGAACTTCCAGATTATGGCAGTGTTCCAGGCCAGTAATGGTCGACAAGCCATTATGATCAGCATATAAGAGGCTCAAAGAAGAGAAGTTCTTCAGGTCCAAAGCACTCAGACGATTGGCTGAAAGTTTCAGCGCTCGCAGGCTGATCAGGGATGTTGACGCTTCGAATTGAGTAATTTGATTGGCGCTAACATCAAGTGTGGCCAGTGATGGGAGCCACTCGGTGTTGCGGACAGATGTCAAGCAATTGTGACTCAAATCAAGATCGCGAAGTCGAGTTCTGCCAGTGTTAGTATCCACCCTTACAGAATGCAGTGGAAAAAACTCACAGTTCTGCGCCTTCGAAGTCCACGCTTGTCAACGAATTATTGCTCAGTTTCAGGCTTAGCAGGCCATTCAAGTCAAGAATGCCGTCAATGTTCCGAATTTGGTTGTCGTTCGCTTTCAATTCTCGAAGGTGTATCAGACCAGAGAAACCAGCCAGGGTCTCAATATCGTTTCCAGAAATGTCCAGGTATTGCAAATTAGTCAGATGGCCCCATGGTGTCAGATCAGACAGCGAGTTCCTGGGGATTTTGAGCGTTCGGAGGCTTGTTGGAACACCACTCAACTGCCCAATATCGTTGTCGGAGACATCGAGGTCCTCAAGACGAGGGCAGAAATCACTCAGCTTGTGCAAGGTAATCAGCCCCTTTTGACGCAGTACCAAGCGACGTACATCTTCCCAGTATGGTTCAAATGGCTCAACATCGGTGATGTGTTTAATCAACTGCTCTGTGGCAAGGGCAAATGTGCCGTGGACTTGTCTCAGCGATGTCGGGTGAGTACGGTTTGCTACATAACTCATTTCCAGATTCATGGGGTGATCCGGTTGATTGATAGAGAATTCAGCCAGCGGACTCATGTGGAAGCTGTAACTTGTCTCATGGTCACCTGAGTTTATCGGAATCAGGGAGTTTCCAATAGCATCACCGCCCGGTGTCTGTTGAACATCCAGTCTATTATTTATATGAACGAGGCTGAGATCTTCGGCTCCTTCTTCATTTCGCTCCTCAATCCTCGAGACGGGACGCCGAATGAAAGGCTGGCCTGCCACAGAGGTTTCGCGACGGGGAGGTGGGAGAGCAGAGCGTTGGTTCTCATTCTGTTTCCCTTCGTCAACGTATGCCGACTGTCGTGATTCGGCATCCAGATTGGAAGCCTCGTCATCGTCCGTGTATGCGACATGAGAAACGACAGGCGATGAGAACGAGATTGTTGGAACCCGAGTCTGCTTGTTCGGCACCCGGGGATCTATGTCATCGGGCTTTTCAAGATTCTTGTCTCCAGAGCCATTTCTCGCCAGAATTTCTTCTGTGCCCCATGACGTGACTCGGGTCCCGGAATTTGGAACACTTGATGTAAAGCGTGTAACTCTAGATTGGTCAGAGCTTGCGTTCACTGACGGGTCCCCGTCTCTTGTGTGTGGCCTAACATCGCCCTTCTTTGTTGAGGTACCTCCAGCACGAGAGCGAGAGTCCTCATTCTCAGTTTGATTCGCTGATAGACGCTTGGACGGAGAATCAAGGCCATGAACTCGCATCATTTCTTGCAATTCATCCACGCTCAAGTCAGGGATATCTTGGAAAGGGTCGTTATTTTCGTTTTCATCATCGTGAGACACTTGTCGAGCTGGTTTTTCTGTGACATTCTTGATCCATAGATTTTTGGACTTGTCGTAGGTAAAACCGTTGACTTGTTCTGGGATCAGATGGGCGACCAAGTCGGATGATAACACTCCTTTGGCTTGGGAGTTTTGCGAGGAGCCTGTGTGTACAGAGTGGACACTGAATCCAGACATTTGAGTGTTGATTGTCATCAGGTCTTGGGCGATGGTATCTGCTACATCATCGTAATTGCTGCTTGTCTTGCGTTTCCTTGCACCAGAAACAACTCTTCGGGAGCCATCAGGCTTGAGCTCTCCTTCGTTGTTGAATGACATGACCGATCCAGTGGTCCCGAAATCACCATCATCTTTTTCTTGGTATTGTTTCAAGTAGTTGAGAACCTGAGCATTCAACTCCTTTGGCTCTCGGATTTTGCGGGAATCTGTGTTCGTACCATCACGGCTTGGGGGACGAGAAAACGCTTCCCGGGTAGATTCATCATCGTAGCTGGCGTCCTCGTCTTCACTGTCCATATCGGATTCCTGGACACTCGTCAATCCCGGTACTGGGCGACCCTTGGCTCGGATCAGATCCATAATCTTGGTCGCTTCGTTCAAGTAGTCCTGAGTCGTGATAGACCCTTTGCGTGACGAGTCACTTGCCCCGGTAATCTTGACCAGTGGAATGTCACCTTCAATGGAGAAAGAATCCGAGTAATCAAGGTTATCAAAATTCGATTCCGAGTATTCCCTGCTCGGTAACACCTTCGATTCGTGCATAGACCGGATCTGACTAGGCGTCGGTGTCCTAGGCCGTTGCATGGACTGGGAGAGGCCAGGGGGGGCGAGGTAATCCCCGTTTTCGAGCTGCACACCATGCTGCATCAAGCTTCTTTGTAGCAAGGACATGCTCTCGCCAAATTTTGCTGGATCACCATTGGAATGGACACGGTCCGGTTCAGCGCTGTCATCGCGCAAAATGGTTCTTCGGCGCTTTGGAATTGGATCCATGGCCGCTGCTTTGGGAACTCTCTTGGTTTCAGATGGCGCGACATTTTCCTTATTGGCACGTGAAGAAGCCGTTGCATCACGTAAATGGTCAAAGTAGCTTTGGCGAGTCCAGGCAGATGGTTTCCGCGTAAAGCTGGAGCTTGCCGATCGGGCATATTGCAAAGAACCGACATGAGAGCCCCGCTGAAGGTATTGCTGACGACTTGACGATATTCTCCGGGAAGAAGGGCGGGAGGAGGGGCGGGACTCAAAACCTGGTACATCGCCATAAGTGAAGTTAGGCTCGTACGGGCTCGTATCTGAGAAGTCAAATTTATCCAGTTCACCGTCCCCAAATCGAGACAGGCGAGGGTTGATAATGTTTCGAGATGAACCTCGCTCATTCCGTCGAGGGGATATTTCACTCAACGGCTCATGTCGAACATTGAGCAAGCTTCGGTTTTCTCCCTTCCTCCGTGCCTCTTCTGATGGTGATGGCGGCTCGTCTCCCTCAGACCCCGAACCATCCCCGAATGTTTCCTCAAATTGACTCATGCGCCGAAGAAGTCTGTTATTTGTAAATGTATCATGCTCGCCAAACAGCTTCAATGGGCTTCCTGACGAAGGCATTGTTTCTTGTTTTGAAGTGTTATCATCCGATGTTGCCGGTCGGACATGAGAGGAGGAGGGGCGGGGTAGTGTAGGTGAACCGTTTGAAGAGCGATTGAAGAGAGGAGAACTGCGAGTTTTGGCGTTGGCGAGAGTCGCGGGGGACAAGTGATGGGAGGGAAAGGGCGAGGGAGAGAATTGGTGGAAAGGACGGTGAACTTTGCGGCGACTGAAGTCCAAGGTTCCCATTGACAAGTCCTGAGGCAAGGAGTGACTGGTTACATCCAATAAACTATCCTCGTTCGGCGAACCCTCCGGTCGTGGTTCACTATGGTTATAAAATAAGAAACTGTCACTAGCTGGTGAACCCGGGCGACTATTGTCAATAGACAAGCTCTCAAGCTTGCTAGTGACTTGTTTCAATGCCGATTTGATCACCTCTGTTGTGGCAGTCCCTTCTAGTGTATTGTTTCGTGTGAACGTGATCGGAGTAATCCCCTCGTTGCGAAGGTCCTCTAGCCCACTAGCAGTCCGAGTTTCAGTGTATCCATGTGACAGGCCTGACTGGTCTGCATGATTGCTCCCTGGTCGCTTGTCGGCCCAAATTGCCCGATGGTTCACCGTCCCAAATGGTGATTCTATGCCAGTACCCGAGTAGTCATCTTCACCGACGCGTTCTGTATAATCCTCCTCCCCCTGTGCCTGTCTCGTAGAGCTTTCTCGGTGGGACGTATTGTCGGTGAAGTCCCACAGCTGATCGTCCTGTCGGGTAAACGGAATTGAGTCTGGTTGACCAGCTCCAGATCCTGGCGTTGGGGGCTTGAATACACTCTCAAGGCCAATCGGCGCAAACAGGTCGCGTTGATCTCCCACCGGGATCTCCCCACGTACCAGTCGTTTCCGCCATTCAGGTGTAGCTTCCCCCTCATCACCCTTCTTTGGTTTGATCTGGACTGTGTCGGCAGCCTCGTAGTCGGACTGTTTGGAGACGTTGGATACCGACCGTAGCGGGGAGCGCGTATCCATGGTTGGCGCTTGCTTGCCAGTCGCACCGGGGGTTGGCTTCGCGCGGGCCTTGGACGTAGACTTTGGAGTGACTTTGGGGCTCCTGGGCGTCCTTGTTCTGGTCTTGGGGGGAATAGGCGATCGCAATTTTGTAGGTGTTTTGGGTGTTCGCGGGGTCTTCGGTGTGGGAGGTTCTTTCCTATGGAAATGACATGGTCGGGTAACTTTTTTCTTGTCGTCGGCAGGGGATTGTTCCACAGATCGGCGGGCAGGTACCGGAATGCGACTTGGGGAATTCTGCACACTATTGCGCTGCGAGGATAATAGGTTCTGTGATGGCTTCGATGGAGCGGGAGTAGTAGGAGTGGCAGGCACCGATGGCCAGTCGTCTGACAGGCTGTCTAGCCATGGTTGGTTGCTCATTGTTATGATTTGACGCAGGGCGCGTTCCAGCGGTTCGCGCTCCGATATAGACAGGAGAAGAACCAGGAATCATTTCCCCTCAGGCATTGAACGCAAATCAACAACAAAAACAACTTTCAGCTCCGAGACGAACGGTTTGGGGATTTGCGGGTTGTTGGTCCAAGCAGTCAGCTCCACTCAAGCTCCTTGTTTATTTAGCGACACATGATACGCGCCACCCATTTATGTTTGTGATCCTTGTCTTCGAGTACACCCCCTTATTGATATCTAAACAAAACATCACTCTAAATTCAAACAATCCCCCCACTAGCAGCCAATGGTCCGATCGAGGATCCAAGCAGAAGTGGTCTGATTGGCCCAAGTCTTGTTGCAGCCCAATGTGTTGTTTTGGTCCCACTTGGAGCCCCAATTTCCTTGACCGATATTTCCATTGAGATCTCTGGATCTATACAGAAGGGTTCTTTAGGTATAGTTCCAAGGTTACCTAGGGCTACGGCTATGTAAAAAATTAAAGTCGCACTGTGCATGTCCAGGTAATTGGGTTTCAGGGCTGTGAAAATATATCTCGGAACAACAACAAACACGCAAATGCACTAGAGGTGGATAGCATCTGAACCTTGGAACCTTGTGCTCACCTGGGCAGACAGCTTCAAAGATACAAGTACTCTCCTCTCAGCATCCCTTTCTCCTACGTGCTGACTTCATCATCCGATCGTATACCTATCCTTAAGCTGCCAGTTGAATTTTCTGCCAACAAACACAGCTCGCTTCCCAACCTTGGAATGCGCCGACAAGCGGCCGAAGTGGAGCTTAGACGATCTGCGCTAACCACATTTCTGTTTCAGAATCTTCAACGTCATAGTTTTGGATAGAAGGCCCATGCCCAGGTAGTGAGTAGAAATGGAAAGCCTCCAAGGTGGTAATAATTTACGCTTAGATTGAAGAATTGAGGCCCTACTGGCAAATTGAATCGCATCAGCTATCACGTAATTCGACATTTACTCTCAGTACTCCGCACACGAAACCCTTATATCGCAATGCTCGACTACAGGGAGAATCGGTCGACGTTGAATGGGAATTACAGAGATTTAGATCATGCATAGGCTCGCACACCTGCTAGGTAATCAATTCCAGAATGTGAATGTCTGCCGCCATGATATACATGAGCAGCCAAACTACTCTCTCACTTCTTTTGCCAACGCATATCGTCATTTGGAAAAGGCCAACGGCCACGCTCGCCTTCCGTTTTGTAGAGCGCAAGAAGAATATTGCAAAGCATATGCCAATTCCAAGGTTCTGCTGGTTATGACCTCTGGAAGGGACCGAAAGCTACGTGGCATGCAGATAAACCACAGAGCGATAATGCGAAAGAAAATTCGCGCATCTGATCCAGCCTTTTATCCAAGTAATCCTCAATATCCATTGTAGGGATGGTGCGGATTGATTCCACCCTTGCTCGGGATACGCCGAGGAGGAGAATAGGACTGAAAATCACGAAGGATTTCCTCAGATGCATATTAAGCCACTGTGAGAATCTATCAACTCTAGCGTGACTTCATTTTCGTATAGGCCGTTCCAACCTTAGGTCTCTTTTGTTTGAATTGATATGAGCAGAATTTCAAAGACATTCTGTAGCACGTTCACTTTTCAAATTCGATGCTTTCGTAATTTCACCAATGGTCGCTCAACCACAAAGTCCCGAGAGCATAGTAGCCTTGCATGATCTGTTTTTCTGGCGCGTGCATTGCTGGATGAATGTTTACGTCAGTCATGCTACTGGATAATATGGCTGGTAGTCTGCTCAGGCGTCGTGAAGGCCATAAAGTCGATGAATATCGACCGATCATCCTTGGAATTGATACACCCGACAAAGGCTGTAGCCCGACCCAGAGCCTTCTTCGGCTTTCTCAAATAAAAACTAAGTCCTTTTTCAAATCGATATAGCATTGAAAAGATGCTAGATCTCGAAAATCGTGAGCGGCGTTGATCCAAGCTCATGATGAAACCCTACAGAGCGTACATGGTCAAAAATGAGTCATTGCACCGGACAATTATCGTAAACGAAAAGGCGCTACTTGTATAGTTACACAAGCTGGTGGCCAAAGCGCTGGCACCCTTATACATGCATTGATCAACCTCTCCTTGTCGCCCTACTGTCTTGGATCACATTCAGTAAATAAGCCGATCTCGACGGCCATTAAACTCCACAGGTCCTTCATTTTCATATCGACAATTTAACTTCATTGGGTTCATAAATGCATATTGTATGGATTGGATTGACTCGACTCGTGAGTGCAAAAAACTAGTTTCACCATAAGCTACTTTGTACATTTTCGTCTCAGGATAGTGGGTATGAGTGCCGCGCATATGTTTCCTTACTTGGTTCCAAGCTGTAGCGTGAGGTTTGTATGTCGGTTCTGCATATCTTAGTACACTATACACCGATGGCAGTCGTCTTACAAAACTCGTTGCAGGCCAAGCCAAAGTGACCCTTGCCTATAATTCGAATGAGTCTGGATTGCCACATCAGCGGTATCAGATCATTTCCTTTGGTTGATGGGCCGCAGACCTTCTTGCATGGTATACGCAGTGTCTATCCATATTGTGATGAGATGCGGTCAAGAGTCGGTGTATCAGCCCATCGCTCACCTCCTCTTTTCATCATCCTACTCTATGGGCCCCTATAAGCATGAATACCCATCAATTCCCAGGGAGATAATTACATAGGCAAGGTTGTCTGGCAATAAGGAGCGACTACATTCGAGATCCTACCATCCATCCAATTTATCAGAATGGCAGACCCCCTCCGGTTCGCTGACCCTTTTCGGGATGAGCCTTCTGTAGGTTCCGCCCCAAAGAAGTCCATTGGCAAAGTAAGCTACTTGTCGGCACCAATTTCTTCCATGCCGATTGGTATCGCGATGTTGCGAATTATGGGCCAGGGAACCATCGCTGTGAAGTCAAAGGCGACCAAGAGTATCGAAATCAAGGTGTCAGCCGAAAATTCCGATCCGATGTTGATTCTGAGGATTAACCAGAATGAGGTTGTGTTCTGCAAGAAGAGCGGCGATAAAGAAGAAACCCTCACTAGTGAGGTTGTGGAGAATCATGGTAGTCGGTTCATACAGGAGGTTGCATCTGGTGATGGGACGGTCTACTGGCTTTCTATTGACAGGAGCAACTGGGTATTGCGCTATGGAAAATACTATACCTGGAGCGCATTGACATTGCTAGAGGTGAAATTGAATCCAGAGGT
This sequence comes from Penicillium sp. S1602, assembly GCA_023626355.1. Taxonomy (NCBI): domain Eukaryota; kingdom Fungi; phylum Ascomycota; class Eurotiomycetes; order Eurotiales; family Aspergillaceae; genus Penicillium; species Penicillium sp. S1602. Next base: position 508,043 of record JAMAGW010000015.1, on the reverse strand, counting down.
GAAGGGTGCAGTGAAAAAGGATGGAGAGAAGAAGGATGCAGAGAAGAAGGATGCAGAGAAGAAGGATGCAGAGAAGAAGAATGCAGAGTTGAAGATTGCAGAGTTAGAAAAATGGCTGGGAAAATTGAAAATCGTGGAGGTCGAGGAGGATGGTGAAAAGGTATGTGCCTCCTGAGTTTACGTTATTTTACGACTCTTACCAAAGAGAAGGCCCCCAATGTCAGGATTTCCCCCCTCCCCGTCACGATAAAACTTCCACCTATTGTCGTGGGGAATGAAGCCGTTTCGCTGCGAGCGTTAGACCTATCGGGAGTTACTACATGGGCGAACCTCCCCAAGGCGTGTCAGAATTTGTATCACAATATCGCTGGGCAAAAAATTGCACTTGAGGCGGAGTTCAAAGAATTTGCCGAAACAATCCACAACAGCGTCGTAACACCAGGGCTATTCGCCTACAATGTGTTGGAAAAAAAGAAAAACAAAGAGCATGGAAAGAAGGGAGAAAGGAGCCAAAGCCAAATTCAAGAGGATGAGCGGCATACATATCTCCGCATTACAATCGGATCCGCCAAGGTGATTTGCTTGTTTCGTCTCTAAATCCTGCTTGCAGCTAACGAAGACAACGCTAGGGAAACTCGCCGGGAATCCCGTACGTCATGGAGGTTTGGCCCCCTGGTCATAAATCTCCTATCCACGACCACGGCGACGCGTGTGCGGTTATCCGTGTTCTGTCCGGTTCAATCCAGTGCACTTGGTACGACGATCTTACTTCGAAGAGGACACCAAACCGGCTTTTTGAGCCGGTGCAGCTCGAAAAAGATATGATCACCTGGCTAGGAGATAATCAGTATCAGATCCACGCTCTCGAAAACATCACGGATAAAACTTGTGTCACTCTGCAGTGCTACGAGTTCCCGGAAGATAATAATCTCCACGAGGAAAAGTTCCGCTTCATCAAAGGGGACCACGGCGAAAAGGAGGAATTCACGCCGAACAGTGATTGTACCTTTACCGATTTTCACAAGAAGATGGTGGAAGAGTGGTTGAAGAAACAAGCAGTGTAATGGTTCGGGCAATGGTTTGTTACACTAAGATTTGCTCGGATTTCCTGCACTCCATACCTCTAAGCAGCGTTCTCTCATTTCCATCGCTTCTTCCTACTGCTAAACACTTTCGGGTATCACTATCTTCGGCTCTACTTTTATTGCTCTACTACACGTTCTCTTTAGAAAAAAGTCATTTCATCAAAAAATTTCAGGTATTATTACAAAACCAAAATAATACATAGCTGGTGGTTGTGGTAAGCTTAACGACACGCATGGATTCAGACTTTCAACGAGCTAGTCCTATCCAAAGGCTTTGAAAAGAAAATATCCACTTTCTGCCTCCATAGTAGTCATATTAAGCTTTTGGATTTCAGGATTCAACATCTACCATCCGGACTCTTGGCTTCTTTAGGCACCGGGCTTCCCTAACAGGCCTAGTAACACACCCAACATTCTCTCATCTGCGTATATTCAATTTGAATAATTCAATCTATATACCAACCATCTTCTAAGAAATACTCATACCCATATTGAACTTTGAATTGACACCGCCTTTACGCAGCCTTAAAATGGATCTACAGATTCAAAACCGCCTTGACGAGGAGGGGTGGTACCGAAGCCAACTGGGCGACTTTGTCAAGCTTCCAGTCGAAGTTCGATGGATGATCTGGGAAGATCTTTTTCAAAGTATCCATAGCACTACCCCGACTATGAAGTCCCATAACGGAAGACTTCTCGGCATCCTGGGATGCAGTCGAGTTTTATACTACGAGATCACTCACCTACTATACAAAGACATACAGCATGGGATTCAGATTTGTGATGATGAACCCATGTGGCTCGTTGTCCTGTCTTCCAAATACATATATGCCACATGGGCCGTCGGGACCGTGGAAGCTATGTCCAGATACATCCGGTATTTCCCCCACGAAAGGGTCGAAGATAAGAGCATCATTATCAAAGTCGAAGGTCCGGACGTCAGTGAAGGGGATTATATCGGATATCTTCGTGGTATTGGCCAACTCTTGTACCGGGCCGTAACCTTGTTTGATATTTTGACACGCTTTGGACCCCCTCGAGACGTGATGCAACATGTGCATATTGATGTCACGGGGGAGTGGTGGAATTTGAGATGCAAAAGTTGTACCGACGACCGCCAAGCTCGGATTGAGGACATCGTCAATCCATTTACCTCCTTCCGAAGCTACGATATCGTCGGCCCAGAGCATATAAAGTCTTACCTCGAACCGCGGCTTCCACTTCCCAAATTTAGCTTTTCGGACTTTCCTTATCCTTGGAACACTCTGGGTGAAACGGATCCAGAACATTCATAATTTTCACTTGTCCTTGACTTCGGAACAACTGGCTTTTTGGCATTGCCAATTTTATTTTCTGAATTACAAAGCTGCCGAGTTGAAGTTTTACGGCATCAGCTGATTGTTATATATGGTTGTGAAGTTGTATCATCTGAATTAGCTCCAAGTCGGAAATATGTTGAATTGCCAAACCTTGGAATGAACAAAAATTATTGACCTCAATTTTAAACTCCTTTTATACTTAATGCGTAATGGTTGATACAGTATGAAACATGAAAGGCAAAGTCCACGGGTATGTCCACCGTCAATCACTCATTAAACCAAAAGCCTCTCGAAAGAGTACTTGCCAACCTCCTTGCGACGCATGTAACTGATCTCACGGTTACTGCGAGCCTTGCTTTCACCCGTTGACTTCTTAACCTTAGTCCGAGACACATCGGTGGAGACAGGCTTCATCGACAGTGGCAGCATCTTTCCACTAGCGTCACCATCATAACCATCCTCACCCTCGCCGGGACGAGCAAAGACCAACAGGTCAGCGCCGTTGACCTTCTCATGACGCACAAGATGAGATGGGCCAGGAGTAGGCTCCTTCTCGACCTTCGCAACGGCATTCCCACCAGTAGATTTCGGGATAGTGACTTGGTCGGCAAATCGCAGGTACTCGCGAAGGATACCCTTCAAGTAGGTTGCTTCTTCCACACCACCCAAGGTAGCAGATATCTCAGATCGCATATCGGAAATGAGTTCCATCTCGCGGGTGGCTGCGGCAATAGTCGAGTCGGTTTCATCATCAAGGTCGTTTACGGAAGGGAGAGCGGAAATCCAGCCGGAGGGACCGACGGCATCAACAGAGGAAGTGAGCATGTCACTGATGGTTTGGAGGGAAAGGGAAGGGGTGATCTGATCAATGGTGATGGGGGTAGGGGGGTTCTCGGAGAACCGAGACATGTAGCCACCGGTGGCGAGAGAAAGGCGAAGGTGATGAATCATGGAGATAAGCTCTTGGCGCGACAGGTTGGAGCGGAGAGCCTTTGTGACAGATGAAAGAGGGTGGGCGTGTATCTTTTGAATGCTGGTGTTCAGACCCTTGAAGACTGCTTTGACGGTGGCCGTCTCATCTCCCAAGTGGCGTGTAAGCTCCTGGGTAGGTGTAGCAATATCGCCATTGGTGATAGCTCGGGTAGTCTCCTCTAGTGCACCAGAACGCTGACGCGCCTCGATCAAAAAGTACTTCAATGCGTAAGCCAATTCGGCAGCGGAGAGGGCAGAAGGGCCACTAAGGACGTGGTTGACATTCTTCAGGGACGAATCGGAATCGATCAGTGCCTGGATAAAAGATCCAGTGGCCAGCGGCTGGAGGATGCGTGGCTTCAAGGTGCGCCGAAGTGCGATTTCGACATTATCGGAAGAAAGTTGACCCAGGGAAATCAACCAGGCGCAAGTGATGCGAGGCCAAAGCACAATGCGCAACTGAGAAGATGGAGACGACACAACATCACCTTCAGTCAGAGAGTTCTCAACTGTAAAGATCTTGGACAGCAGGAAGAGAGTTGATTCGGGGTTGACGTATTGTCCTCGTGGAGGTAGGGTGGAGCCAAAGTAGGCCTGCACAGCTTTGTCGAAGAGACTGGTGTTTTTGGAGGTGGTCGCTTCATTCACGGATTTTGTCAACTGATTCCATTTCTCCACCTGTTCGGGGGAAGTAAGGTGGAGCGAAGTCATATTCTCAGACCGGTGCTTCTTGGATGCCAGGTCCCACTGTGCAGAAGATGCACCAATGCCGCGTCCAATAGCATCAATGAGAAGGCCATCGCGGGATCGTTTGAGGGAAGGCCCAGAGTTGCTGTGGAGGGAAGTCAAGTCGAAACCAATAAGGGTGTTTCCCTTTGCGGCCACTGCAATTCCCAGCTTCGCAAAATAACTGATGAAGGCGATAGGTGCACTTGAACCTGTTCCAGACAAGACTTCACCAGCAGCAATGCTCCGCTGAACGGATTGGTACTGAGTATCGTAAAGTGCGACCAACGAATCACTGGCGCCAATGACACATTGGGGAGATACACGCATCACGGAGGAGAAATTCTCGTCATCAAGAATAAATTGTGATGTCACCGATGGAGCATATTGTGATAGGTCGGTGTTGATAAATCCTTTGTCAAAGGAAAGGTGTAGGCCCGCTGATCCTGCATGGAAGTTCCACTGTAGGCCACGGCTGTTGACTTTGTCGATTCCGCTTGGGCCGGGTACCTGGATTGTTTGGAGGTGACGAAGGCGTTGGCTTTCCTCCTGAGATCCTGGCTTAGCAGGCACCGAGAACATCTGAACATTCACATCCTGCAGCGCAAACCGTTCGGCATTCTTGGGATGCGAAACAACGAGCAAGATGGACGGCTCATTTGTTCCATCTACCGCTCCGTCGCCCAGAGCGAGTGCAGCCAAGTCCTGGCGCCTCTTGAACAAAGACTTTCGCGCATCTTCCAGATCGATCAAGAAGCAAGTATTAACGACGTGGGTGGAAGAGACCTTGGCAATTTCACTGTGTTGGATACTCCAACGCTGGGTTTTCAGATCGGCTGACAATCTGCGTACGCGGCCATCTTCATGAACTGCAAGGACATCGAAAGGGTCGGATTCACTCTCATCGTCGGCACTTAGAGGAATAATTCCCACAAAAGTTGTCGGGCTGCGTGAATCCGTGATGGTGGCTGTTGACGAAGAAATTGCCGGTGCGCTTGATCCGTTGCTAATTTCTTCCACGAAGCACTTAATCTGATGCTCTGGCTTGATCGCTGCAGCATATGTTTGCCTTTTCACCACTGACTTTTTCGAGATCTTCCGACGAACGGAGCATGGGCGACAAGAGAATGTCGACTGCGGCGGAACGGCGTACGAGGTCACAAGCTTGGGGGTTTGCACCTGAAGAAGAGAATATATTAGCCCATGCATACTAAGACAGTACCAGCAGTAGAAAGCCATACATTATAAACGTTGATGGCTTCACCGTCGATCGCAACAGCAACCTCATAACGCTTGCGCTTTTTGGCATCAGCGAGGCTGTAGACGTCGCCAATGCGAGTCTTGCCCGAGGAGGCGTGGAGGGGGCGGGGCAATTGTGCCAACACAGACGGAGACTGCAGGTCCATGGCAAAAAAGAGCCTCGAAATTGTACAAATGACTTAATTTCCTGTCCCTTCAGGTCCTGTTCAGTGAGAGCATCGGTCTGTCCCAACGAGGAAATCTGAAAAATTTTCGGGTTAACTACGGACCGGGCCCACACACTAGCCTAGATCGAGACTAGGGTGAAAGTCATATAATCAGGCTGACATAATCCCCTGCGACGCGCCTTTCGCGTCGGGCGTGTTAAAGTGTCTTGATAACCTCCGATAACAATCACTGAGGTTTGATGTCCCTATTGCTGGCCTTGGAGGGCTGGGTCTCGCCTCATTCCACTCCATTTATACTAACTCATTCTCCCTCTTCACCTTCACCTTCTCCTCCAATGAGTAATTGAGCCTCTCACATGGATACAGCAGTGTCCAATCCACCGTTAGCCATGGGACAGGGCGAGCGGCAGGGAATCCACCCGTTTTTCCAGCAGGGTATGTTTTCTTCAGTAGCTTCATCTGATGGTCAGCTTATACGATGGTAGAGTTTACAGCTTCAGAGAAACGTGGCGTGCCTAATGCCTCCAGCATCCCAACTGAAACGACTCCCAGTCCCCTCGCCTTCGCCTCAGTTCCAAGTCAGCAACCCGAAGCGCAACACCGGAAAAAGCCACCATCCTCTGCCAAGCTGCCGGAAAGTTTGGAGGAACAATCAGTTAGGATTCCCTCGAGTCCCGAGGAAGACCCCAACGCCAGTCGGAGAAAGCGACGAAGGACCGACAAGACTAAAAATGCAGAACACGACGGCTCACTTCAGGCTGGGTTATCGGGATGGCTAGGGAAGGAGATGCCTGCGCCATCACTGACGCCTATTCCTACCTCAAACCCTGAGGCACTTGGCCCGCCGGTCCCGCTCGTCTCAAATGATCCCAAGTTGGCCAATGATCAAGTCCTCAGTCAAGGGACACGTTCAACCGAACCGGTACCAGCGACCAATACTGCTGATCCAAACCGGAAAACTCTCAAGCTGAACTCCAATGGAAGGCTGCTGAGCTCGCCTCCTAAAAGCTCTCCGGGAACTGTTGACCAAACCCGGAAAGCTCCCAAGCGTGGTAAACACCGGAAAGCTCAAAACAAAGTGGTTGCCATCAAATACAAACTGAACCAAGAAAGGAATGTTGGGCAGTTGATCAATGACATCCTTTGCGGGAAGCATACATTCAGGCCAGTCGCATCTCCGCCCAAGCCTGTTGTCCGCCCGCAAACCAATGGCAACAAGCCAACCCATCCGTTTTTTTCGAAAAAACCACCTCAGAAGGCCGACGGCGAAACTATACAACCACCTCCAACTGCGGATCCTCGGGCAACCCTTTCATCCAGCTTCCTATCATCGCGCGAGCCAAGGGGATTTTCAGCCTCATCCTCACCATTTAGTCGTCCGAAGACCAAGTTTCCTGAACTTGTCCACCCATTATGGCCTCCACGAGACCTTATCCACGTTAAATATACCGAATCTCCCTCAGTAACCTCTACCGTTGCACCCATCACCTCTCAATATGATCACAAGAAAGCCAAACTACCAACCATTGGAATCCATGATCAGGAAAATGCTCTCCTTGTGAGTACTGCATTGGCACGAACAGCTGCTCAGAAGAGTTTGGGCGATAGCCAAGATCGCCGTCCGACTTTAAGGCTTCCAGGTCGACATAATGCAAGTGGAAGAGTTCTGCAAAAAGCGATTGACAGCCAAATGTCCTGGTCTTTGCCCAATCAACGTCCCACAACAGCTTCCCCTTCTATCTCCAAACTTCGGACAAACCTGCTGAATTCATTCTCCGCCTTTGACTCGGGGAAATACGAATCTCATCTCTGGTCACAAAAGTATGCACCAAAATCAGCCGAAGATGTGCTGCAAGCTGGACGCGAGCCACAAGTGCTAAGGGACTGGCTTCGCCATCTCAAGATCACAGCAGTTGATACCGGAAAGTCTTCGCAAGGAAGCAAAAACCCAAAGACAAAACGCGAAAAGAAACAGAAAAGGCGCCCAAAGGCAGAAAAGCTCGATGGATTTATTGTCTCCAGTGAAGAGGAGGCGTCGGAAATGGATAATCTCTCTGGCTCGGATGATGAGCTTGCTGGTGACGTGACGGTTTCCGCTCCTCGTACAGTTGTGCGATCTGGAGACATGGGTCTTTGCTCTCAGCATGGCTCTGATAAGGCACAACTCGCCAACGCCATCCTTTTGAGTGGCCCCTCCGGCTCTGGCAAAACGGCCTCGGTGTATGCGGTTGCCAAAGAGCTGGACTTCGAAGTATTTGAGATTAATCCTGGAAACCGTCGAAGTGCCAGAGACATGCTTGAGAAAGTTGGTGACATGACACAAAATCATCTCGTTCACCTTCTCAATGAATCCGATGAATCCTCCGCGAAAGCACGAATTCCTGCCCCAGATGAGCCCAAGCAAAACAAGTTGATGGGCTTTTTCAAAGGTCAACCTTCGAAAGCTGCGCAAAAGGTTGACAAAGAGGCAACTCCTAGTGAGCCCGAAAATGACACCAAACGTCCTCGGGAACAAAAACAGTCCTTGATTCTCCTGGAGGAAGCGGATATTCTTTTTGATGAAGACAAGCAATTTTGGACCGGAGTTTTCACCCTCATCAGCCAGTCTCGCCGCCCAATCGTCATCACCTGCAATAATGAAAGCCTAGTCCCCACCCAAGAAATGTCATTGCACGCCATTTTACGCTATCAGCGCCCGCCTCCCGATCTTGTGCTTGATTACTTGCTTCTTGTTGCTGCCAACGAGGGACATGTGCTGAAGAGGAATGCTGTGAGCAAACTTTATAATGGATCTGGCCATGACATACGACGGTCTCTCATGGACCTCAATTTCTGGTGTCAGGTTGGCGTTGGCAGTGATAAGGCAGGACTTGACTGGATACTGCCATCCTGGCCACCGCAGAATAACGTTGATCAAGATGGCGAACGTCTTCGAGTGCTTAGCCTCAACACTTACGAACCTTACATGGGTTGGTTCAATCGGGACCTCTTCCTCACTGAATCTCCACTGGAAAAAGAGACCGAGGCCCTGCGGAATACATCTCATTGGTGGCGACTCAGCCTTCAAGATATAGAAGATGCAAGCGGATTTAGCCATGCAGAGCTCTTGTCTTCTGATCGATTCGCCTCAAAGTCTAAGCTGGAGAAACTAGAGTTGCTCAGCCAAGAATCGGACTACTCGGAGATGAGAAGCTCCCTTGATATTCTTTGCTCGGGATGTCCTTTCAATATGTTCAAGGTAAGTTCTATTAGCGTAACATGTATATCTCAGCGCCAGCTAATAGTTTTGCAGGATGTCCTTGACGCCAGCGCCCCTCCAATGCTTGAGTCTCACCGATCGAATTACGTCGACGCTCATCCTCTCCTCCAATCCGATTTGCTGCCCGAATATAACGCACTAAGCGAAGAAATCAGTATTGCATCGGCTGCGTTGATCTCCCGCGCTTTCCGTCCCACTGATGACGATATTGAATCGGTCTGCACAACTCGAGTTTTTAACGGCTGGGGACAGCTGGCTGCGAAGCGCCAGGTTTTCCCATCTACCAAGCCTGGATTCCAGAAGGTTTTTGATCCCATCATGAAGGCCCGACACAGCACATCTACAGGTCGTCTAGCGCCTTCGTTTGAGAATGGCCTTGCCACGATCACCGAAGACCTTGCGCCATATATTCGTGCGATCATGGTATTTGACGGCCGTCTAAAGATATATCGTGATAATTTGCACGCGGCCTGGGCACAGGAACAGGGACGGGGAGAAGTTCGCGCGAGGACCACTCGTGCTAGTCGAGCCGCACTCGAAGGAAGTGACAAGGCTTTCACACGAAAGGAGAGATGGTTTCCCGACGAAACCAATTATTACCTTGTGCAATGTACTGGCAAGCCTGAGTGGCAGCATGCATTGTTTCAGGAGGGTCATTTCCATGTTCAACCTACAGTGGAGGTTGCTATTGATGGGGCTCAGGAGTGCCCGGTCGAGGTATAGCTTTTCACTTCATAGCGACGTGATCTAACGATCCAAATCACGAGAAATTTATACGAAATAAACACAAATACAAATGGATTCTTGAACGATTGGATTTTCAATAGAGCGGGATGGATATAAATAGGTATATCACAATCTTAGAAGCTCTATTGAACATCTGGCTTGCTCTTATCTATCCGTGTCAACAATTCGCTCTTCGGAACCTCGACTTCCCACTTGCTGCGCGGCCTCTCAAAAGTAGACACAACACGACCATAGGAAACACCACCAAGCTGAGCAACAGGCCGCAATTTGTCCAAATCAATATGGCTATAATCCTCATCGGCCGTGCCCTCCTTAATCCAAAATCTCGTAGCCTTAATCAAAACCGTAGCAGCGATACTCATTCCAGGTCGTTGATGATCAGCAAACTCCTTGATATCAACAACCTTCCCCTCCACAGAAAACACCGACTCAGCAACCCGTGAAGGCTTCACAGTCGTAGAAGGGGCCTCATGTAAACCCGACACATCCCATTCCGAAACGCCATAAGGTGCATCGATAGAGCTAGCATTTACAGCTTCGATCATATTCTCCGATACAGTGTTTATAACACACTCGCCTGTTTCTTTCAGGTTTTGATATGTATCCTTGACACGTCCAGGCCGAGAGGAGAAACCGACAATAAACATCGGTGGATCATGGTCAATGACCTGAAAATAGCTGAATGGGGAGAGATTCTTTTGGCCTTTTTCGTTCACGGTGCTGATAAAGCCGACTGGCCGAGGCGCGATTCCTGATACGAGGAGACGGTAGTTGTTAATCATTGGGCGAGTTGGAGAATATGGATCAATCTCCTGGTGCTTTTGAACGAGGCTTGCACCGTTATCTGGGACCCCATCACCGTATTTCCAGTTTGGATATGGTGACTTTGTGACTTCAATGAGTTTGTCGTGGTCAAAGTCTGGACGTTTGTACTCAATTTCTTCAAAGTTTCCAACGTCTTGAATGATCTTGTAATCCTTTTCTGCTGCAGCAGTAGTAGACGAGCTCTTTCGAATGCATGATAATTGTTGGGTTGAAGTTGGAACGCTATGTGATTGTTTGAATGATCTAATTCGGCATTAGCATGCGCTGAAATGCTCTACAATGTCGATGCTTACTGTCTGAGGAAGAGCCGTGCGGCTCGCTGAGAACAATACATCTTGGTATTAGTAAATGTGATAATGCATTTAATGGCTAAGAAGTAGAAGTTTCTATAATCCCCAATCGCAGTTCTACATAGAGCACCGGGCCGTGCGCCCCACAACACCGGCACAGGTCCGGTCATGGTTGATTTCCAAGCGTTGATTGTCGGTCACTTGCTCCGACAGTTGGGATTCTAGTTATATGCGGAAAGTACTGAGTATTTATGACCAATTATTTGATATAACCTCTGTTCAATTCTAGCCTTGTATCCATATGACACATTTCCTCGTTCATCATAAAAATAAATAAAATAAAGCCGATATGAGCTCAATTCACACACGCGCCAACTGACTGCATAATACGTTCCATATCCAGCTGATCGGCAAGATCAAGAAGTTCTGCTGGTGGGAGGCTAACTGAAGGATTAAGGCCTAGCAAGTCCCACTCAAACTCCTCACCAACATCCACCTGATCCATCGCATATGCCTCTTCTTGCTCCTCTGGCGCAGCGTTGAAGTGCACGGGTGGCAATGGGCTATTCTGGGGCTTTGGAGTCAAGGGTGCAAGAATTTGCTCCAACTGGCTGAGTTCTCGTCTCCGCAGCGGTGCGGCAAGGTTACCTTTTGCAATGAGCTTATCCAGGACGCACTCGAGGTTATCACACCATGTGCTATTCGGGATGAGCGAAGGCGCGATTGCACGGATGAGATAGAGAACGAATGCGGATGAAGAGGCGTCTTCGATTTGGAATGGTAAAAATGCGTCTGCACGTAACGTCAGCATGAAATCTCCATTAACGCGAATTTTGATGACATACCCATCAAGTCATCGTCGGCTAGGGTTTGGAGAGTTTGGAGAATAGTTTGGGCGGAAGTTGCACAACACTGAAGAAGGGAAGAAACCGGTGGAGCAAGGTTGATTGTCTGTGATGTTTGCATGTCGGTGCGTTCGATATGCATATGCAACGCACACATAACCAATGGCCTTGTCGTAAGAACAATGCACTTTTCCAAGTTAGAACCAGACCCGAAATGGAGAATACATTGGACTTACATGGTGGTGAGCCAACATAAGTCGGATTGCCATCTTTGACGCTCGACTGATAAGACCATGGAAATGCGTATTCAGAAAGGCAGTAATGTCATGCGAGAGCTCTGCCATGCTGTGCAGAATAGATTGTGTATTTCGAATGAGAGAACCACTAAGCTCATCGCCGGGGTTATAAATGGCTTTGAGTAGTGTCAATTACCAAAGTAGCGGATCGCAATCCATATGAGAGGTTTATGTACTTACTCGTTAATATTTGAGCGATCAACCTGGAAAGTCGAACGTGTAATGTAAGGTTAATGTCCTCCACCGATCTTTCAACCTCTGCAGGGAGCATGACTGTGATATCCTCGTCTCGTATGGAGCTTGGTGCGCCTATTAACGCGGCAAATTCCCGGTCAAGCATATACACTACCCAAAATATTGTCCGGCATCGCCTAGAAAGCTCAGGTCCACCAAACTCTTCAGGAACATGCCTATGAATGCCCTCGATGATACACCCACGCAGTGCGTGTCCAATCTGTAGTAGTTAGCAATTGACCCGTGGATTAACAGAGTCTCACTCACATGCTGAAATGCTGCCCGCCTCATATCAATGGACTGAAGATACACTGCACCTAAACTCATAGCCTGAATGCACGTCAATGTATCTTTATGCATACCAGATAAATCTGGTAGGAGAGCCATAGCTCTCGCAGCATATTGATGTCCTGGGGGTGGGCCAGAGGGGCTCTTGGGAGTGAGGAATGCCTTCCCGAAGGCAAGAACAAGAAGATATTGCGCATACCAGTACCTTGACTCCACAGCCTTTGCAACAGGGTCTTTGTAAAATTCATGTAGGTCTTGAAGATACAAATCTTCATCAATCATAAACGATAGGAACCCGAAATAGAATTTGACAGTATTGAAGAGGAAAAGCGCATAATCAAGAGGCGGTAGATTTGAAACATCAGGAATCTCCTCGAGGGATGTTGGGCGCCATTGCAGCTTAAATGCCATACCATCCAGGTGCCATGGATCTGGAGGAGGGTTTGATTCGGGGACACGCCTCCCAATAAGAGCTAGGACACGCCGACAGAATGACCATGATGATGTCGGGCCCATATACCCTGAAGAACGATGAGTAAAGCCCCGTTTACATTTTACTAAATCACTTACAGAATCGACCGTCTGGCGTCCTTGCAAATTGTGGATTTTTATCCACCAGAGGATTTTTGGAAAAGCGTCGGTGTCCCTCTTGCTCCGTGTCGAGATCACTCTCAACATTTCTTTGTGGAGGCAGAGCCTCTGCTGCTCGAATATTCGAGTCAATTCCTTCATCATTCCCCAATCAGCAAGCCTCTATAAAAATTACAGTCACAACCTACCATAGCTGATATCGCCCCATCGCTGATCTTCTAACAGCAAAGTCTGATTAGAAGCTGACAGGCTCACGTCATTCCTGGCCCCACCAGAAGGACTTCCAACTGATTGAGTGTGACGTATACTCGTATTGTTGTTTGATATTTGCTCTTCTAATTGCCTCAAGTATCTGGATGAATAAATTAGCGTTAAAGCAACGGTGACACGAACGGGAATCAAACCTCTCCGATACCGAAATCCGCACATCCTCCTCAGGAAAATGACAGCGTAACTTCTTGCGCGAGCATCTTGTACAGGGTTCTGATCCCGAGCACTTCACTTTCATACCCCGACATCGTACACATCTAGAAGTAGTTAGCAAGGACCCGCTTGCTGCATGCAACACGGACTCACGCTTTCTGGCACTTCTTTGTCTTGACTCTACTAGGTGAGGGAGGCATACCGGATTCCAGAACCGAATTTAGATTGGATCAAAAAGATGGCTATGGCTTCCGGGGAATGCCTCCGATATCAAGTATGTGTCGTCTAGCGGGGTAGTGAAAGGCCAGTGTCGGGATTGCCACCCGACGTTTGCTTATCATGAACCACCTCCACACAGTGATAAGAGTTGTGGGGCAATTGCGGAGATTTGTGAGTTGATTGGACAACTTAAAACCGATTTCCTCGTGGGGCATTACTACTATTTCGATCGTGCGTTCCTTTATCTTTGTGATTTGATTTCGTTGGTTTAAAATGATTGTGTAAGTTTGCAAAGTTCATCAAGTCAAGCCCTGCAAGGAGGGGAGATGAACAGAAGGCTTCATAATTGACCATAACAGATCATTTATTCAATTGCATCATGTGAAGGTTCTAACCAAACATTCTTCGCCATAATTCCCGACGTAGTGCATCTACCATATGCTGCGTACGCTCAACTGCACCTTTATTCTCAATCGCCCGACGATGGAGGTACTGCATACATTCCGCCACTGAGCCCCAGGCCATACACTTGAAAGCTTTTGGTACAGACATATTCGCAGCGGAAGACTCCTTCAAAGCGCGCTCGTAGTTCTGCACTAACTCGCAACTCAATTCGTCCGCCATCCCTTGAATCTGACCACATTCCAGCAAGATCGTCGGCTTTTGCGCAAGAAGTAGGTCTTGATGAGTAGCAATTGCCTTCGCAGCACTGGCAGCATTGTGCGTTGCGAGAAAGAGTGCAGCCTTCGGGAACTTCAAGTCCTTAACTTCTTCCGGCATTCTTTGGCACAGCATCGTATCCGCAATCAAGTCGTAGGAATCATCCGTCTCTTCTTTAGTATTATGAATAAGGGAGCGGGTCTCATGCTCGATATAGGCTCCTCGAACCAGTTTAATTCCCAAGGTCCACCCTTCTTGTGCAGCAAGGGTAATGTGGTGGTCTAGGTTGGCCTTAGATGCCTTGAGGTATCCCTGGATGGTGTTGTAGACCAGGGGAATATCCGAATCATTGTGTCTGCGCATGATATCAATTGCCCAGATATCCAATCCATTTTGCAGAACCTGCTGCTCAGCATCCAGCCACAGACGTGACCCTTGTTCTTTCGTCGCGATGCAGATCTCATCCATGGCTTTCACCATCACATCCGGCATGGGCTTCTTCGCTGCCATAGCGTCGAGGGAGATCGGACCAGCACCTGTGAGTCTGAACCATGGCGTTAGAGGCTTGCATAAGAGCTGAATATAGTTCAAATAAACTTACTTGACAGCAAGGAAGTCTCCGGCTCCAACCATCCGGAGAGTCTCAAGTGTACCATTTTTCCATTCTTCCACAGTCTCATAGCACTTATCGCTGTAGGTCGTGGTGCCAGAGTCACTGGACGCCAACTTCTCATTCGGAGCTAGAACAATCTCCCTTGAATAACCCAAAATCACGCCCTGGTATCCAATACCCTTGATCTGTGCAACGGTCTTTGAGACCTCTCTGCGGTTCGTCCCAGCACAAAAATGGTTGTAAACAGTCCATCGGAGAAGTTTGTTAAGAACTGGGTTTCGATCGGCGTTCAAAAGGGCGGAATTGGAGTTGCTTAGAACGTTCAATAGGGACAATGCAGGTTTCAGGAATATTTTCGATGTCATAAGAGAGGTCAAGACTAGAGAGCGCAGCAATAGCTTGGTTGGCAGTCTTGCCATAGATGGTAGCTCGATGGGAGGCTGGACTGGTGGTGCAAGAGCAGCATCATGGAAACGTTGCTTCGTCGAACGGTGCCGCCGGCAAATTACGCCTTGTACAGAGGTGATGCGGGGTATCAATGTACGAGGGAGGGAGGCAGGTCGAGAGATCATTTTGGCTGGAGTGTATGGGGTGTCTAGGTATGAACCTCAGGAACGGCCTGAAAGCAAGTTCACCTCGACTTGTTTCATAAAAGTTTGTTGGCAACTTGTCTATATACCCAACTTTTGATATGATACTGCTACTCTTACTAGAAGCCTATCTATTCGCTAGAATCAACCGATGAGTTGTCCAGTGGTCACCCGACTATAGTCGGGGATGTCCTCCGATGGTGGGAGGGGTTGTCGGGTTACACATTCATGCGGGACAAACCTATCAAGGAGGGGTTTCTGTTATCAATAATAATTGAGTTGGAGTAATCGGCTTTGCCCGTCTATTCTGATCAAGGCAGTTCGTACCAGGAGAACCGCTAGGATTGCTGTATCATAGGCAGATCCCTGCTCTTCCGCGCTGATTATGTGCAATACCCATCTTGGAAATCCTCAGGCCGTACATGAAGAGTTCTGTGGCTATTTACTGGCGAACATGAGTGTCTGGTAACAGTCGCTGGCTGATTACTGCAGATTCCACACTGCAACTTTATTGAACAGACCATTTGTTGCCTACACATGTTTTCTCTCGCGTGTCCCTGCCAAGGTGATGTCACCACTCTCAAAAAGACCATGTCGATGTTGACCCTTTCCTTGAAGGTCTTACATTATGTAAAATCATGAAGCATGTAAAATATCGAACAGGTCTATCATTGGAAGTGTTCTATTAAAATCCATTGGCTAAACAAATCATATTTACACATTCAATTTTTGAATGCTATATCAAACTTCATTGGAGGGATATTCCACCTTCTCGAGAGGAACAAATTCCTCCTTTATTGTCTGCGCGCTCACAAATCTCTGCAAGTGCGCCATAGTTCCAGTCTTATCGTTGGTTCCCGAGTCACGGCTACCACCAAACGGCTGCTGCGCCACAGTAGCTCCAGTGCACTTGGTGTTGATATATAACATACCAGCAGCGTGCTTCAAGGCCTTCTGCCCCTGGCGGCTTGCATAAGGATCCTTGGCAAAAATGCTTCCAGTAAGAGCATAACGGGAAGTGGTATCCACCAGCTTGAGAGTTTGCTCCCACTCAGCATCGGGATAGACGTAAGCACACAGAATTGGTCCAAACAGTTCCTGTGACATAATCTCGTGGTGCGGGTTGGATGTCCGGTACACAGTGGGGTGTACGTAGTAACCCTCATCCTTAGAAGCCTTGCCGCCAACAATCAGCTCAAGCTCGGAGTCCGTCTTTGCGTCCTCGATGACCTTCTGGAGCTTATCGAAGGATCTCTCGTGGATGACTGGGTTGATAAAGTTACTGTAATCTTCCACGTTGCCAATTTTCAAAGCCTCGGTCTGCTCGGTTAAGACCTTCTTGAACTCAGGCCAAACAGACTCCGCTACGTAAACACGGGAGTTGGCAGAGCATTTTTGACCTTGGTACTCAAAAGCAGCCCGGATGGTGTTTAGTGCAGCGCTCCTTACATCTGCCGTGGGGTGAACAATGCCCCAATTCTTGCCGCCGGTCTCACCAACAACACGAGGATAGGAGTTGTAGATCCCCTCGCCGATACCATCACCAATCTTCTTCTGAATACCCTTGAAGGTAGCCGTTGATCCAATGAAGGTCAAGGCACTGAACTCAGGTCTTTTCAAAATGACATTGGTGACCTCCTCAGCATCACCAGGAATGAACTGAATCACATTCTTCGGCAATCCTGCTTCAAGCAGAATCTTATGAAGCAGCCAGCTAGCGTGGAGAGCTGAATCAGAGGGCTTCCAGATAACGACATTCCCAAGCAACGCTGCTGGTCCGATGAGGGTAGCTCCGAGCGCAGTGAAGTTGAAAGGCGCAATGGCATATGTAAAACCTTCCAATGGTCGATACTCCATCTTGTTCCAGACTCCTTCTGTTTGGATTTTTGGCTGTTGAGAGAACAGCGCCCATGCCTCGTGGATGTAGTGGCGGAAGAAATCCGCTGTCTCGGCTGCCGCATCGATCTCCGCTTGCCAGATGTTCTTGCCTTGTCCAAGCATTGTTGCGGCGACTATCTCGGCGCGGTATTTCCCAGTAACGAGTTCGGAGGCTCGTAGGAAGATTGCGGCGCGGTCTTCGAAGGGCATGGCCTCCCATGCGGGCTTGGCTTTGAGGGCGGCGTCGATGGCAGCGTCAACTTGTTCTCCGCTCGCAGAGGCATAGTGGGCGACAATCTCGCTGTGTTTGGAGGGGTTGGATTGGGATCGTGATTGTTTTGTTTGCACCTTGTTTCCCTGCTTATCAGTCTCATTCGGAGATTGCCTCTTGAAAGTGGATCAACCGTACCTCTGTCCCGTTGATCTGAATTGGGATTGTAACAGGGAATTCACTCTTAAGTTTTTGGATGGCTTTGGTAAGCTCGGCTCTCTCAGGGGAGTTCTTTGCATAATCGAGCTATTCACTGACATTTAGCAAAATTCTCTCAACCGTGTCTGTTGGAGCTTGAGCTTACCGGCTTTTCATTCACAAATTTGGGTGGATGCAGCATGGTCAAGTGGCGACGAGGAATTCCATTGCAGCGAAGTGGAAGCCGGTTTAGACCAGCAACACGAGAAATTATGAAAGGCCGCATTTTGTTGTCTAGAAGTAATTCAAAATGTTCCGAACATTATCAAGCAATCCAGCTAACTTCCTTTCTCCAAGCTTTAAATATGATTCCCGCATGAGCTGCACCGAGCATCGGAGACATGATCCGACAATGCATATCTCAATGCATGAAGCCCTTCCATTATCAACACGTTGCCCTGTCTATGTGGGGAAGATGAAGATTGGATAGAGTTGCAGATCAGATGTAGATGTCGGGATGCTCCCCCGACGTCTGATAAGCGTTCCCCACACCATCTGTGGAACAGACGGAGTATATCCGATTTCCTATCATTTTTCAGGGATCAAGCAATGATAGCAATAGAGTTTCTTTGACTATCATTTTCTAGCTTTGGTCTGCTGGAGGTCGTCGCTTCTCAGAGAAAGTGTTTCCGATGCTGCTGCAATTAGTGAGGGGCGAGCTTGGACTAGGTCATTCGGGACTGTTCTCACTCCCACTTTGGCCTTACAAAGATATCATAACTTGGACTTTGCATTTTTAGAATAACACATACATATGGACGGGGTTGCGACTTAATAAAAGTTCCTATGATATATGATCATGCGTCCAGGTATGTTCCGTAGCAACCTTGCCCTCGGCCACGTGACATCGAATGCTTCCAAGATTGAGGTCATTGTAAGGGTGTCAAAATTCCAGTATGTACTGGATAGTTAATGTTAACCTGCATCTTTAGATGCCCCTGTATGTGCAAATCATCTGCCTATGACTTCCAAGGTTGAAATAATGGTTTTGCGTATCAATTCTAGGGAATGATGTCAGTGACATATGTTCCGCCTACTTGGATTTGCAAGACTCAACCTTGATATCTAAAAGGTAAAATCCATGCAGTAGAATGAATTTCAAGGCAGTCAAAAGTCTTATGTCACTAAGAGTCTCAATATGGAGCCTGTTCATATTTAAATTTACCAAGTACCTGCCCAGGTGGACTTGGCTGGGGAATCCAGCCAGCAAACGTAAGGTATAAAAGAGCTTGGAGAATACCAATGTGATGATATAAGATGGAAAGTATAAGATAAATGGGCCAATATATATATATATTCGCAAGTTAGTCACAGAAAGTCAATCCGTGCCGTTTTTTACAAGGTTGAGATGAGTTAATGTGGTGGCCTTGGTGCGCAGGTGCGAGGCGAGGTTCCACGCAGATGGGGCTAACCGTTATCTCTCCCCCCAGGAAACATCACCTCCCCATTACATACCTCCTCCGATCAATCGAGGAAGGGCGGGCCTTTCTTCTATTGTTTGGTTCTCCTTATTAATCGCGGCAAATTATTACAAGCAAGGCGAAACCACCCTACCGCTGCAATTCGTACAGCCCAGCCACCTCGAACCGAGCTAGCTCCGCCTGACCGTATCGGCAATTCGTCATTGTCGCTAGCAACCTCCACACCTCCCATCTGAACCCCCGCGCAAACATCCCACCCTACGGAGCCCCTGATGTCCTTGTTCGGTACATCTCCGGAGGAGCCCTCGGCGGCGGCCTCCACCCAGAGGTCCAAGTCGTCGCTTTTCGCGGACGACTCAACTCGCGGCTCCCCGTCGCTATTCGCAGATGACGACGGTGACGATAGCTCATCGCCCTGGAACCAGACCAACACCGCGAAACGGGGTGCCCGCCGCGACCTTGTTCGAACTTTGCTACCCGCGACGGATGTACCCGAAAGCTATATTGATGCATACGACCTGATATTGAACAGTGGGGACAGGGTCGGCTCCGGTGTCGGGCTGACTTCTGTTCGCGAGATTCTGTCCAGCAGTGGACTTAGCGCATCGGATCAAGGCAAGATTCTGAACCTTGTTGTCTCTGCGGACCATGAGAGCTCGGGTGGGCTGGGTCGCGCCGAGTTCAATGTCTTGCTTGCGCTTGTGGGTCTTGGGCAGGAAGGCGAGGACTTATCATTCGATACGGTCGATGATCATCGCAAGAGTGAGTAATCATATTGCATATGTGATTCTTCTCGTTGCGACATTTCTAACGAAATCTACTCATAGAGCTTCCTCAGCCGAGAAGTGATTTTCTAGACCGGCTTCGAAACCACGACTCCGAACCTGCCGCTGAAGCCGAACGACCGCAGACTCCTCCACCTCAGCACACCCCACTACAAGAACCCAATTCAGCACGGTCTCGGCAATCTCGACGGGAATCATTGGGTGGATTAGAAGCCGACCCATGGGGAAGCCCAGATCTTCATCGGGGTCATGATCATGGACCTGCCGCAGTGGACCAGCGGGCCTACAATGGGTACGGAAGCATGCGCTCTACCACCAACGCCTGGTCAAACAGGGTTGTGGAAGATACGGTTCAAAGCGAAGCGATTCGGGAGCACACCAATGGCCGGACCGAGCCAGAACCCCCTAGCAGCTCTGGGTCCGGTTGGGGTGGTCCTGTTAGGAGACCTTCTGAAGAGGCTCCATTTAGTGCTGCTCCCCGCCCGACTTTGAGTAGCTTTGCTCCCCCTGGAGATGATCCTAGAGATGATCCCAGCGACCTCACGCCTCGGCGCCGGCCGGTTGGCGTTACTCGGACGACGAACCCCCAGATCGAGGAGACGGTCACCATCAATCTTCTGCCCGAGAAGGAGGGCATGTTCATGTTCCAGCATCGCAATTATGAGATCAAATCTGCGCGAAGGGGTAGTACGGTTGTTCGTCGATACAGTGATTTTGTTTGGCTTTTGGATTGTCTTCAAAAACGATTCGCCTTCCGGCAATTGCCTCTTCTCCCGCCGAAGCGAGTCTCAGGTACGTCTTACGCTGATTGAGGCGCTCCAAATTGCTTGCTCACCTTTATCAAGTGAATGGTACTCACCTTTCAGCGGATTCGAATTCTTTCCTGGAGAAACGACGCCGTGGACTTATCAGATTTACCAATTCCCTCGTTCGCCATCCTGTGCTTGGGCAGGAACAGCTGGTGGTGATGTTCTTGACCGTGCCTACCGTGAGTATCTCTGAAACTGGCCTTGGCGAAGACATAGCTAATCCCAGTGTAGGAACTCTCTGTCTGGCGCAAACAGGCCACCATCTCGGTTCAAGATGAGTTCGCCGACCGCGTTCTTCCTCCTGATCTCGAGGATTCATTGCCCTCCGACCTCAATGACACGCTCGACACGGTCCGCAGTGGAGTGCAACGGTCAGCGGAAATCTATATTAACTTATGCACACTGCTCGAAAGACTTGCGAAGCGGAACGATGGATTGGCTGCGGACCATCTGCGATTCTCCTTGGCTTTGCAATCCCTGACCGAGGTCACCAAGGATACCTACTCGGTAGATACGAATGACGTTCCATCCCTTAACGTGGGCATTACCGCGACCGCACGGCACCTGTCAACCAGCCAAAGCTTGCTGGAGGACGAGGCTCGGGCATGGAGTGCGGGCGTGCTGGAGGATCTGAAACGGCAGCGGGACTGCTTGGTGAGCGTCCGCGACATGTTCGATCGACGGGATCGTTATGCCCGTAACAATATCCCGCAGCTGGAGCGGCGCATTGAAACCAATGAACGTAAACTGCAAGACCTTCGGGCACGACCGTCGGGCACCGTGAAGCCCGGTGAGACGGAGAAGGTGGAAGATTCTATTTTCAAGGTCCGTGATCATCCCATTCTGGCCCATTGTTCCGTATTTCAATGTGACTCACCCGATGATCGTGCAGGACAAGGAAAGCATCGTGCAGCAGCATGCACGCGGGGTATTCATCAAGGAGTGTCTCCGAGACGAGCTTCTCCATTTCCAGCAAAGTCAGTACCATATCAGTCGACTACACCAGGACTGGAGTCAAGAACGGGTCAAGTATGCCGAGCTGCAGGCGGACAACTGGCGACGACTGAGCGACGAAGTGGAAGGAATGCCGACGGGAGAGTAAAGTAAGCTTTTGGAGGCATTCGGTACATAGAACCTTTGTTGAATAGGCGCGGGTTCCGCCAGCCGAATCTTCGTATGATTATTTGCTTTTTTTTTTGTCTCCATTTCTCCACCCTTTCCCCCGGAAATGTTCGTCTCGACCCAATGTGCCAATACGCTTTGGAGGGTTTGCAATTCGGCTGAGACAGTGTACGTGTCGTTGGTGGCCTATCGGGTTTTCTGTGTTGCATACTAATTCCCACCCCGATCCCCCTGTTTCGTGAAACTATATATGTTTTTGAGTTGGCTTGTACGCAAGTTCTCGGTATTTGTATAGAGTTCGTATCTTTTACTTCTTTTTCAATAGGAATTCGGCATTTACCTCAAGCCCGATGACGTCCGTATACGGGTCCGTGATTCCAGAAGCTCCACATCGAATGGGTTAGTGGAGACGGAATGGGGAAAATTACCCAATCATGCCATCGATCTAGAATGCCAGGGCTTGGCAAGTCGCAGGGCTGGCCTTTTCTGATCTTGGCCGCAAGCGTCCCGTATATTACAGACCGGGCGCATATGGATCGACAGGGTTTCCGCTTCATGCTGTTTTGCTATATAATTCGATACCTGCGTCCGGCAATTTGATTATTTTGGATTTCCGGTGATTGATATAGATATCCACAATCCCATTTCTCTTCTCATTCTCCTTCAATTCCTAAAACTCAAACAAAATTCCTGGATGTTCCTGTTTGCCAAGCGTGGGGCGTGCACTCAAGTCTCGGCTGACGAATCCCGCTCTCGTCCAAGGAAACTGAACTTCTAGGCAAATCTCATATTTCCTCTTCATCTCGGCCAAGAGTCTTACCAAGACTTGTCGCGCCCGGTTATAACCCTTGGTACTTGGTCTTGGTATTCTCGTATTCTTTTCTCTTTCTCTTTCTTCCCTTCTCCTTCCCTGCGGGAAACGGGCTTATCTATTAATTGATCCGCCCAGCCACTTCCATTCTGCCCACCTCTCCGCTCCTCGCGCACGGCTACGCTCGGACTTCCATTCGGATTTGCAAAGAGCTTGAGTTACATATCCGAAGATTAAAACCAACCGGAGATTTCTACCCAGTCGACGCGCGCGCAAGACCGTTTTTCAGCCCTACAGGGCCTATAACGCCACGGCCCACTCTCCACCCCCAGAATCTTTCACCAAGGCATGAGGAGCTACATGAACCAGCGACGGTCGAGGCGGAAATCTATTCGGTAATTGAGTTCTCGTGGTCCGAGAGAAGCTCTGAAAAGGAGGAAACACAACCAGGACCTGAAAGAAATCGAAACGCAAAAACCCAAACACTTCTACACCGCTATTGTTCCTGAAGTCGTGACACTCGATTTTACAATATGGCGTGGGACCATCTGGATATTGATAGGCCGCATCTGGCGTACATGATCCTGGGTGGTTTCACAAGCCTGTTCATGCTGTGCTCCCTCTTCGTGAAGGAGAAGCTCTACATTGGCGAAGCTACTGTCGCCACGCTTTGCGGTATTATTTTCGGACCGCATGCTGCCAATTTATTTGACCCCTCATCATGGGGAAATGTCGACAAAATCACACTTGAGTGCTCGCGCATCGTTCTGGTTGTGCAATGTTTTGCCGTCGGAGTCGAGTTGCCCAAGGCGTACATGGAACGCCACTGGAGATCCGTAGTTTTACTACTTCTCCCTGTCATGACTTGGGGCTGGCTGATCACAAGTCTGTTTATTTGGTGGATGATTCCTCCGCTGAACTGGCTCGAGAGTCTGGTATGCGCCGCCTGCGTCACGGCCACTGATCCGGTCTTGGCATCTTCCGTCGTCGGTAAGGGCAAGTTCGCCAAGCGAGTCCCGAAACATTTGCGTGATATTCTGTCCGCAGAGTCAGGCTGTAACGATGGCATGGCTTTCCCTTTCATCTATCTATCTTTTTACATTTGGAAATATCGACCCGATGCCAATACCGTGTCACTCAATTGGTTCTGTATCACCATTCTCTATGAGTGCGTCTTTGGTGCCATTTTCGGATTTGTTGTCGGTTATCTCGCACGCCACGCCATCAAGTTCGCTGAACGCAAGGGCCTGATTGATCGAGAGAGTTTCCTCGTGTTTTATTTCGTCCTGGCAGTGTTCTGCGCAGGCTCTGGCAGTCTGCTGGGTATGGACGACCTACTAATCGGATTTTCCTGCGGCGTCGGATTTAGTAATGATGGTTGGTTCACGGAGAAAACCGAGGAGGCACATGTCTCCAACGTTATCGATCTGTTGCTCAATTTAGCCTACTTTGTCTACTTTGGAGCCATCATCCCATGGGAGGACTATAACGTTCCCGATCTCGGTATTGTTCCGTGGCGGTTGGTGGTTATTGCACTCCTGGTGATTTTCTTCCGCCGCATACCCATCATGTTGCTGATGAAACCATTTATCCCCGACGTAAAAACCTGGCGTGAGGCTCTTTTCGCAGGGCACTTCGGCCCGATTGGTGTCGGTGCCATTTTTGCTGCAATTCTGGCCCGAGCTGAATTGGAGCACGATAATACGCAGCCCGTGGGTGTGGCTGAACTTCCCAAACCTGGGGCGAATAACTACTACGTAGTCCAGCTCATCTGGCCCATCACAACATTCATGGTCATATCCTCGATCTTGGTACATGGCTCGTCGATTGCTGTTTTCACTCTCGGCAAGCGTATCAACACCTTGACGGTTACGCTCTCCTACACCCAAGCGAACGAGGAGGGTCCTTCATGGATGAATCGGTTGCCCCGTGTTTCTTCACTCGCCAAGGGCTCCATGTCTTTCCGGAAGGCTGATGACTCAGAGGAGGAGAAACTGCCGGAGTACCCCCCTGGAACATTGCCACCCATTGGTATGCCAGGTAATTTCCTTCGCCGGGTGCGTGAAGACGACACCGATGCCCAGACTAGCGACGCCGCACGAAAGCCTGTTCGTCGACGCCGCAAGAAGCACCGTAAGCATGATGATGTCGGTGGTCCCATCAGCGAGTCTGCCATCATGCCCCTGAGACGACCTGAACTAGACGGCTCTGAGGCGGAGAAGGAAATGGAAGAGCGAGATGCCGTGGAACGTGGTGCTTCTCCGCCCAATGCTGAGCGGGAACGGTTCGGCCGTGAGCCAGAGCTTGAAGTTTTCCAAGAGGGTCACCATATGGTCATTGAAGATGAAGAAGGCAATGTGCTCAAGACTGAGGATACCCGCAACCTCACCCCGGAACAACAGGCAGAGCATATCGAGGAACAACGCCGACGACTCGAGAATGACAGGTCCGGCGAATTTGCACACTCTCAGAGCAGGCCTCACGAGAAGGATGAAGGCGAGGAGATCAAGCAAGCCGTTGATGAAAAGATCGGTCACCCAGGTGAAAAGGCCCGCAGCAAGTGGACTTCCTGGACCGGCCTTGGAAAAACTCGGGTTAAGGACAAAGACGAAACCAAGCCTACTGCTGAAGCTCCAGCGAAGCCTAAGCACCGATCTGCCCACGCCTACCAGTTTGGTAACACTATTATTGTTGAGGACGAGGATGGTGAGGTAATCAAGAAGTACACCATTCCTTCTGGAGACAAACCTGCCAAGCCGAAGCCGAATCCTGAAGCGCAACCTGGACCCTCAAACCGGCCTCCAATCCGTCGCGGTCTCACACGCATGGGTACTTGGCTCGGCAGGGAAGAAGAAGGAGAGGCATCCGGCCAGAAGAAACAGAAGCCTACTCCGAGAACTGAAACTGATGACTGGACTACCGATGATGGTCTGCGATTCACTCTCGCACAGAGCTCGGATGTCGACTCCAACGGTATCGGCCACAAGGGTCGTCGTATGAACAAGCACGAGTTCTTCCAGCAAATCAAGGGCTTGGACGCCAAGGCTCGCCGGGATGTGGTTCAACAAACGGATGCGCCTTCCTCGGTCAAAGAAGTAGCCAAGGAGGAGGCCAAGAAGGAGGAAAAGACAGAACGTCGTCTGTCTGCGGTCGCCGCAGCTGCTGCCACCGACACAATCCCCGAGACCGAGGAAGAACTCGAGTCCGAGTCTGTCACCGACAGTCAACTCAGCAGCGAGGAGGAAACCGACACTGAACGACCAAACGTGGCTGCTTCCATGGCCAAATGGACCCGCGGTACCTCCGCTCAAGAACGTCGCAGCAACCTCAGCCCTGCACCCCCTCGTGCCCGTGTCCGCCGTGACTCCGATGATGACGGCACTGAACGTATCCCTCCATCTGCACTGCGTCAAGCTGCCGGTCTGACTGCCCCACCTCGCGAGAGGGACGATGACACAGGCGAGACCCCAGCTGAGCGCCGCCGTCGTCTCGCTGCCCTCGGCCACAGTGGCGATACCGACTCCGAATCAGATGGTGATGACGATGCTGTTGAAGAAGACTCCGACAGTGAAGACGACGGTGAACCACGTCTGATCCCACCAACAGGCAAGATCCAGTTCGCCAATGATCCCCGACCATCCGACCCATCCAGCGTTGGTGGTGAACAATCCTCCAGCTCTGGCTCCGGATCCATGTCTCGACCCACCCCAGGTCACCGTCCACGCGTATCCTGGGGAGGTGAAAAGGGTCGCTAGACACCCTTTATTGATTCGCATGACTTTCCTACTCACCTGTAAATGACCTGTAAATGATCTGTGATGCTTACAGATGTCTCAACTTCCATCCAGTACATTGAACATCAAGTTTTGAACATATGTCTTGCCCTTGCTACTATTCATGTATCCTTTTCTCATTGCTGTGCATAGTACTAGCCCTTCGGGGCATAATTGTCTGATGAACCTCATTTGTGCTGGCTTGTGACCATGAACATGGACATGATGCCTGAAGGTTTATTTCTTATGGGTCATATTGCTAGAAGAGGTTCATAAAGATTTGAATACATCCAAGGATTGACTTGTCAACAGTTCTCTTGTTCCAATAAAGGCCAACCTTAAGCTACCAGTGGACACTGATAAGGTATAAAATGGTGCAAAGAGTGTACCTAGTTCTAGTCTCATATAAATGCCTTTTGGCACGATGTCAAGCAAACCGTTTAGGAAAGGGCTTTTTAACTGCCCACCTGGGCAGGTGTTTGTGCGAAATCTGGGCCAGACGATCTTGTTTTTGGCACTTTCCTCGCCCTCCAAGTCCAACGCCTGGATATACGAAATAGCGTATTAGGTTATATCTTCGTGTGCGACGACAGCAAGACCGACTCTCGTATCATGTGTCCCAATATAATTGCGATTACTTTGATAACCTGTCCCCTCCCCCTTTCCGGAATACTCCAAACAGTATGTCCACTCGCTATCTTCGTTGATCCGGGCAAGTTGCCGCTCGAAATCATTCGTGGTGGCACCATAAACAGTCGCTTTACCACCTTGTCGTTTCCTCAATCGATAGACACAGGCTAGAACCGAAACGCAGATTAGAAGTTGGATTGGAGAAAAAGTGATTTCAGGTTCACTTACCTATAGCCAAGAAACCCCGGGCAATTTCTGTTTGGCCGCGTTTTTATTTAGTAGATCAGACTCGGGCCTTCTTTTCAGCTGCAGATCCATCTAGCAAGTGACCCCAGCTTCTGCTTCCATCACCTGGTCTAGCACAGCAAGAAATACTACATATGGTGAAGGAACTAAACATCCGACACCATGTCCTCCGGGATATATATTCTTGGGATCGTTGAAACATAGTCGTTTTTAACTGTTAGTTGCGATCTGTAATAATGATATGATCATAAAAGTCTCTACTTCCTACTATCGATGTTATTACCTTCACGGGTAAGCTTTCGACACTTTTTTTTCTATTATGTTTTCCATTAAGTAAAGATTTATGATGTAGTGCTAATAACTGTGATATCGTGAAGCGCAATCCCGTAAGCCTTTAATAAATCAGTGACTCTCTATAGACTTGCGCGCTTAACTTAATCTAGTGCGGCTGCATGCACTCCACGGTCCCGAATAGGTTTAGTCCCACTAATGTATATTAGCACTTCATCATCCATCAAGGTTATTTTATCTACTCTTCGCTGCCAGGAATTGCACCCGGGCGATGGAGCCATTGAAGTTGATTTCAGCGTTTTTGCCTGATTATCCTTGCTTCCAAAGTTATTTGTCTGAATGTTGGTTTGCGCAGATTTGTAAGAATGAGTTCATTTGAAGGCTGATTTCGTTTTATTGGGAAAAATAAGTCCAAAGCTTTTCCTCTTAAATTTTGACTTTACAATTTATGTAAATATCTCATTGACCCCTGTTTATAGAGGTCTAGTTTGTCTCCGCAACATTGTAAACCAGCTTCTCGCCGCTAACCTTATCATTTTTAAGAAGCTCCAGTCCTTCAAGAACTCCCCGCAGACCGCCAGGGTTAACCTTAGGAGTGTGCACCTTGATCTTACCCGAAGCCAAGAGTTTCTCAGCGATCTTCCACCATCCAATAGCGAACTCCTTGTTTTCAGGCATAGCAGGCCAGAACCGGCCAAACTTGTCGAAAGCTTCGCCAACAGCGGTATATCCCAGAGTCATATGGTTGTTCACATTCTCCCGCTTGACACCAACGGCAAGCAAAGCAGTGTAGTCGCCACCGGTGGTAGACATAGCAGCATCACAGTACTCCGCACTGCTCTCAAGCGAGATGGTATCGAGCGCAAGCTTGATCTTATCATTGCTGGCGGCACGGATAGCGGCCGCGGAGTTGGGGTCCTTGTAGTCGAAGACCTCGTCGGCACCGAGGCTCTTGACGAGATCGAAGTTTCGGGGGGAGCAAGTGGTGAAGACCTTGTAGCCGGACAGCTTGGCAAACTGGATAGCCAGGGCTCCAGTCGCGGTGGAGCCGCCGTAGATGAGGAGGGGCTCGGGAGTCTTAAGGGGCTCGGTGGGGAGGGCGAGCTTCAAGGTTTGGTAAAGCGATTGGCCGACGGTTGTGATGCCGACACCGAGAGTGGCAGCTTGCTGGAAGCTCAGATTGTCGGGGATAGGCATCTGGAGATCGCCCTTTGCGACAATGTACTCGGCGAAAGCACCGTCTTCAAATTGGTTGACGTTTCCACCGTGGACGAAACCGCAGATACGGTCGCCCTTCTTAAATGGCTTCTTGACGTCCTTGCCGACCTCCACGACCACGCCAGCGTAGTCGCAGCCGATCAGAGCGCCTGGTGGGGACACATATTCAACGTGCTTCCAATCAGTTGGGTTCAAGGCGACAGCCACGGTTTTGATGAGGATGTACTCGTCACGGAGAGTCGGCAGTGCGCGGTCGGTCACAAGGCCCGCCACCTTGGGAGCTGTGACGACGACGGCTTTTTGGGTGGTCATTGTGGCTGTTCGAGGTATGGATGGAAGGGGAGAAAGACAAAAAATTGTTATAGCGACCAACGTTGGACAGGGGGTTGTGGAATTATATAGTCGTGAGATAATTGAAAAACTCAATCCAATTCAATGGAAAACGACGGAAAGTCAACAACGATTGTCTTCATCATTGCACCGATATACAACTGACGCTAAACCTAAAGTAGGGAGCAATCTAGCCGTATCTGGGTTGATCGCCGCATCAAGAACCAATAATATGGAATTGTCGAGCTATAATATATGGAGCCTCTTGGAAACAAGCTTAATAATGTATTCACTCTGCCGAGGTTGAAGAAGCTTATAAATCATCCCTTTCAACCGCAACTGTGGAGACTTCATTCTCGAAAAATCCATAAGTCACGTGATAATATAGAACTCCTTATACGTCATCACTCTTTGAATCTTCGTCAACAATGGGCAAGTTCAGCTTTTCAACTACTGGATTCTAATTCTGCGTACATATTATGTATCAATCAGTTGAATCGATACAATTCCACACCACGGAGCTTCTATGCTTTACAACACGATATCCGATACACTAAGACCTTCAAATTATAACTCAAAAATTTCTATCAAGCGAAGCTCTGCTTCTTAACGGTCACATCCCACTCAGCCTTGACTTCTTTATAGAATGCGTCGTCAGTAAGGAGATCCCACGCAGTCAGAGCCAGCATGGTTCCCTGCTTCAGTGCGCGGTAGTATGCGTCTTCGGTACCCGTGGCCGCAGTGAAGGTTTGGTGGTGGACAGAAGTTTCGGCAGAACAAGGGACAGCGTAGTATGCGTGGATACCCGGGCATTCATATGTGACATTGCCTATGCAGAGTTAGCAATGATTCAAAATTCATCTGTGAAACAATCTTCCTTTACCAAAGTCTGTGGAGCCAGGCTCAATTCTGTGAATGAATGGAATTGTTTTCTGGCCTTCAATGCTGTTTGTGATCTCTGCGTAGCGGTTGCAAAGGCTCTCAGTAACTATAGTATCGGTGTACATGTTACCTCTGAAAGACATTAGTTCTGTAATCAAAAGCAAAGTGGGTTAAAACGTACTCAGTGACATTTACAGTGCATCCGGTAGCTGTGGCTGCAGCCTCGAAGCAAGCAAGTACACGCTTTGAAAGAGCCTGGAGCTTACCCCGGGTGGGGCTGCGAGCAATCCAAACACACTTGGTGTAGTGTCCAATAGTGTTGGGCACAGTGGGTCCTTCAAGGACGACACCGTGAATTCTCTCCTCGGGGAGAGTCTGCTGTCTCAAAAGAGCAATGTTGTTATAAGCGGCAACTGCGGCATCGAACGCATTGATTCCAAGGTGAGGGCATGCAGAGGCGTGTGTTGCCTTTCCGTGGAACTCAACGACCCACCGGAGCATGGCCAAAGAAGAAGCACCTCCAAACGAGGTGATGCCTTCCTCAACAGCATTTGGCACAATCTGCTGAGGAGGCACAGGGTGTCTATGATATGTCAGTGTATTGATATTCCAGGATAGGTTTGGATACTGACGCCATGACAGCGGCATCAACCCCCTTGAGAGCTCCGGCATTGCACAGGACAGCCTTGCCACCCTGGTTCTCCTCAGCGGGACAGCCAAGGAGCTGAACACGGCCCTGGATACCGTTCTGCTTGATAGCGGCTGTAACACCGAGGAAGGCAGCGATGCTCGTAGCGGCGATCAGGTGGTGGCCACATCCGTGACCAATGCCAGGGAGAGCATCGTATTCTGCGTTGATGCTGACAAGTCGGCCACCCTGACCATAGAGAACTTCAAAAGCAGTCTCGACGCCATAGGCTTTGCGAGTGACCTGGAATCCTTGGTCTTCGAGGTACTTGCAAATTGTGTCATGGGCAATGTACTCCTCGAACGCGATTTCAGGATTGTCATAGATCTTTACTAGCATTAGCATACAGAAGTGAGCGATTTGATAGATTGGTACACACATGCTTAATAACCTTTCGCAGATCGGTAGAAGCGGTTCCAACCGAAGCCTCGACAATCTCTTGGATGGCCTTCAGTCTGTCGATACCCGTTTGAGGGCTCACGCTGGAGGCGTCGGCAATGGAACCCATTTTTATGTGATTGTTGATTGATCTTTTGGTATTGTTGGATACTTTGCAAGTTTATCTGCGAATTGATGGAAATGAAAGAAGTCATGTTGGATGGGATAGGGAACATTCTTATAGACTTGATGTTGTCCTATGAGACTGACCCTCAGTCATAGATTCAAGAAGTCCATGATCTGCTTTCCCCAACTCATGGTATAGATTATCGCAGGCTAATTGCAACTTCGCCAAAAGTTATAGATAATCGGCTAGAAGCAACCAATGAAGAAGCAGCTTTTTGTTTAAGGCTCACTTATCTGGTGGCGTTATCGTCCCTTATCTACGACTTCGGCTATATAACCAAACCAACCAACCCGCATCCATTCTCCAATGCGCTTCTATTTGCTTTTTAATACCAAATTACCTCTCTCTTGTACATGCAATTGAAGTGTTGACCAATCGGTTGCCGACGTGTGACTCCATTGTTCGTACCTTTCCCCCACAAACAGCCGAATCCGCGAGCCCCATGTCTGGTCTGAACGGGCCGCGCAGTAGAAGTGGTAGGTGAGCTAATATTCGGCTATCGGTGTTATAGAACATGTTTTGACGGTTTAATCGCTTATCAGGATGCTGGACATGCCGAGCTCGCAAGGTCAAATGCGATGAAGCTCGACCCACGTGCGAGAAGTGCATCAAGCGAAACAGAGAATGCGATTATGAGCCCCGGAAAAGAGCCCCCCGGGGAAGCGGCCAGAGAACCAGCAGTCTCCACCTAGCGATGTACTCCAAATCCGAGGCGATCGCGATCGCTCCGGCAGCAACGAGCGTTTCGCCAGCATCCACGCTCGTAGATTTAGATTCGGACTTGCCTTACGGAATCAAGGCTGCAGATTGGCCACTTCCTCTCACAACTACAGATCGGCGAGCACTTGACCATTATGCTGCTCACGTTGTTCCTCGGATGATCTTAAAAACGGCTAGATGGTCATCCTACTCATATGTGTTATTTATGTGCGCGAAGCATTCGCTCTTAGCACATCTTCTTACTGCATTCTCTGTGAGAGATATGGCCAAGGAGAATGAAAATGAGCTACTGACGATAGCGATGGAACACTATCAGAAGGCGCTGTCACTTTTCATCGAGCATCTGTCCGCCCCACATGTGACCGGATGGATTACATTTCCAGCTCTATGGTTATTCATAGTCTACGAGCAAACATATGGAGATGACCCCACTGTACTACAAACACATCTTCGTGGGGTGCGGGAGATTATCATTACTCACGGAGCCGCAATTTTGCCGGGATCCTTGCACAATGAAGCTAATGCGGGTCAAGAGACTCCACCGAAATATTGGGTTCCACCGCAGATGATCGACCGAATGGCATTGTGGACTATCCACCATGACGCTAAGGCATCTACATTCGGCCTTGGGGCTAGTATAGTGTCCCTATTGGATGAGCATTATCCCGGCGCCATAGCGAAGATCTGCAAAAGTTCTACCAATGCACTGCAGGATGCATGGGGCTCGGATTATCCGGTCCAAGAAGAGATTTGGGACATGCAGATTGAAATTCTGTATAGCTTTGCGCATGATGCAACGATGTTACGATATGAACTGTCCGACATCGAGAAAGAAAGCGGTCCCATAGACCCAGGCAAATTACTTTCATTCAGCCGAAAATTGAAGGAGTTACAGGAAGTATGTTCTATCTCAAACTGACCTCTTTAGACGATGGCTGACGTACCACAGAGAACTTCCAATTTATGTTCCACAGCCCTATCACGCAGAATTGAAAGAAGCGATTTGCTCTCAAACACATGTGTAATGGCAGCAGATATTCTTGGCCTGGTCATACGGCATGATAGACTACTATATGAAAACCGGCTATCATCAGTCGTTTCTCAAGTCCTGCAGGTTTGTCACAGTATCTACGAGTACGAGGGGGACGGTTATCTGTGGCGAGCCGCGTGGCCAATGTTCGTGGCTGCATTTGAAACAAAAGACCCGATACACCAGGCTTGGATTCTAGAAAGATTCGCCGCTCTTCAAGCTGGTGGCCAAAATATGCGACGAGCCTATGATTTGTTAAAGGCTGTGTTTATGGATATGAGAATCAATACGCAGCCCAAGGATTATCTAACCTGGATACGAGATGAGCGATTTCCAGGTTTCGTGATATAACATATGTGGATTACGATTATGAAAACATTCAAGCCAACCAACACTGTTGACTCCATTCTTCTAATCGAAAGCACAGACAAATAGGCTTGCCGAGATAATGTAAGAAGAGATAGGGCTGCACTAGTGTACTTTTAGCTTTTAGGCTCTGGTACTTCATGCTATTGCCGAGTCATTATAGCCGAAGTTGAAGGATATCGGCTTTTTCAACCAATCAACCCACTTAATCGATACTATTAACTCAGCATAAACTTATCATCAACCTGGCCACACATTCGCATAACTTTAGGAATGCAATACAGCGGTTAGACCATGCCCAACACTTTGGCCACTCTATTTCCATGCCGCCACAGATAACAGCTACCTAATCTCTTGGATAGTTTCCCGCTATCTTAATCCCCTCAACCCCAGAGTCCTCTTGATAAGATGGGAAACTATTAGAAGATAGGGAAACGTAATGCACCTAGCTAACTGGTCATTGGAGTGAACCTTCAAGCTGAAGCATATAGTATAAAGTATAAAGCAATGTACCAGAAACATGACTACAATCAACATCATTACTACAATGCATTAGCCTTTAACCTTGGAATTGACTTCACATTTTGATACTACATTGAACTATTCTTCACCATGGACATAGAGTCTAAGAAAACCGACCTCAAGGCCCCATGCGTCAATGTAGATGAGGATACCGGCATGATTGAAAGTGCACAGATTGAAATGTGCAGAGTGTTAAGAAAGATTGATACCAGGTAAGACACCATCCTCGAAATCATTCCACAAACCTAACAAGAAACAGATTTCTACCGCTTCTCGCCTTTTGTTACTTTTTGCAGTTCCTTGATAAGACTTCTTTGGGATACACGGCTCTCCTGGGTATTCGTGCTGATACTGTATGCATTTCATTCACAAATCATAGATGCATGTCATCTCGGTCACGGCTAACATATGACAGGGTATGGTTGGAGATGAATATTCCTGGATCAACTCCATTTTCTACTTTGGATACTTCCTTTGGTCTTTCCCGACATCTTGGTTGATTGTCCGCGTTTCCTTGGGGAAGTACCTTTCAATCGTGGTGTAAGTTATCTCAGTGCCATGCATGCGCAATACTAGATACTTACATACTGTAAAGCGTTGCTTGGGGTGCTGTACTTGCGTGCCATGCGGCATGTCATAATTATGCCGGTTTCATGGTTGCCCGTTTCCTCCTCGGTATAATGGAGTCATCCGTCGCACCCGGATTCAGTTTCCTTACAGGAAAGTTCTATAGGCGAGAGGAACAACCCCTTAGGTAAGTCTCACTCAGTTCACCTTCTCCTGCATCCAACTAACTTCTATAATAGACACGGTATCTGGTATTTGGTATGTGCTTGTTATACCACTAAGTGGAAGACTACTCACGAGTTTGGAACAGGGCAACAGTTTCGCCGGCCTTTTCGGGGGTGTTCTCGCGTATGGAATCGGACACATCCAGGCTAGACTGTATTCATGGCAATATCTCTTTATCATCCTCGGCTCGGCAACATCTGCCTGTGGAATCGCGTTGTTCTGGCTCCTTCCAGATGGACCTGATACTGCCTGGTTCCTATCGCCAATGGAACGTGTCACTGCTGTTGAACGTACTAAGGACGTGCACCAGAAGGCT
Organism: Penicillium sp. S1602; assembly: GCA_023626355.1. Classification (NCBI taxonomy): domain Eukaryota; kingdom Fungi; phylum Ascomycota; class Eurotiomycetes; order Eurotiales; family Aspergillaceae; genus Penicillium; species Penicillium sp. S1602. The sequence goes on along the minus strand of JAMAGW010000015.1, from coordinate 472,970 downwards.
GGCTCGAAAGAATTCCAGATGTACCAGGTTTGGGAAGCGCTGAAGGATCCTCAATCTGGCTTCTTTCTTTGAATATGCTTGGTTGTATGCTCGTTAACTCTGGACTAAGTGCAGTAAGCATATATGGTTGAACCCACGAGGTTAAAGCTGAGACTAACTTTAATGTCAGTTCACAGGTATCATCATTGCTGGCTTTGGTTACTCCGGACTCCAGGCGTTGCTGTATCAGATGCCTGCTTCTGCGGTGCAAATCGGGTTGGTCATTATTACCTCGCTTTGCAGTAGCTACATTCCGAATTGCCGGTGTATCATGCTTGCCATTCTGTGCTTAATTAGGTACGTCCTACCCCTAGCCCAGTGTGCATTATTTGCTAATGCATTTCAGCATTGTCGGAGTCCTCTTGGTATATCTCCTCGATGACAAACACATCCAGGCTAAATTATTTGGCACATCAATTATGGGAGCTTTTGCCTCCATTTTGCCTCCATTTTGCCGATCAGCATGTCGATGGTCTCGTCTAATGTTTCTGGGAGTGCCAAGAAGACTACTGTCAGCGCTATGTTGTTTCTTTCTTACTGTATTGGCAACATTATCAGTCCACAGGTTTTCTTGACGAGGGAGGAGCCCAAGTATCCGGTAAGCAAGATCATCATCTCTTCTGATGGAATTATTTGCTAATTCGAAGATACACTAGACTGGTATCAAGGTTTGTCTTACTGGTCTCTCTCTTGGGTTCGTTAGTGCAGTTGCTCTTCGGTTTTACTTGCAGCACCGCAATTCTCTTGCGAAGGCCAATGCTGTTAGCTATGAGTCAGAAAGCAGTGAAGGCATTGATCAAGATCAGGACAAGACTGATAGGGAAGTTCCGGGCTTTATTTACCTGCTTTAGATAACCTTTGCAGCAGGTATAGCGTGTAGTCCTTGTGGGACTAGATATAGTATCTGTTTATTTATAAAATCTACATGTCAAGGCCCAGGAAGAAATTGGGTGGAAACCAATATTTATGTTAAATTGTATCTCATAAATCTTTTTTTACATGATATCATCCAATGTAGGACCATAGCCTATCCAAATAAAAAAAGAGAATTTTCTTCTCAACTCCGAATTAAATCCAGCTTACTCAGAAGTTTCAGCGCTGTGCTCGGCATGGGCAGCAGCAGTCTTCTCGCTCATGGCCAATTTGTCACCTAGAACCTCAACGTCACCACGCTCGGCAGCAGCAGTGCGCTTGCTGTCGTGGGTAGTCTTCCAGGCAGGAGTACCAATGTAAGGAATACCGTTAGGATCCTCGAAGATCTGCTCCGTCTCCTCAAGAGTCTTGCCAGCAGTCTCAGGGAACATGAAGAAAACGTGGACCCACATGGCAGTGAGGAAGACACCGAAGATGATGTAAGTCTGCCAGCGGATATTGGCGAAAGCAGAGGGAACGAAAAGACCCAGCGCGGTGTTGAAAGCCCAGTTGGCAGATGTAGCGAGAGCGACGGCCTTTCCGCGGACGCGGAGGGGGTACAGCTCGGGAGGGTAGACCCAGGAAACGGGGCCCCAAGTGGGAGCGTACGAGGCAACGAAGAGGTATGTGCAGGCGATGAGGGCCTTGGCGGGAGCACCACTCAGGCGCATCGACTCTTCGGGAGTTCCATCTATACCACCGGGGACAACGACACCATAGGCAGCCATCAGACCGGCGTTGGCATACATCCAGGTCATCATGAAGGCAGCACCGATCAGGAGAGTAGGACGGCGACCCCAACGGTCAACCCAGATCAGGGCGGGGATGGTGGTCACGACGTTGATGATGTACTGGATGGAAGAGGCGAGGAGGGTAGCGTTGCCAGAGTAGCCAGCCATAGTAAAGACATAGGTGATGTAGTACATCATGACGTTCATACCGGTCAGCTGGGACCAGATCTGCATAAAGACACCAATGACGGTGCGGTTGAGCATCTTGGGCTTGAAGAGTTCCAGGTATGAGACGTCGGCGTTGTGGCGCTCGAATTCGCACATCTCGCCAATCTCTTGCATTTCAGCCAAGACGAAGGGGCTGTTCGGGTCACCCTTGCCGTGGACCAGGGTGAGGACTTGCTTGCATTCTTCCCAACGGTCTTTGCGTGCGAGCCAGCGGGGGGACTCGGGGAGGGTGATCATGCCAAAGAAGAGGAGGATAGCGGGGACCATCTGGATACCCCAGGGAACACGGAAGACGGCGGTACTGTAGGTAGTGGCGGTCTTACCACCAATGTAGGAGCAACCGAAGGAGATGCTATAAGGTAACAGATGATTAGCATGACGGATTCGCATACTCTATGCCGTCTGGGGATTTGACATACTAGTACATGATCAGAATACCCCAGGTGATAGCCCACTGCTGGGATCCGACCAGGCGACCACGCTTGGAGGGAGGAGCAAGCTCAGAGATGTAGACAGGAACCTGAGCAGATTCCATGCCGACAGCGAGACCGTTGATAACACGGCCACCAATGAGCATACCCATGTTTTGAGAAGCGCAGATAATAGCAGAGCCAATAACCCTAGACAACGGAATGTTAGTCATAGCTGATATCGAGGGTCAAAGACGGCATTCACGTACCAGATAACACATCCAACCATGATAGAGTAACGACGACCAAGACGATCCGAGATAAAACCGGAAATCAAAGCACCAAGCCACGAACCAGCGGGCATAGCAGCAGTGACACCACCCTGAGCCAAAGAACTCAAACCACTACAGTGAGAGTCATCGGTGAAAGGAGGACCCAAAGGTCCGTGATTGAAATAACACTTGTAGGCAGTCGTCTCTATAATGGCGGACATCGACGAGATGTCAAAACCAAACAGACCACCGCCAATGACGGCGATGGCCGCAATGTAGTAGATGTTCCCCGCAAGAGGCATGATGGGCAGTCTGGTAGACTTAGATCCCAGATCTTTGTATTATGGGGTAAAAAGGAAACACAAGAAAAAAACCAGCCGATCGACCCAAGTCCGGCTGTGGGAGGAAAGGGGCATTTAAATAGATCGGGGAGTATTGCATATGACACAGAATTCTTGTTATTCTTTTTTAACTTTTCTTTTATTACCTTTTCGACCGGTGGCTTCAACATGGGCCGAAACCATAGACAGCCCCACCAGGAAATTGGCCTGGAGACTTCATTTCGGATAAAGTCTGGGGAGAAATCGACAACACTGTAACGTTTCCGGCGAGATGTGCCAAGACCCTGTTCGCGTGCCCTGCGGGGGTAATTGTATGTGATTGGTTGTATATGGTAATATGAATCCACATGTCAGTATCTCATTGGCTGGAATGGGCCGATCTCACGAAATGGATCCGGGGAATCGGCCACGAGGAATGCCTATTCTAGACCGAACAAAGGATGGTCACTCAGTGATTCAAGCCGTGTTCGGTCGGCTTATTGTGTCGGCTTCCTCCCGGAATTTTGCTCTGCATGGGATGTATAGATAAGCATGTATTAGACACGACAATTCGTTGGGTCAATAATTAGGTATAATAAGGTAGAGGGTCTCTACCCGAAGACCCTAGAGGAGAAATTTTGTTCCTTGTTCCAACATCATGCCACAGACCCGAGGTACCAAGATGAACAGAATGCAACAAAAAACAAGGCATTGGTGTAAGCCTATTTCAGGAATTGACTTGTTCAATCGATGACACGACTCGCGTACAAAAATTAAATTGGCGCATAGTCGAAATTAACCGGTTCTCCACTTGGTCTCTAAACAAAATTTTCCATTGGGGTCTGGAGAGGCAGTCCGGGGCCCCAATGGACGGGCATTTACCCAGAACGGGACGGATTTGCACGGCATCCTACGGCACTGAGTGGTCGGCGCACGCCGAGAAGTGGAACTCGGAGGGGTCTTCGGGTTCCTTACGGGCCTTCTCCGGTTCAGCCTGTTTGTATCCCGTGGACCGGCGCCCGAAAAGAACATAAAAAATGAGAAAAAATATTTTTGCAGGCTTTTTCCCATCAATGTTGGGCTGGTCGGTCCCAGCTCAGGTTTCGGTCTGTGTGGGTCCCAAACAAACCTCTTACGATCCAAAGATGGGTAAATGGAGTGTCGGGTTGTTCCATATTGTCTCCGCGTTCTTCCATGCGGAGGTACGTCGGGGTTGACTACGGCCACTTTCGTTCACCGGAAGTCCATTCCCCAGACATTTCCTCCGCAATTCACATTTCACGCGGGGAATAATCCATGAGAGATTAAAGAGAAAAACCGAGTTTCGCTTAATATTATCACGCAGATCCCACTTCTTTGAATTGAAAAAGTCTCAACAAGCCGTGTGTTAGCACGGCCCGCCCGAATCCCGATACATTGTCAGCTCCGTTAATTGCCCGAGATTTTTACTGGAGGAAGAATTGTGGCCCTACTCCGGATAAATCCATGATGTAATTGATTATGGCGTAAATAAGCACTTCCTGCGGTTGAGGCTTTTTTTTTTTTTTTTTTGGCGCCTCAAACTCTGGACCTTCTGGATGCGACGCAGTGGCTGTTGAAATGGGCGCGCTAGGGTCGAGTTCCCGCGCCTCCTCGTCATGGTGCACGGATCCACTTGAAAGAGAGTTTTGCGTTCAGGAGTACACGCCTGGAATGGAACCATGGATCCGCTAATTAGCAAATGCACGGCCTTTGTCGGCAGTTCAGCAAGTGTTGGGGGGTAACGTCGAGGGATCAGCAAAAGCTTGTCCAAGTGTCGCCAACTGCCATCCCCACGGGGTTTCCGAGGGCCTATCGACGATGTAACGATAATAATTATTCCTTGGGGTTATCATACCAACGTTCTGCTTAAAGGCCCAATCAACCACTCAGTTTGTGTCTTATACTTTGAGATAAGCCTGATATCTACCCAATGCCCAGAAGCCTGGACCAGTTGCAATTCGCTCTGCATGCCAGTCTCTAAAAATGATATATAGGTGGGAAGGCCACTTTGATTCATGACAAATTTAATGATCGATGTGTTCAAGCACAAACCAAAAACGCAAGCTGTCTGATAGTATTTAATCCCATTACCTCATATAATCCGAGCTAAATAGCACCCGCTCCAAGGAGTACATCCCCCTTCAAATCAGCACATCCACGCTCAAATTGCTGCGGTTTGAAAAACTCCACAGTTGAGTTCCCATAAGCCAGTCCAACCAACGTTTTCCCTGTTCAAAGTCAACACCCATCTTGAAACAGGATCCACCATAATTTGAAACTCACCTTGCGGATTATACCTCGGCCATCCAAACTTCTCCAGCCCATGCTCCGGATCACTAGCAAACGCCACCCAAGCCGAAGCCATAGAAATAGAGAATTCCTTTTCAGCGTCACTATCCGAAAGCCCACTGACTGTTTCTGTGTTTCCGAATAACACCGGCAGATCAGATCCATGATAAGTCCCGCTTCCGGGATAAAGACGCAGGTTTTCCCAGTCACCAAAGTATCGAGCTTGCCATGCTGGAACACCATGAGCTGTCCTAAGTCTCACAGTTTCACCGCTCGGGCACGTAAATGCTGCGAGGTTGAACTCATTCCAGGATCTGTCGTTCACTGTGATGTTGCTTGCGTATGCGACGAGGCGGTAGAAGCCAGCTTCGTTATTGTTGCAGGTTACCAGATATGGCTATAAACTTAGCATTCCGACGGCTTAAACATATATCCATGCATGAATATTATAGAGACGTAATGGTTCAACAAATGACTTACCAGACGTGCGAACTTCCCTTTAGCAGATCGTTTCTTATAGTCACTAAAAACCGTTACTTCATCTGCGACTGGATGGAAAGCCGGCTCAGGAACTGTCGCTGAGGGTATTTGGGGATAGCTGTTGGAGATGTTGAATATATCTTGCCATGGTTTCTGGCGCATACACTCTAGAACCCAGCCCTGGTTCTCAGAGCGACCTCCACATCCCAGAGACGTGGATACATTATAGAAAGCGTTTGCTGACTGTTCGATTGTATTGGGTATGTAGCTCAGCGCAGTTCCAGAGTGAGATATTAGTCCGCTGACCAGGGGGTTATGCGCCCAGGCGTAGGAGTATAAGTCAACTGAGGTACCACCGGCTGACGATCCGAATATGGTGATGCGGTTTGGATCTCCGCCGAATCCGTTTATGTTGCGGTGGACCCATTCGATCGCCATGCGTTGGTCGAGAAGACCCACGTTCTGGGGAAGGTTTGGGGCGCCTGAGAAGCCAAATATGTTCAATCGGTAACTTTAAAGTTGTGATACCCGAATTATTAGTTATATAAGTTCGTATTCAAAAATATATATTAGGGGCTTTTTGAGCTAACTCACTTGATTGTCACCAATAAAACCTCATGCTTTGATGCTAAAGCCTGTCCATCATAATAGGAACTTTCAGCGCCGGTAATAACAAATCCTTGGAGCCAATTGGTGTCAGCAGATGCCTAAAGATCTCAGTTGCAGAATGCACTTACGTCCACCATGAATCCACAGTAAGACCGGTTTCAGTTTGGAAGAACCAGGCTTTGTCCACATGTTGAGGTACAAGCAGTCCTCACTTTGAGGGCCGGGCTGTTGCAAGAATGCGCTTATAAGTCTGGACGCTTGAGGAGTCGATCCAGGATACCATGGAAGTGTGTCATTTTGACAGGGGCAGTTACTATTATTTCGTTAGATGGCGCAGTCACCAATGGATTTTGATATTTATACGGGCTCTGCCATAGCATTTGAACTATCAGCGACCACGAAGTCGAGGGCAAAGAGAAGTAGTGAGACTAAAACTCACGTAGGCATCTGCTATAACAGTCTCTTTGGATTCCAATGATGCGGGTGCGGCGAATCGTAGTTGGCCAGTTGGAGGTGATGCATATGGAATGCCCAGGTACTCAGAGACATCGGGAAATTGGGGACCAGCATGGCCAACTATCAGTCCACTACTAGTTTTCACAGAAGCACCAACGGGGGATGACCGGGGTGAGGCAAAACATTTTTGACACCAGACGAGAAGAACTGTGCATATTACAAGGACAGACTGGGTAAGCTTATTCGGGCCTGCCATAGCGAGGGATGGTTTTTTTGAAATACAGATTGTGTGAAAATAGTGGATAAGTGTGATATTATAGCATTCAAATTAGATTTATGTGACTCAAGTATGTGTTACTGATCAAATATGTGGTGCTGACTGAGTCTGCATAAACTCCTTGATCCCGGTCAGTCTTCCAAATTTATGCTAATCCCAAGGTCAGCAACATGACTTATGAGGGCTTTTCAAAGAGACGATCCGTTGGACTGTAAGACCATAAGCACGCGACTTCGGCGACATTATAATGTTCCGCGCATTTCAAGTCATCCTTCCAAGACCCTGGTCTACATTGACTGTTTTCAGGGTCGTACATGTATTCCAACGTCAGATATTTGCGTTTTTCACGGGCCAAGTCTCTCAATTCGAATATATTATTATGATCATCATTATTTCACCAACTCCCACTGTGCAATGTATGCCCATGCCATCCCCACACGGCCGCGTTGGGATTCATACTCTTCAGCCGTGACCCCACGGCAATCCGTGCGCTCACCAAACTTCGTCAACACAGCAAGTAATACTTTCTGGCCGGGTGCACCGAGCATCCGAGGATCTACATCCACGTACCAGAACTCGCCACCGCCGCCTGGACCAGAGCCAGGCATATGTCGGAAAACGAGCTGATCGTCTTTACGTCCGTCAACGCCCTTGATCATGAGTAGGAATAGAGCGGGCTTGAAACGCGAGTGCCGCGCCAGTGTCCAGTGTTCACAGATTAATCCGAATTGGAAACGAAGCGGGCTCTGTGCGCTGTATACTGAGATCTCCCCGCCCTCTGGCCGCATAGTCTTGCGGCCAATGCTGTGTTTATCGACATCGCTGTAGGTCTTGATGGGTTTCAAGCCGGTTGGCATGTCAGGGTTGATGACAATGTATTCTTCATAACTGACGAAGCGACCATCTTCACGGTAAAGGTAGCCTGTGTTTTCGGGGTGGTGCTTCAGACCAAACTCCTCGTTTGACATAGAGAACTGGGAAGGATTGTATTTTGGCTCGTAAGGTATGCCTTTACCGTTCACGCAGCCGGAGCCCCAGCATGGATCGACCAGCTTCCAGCGTCCGCCGTCAATCTTCACGGCGTTCCAGGCATGGGTCGTTTTGAACGGTGGTGGGCGTGCGCCAGGCGCTAGAGGGACGTAACCGTAACCTTTACTAGCACCTCCAATTACGACGGCTTCCAATCCAGCTTTCGTGGCCAGCACAGCATATAACCCTGCATAACCCTCGCAAACAGCCAACCCAGTGGCTAGGGTATTTTGGGGAGTGGACGGCTTCACGTTATTATTAAAGAATGCGACGGTATCATAGTGAATATTGTGATGCATCCATGAGAATATGGCTCTAGCCTTGTCGGTAAGAGATGGGAATGGAGCAGTCAGCTCGTTCGCTAACCAGCCCAGATCTTGTGTCGGGAGAGAAGCGCGTGGATACTGGGCTCCCCGTGCGTCTGGACCGGAAAAGTCTCGACACACCAAGCACTCCGTCGTGGAACTAGGAGGCTGTGCGGCGCTTGGGGAAGAGCCATGGAATTTTGGCTTGGTAGCTTGAAGCTTGGAGAGATCTGGACGAGATCCGTGGGGGATTGGGGGAGGCACTCCATTCGGTGAAGAGCTGTTTGCTGGTGTGCTATTCGGTCTCACAGGGAGATTCGGAGTCTTCAACCCACCGAACCCGGACTGTCGAATATTGTCCAGAGTTGTAGCATTTGTAGGAGGGGGTAACCTCCGAGCGGGCAGGCTCGGGCGGTCTTCTTGTTCGTGTTCGTTCGTTTCATCCGGCCCATATGTAGGTGCAACTAATCCGGATGGCCGTCGCACAGGCAGAGGCGGCGGCGCGGGTGATTTCTCAGATCGGATTGAGGAGCGTGTCGGCAAAGCAGGACGTGATGGTCTGGCGGGTGGCGAGGGTGAAGCGCCCTTGCCTCGCAATGAGGATAGCTTCGAGGTTAACCCGTTGGTTAAGCCGTTGAGCCTAGAGTCAGACTTGGATTCTGAGCGCGAGGGCGGTTGCACGTCGATCGGATCTTCTCTGATACGCTTAGGGGGCAACACAGGTAGCTCTGTCTCTCCCCAGGCAGGGGCCTTGATGCGACCGTTGCCAGTGGTGCCAGTGGAATTGACAGACGTTGTCGATGCGCCACGTCCCAGGCTATTCACGGTCGTCGCAGTTGTAGAGTGAGAGGCATCGGAGGTGACTGATTCGATCGATGGTCTCCGTGATTGATCTTCTGTCGGTCTGCGAGGCGGCAATGCGGGGCGCCTCTCGGCGAATTCAGAACGCGCTGGAGGAGGGGGAGGAGGCGGACGGTCCTTTCGTGTTGGCAGCGGAGGGGGGACTTTCGGTTTAGGCTTCAGTTCCGGTCGTGGCGATGGTGTTGGAGGGCGCACCACCGGTTGTTGTGTCCGAGCATCTGTGGGCTTATTTCTAGACGACTCGCCGTCAAAAGCGGACTCGCTCTCATCGTATGATGGTGGTGGCCTGGGAGGTTGGCCGCGATCGGCAGCCGGGCGGAATAACGGTGGCTCAGGGCCCGATGGGTGAGCAGCTTGGGATTGCTTTAAAGCAGCGATCCGCTCTTGAATCGAGCCAAGCTGCGGTTCTTCAGTCATGATGGTCGCACCTTGGTCAGGATAGGCTGAGTGAAGGACACAGCAACAATGTTGGACCTTGGAAATGGCTGTAACAACAATTTCAAGCGCCAGTGGCTTGGCGCGAGACTAACACTCAGCCTTGTTCGGATGGATTGGTGGAGACCCTTAAACCCCAAATCAATAGCAGTAACAGCAGTACGTGACAAGTAAAAGGTCAAAAGTCAAAACAGGCGGCTCGACCTGAATCTGGCCCCAAATGAGGGGCAGGTTGTGCCTCCGCATGAGCCATGGGTCCCGGATCTATATTTGGACCACATCCATGGATCTATATCTGTACCTGCTTGGCAAAAAATATTGTTAAAAGGTAGTATGATTACAAGTCAATATTATTTTCGAATTTTGTATTTCCATGTTGCCTGTCATTTGGACTCCCAAACGCCTGGAGCGGCTGAAAGGCACCCCTCTAGGGAAAAGATATGAAAACAGAGAAGAGAAGACTAAGTATGTCCATATGGATGGATGGGGGTATATCCCCAATGAACACAGAGAAAGGAAAAGAAAAATGCGACAAAAGAAACTGTGAGGATAAGTTAGGCCAACTTCCAGACTGCAGATTTGGTGACAATTCACCTATCGTTCATCATGCAAGCAAGGCCACACAGACAAGAAACGTGGAATACATGATTGGAAGAATGGAAAAAGAAAAGAGAATTCACAGAATGGAAGACCTCAAGGGCCAGGAGTCAGCATCGTTCGTCAAGAGCATCACTTCATCCCATTGTACATAATCGTGAGACCGACTAGAGACTGGGGCCTCAGACAGACTTGTAGAGTAGCAGGGGCTCGCCAACATTCTCAATCTCAGGGATGGTACATTTAAGATCGAATGCCTTGGCCAGAACAATTTTGAAGATCTGCAAGGGTTAGTGATGGGACACAAGATCGAAAAGGGATAGAGACAGACCTTTTGAACATTGATGCTGTGACTGGTGCTGCTGAAGATCAGGCTGGCCTTCATCGCCTTAGCAAAGCGCTTCGCTTGCAAAGAGATCTCTTCTTGGTCTTCCCGGGGGAAGTTGACAAAGTGGTCGTATTTCGTTCCAACCAAGAAGGGGATTGCTGTCTTGTTGAAGCCTCGGCCCTGGCGGTACCATTCCTTGATGGAGTTGAGAGTGCTCTTGCGGGTGAGATCAAACATGAAAAGAATAGCCACAGCATCGTTGCAGACAAGCGGAAGCATGTTCACAAACTCACGCTGGCCACCAAGATCCCAAATGCTAAAAGTGATCTCAGTGTTGCGGATTGAAATGGTCTTCTCCATAAAATTGACACCTGCAGAAAATAAGCTCGTCAGCAAAAAGACTTGAACCGAGTGCATTTTCTTAAACACTTACCCAATGTCTGAATGTAGTCCTCATCCCAGCTACCCTCAACGTACTTGACCATCAGACTGGTCTTGCCGATCTGAGCATCTCCAACCATTCCAACTTTGATGACAACGCTATTCTTCGCCGCCTGCGACGACTGTCCCCTTTGGGCGACCTCCGATGGCTGTGGCTGTGACATGCCATGTCGTTCCGGGCCACTTGAAAAACCAGAGCCGGGACGCGATGCGGGGTGAAGCTGAGGCTGCTGAGTTAGGGAAGGTGATGAATTGAAGCGAGAAGCTGGATCGGCATCTTGAGGATGGTATTCAGGAGCGGAGTGGTGGAAATCGGTGGATCGAGAGTGATAGTGGGCTTTTGAGTCGCTGGCATAACCATGATCGACTCGGACGTGACTAGCAGCTTGTTCGACGGGTGCAGCGACCGCATCGTCAGAGGGCTGTTCAATGTTGACACTGACTGGGGCAGGCTGCTCCTGTGGCTGCTCTACAGGCTGTTCTTGTTCGGACGGAACTGGCAGCGACTGGGGAACTTCTGGCGCCTGGGGCTCGACAGGAGGCTGCTGCGGCTCCGCAACAGCAGGAACTTCTGAGACAGGCTGCTGTAGCGGATCCATTCTGGCGCTCGGGGAGGGTATGTCAGGAGGGGAGAGATAATCTTCCTTGCGTTGAGTACCTGTTCGCAACACGTCCTTTAGCACCTGCGGGGAAAGGAGAGACCCATGTGATATATCACCAACCACGACCAATTACTTGGTCTTAATGGTAGTACAACCCAATGGGATGGTATTTTCGGTATTCAAGGTGTCTTTGAAATGCTTACCTTTGACCGACCGAGGAAGATCTGACAAATCGCCAGGGTCTGAGATTCGGGGGAGTGGGCGCGAACCGATCGAGGGCGGTGTAAACAGAGACCCGGCTCGCACTGGTTCGTGGCGATGATGGGAAGAAAAAGGGGGGAGAAGGAAAGAGAGAAAAATTGAAGACAGAGATGAAATGTTCAATGCAGGAACACGAGGCAGTTCGCGCCCGGAGATTAATTATCTCTGTGTAGACTGGCGATTCAGCTCAGCAACTTCACATAATGCGGGAAACATGGATCTGCGCTAGTCCACGATAGGATTAGCGTGGGCACCGGCTGTCGCCCAAAATTTATTGAAAAACTTCTTATCGCCGGACGAACTTCCCCTCCATTCCAACCCAACCTTATTGCATACCTCTTTGACATTTTCACCATGTCTAAGAGAGCCGCAGATCCCTCTGAGGAGCAGTCTGCTGCCCTCAAGGCGGGCGATCGCCCAATGTTTGACGCTACTCCCGACGAAGTGGGGGAGTTTGAGGACGAATATGAGGATGAGTTCGAGAGCGAAGACGAGATCTTGGAGGCTGGTGTTGATGGTCGCCCAGATGCAGAGCGTGAGGAGGAAGAGCGTGGTAGGTGCTACTATTCTCAATGTTTGGTTCCTGGCATTGCAGTAGTAATTGGAAAATTAACTATTTTGATTGTACAGAGGGCATGGATGTCGACAAGCAGACTTTCATTCCTGGACGGACAAAATTGGCACCCGGAGAGACTCTTTCGCCTGATCCTTCTACCTACGATATGCTCCACACTCTCACCACACCCTGGCCTTGCTTGTCCTTCGACATTGTGCGCGACTCGCTTGGCGACAACCGCAAGACATTCCCTGGAACCGTTTATGCCGTCGCCGGTACACAGGCCGAAGGATCCAAATCGAAGGACAATGAATTGATGGTTCTGAAGATGAGCTCATTGAGCAAAATGGAGCGTGACGGCGAGGACTCGGAGAGCGACGAAGACTCCGACGACGATATGGGTGAACCCATTCTTGAGCACAAGTCCATTCCCCTGGGCTCAACGACAAACCGCATTCGCGCCCACCAAACCCCGTCCCAGTCGGCCGATTACTCGAAGCCCCCACAGACCCTGACGGCTACTATGCTGGAGAACTCGCAGATTCTCATCCACGACGTTACCGCCCACCTTACCAGCTTCGATGTGCCCGGCACCATCCTTCCCCCCTCCGCCTCCAAGCCTCTTTCCACACTCCGCATGCACAAGGCTGAGGGTTACGCTCTCGACTGGTCCCCGCTCCAGCCCCTTGGTAAGCTCCTGACTGGTGACAATGACGGTTTGATCTATGCGACTACCCGTACTGAGGGTGGTGGCTGGGTGACCGACACCCGCCCATTCCTCGGTCACACGTCTTCCGTTGAAGAGCTCCAGTGGTCGCCGAACGAGAAGAATGTCTTCGCCTCTGCCAGCAGTGACGGTAGCGTGAAGGTTTGGGATGTGCGATCCAAGTCCCGCAAGCCTGCCGTGGACGTTCACATCTCCAACACCGATGTCAACGTTATGAGCTGGTCCAACCAGACCTTCCACCTTCTTGCGACAGGTGCCGATGACGGTCAGTGGGCTGTGTGGGATCTGCGTCACTGGAAGCCGGATGCTGCCTCTCCTTCTTCCCAGATCCGCGCATCGCCTGTCGCGTCTTTCGACTTCCACAAGGAGCCCATTACCAGTATTGAATGGCACCCGTCTGATGACAGTGTGGTTGCTGTGGGTTCTGCAGACAACACTGTCACTTTGTGGGATTTGGCTGTTGAGTTGGACGACGAGGAGAGCCGCGAGGCTGGCCTGGCCGACATTCCCCCGCAGCTCCTTTTCGTTCATTATATGGATTCTGTCAAGGAGGTGCACTGGCAGGCTCAGATGCCGGGTACCCTGATGGCCACTGGTGGCAGCGGATTCAGGTACGTTGATATATACATCATTTGGATACTTGCAATGCTAACCTTTTGTTTCTTTACAGTGTATTCAAGACCATCAGTGTCTAGATGAGCGACCAAGTCTACTTGTAATTACCCTAAAAGTCATGTGTGATGTCCTGCTCATATACCATTCGAGCACCGTGAAGCCTTGCTCGTTAACGATTTGGAGTTGTAGCCTGTCATATAGAAGTGATGGAGCAATGAATAAAATTATTCCCTTTTTACATACACTCGAGAACCGTCTATAATTCTTCTACATTCTCAATTTGAGTCACCTGGGGATCTCAAAGTTCACTCCTTCAATCAAGTACTATAGTCTACATAGTAGTCAATACCTTCTGACCCAAGCTAAAACACCACCAGTCTATCCCACCAATCCCACAGCGGAATTACACACTACTAATTCCGCATCCCCGGAACCAACCAAAATCAAAACAAAAATAAACAGTAACGTGGAGGGGGAGGGGCAACCCGCTGCAATGCAAAACATGTCCTAGTGCGTGCGAGTTACAGCTACGCCCACCCGCCGAGCTCTGAGTAGTCCGGCACGAGGTACTCCGGTGCATCTCGCGCCATAATTACACCAGGTACCGTACTTCATGTATTGGTACTCGCCCGTGGTAATATGTAAAGAAGCCCTGGAAGATGTGCTTGTGCATGAGTACCCTGTACATGGCCTGAGTGTAACTATCGAAGAGCCGGGTGGTAATTTTGCGGGTTAGCTCGGGGATGTACATCTGAGCATGTAGTGGGTACGGAGAGAGTTGTTAGGGCCAGTGCGCTATTATTCGGCGCCTGGATGGCCCCGAGTCGGGTGCGACATGCAGGCTAGGCCAGTCGGTTCTATGATCGTGTACTTGGCGGGTTTAGTGGCGGGTGAGGGGCGGGTTTGGGCCAGTAGCGGTGCTGGTAGCTTGCATATACTTTGGGAGGCTGCGGACTGTTGGATGATCGAGGGTCGATCGATTTGGCTTTGGATTTTCTCGTTTATTGTTTTCTTATTTTGTGGCGAACGAGAGCTATGGTTGTTTATGCTGTGCTGTATTTAGCGGGCGCGTTTGACTGTTTCAGATACATATTATGGAGAAGAAGTAAAAGGCACATAGGATAATGGCCCACTACTGTAGATCCTACGCAGAAAGGAATGATGTGAATGCAAAATGTCGCTTGGGGGCGGATGTAAGTTTGGCCGAGGTATGACATGCATGGATTCGGGAGACTTTGTTTGCGAGTCGGATGCTCGTCGCTTCCGGTGGTACTGAGAAATATACTGTAAGATTACTACGGGTGTTTCGTCTGTGGCGTTGAAGGTCAGACAGATTTCAGCGTGGTTGTACTTGTGTTGCATGGAGACGGAGCAGTTTGAGATGGTTTCCTAGGTTACTTTAGTCGAATTTTACTCAGTCCACGGGTGGACACTTGATCGGATTCAGGTACCATCTGTGATCATTTTGCTAGTTACCGTGAATAAAACACTAAACCCCCAGCGTGGATACTGATCATGCATTTTTCTACTAATTTGCAGTTTCCACACTCCAGTGGTACATAGTCTGACCTCACTGCTTGTATACTTACCCACCTGCGGAAACCGGCAAAACGTTAACTGAAAATACCTCGGAAATAATACAGAATACAACTAATGCACGACGAAGCAGACCGGTCAATCACATCAGATCTAGCCGCTCTCACCATCCGACGCCTGCACGTTCCGTGGGGTGATCATGCACTACAACCAAGTAGAGTTCGACCTGCTGCAGATGGCCAGGCCAAGGCACTCATTCCTGTATCGGCATTTCTCCGTTGGAATTCACCGAGAATGCTATCAGGCGCAATGGCTAGGATAAACAACTAGACGCGTAAAGGAATAGCGCCAGAGCTACTGGTTTTAGCAACTATCATGGTCGTGCTCTTATCGGGCAATGTCGCGATCTTCCGTTCCCTATCAGTCACCGGTCAATCTCCAGCCTTGAAGCTTGAAGTCTACGATCCACTTAGTTTGACTTAGTCGTATTTAGTCGTATTTAGTTCATTTGGCCAATTTAACAGTCGTTGCGTTATCGTGGGCAACCAAGATATGCATTCTTCAAGTGACTTTTTGTTTTCTTGGGCTTGTCTTAGCGCTCGCTCTGACCACTTTCTGATGCCGATCCCGCTCGATCGCCCCCAACTGCGCATATTATTGTCTACGCATGGTACTTGCTGTTGCCACTGTAATCTGTATGATCGTCTTCATGCATTGAGACTGCTGTAGGTCTGATCATTTGCGATCATTTGATGTACTGGTCGATGTCATCCTAGATCATCCGATCCTATTATTGGACCTTCTGATCGCCAACGCAGGGATGCAGACGCCCCAGTGAGCTCCTAGCTTAATCAGCGCCTGTTTTCACCCAGGATTTCAAACCTACTGTAGAGAGCAAGTTGAGCTAATTGTTTGGGTCATTAGTGCATGCGTAGTGGACAGTGCGCAATTGTGACATCCTTCGTCGCTCCTGTAAATAGAAAATGTACTTTGGATCGCTAAGACGTAGGAAAGATTCGATGTCAAGTTACACAGTGTGGCTGTTGAATCCAGCTTATCAAGCATCGGGCCTATCCGCACTTGCAAGAAATCCCGCGCGCATCGTCTAAACCAATTGGGGACCTCAGGCGACCGCCGCTTGTAGTTTCCTTCGCATCGCTATTTTGGCTAAAGTGGAGCGCCATTGGTCATGGCTTGCCGTCTAGACTTTGTACCCGTCGCAAATCTCACAGAGTTTCAAGTTGAATGGGACGCCAGGAGAATTAGTTTGATGCAATCCGTCGTCGGGCAATCACCGGCACTTTATTGCCGGGCTTGACGATGTAGTTTGGCAGCCCCTGGTGTCCCTGGATAAATGATTTTGCAAGATGACAGGATTTCAGACTGGTGCCATATTCCCATGGCACACATATTACGTAGGTGTTTACAATATTCTGTTGATATGAAAAGCCCACACACTACTATAGAAAAAGTGTTACATGCCAGAAGGTAAGCGGCAAATCGCATGTCGCGTATCTGATCGACCCGAGCTGCACATCAAAAAATGGCCCGGGCTTTGCCTGACAGGATCAGTGGAATCCTTTTCGAATCCACCGCGTCTCCATTGGCGGGACAGCGGACCTTCGCCCGCCGACGTTATCATCACAAGTGGATCAAAACTCACAAATGACGCATAAGGCCAGCGAATAGAGCCCCAGGGGTATTTCATCCACACCCGAGCGCCAGGGGCGAGGCAAAGATCATTTTCTTCTGCATTGTACTGCGGGCCCAAGCGAAACGCCACGACCCTCTGAGGGTACTGCTGTTTGCAGGTCCACCGCAGCGCTAGGAGTGCAGACCTAGAACAAAATACAACGTCTGGTGAGCTCTTCTGCAAGATCAATTTTGTCCGACCAATCACCTACAAGGCACTCTGTGGACTTCTTCAGAGACTCGATGTTTGAAAACAGGGCGGCATCTACTCCATAAGGGTCGCAAATTGCACAAATCAGGACGAAGTAACAGGACGCCAAAACGGCGTGAAGTCCGATCAGCCCATAAATGGGGACTAGTGGATCCCCCTTTTGCTGGACTTCATGCCATCGTGCACAAGTGCGAGCACAGGCCATGGGGCGATCAGCCCGTTGCAGGACCGGGATGCGTGCATTGGAGCATCGGAGTATTTCTGCGGCATTAGTAAGGTCACACATCTTTGTGGATATTATGACCAGGGTTGCTTTAATTGCCTTGTTTGGAATGTGAGGTGGTCCTTCCATTCGCTCAATCTATACGAAATTATGGGCTTTGTTGGCGTACCGAGTTGCCAGCGATCACCCGCAAAGCGCGGTTACGCAATAACATTGGATTCGGCTCAACATCTTTCTCTAGCAGTACAATGACGCAGGTGAGTTTTTCTGGGAATTTATTGAGACAGGGGGTGTGAATGGGTTTTATTGGTCAGGTTGGTTGTGGCGCATTGATGGTAAATGCAAAGAGTATAGTGCGCTCGGCCTCATAGAAGATTGAGATTGGCTAGTAATTGACTTCGGCTCTTGGACCTGCATTGTTATGACAACGGATGTTTGTGTCAAGCAGAAAAAAAAAGAATACTTATGTCATTTGAGTTATCTCATTGAGGTTGGAGGGTACACTGAATACACGCAATTCTATCAAGGTAAACCCATTGAGCACATTTCCACGCCATATCATATTCCTCTGCTATACTTAAAGTAACACGGGATAAAAAGTCATCTCGATCGTGCAGATTAAATTGCTCATGTGGCATATACTCGGAATAGTGTTGCCGGATTTTGGAGATTAAGCCCGGAGTAATTAGGCATTACCACATCCCGTGACGCAGTTGGAGTCGTTTCATTTGTCATTAGACCTTGACTCACCTCGGGTCACCTGCAGCTCTCTCAGGCCGCTAGCAATCTAGTCTACTTTAGTGTGCATGCTCGGGTCTGGGGATTCTGCAAACGAGACGTCCGTGCGACTGGATTCTCTTATTGAGAGTCATTTTTCTATAATAAGTGTTTGTTTCTTGAAAGCCAAAGAATCCACAATTCTACCGGGGGATCCCTAGTCTCCGCCAACATCCGAAAAGTTCGGGTCATCCCCAGACAAAAAGAACAATGAAAAAGAAAAAAAAATGGGACCAAAGGAAGCCCCAAAAAAAACGGGCGAATAGTGGGATCGTCGGGCACGGTAACCCCAGATCCAGCCGCATTTCACGACGAATGGGTCGTGCCAATTGAATCCGGGGTGCTTCCTCGTTCCGTGCGACCAAACTCAAACCGGCGTGGCTGCAACGTGCCAAGTCAGAAGGCCTCACGAGGTTTCTAGAAAGAAACTTTAGGGGTTGCCTCTTGTCTACCTGTGCCACGAAGTACGGAGTACGGAAGCTTCAAATCTAGCCCTTTAGCCTACATTCTTTCACAAAACACCTTGTAGAGTGGCAAAAGTTGCCAAAAACAGCCCGACCATTCACAAAGCCAAGTTTCTCTCGTCCAGACATTCCCGTTTCATGGCACCGATGGTCACCCCCTTGAAATCCATAAGTTGATCATGGAAAATCCCCCACACGAACCCTTTTTTCACTTTGGCTAAGTCCTTCCCCCACAAAAATGGCGCATGGCCCTCCCTTAAATTGGGCCTTTTAGCGGATCCTTCCGCCTATCTCGATTGGTCGCCATTGACCTCAGCCCCCAGCCTCGAGTGGGTCTCGATGGGTACCTGGCCACATCATAGACCGCAGCCGGGGCTTTTGGCTGTCGCAGGTTTTCCCACCTTTCCCAACCTCGCTGTTTTGGACCGTTTCATTGCCGATCGGCGTCACGAGGACCCGGGATTGTAATCGTCCTTGTGTTGGGGGGATTTCCGAGTGGCAGGGGTTGTAATGTGCTTGATACGTGGTCCAAGGGTTGGCTTTTACGGGATGTGAGGTCACATTTGGGGACTTAATATTGGTTTGACCATTCAGAGCTACCGTGGAAACTTACTGCACAATCAGGAGAAAGCTGTGCTGATAGATACGTAGGCGTGGAAGGATGACTTGACTATACATACATACATACCACCGAGGAGACCCCGAGCCACTTCGAGGAGCCTAGACTGTCACTCCGAAACCAAGTGTCTTGATTCTTGACTAAGCCATTTACTCTGCTCTAGATCAATATACGGTATTACATATGAGAATTATGGTCATTAGTCGTCTAGGCTTCCATTTGGAGTCATTCTTTTTGTTCCTTATCGCTGTTTCAGCTATTCCCGTCCTCGGCTCAAACCCCGGAGTAACCAGGGAAGCCAAATTACTAGCGCCGCGTTGACTGGTTACGCCACTAGACCCAAGAAAGCAACTGCGTGGCGGCCAGTCCATTGGAGCCAATAACACGCATCGATAACATGAGCCAGGAACTGGTGGGCATCCGGTGAGCAGGCCGTGCGTGGTCGTAAGATTCGGGGCTACGCCGCATTCAGTATCACCCTGGGTAATCGTAGTCCGGTTATTGGCGCTTCTCGGCCGTGTGGGAGAGTGGATCACTGATACTGTATTGGAGTGTTAGAGTACATACTTTGATACTTTATGAAATGGTAATCGAATCATCGTAAGTGACACTGTTGGCTGACTAGTGTTCTTGGACTCCTGGAAGAAGATTAGAAATCCGTGCGTGGAACGTGGGGGGAGCTGTACCTGCACCTACGGGTCCGTTTCTTGCGAGACCGGGGCGCGTACCTCCATGTAATTTAATCTAGTACTTTGTAACGGTGTAATTAATTTAATTACAGAATACATAGTGGGTTTAGTGTATTTGGTGTATACGAAGCTTCCCAAGCCGCCACTTACTGCCACGAACCACCGGACCACGGGTATGTAACTACCCAAGACCCAGGTACCTTTTGGCGTAATCGTTGCTCGGATTCATCTTCTATCACATCAACCTTCAACCTTCTATCTTCTTCATCTCTTCACACTCACCTGTCTTTTTCTTTGTCTTGCTCTTGAGCTTATCTGCCATTGTCCGCTATCTCGGTTATCTCCGGATCTTTCCACTCGCATGCTGTAGCTGCGAAAGAGAGACTTTGAGCTTCGTGACTTTGTGACAGGAGGCGAATTATCATTCTAGTCAATGGATGCTCGGGAAGCTTGAGATTCCTCTTCAACTTCCTGTTGGACTTTGTAAGTTTGTTTGGGGGTACTGCGACCGTGCTGCGCAACCCGTTTATCATGGTTAACGCCGGTTGCCTTGCTGATGTTGCCTCCCCCAGAACATCCTCGGCTTCCTTACCCACCGGCTGCAGGTCCTCTGAACCTGTTTAATCCTTCCTCCCCATTGTCTCCATTCAAACGTTCGATTGTCTCCATTTAAGCGTTCGAACAAATTCGACGTATTCGACTTCTCCGATCGATAGAAACGTGCTGTACAGCTGCTGTCCCTCTCTGGTGGGTCTTATCCGCTCCAGCATGGTCCCATGAATAGCCGCCCCCGTTACCCTGGGTCCTTGATCGTGATGACTTGGGCTCGACGCACACCAATCCTGGAGAGAAAAAGGAACATGCTGACCCGATGTCATCCGACCGAAATAGTCGTTGATGCGACAATAGTGTAAAATTATCTCGACCGCTCCAATCTCTTTTGTCACTCCGGGAGTGACTTGAGACTTCAAGAGACCCTTCATTCCAGGCTGCGCCTGACTTCCCCTCCCCCGCATTCCCCAATCCACACACTAGGGACCACGGGTGATTCTGGTCTTTTTGAGGCAATTTCTTGAAATTTCCTAGGATGCTACTTGATGCTATGGTTGGCCATAACCGAACCCATAGCCAAAACGTGGTGGATTTAGCCAGTATCAACGAAATCCCCGGAGATATGCCTGGTAAGTACAATTTCTGGTACCAATTAGCCCATTCAACTGCGAATTCTGAACTCGCAATATCGGTAGCTCCGTCCAAGGAGAAGAAACAGGGCGAGGCCAATGGCCAAGCCGCCAATGGAAACATCCCACCCCCCAAGACAGACAAGCCTCGGCCCCATGTCTGCACCACCTGCGGTCGCTCCTTTGCGCGGTTGGAGCATCTGAAACGCCATGAACGTTCGCACACAAAGGAAAAGCCCTTCGAGTGCCCCGATTGCGCCCGGTGCTTTGCGCGCCGTGACCTGTTGCTTCGCCATCAACAAAAGCTGCATATGACGACAACGCCATCTTCTCGTCCGAGAAATGGCCGTCGTGAAAGCACTGGCGCAGCAGCGCCGGGCGGTGCTAATCGGGTTCGTAAGAACTCCATCGCTAACAACTCCTCCACATCTTCCATGCGCCCCAGAGCGAACACAATCAGTCACATTGATGGTGCCGGATTGGGGATCGCTAACTCGGGCAACCCATCTTCTGCCCCAACCCCCTCAGGGCATGCGTATCACCCCAGCCTGGGGTCGCTTCCATCAAACATGGATTATCGCGGTTTCAGCTCCGGTCATACCCACCAGAACGGTTTGGCTAAGATTGAGACTTCAGGATTGCCCATTGACATGTCAGGTGGATTGCGGACAGCCCCCGTGTATGGGAGCTTTGATTTGGGCATCGATGGTATGCTGATGGGCCATGGAAGCACAATCAATCCCGCGCAATTACACTTCGCAGGTTCTCCCCAGGGCTTTGGTGACTCCCCTTCTTCCCCATTCGGCCATCATCCCCATGGCATGCACCCCGCCACGGACCCCATGATGGATGACGAAATGAACTTTGACTGGATGAACGGCTTCGACACGGCCGTGGCACTAGGGAATGGAAACGACTCAGTAATCGACGAGTCATCGCCGTCGGCCATGAGCACAGGTAGTCAGAGCGGCATCAGCGAGGCCATGCTAGATGGCCCAAACCGCATTCCGATGTCTAATGGCTGGCACAACCCATTCCCTATGCACAACTCGGCCTCCGCCAACCAGTTTGCGACAATCGACTTTTCGCCGACCACATTGAACGACTTGGGGATTCCACCGGAGACAGTATCGCCCAAGGCATTGATGGCCCAGAACCCGTTTGGAGAGACATATGCTACCCCTCCATCCATGACTTCGGTCGGCCAGCCCATCGTGGGGGGGCATTCGCAGAGTATGTTATCATCCTCTATGGCAACAAGCGGAGAATCTCCTAATCCTCTCAACGTTCCTTTCCCGAATAGTGCCCTACGAAATCAACATTCCCCACTCTCAACGGATACATTTACAGACTCCACACGACAGGCTCTATTAGCGAGCATGTCGCAACCCACTGGCTTCAATCACCGCAAGTATTCTCAACCCGCAAGTGGACTCCTAAACAGCCGAGAACTATTCGCCCGCTCGACTGGCTTCAACAGCTCCGGTCAACTGCCTAGTACCTCCGATTTGCAACGATATATCTCGGCCTACCTGAACTACTTCCACCCGCACATGCCCTTTCTTCACACTCCGACCCTCAACTTTCAGGCCCCCGAATATACCAATAATCTGCGCACGCCAAGCGGACACCTCAATCTAAGTTCGACTGGTGTTGCAGGTGGAGGAGGCTGTTTGATTCTCTCGATGGCTGCCATCGGGGCACTATACGAACACGACCAAGCGGCCTCTAAGGAACTATTC
This sequence comes from Penicillium sp. S1602, assembly GCA_023626355.1. NCBI lineage: Eukaryota > Fungi > Ascomycota > Eurotiomycetes > Eurotiales > Aspergillaceae > Penicillium > Penicillium sp. S1602. Next base: position 450,035 of record JAMAGW010000015.1, on the reverse strand, counting down.
GAGGCCGCAAAGAAGATGATTCAGCTATACCTGGAAGAGCGCAGAAAGGCCGATATGTCTGCAGCTCTGAATCGTTCAAACATTGGTCGCGACAACTCGGTCCACACAACACCGCTCTGGCTGGTACAAGCGATGCTGTTGAATGTGATATATGGCCACACATGTGGGGACAAGACATCAGCAGACATCGCTAGCACACACTGCGCGGCACTGGTCAGCTTGGCTCGTGCAGCTGAACTGACACACCACTTGGACCCGAAAAATCTACCACAGGACCATCTCACCGCTGGAATTAATGGTTCGAATGATACTGAAAACTGGATGTCTTCATCGTTTAGCCAGCCTAAGGAAAGACGGGACTGGTTGAACTGGAAGGTGGTTGAAGAACGAAAGCGCACTCTTTACGCGATTTTCACACTTTCAAGCTTCCTAGTGTCGGCATATAATCACGCGCCAGCTTTGACAAATTCCGAGATTCGACTTGACCTACCCTGTGAAGAAGATCTCTGGGCTGCCGAGTCTCCCCAGGCGTGGAAGAAGATGGGAGGCCAGACTGCCTCAAAGAAAGGTGTCTCGTTTTCAGCTGCTCTGACCTCCCTTCTGACAGCCAGCCAACGACAGCAACAAAACCAGTCCCAGAATCTCTTCTTCAGTGGTGGCAGCACAGATGATCCAATAAATGCCGAAAACCGTCCTAGCACATTCGGCTGTCTCGCTCTTATATATGCACTTCACAATTATATATGGGAAACCCGACAACGGCACATGGGACGACAATGGACTGCACAGGAGACAGAGGCCATGCAATCACACATCGAACCCGCACTACGAGCGTGGCAGGCAGCCTGGGCAAGTAACCCGGTGCATAGCCTCGAACGCCCGAATCCTTTCGGTGCTGGGCCTTTGTCGGCTGATAGTATCCCGTTACTTGACTTGGCGTATGTTCGACTATTTGTTAATCTGGGTCGAACAAAAGAGGCATTCTGGCAACGAGATTGGAACGGCATGGCAGATGAACTAGCACGTGGTGGTGAGGTTTTCCAACAAATCGACACATCCATGGGCGACGTGCCCCTAGATCCCTCTCTTACTGGGTCACTCGATGACCGAAGAGAATCGATCAATGGTCTAGGGGTTGCAGATCTCGCAATCTCGAAAACGCCAACCCAAGAACAGCCAATGCAGTCCTTGTCAAATGTCTACAATATCGGCCAGTCCAAGCGTGAAAAGAACCTTCGCAAAGCAGCTTTCTACGCCGCTGACTCTATTTCCATGTCGGATCGATTGGGCAACACCTTTGCCGAGTTCACATCAAGGGAACTCCCCATCCAGTGCGCGATGTGTGTCTTTGACTGCTCACAGGTGCTGGCTGAGTGGATCACTACAGTTCAAGAACGGGTCGGGCCCTACCTCGGTATCCTGGGTCAAGACAACCTCGACCTGACCCAGGTGCCTGGAGTCATGTTGCTCGAGGATGAAGATTGCAAGCTTGTGGACAAAATCAAGGAGATTCTTAATAATGTGGAGACCAAGATGCAGCGCCAGGTACAGAATAACAACTCTATGTCTGCGCTGAGTGTTATGCAACGTCTGCCAAGTGTGGTGGAAGGAGGATACGGATGTAAAATATTGATTGCAACGGCAAGCCTATTGGACCGGGCTGCCGTTTGGCCAGGTAGGAAACACCACTACCTTCATTACGAACAATATGATACTAACATTTTACCTCCAGTGACGAAACTGATGGTCCGCTCTCTCGAGGCACAGGCCATGCGAATGAAGGAGCGAGCTGAGAACTCCGTTATGATGACCACCTAATGACGAATTTTTTTATTTCTTATGAATGATTTCCATTCAATTCCCCGCTTTCGTCAGTTTTGTTCTTTGCAACTTCTTCACTTTTTTCTACGTTTATCTTGCCCGGCCTGCCTCGATGGCCTGCTGCTTCGAATCGATATCGATACCCCGATCGAATCTATTATAGACGAATGCCATGCTATGTGACTTTATGTTATATTGATATTTGATATTTGATATTATTCTGAGGCTTCGCGGCGTGTATGCTTTAGGTTGTGTTGTGTGAATGTATCCAATTCTGATGACCATGACTTTTTCAAATCAAGTCCCTTGATATCTGTGGACGATTGCTGTCGCGGTGGCATTATGTTGATCATTCTTCATTTCTTTTTTCTTTCTGTGTCCATTGTTTGATTATGTGGATTAATTCATGTGAATATGGTATGGTATTATTGGATTTTTATCATTCACTGCCAAATCTTGTGTAGATTATTTCGTAGTCTTGATAGTAGGTTACACCACACAGACTGTCCTCGGGATAGATGAACGATAGTAAGCTTCGTCTTTCTGCCCTTCACCCATGTACTTCCGCATATGATCATTGATGCAAATCAGTTCCGACAATCCACTCAGATTGGATTTTTCCAAATGACTGGTTGCCCCAGAGAGGCTCTACCGATTAGCAACACCATGTTCATGTAAATAAACCCCTCATATGCATGCAGCATCGGACGCAATGTCATCCAAAAGCTTTCTATCAACCCAAGTATCGTTCAAATGAAGAATGTGAAATGAAAGACCAGCGGGCATACTTCATCTCCGATGTCTAGCTCCATACACCCAAGTGTAGTCCTACTGGTTCCGGCGACTGTCTATAAGCTCTGTTCTGCGGTATCAAAGTGTAGGAATCAGTAAACTAAGCCGCACCATTGTGAATATTTTAATTCTTTCTACATCCAGTAAACTTGATCTTCTCTGTTGCTTGTGTAACCTCATATTTCCTGAATAATGGAGTGTCAATTTTTTTTTGAGCTTTGATAGTTCCTAGGTTCGCGGAAGGGGAACCTTTTTCACCGCTCCTCTGACTGCATCTAGAATCTCACCAGCATGGATGGCCTATATAAATGCTGACTTGCATCAATTCTGACCATCAGAGGTCAAGTGAGAGAGTGACAGGCTGCATTAATATGATAGCCAACTTGACCTAACCATATGCCTTGTTCTGATATCATACTCATAGAAGCTGTAATCCTCCACAAAAAATTTGTAGATGGTGGATTGAGAATGAGCAATGTACAAAGGTTGAGGGCATGGGGCGGTAAATCTACTCGTGTCCTTGTGCCGTCCGATGAGACAGTGAGGTCGTGATGTCTCAGGCAGGTGAAAGGGCTTCGAGCCATGTTGCCCGAGGTTTCACTGCAGCACTGCCTCGAACGAAAAAAGGTATTCGATCTTACTATTCTAGAAGAACCACTATACGTGACTTGTGACTTTACTGCCAAGACAGTGACTTAAAATACGAGAAGTTGGGCGGCCGTGTAGAACCACGAGTTACTGGTTCATCATTCTAAGGTTCGTGATCTCGTATTCACGTACAGAAGTTTAACTGGTACTTCTTCCCAGTACGCTTCCAAGTTACAGAGCATACCAAAAGACGGGCAGCGTTTATGGCACAGTGACAATGAAACTAATATGTGGTATAGGCGCCGCTTATGATTCTCTATTGTATGTTTTACCTGGCGCTCATTATTTATCTGACCCATCTCTTCATCCTTCAACCTGACGTTGTAATGTGTATTTATATCAGAGTTTACTTGTTGCTAAGCCTTCAATGGGCTGACATAGAATGTCTCACCTTGAATCGAGATGGACAAAAGCAAATCTCACAACAGGATGTAATTCTCGATTCGCTTTTGATCAGGAACTCGGAATACGATGCCGGCTTGGGACGTCTTTGATCAATACAATAGGATGCGTTTCAGTGGCTGTATCCCCCACTCCAGGTTATGGCAGTGCCAATATGTACGTGTGACTAATATGATCTATGATTTGAGGAATGTGTATGTTGTTCGTCCACTTTTTAGTCAACTTTACCGGTGTAGACGATTGGTGATTGGATATTGTCGCCTTGAGAGCTGCAGCTGTACGGGTCAGAATCTAGGCGTACCATTGAGGGCAGCTCTATGCCATAGCCCTGCGGTGACAGTGGCCCCATTTACCCAACTTGCGAGCTGAGCAGGTACGGTGAGAAGATATTGGGGCCCTAATTTTCGTATCTGGGTTTTCAAGAATAGATCGACCTCATGACTAGACCTGCTTCTTAAACTGCCGAGCAGTCAATTGGGAATATAAAAGGAAGCTATTGCCGTACTGTCTGGTCTGCTATCCAGTCACAGAAACACATCACAACTCGAGTTTGCAGATATCAAAGCTCCAATCTTCCTCAATACCATCCTATATTTATCCGAATTCCACATCAAGCAAGATGAAGTCTATCATTGCTCTTTGCTCTCTCCTCGCTATTGCCGTTTCTGCCGGCCCCATCGATGCTCGCTCGTATCCCGAAGTTACCTTCGCCTTGTCAAACGACCAGACGGGTGCCTATGTCGATGCTACATTCTCAGCCGACGGCACCGACAAGCATTTTAGCAGCCTTTTTGCTGGCACTTCGGTTGATGCCAGTGGACAAGTAGTAGCTACCTCTGGGCAATTGACTGCATTCCCGCAGTCAATCAACTGCGTGCTCAAGAACAACTGGGCTACTATTACGACATTGACTGCTGAAAAGACCTACGTTGATCTTGACGGAAACCCTAGTGCTGCTATTCCGGTCAACGTGAATGGGGGCACCATCAATTGCCATGCCTAAATATTCATAGGCACATGCGTCCTGATTGCACGGATCAAGTTTTCGGTGAACTCTGATTATATCTTTGAACTTGTATTTACACGCTAGCTAAAGCCAGAATTGGAAATCATCTTGCTATATTTGAAGGACTTATGGGTGTAACATGTAAACATTGAATGTTCTACATTCCGAATTTATGGAATGATTGTTAAAAAAGTCCTAGATAGTGAAGCCGCAGCGTATATTCAAGTAAGCTCAAGCTTGCTATTCACGGCGCATTGAGTAATATATTAGAATTACTGAAATTTGGAGGTCATGAAATTTCTACTCTGTCTATACATCATCCTTTTGGCATTCGTGAGCTCACAATTGTGAGCCTTGATGGCTGCTTTTCCAGCGACAGATGGCTATCAAGGTACTTCATGAACCAACAGCGGGGTGAGGCCTGAGTGCTTCTTTGGGTGTGGACTGAGCATAGACTGAGTGCTCAGTAGATACTTCTGATCAATCTCTAGTGATAAGCGAATGAGCGGAGAGAACTACCCCACGGGCCACAGGTGGAAGTGGTAATGAAAGTTGGTTGATATCGTCGATTTAGATCTGGCCGATCTATTACATAATCCCCCTCCGTTGCTGGGGCACTTCACGCGTTAAGTGCTTTTCGCGTTAGGCGCCTAACTCACCGACAGGAACCCCAGAAGACCACAGAAATGACGACAACCCCTCAAACGGGTCTGTGTCTGGATGCTTCGTCACAGCTTCCGACCGCAGCCCTCAAAAACCAACGCCGCGCAACGGCGCTCTAATTCTCGATGCCAAACCAGCTACGACCCGTCTCCCCGGTCGCTCTCGAAACATGCTCCCCTCCACCTGCCGACTCAGACCAGAATCCGTATGAGCTACTAGGCTCCGATGACGAGCTTGACGATGTGGCCCGTGCTGCGAAGCGCCAGCGAATCGAGAGGCTAGCAGAGGCGTATCTTCGGGGTCGACCTTTGTTTATCGCCTCCGCGGCGCTGCGTGGGCCGTTCGATGAGGGGTGGAAGAATCCGTGGAAAAAGAAGAGGAAGTTCCGTACGAAGTCTGATACGAAGCTGAGCGTTACAGACTCTGGGGTGCGGAATAGAACCCCTGGGACGATTGTTCAGGAGACCGATATACGGAACAAAAGATACAAGAACGATTTGGCGGTCCCCTCTCGTCCTACTGTCTCGGCGTCTCCATTTGTCCCGACTTCGCCGTCGGCGAGTTCTATTGGCAACCGAGCTTCTCTTCCTCCCAAATCAGGACAGAAGAGGCCCTCCGGTACTGCTTGCGCGGAGGAGAGTAGCCGAGCTTCTCCCCGGTCACCTAAGAGGCCGAAAGAGCAGTCCCGTTTGGAAGACGATACTACATTTGCTGGGCCTGGGTCAACAGCTTGGCTGAAGAAGGACAGGCGACGAATGAACTTCAAATCGTTCGAACCGCCTAGTTCTCCAACGCCGAAGACTGATCATAGAGGGTGGGAGATTGGGCCTCGTGCCCGTGAACCGCGCTCTGTGGCTCCGGTATCGTCTCATACTTCTTCAAACTTAGCTACACCCCCGAAAGCCACGCTTTCTGAGCGACTGCGTCAAATAACAGCAGCCAAGTCTTCTCCACAAGGTAATCGATCGCCAGCGCAAGCTCCGAACCTGAGCCCCACCGTTGCTATTCCCTCGCCGACTAGGACTACTTCTCCAAGTGGTGAGAAACGGGACTCATTTCGTGTCGTATCTTCGACTTCGCAGCTTGCGCGCTTCGAGTATAGGCTACGTGCACCTGTCCCGGGTACTCGGTCTGGGTCCAATTCACCGGCTGCAGAAAATATTGCTGCAAAGACATCTAATCCAGCCGATGAAGACCATAATAACGTTGCATTGGAGCCTATAGAGGCAGGAAAGCCTGTTCCTCAAGCAGAGTCGGAAACGACTGGCCCTGGGCCGAGTGAGCCTGAGAAAGCTAGCCGGGAAATAGGCCAAGCGGTACATTTATCGAAGAGCCTGCGATTCGCCAATGATACGGAGGGGACGACCTTTACGAGTACATATTTCCCGACTGCAACAGAAAAAAATACCTACGACGAGCTTCCATCTGCGCAGCAAGTGCTGGTACCACCAGGCTTGTCAGACCGCGTGCCATCTCTTCACTCGACAATCTTGCCTAAGGAAAATTCAAAAACCCACGAACAAACCAGTCCAGATACACAGTTATCTACACAAGCTGCTCTGTTGCATGCACAGAAATCTTTCCAGGATGACTTGGAGAGCCCCGTTCAATACGGCATCACACCAGCCCAGCAGCGCGCAATGGCCAACGTGGGTGACGAGTCCCTCCTGGCACAGGAAACGCCTCTCTTTAGGCCCAATACAACGGAAAGAGCACTACCTCACAGTTTCAAAGTGCCTGAGAACAGACAATCCGAGAAGAGCAAAATGCAGGCCATGAGCACACAGTGCATGATCGATGCCGCTACTCCTTTTACTTTCAGCATAGAGAAAAGACCAAGAGCTTTTCGCTCGATCTCGCCGCGCAAGGCCAGCCCCATTAAGTCACGACCCATCCACACAGCCGAAGCTCCTTCTCCTATCGTTTCATCTCCAATCTCGGTCTTTGACCCAGATTCATACACAGCTCAGCCTCAAGTTGGAAGCTCGCATCCTCAATCTCCACATTCCCCACCACCTGATCATACATTTGTCCACCCATCCACTACAGAAGGCACTTCACTCCCCTTTGTTTTGAGTGGGTCTACACCTACCAATGCGCAGGATGGGCAAGGAGGACTCCAAACCGCGGATAGTTTCAATCTCAGTCAGGCCATAGCTGATGCTGGCAGCTGGCTACAGCAAAGCTTCACATGAAGGATGCCTTGATCTCGATCAATATGGACAATCAACCACATCTGATGCCCACTTCTAGCGTTGCAGTTTGATACACATGAGATAGAATTTGGGAGTTTGTTATAGGTTCTTGGCTATGAGCGTGCCCTTCTCCTGATTCTTGTTTACTTTTTGGCTCTTGATTCCCCCTTTCACATTTTGGATTTGTACAGCGTGCTTTGAGCTCCAGCTTTGGAATATAGGCCCATTACGATTTATGAATGAATTGTTCGTACCTAACGCAATACATCAATGATCTAGTATTCTGTTGTCGACTAGGAACCCATAAGATGGGATTAGGATGTTTCCATATATATGGCAACTGGCAGGCTGTCCTTAACCTTGGAACCCCGTTACCATCAAAGATCAATTCTTGTTGACTTCGCTCTCTTGTTTATCTTTTATGTATGCTGACTTCATTGGTATTTTCTTCAATATTACAATCCAAGCCCTTGGGCTTGTTATCGATAAAGCGTCGTCATGATTTATTGTTGCGTAGGCATCAAAAGAGTAGATTCGTTTTCAGAACTAGGCCCTAGAATGCCGGTAAAGTTTAATCAACGATTTTTTCATATTTATTAATCATTCCTTTCTTCATGATCTTTTGTAGACCAGCCCAGTTGTTCTCTTGTTTACTGGACACTATAGATCCGCAGGAACCAAATGGTCCGTGCACCCGCAGCGGGGATAGCTCCAGGCCGCCTCCAACTTAGCTCCGTCACCAATCGCCGGCCAGCAGCCCAAATGGCACTGACATCAGTATGCTGACTCCCATGCACCCCTGTGCGACTTATCTCTGACTATGTACCCAGTGGAAAGCGTTCAATTTCATCGACGTCTCCCCGGTGAGACTACCAGAGGAGAGCTCCACGCTCTTCGGTGTACGTTTCTCCAACTTGTCTTCTCCCCGTTGCATTCCTGCCCACTGACCCCAAGCCCTTAGAGTGACCTAGCAAGCCTCTGCACTGGCTCCGCGAACCTATTCCTCGGCACAGCCGATGGATTCGTCCACATCCTCTCCTCATCCTTCCGCATTGTGCGCTCGTTCAAGGCGCACGATGCGGGCTCGATCAACCATATGAAGCAGATCAATGGAACATCACTCCTTGTGACTGTGGCAGAGGACTTGTCAAACGAGCCCGTTCTCAAGGTCTGGGCGCTGGATACCGAGAAAAAGGATGGTGGACCGCGGTGTTTATCGACAGTCTCCGTGCAAAACGCCAGACGACAGTTTCCGGTGCGCGAAATCCCTATTGAACCTCAGTCACCGGGGGGAAGTCGAGGACGAATTTCAGACCCACTAACAGAAAATAGATATCGGCATTCGCAGCTGTAGATGATCTCTCACAGGTGGCTGTCGGCTTCGCGAACGGTTCCGTTACCATTATCCGTGGCGATTTGATTCACGATCGGGGTGCGCGCCAACGTATTGTCTTTGAGTCAGAAGAGCCGATAACAGGGCTGGAGATGCAAGATAATCAGGTGACTGCGCTGTACATCTCCACTACAAGCCGTATCTTGACATTGGTTATCGCGGGCCGAGGACAAGGCCAGCCAGCTCGTGTTTTGGAGGATACGGGATGTGCGCTGGGGTGCATGACTCTGAATCGGGAGACCGGCGATATCCTGATTGCCCGGGACGATGCCGTTTACACTTATGGTTCCCGTGGTCGTGGGCCTAGCTATGCGTTTGAGGGCCAAAAGACGTCTATTCGTTCGTTCCACGATTATGTGGCGCTGGTTTGCCCACCTAAAGCTGGGTCTAGCAAACCAGGCAAATATAGCGTCAATCCGGCCGATGAGATCTTTGGAACGACGACGTTCACGTTGTTAGACACGGATCTGAAGTTCATTGCGCACAATGAGACACTTGTGTCGCCGATGAAGCAAATCTTTATGGAATGGGGTGACTTATATCTTCTCACTACTGACGGCAAGGTAGGATTGGTATGTCTTGATATTTGATGGCAATGTCTGACAGTTTTAGTTGTTTCGATATCGCGAGAAGAGCCTCCAGCAGAGACTGGAGATTCTCTACGAGCGCAATCTCTACATTCTGGCTATCAATCTTGCCCAAAAAATCGGCATTGATACATTACAGCAGAACGCCATCTATCGCAAGTACGGCGATTTCTTGTACCAGCGCGGGGACTATGATACTGCTATGCAACAATATCTTCGGGCAATTGACAACACCGAACCGTCTCAGGTTATTCGCAAGGTTAGTCAGATGTTTCTTCTGAGTGCGTATTCACGATGCTGACCGAGATCATAGTACTTGGACACTCAGCGGATTCACAATTTGATCGAGTATCTTGAAGAGTTACACGATCATGGCCGGGCCACTGTTGACCACACAACGCTTCTTTTGAACTGCTATGCCAAGTTAAAAGATACAAGCAAACTAGACTCCTTCATTAAGGCTCCTGGTGAGCTGAAATTTGATCTGGAGACTGCTATTGCCATGTGTCGCCAGGGAGGATATTACGAGCAGGCAGCGTACCTTGCGACAAAACATGGCGAGAATGATATGGTGGTTGATATTCTAATTGAGGACTCCAAAAAGTTTGCCGAGGCGGTCGAGTACATATGGCGGTTGGAGCCTGAAGTGGTAAGTCTGTGTTCCCCAATTGACCGTTCAGATGACTAATTTCACCAGGCGTATGATAATCTCATGAAATATGCCCGTGTCTTATTGACACACTGTCCCGAGCAAACAACAGAGTTGTTCAAGACTTACTACGCCGGCCAATATCGGCCTCGAACACAAGTAGAAATGCCCGCCGAGCCCCAAGCTCAGCCATCAAGCACTCTTCAAAGTCTCGCTGGAATTTTGCCACTGCGCTACATGACTGGTGGATCTGGACTGCAAGCTCCAGCTACTGTGTCGGAGACTGTCACAAAGGAAGAACCAGTTACGGACCCGGTGCCTGAATACGAGATTCCGAAGCCACGAACTGCCTTTTCTGCTTTCGTTGATCATCCCAAGGAATTCATTGACTTCTTGGAAACACTCGGACAGCAGTCCGGACTGACCAAAGAGGCCAAGATTGATCTTTTCACAACTTTGTTTGAGATGTATCTGGATACTGCCAAGAGGGTAAAAGATGCAACCGAGAAGCAAGAATGGGAGACCAAGGCCAAAAAGTTGATCGAAGGCAAAGATGTGAGTAACGCTGGATGTCAAGTATCTGGTACGCTGAATCTAACTCTCGCAGATCCCAATTTCAACATCCAATGTTTTGCTTTTGTCTGATCTATCTAACTTCCGCGAGGGATCTACGCTTGTGCGCGAACAAGAAGGGTTGCGTCTGGACATTTTCCGGTCGTTTACTTCGGCCAAGGACACCCAGGGTGCTATTCAAGCCTTGCGGCGATATGGCCCCGACGAGCCTCAGCTTTACGTCGATGCCTTGACATATTTCGCTTCAAGCCCCCAGACCCTCGACGAGGCGGGCGACGAGCTAGATGTTGTTCTCCGCCGCATTGACGAAGATGGCCTGTTGTCTCCATTACAAGTGATTCAAGCACTCAGCAATAACGCTGTTGTCACCATGGGCCGAGTAAAGAAGTATCTTAGTGACAATATCGAACGAGAACGCAAGGACATTTCTACGGTAAGGAACCTCCTAAGACCTCCATCTATCTCATCATGTCACCCTCTTTTGTTCCATGAAGCTAACGTGACTGCAATAGAATCGCCGCCTCATCTCAAGCTATAAATCTGAAACAGCTGCTAAACAACAAGAACTCGAATCACTCTCCACACAACCAGTCGTCTTCCAATCTCGTCGCTGCCAATCCTGTGGCGGTACTCTTGATCTTCCCACCGTGCATTTCCTCTGCAAGCACTCTTTCCACGAACGCTGTCTCAACCGCGTCGAGGATGACGTGCAGTGTCCTGTCTGTGCACCAGGCAATGCTACGCTGCGGGCTATTCGTCAGCGACAAGTTGACACTGCCGATCAGCATGACCTGTTCAAGGCGGAGCTGCAGCGCTCGAAGGACGGGTTCGGGGTTGTCAGTGAGTTTTTCGGGAGAGGTGTTATGAGATCGCAGAGTACAATGGATGCCTGATATATTGTTTGATTACTCAAGGCCGCTATGGTCAGTTGTACATGGCTTGTGTATGTGCTTGTGTTTGTGTTTGTTGGATACCTCAGCTTCGATTTCGTTTCATGATATTTATACCATTGCTGTATGTGCTGGGATGTGTACTTTTAGCGTATGAATATGCACTTATACAGACAGATAATGTCTGCCGAGTGGGGCCTTCCTAACTGGGCTGTCGCCGCTTTTATGAGGGCGCTCAGGCTCAGGCTCACTGAGTGAAAGTCAGCAAGGGCTCAGACTCATGATCACGCTCAGGCCAGTCACGTGGTGTATGACTAATCCATGGCATGCTCAGAGTGCTCCGGCAAAAACATGATGCTCGGTCAACGGAAATACGCTAAGTCATCACATGATCTCAGCCGTAACTAACTATTGGCATTCGCTACGGAGAGCTGGGTAATACTATATAAATTCTGTCATTTGATGTCTTTGCCTCTGCGGCCCTGTCCGAACTTGGTTGTTGTCATGTTGACAGTTCACTCAAGTGTTGACAATACCCTTAGGCTTCTCCAGTGCTGCGTGCAATTCATCCAGACTGCCAACCTTGATCTGGATAGTGGGGTTGGGGATTACTTCACCGTGGTCACGACTCACCATCCTTCAGACTTCTTTCAACTTAGTAAACGAATGAAACGCTTGGGGCCCTGGAGGGGGCTAGGTATTAGGAAATGCACGTGGTTTGGGGACTTGGAGCCTTGGAGTATGGTGACCCATTTCTAATCAATGGACCTCAAAAATGTGCTTGCTAGCGTGGAAAATTATGCGTTCGCTTAGCCATAGCAGCCACCAAATACGACCTTGTAAGGTGCGTTGTTCATGCCGTGCATCAGAGACGCAGATAATGTCGAGCCCGACGAAAAGTGACTGGTTGCTGGGCGGATCAAAATATGGTTCACCCATTTCGTTCTCCTCAATGCTTTCTAAAACTCGTTAGTGCCTGCAGGCTTAATGTGCTTGGTCATATGTAGATGGTGCGGGGAAGCCCACTGGTTCCCAACGAACCGAACCATGTCAAGAGGGCGGCTAATTCCATTGCTGAACTGGCTGGAAACATGATGCCGCTGCATAGCGTGCACGGACCTGATGTTCGACAGCTCCGATGTCGTGGTCCTGGCTGATTGGATGCCCCAGTAGTTCTGGTAGTTTGCCAAGGTCTGGCACGTATGCAGAGCCTCATTCTCTTTTAAACACGTTGCTTAAATGCGGGCAAAGAGAATGCTTTATTGACTTAGTGTACGGAAGGAACCATGGATCTTTTCAGTGGAGTAGCTTCAGTATTTGCGGTTTGCGGTCAACTGGAAGCATGCATTACAAGCCTTCGTCAATTATACAATACTTTGAAGTTCGCGAAACGGGACGTGCGACAGCTGATAGAGGAGGTTTATATTTGTCAAGGTCTTTTTGGTATCTTCAACGATGTCACACGCCCTCTGGGCAGCGGAGTGATGGCGTTGGCTCGCGAGAAAAACCTTGATGCAGCATTGCAGACCCAGGCCACTTCGGCTCTTGAGCAAATCAATCACATTATGACCAAGTTCAAGCCGCTCATGGAGGGTAGCAGCCCCAGCTCATTTGATGAACTTCTAGCAAAGGTTCGGTGGCATTTTACAAAGCAGGAGATCCAAGCTTTAATGAACACATTGAGTACTGTGAAGCACAGTCTTGGCTTGCTTTCTTGTCTTTTGGCACTGGAAAGCTCTCTCGCGAGATTTTTACGGTCAACAGCGAATGACAACCATGATTTGCTGCTTAGTCAGATGTGAGAGACTCCCTAACTAGCTGATCACGCATAATATTATCATGGCTAAAGCGGTTTTTCCTGCAGAACCACATTAAAAAAGATGGTTCATCGCCAGAACAAGTCTTTGAAGAAACTGGCCAAGACGATGAATGATACACTTCAAAACGTCCACGAGTCACCGCTGATATCCAACACAGAATCGATGATCGTCATCATTAAAGAGATCCAGAAAGTGCCCGTCGCTGGGGCACGAGCAGTTATCGCTCGGGAAGGGCGAAATAATTCTTCACGTGTTATGACCCCAACACCAAGGGCTCGCGATCCCATAAGCATACAAAATTCAAGGAGTATAAGACTAGGCAATACGCGATTGCGTTCTGGTAGTCGTGTGCCTAGCGTGATAGCATCGCCACACAGCCAAGAAACACCATATCAGGCGGGTGTGACTGTGTCTCGCGAGCGTCAAAGGACGCGCGATTATGGAGATGGCAATAGAGAACATTATGAAGGGGGCTCATCTTCATCTTCCATCCGGAATGGCAGGCATAGCCACATGTTATTCGTTCCCAACCCACCTTTCACTGAAGCGGATTGGGACAGGAGGAAGCGAAACAAGAGTGACTCCAGAGAGAATCTTTAAGGTCATGCAGCAGGTATGTGGGCAGGTGATTATTATCGATATAGAGCTTGACTCATCACTGAGCGGAATGCAGAGTTACTACAACTATTGGTGTCACTTTTGGGTCCTAGACCTCTTCAAAACAAGCACAAAGCCTCACCAACCTTCCTGTTTCCTCGGAGATCGTGACTAAAGACTTCCAATTCCTCGCAAAAGAAGAAGCATGGTCGATCAAGTTAGGACCAAAGGGCAAAATATGCGTATAAGTCAAGGTGGAATGATACAGACTGAAGAATAGCACGCGAGGCTCTCTCCATAATCGTGGCATGGCCGACGGGATTAGTCATTTGCACAGCTGCTCAACAGTGACGGGAGGGACGCAGGTTCACTTTCATGAGTATTCGTAGCATCTTCAAACTCTCTCTTTCGAATGTGACACAGGGCTTCACCTAGAGCCTACTGGGTCCCCGAACTAGGACTAGTATATGATACAATTTTCATCTAGATCGATTAGTTTGGACCGTATATGAAAGAACGCTCAAATTTCTCCCAGCCATTGGTCCATGTCGGGGTGGTAATTGATTAAGAAGAACGGGCACCCTAGCTCAAGCTTAGCGTGGGAGGGGCCATCGTTAGTTTAGCTCAATCGAGCGAAGCACACAAGACCTAACTGAATCCTTGCATCTACCTAGGGGGAAAGGACAAAAAGAGTATACCCAAGTGAAGAGGGTTTTAGTCTGGTCAGATCGGGAAATCCAGCAATAATCTATTCTCTTTCCAATTTCAGTAAACTTTATACAATTAAACTTAGTCAGTTACAAGACCCAGGCAAATTCTTACGCTCTCCCTCATACAAGAATAAGAGCCACATACATCTTCCAATTTAGGTATTTGTCGTATATCACGGAATCAGAGCTCAAGCACATCAGTGGGTGGGGAATATCCGATATCGACCAAGTTAACCGTTTTCTTCCAAGGCTTACGGCTTCAGATAATATCTATGATAGTATGACGTTAGGCTTTTACGCTAGCAGGCACCTAGGGTTAAAAAGAGACAGACCTAGAATATTGACGGTTGGTAAACTAATGGGTAGACTTGATGAAACCTTGGGGAGAAATTCTTGGACCTTGCATATTTTCGCTTTAACGAGAGGGACCAGAGTTCCTTTAATATATATTGACTCTCAGGGATAGCAGCCACAATTCTCGCAGGTGGGTACTAGCGCTTAAGCTCCTAGGA
Organism: Penicillium sp. S1602; assembly: GCA_023626355.1. Taxonomy (NCBI): domain Eukaryota; kingdom Fungi; phylum Ascomycota; class Eurotiomycetes; order Eurotiales; family Aspergillaceae; genus Penicillium; species Penicillium sp. S1602. The sequence goes on along the minus strand of JAMAGW010000015.1, from coordinate 434,777 downwards.
TCTATTTCGTCTCACCAATCACTGTGCGATGGCACGAAAAATCTGAAAGCTCCTAGGAAGACTATCAAACTTCATTTAGTTAGGATGAGGTATTTTCTGAGTGCTATCTAGAATATCTTAGGCAAGTGAGGGGTCGCAAAATTCGTCAATAGGCGGGTTAATCATCTGTGCTCAGTGAACAAAAAGCGGCAAGGGGTGAGCACTTAAATGGAAAGGGAAATCAAAAAAAGTGCCAGACATCATCCGGTATATATGCTTGCCACCCAGGAATTTCAACGACATTCCTCCTATACTACATATACAAGAAAGCTGCACCCGTACCAGTTTGAAATGGCTGGCATTTTTTTTCAATTCTGTTCTTAATCCAATTGACTTATAATGGAGATAGATCATTGGAACATAAGAGGGAAACAATACCCACATGACCTAATTTGTTGAAATGGGCATGAAGTACCAACCCCAGATCGGATATGGAATAGCAATTGGCCCTCGAGCCGATATCTTTGGTGCTCTTTACCAAATAAGCAAGCAAATATGATTCTATCGCCCCCCTTGTTGTGTCTTGATGGAATAATGGCTATTAATAGATTGGAATTATGTCTCGCTTTACTCTCACCCATCCTCTTACTTTACTCTCATTTTCTCTCCTATCTCTTACTCACTCACTCACTCACTTATATATATCATGTATACTTATAGTATTAATTTTGAACTACTTTGGCTAACTCACCACTTCTCCCTCCCGCCGAAAAGATTTATCATCTCACCTGTTTAGTGTAATCACATCGTATCCAAGTCTGATTGGAAGGGAATTGATCGCGTTGAAAATACTTGGTGCGACTGAACTTATTGGCTGATGTTTTTGTATGTGGCTGTCAAAAATTGCTCCTTTGCTAGGTATGCTGCTGGAAAAATAGATGGGAAGTAGGATTTTCAGTGTCCCTGGTTTCCCAGGAGGTTGGATTGACATGATTAAACGTGTGGATGAATCAGTTACACACATTGTAGGAAATCTTTGCAACTCTACTATGGTTAAGGCCTTAGGCCTAAATAGTTCTGCTAGACCTTCTCTACCAAAATCACAAGCTTCATCTCACAGCGAATATCTATTCAGCAAAACTAAGCACCTCACCTTTTTCTCTTTCTCTCCACCATTCCCTCTCTGCAAGAGTTGAATAGTGTATTCGGCCCCATTTTGATCTAAGTGTTCACTTCTTGAGCTCAACCTTTCAAACTTCCTTCTCTTCCCTCAAACCTCGCACCTCATCGCCATCGCTATCATCATCACCAGTACCAGCAACAACCATCAACAAGCCTCACCTCCCGCCTCTCATCTTAAAACCACCACTATCATCATCATCGACGCATACTACAAACAAGCTTTACCAATGTCGACGCCGATCAAAAAAGAGACTGTGGACTGGGAGCCGCTCACCATGGACCCGAGCCTGAATGAGCAGGGTAAAGCGCTCATCGGCAAACTATCGAAGCTGAAGGTGAAGCACCTAACACATATTGATGGTTTCGATGCCTGGTTGATTGCCATCACTCATGCTCTTGGAACCTTGGGACTGAAAGAGTATCTGGAGGAGGAAGTCCGACTTCAATGTCTCTATGTCCAGCAATGGGTGATTCTCTCAAAACAGATCGCTTCTTGGATGGAACATCATGTGGACAACACCCTCAACAGAGTCTTGAAGGCACGAGGCGATGCTCTTATCCTTGCAGACACATTTATCAACAAAGCAAAGAAAATATTCGGAACAGGGCATATTGCAAACCAGTTGAGACTGAAGAAATTTCTGGCCATCAATCCAGCAGACTTTTCTTCAATGTCACAGTATGTTACAGCCTATGAAGAAAGGTTCATGTCACTGAGGTCTCATGATATTGAGATGGCCCCCTATCCAGCGCTACTGGGAATGCTCTTGCACATCGAACAGGCCAACAAACAGGTGCACGACAAAATACACCTTATGCTGCAGACGGAGACTGATTTTGCAAAGTCTGATATGGAGAAGAGACGAAATCGCACCATTACCACGGCCGAATTGGTTACTGTTGAAGTGTTTCAAGACTTTGCCAGCCGTACGGCTACTTTACTCAAACTCGATGAAGGCAATTAATCCGACTTCATCTATCCTCCTTTCGCTAGCTGAGCACCATGGTCTCCACTTTCCCTTTCACCTTATCTTTAGGTAGCAGCACTAGTTACAATGAATTTAAGGAAGCTTGCATCTCTTTGATAATACAATTCAAACCATATTTCTTGCCACGAAAATCTCACACCCTGTAGCAGTTACTAGTACGGAGCACATCTAGTACTAAAGACCATGATTTTCCATCGATGAAACTCGGCTGTAGATAAATTCAGACCTGGTATGATGTCTATTATTCCACAAATTTAGTAATAGTACTTGCACAGGTATCGTGCCGCAAAGTCGAGCGCGGTACTTCGTAGAGACTGTTGAATGGTAATTCCAGTGTTGCAGATCGTTTCGGTTTCGGGAAGCCGGCTGGAGCCGATCTCGGGTAAGGGTTCGTATCGAGGGTCAAATGCCGGCCCCGAAATGATGCAGACAATGACATCGGGGGCAACTTCGGGATCCTGCTGGAGCCAAGGATGTGAGAGACTACTATATCCCTCTTTGCCCGTTTTGGAAAGCGCGTTTATGTAACTTCACGCCGCATGCTGTTCCGCACTCGAAATCCCTTGAAGACCCTATAATGTCCGAATATCTTCAACAGATAGAATGATGCTAATAAGGATCATCACCAGAGATGCCTCTTATGGGATTGAAGCAAGTGATATTCCCGAACTAAACCTTCTTGGAATCGAAAAACCATGGCCAGTCAAGCGGGGCGTGACTAACACCCCCATGGACGGGACGATATTGTTCGGAGAAGGCCCGACCCAATCACCCCACCTTATTCGGCTTTCGAAGCCCAGGACTCAATTGCCGTCCTGTCGTCAGTATGCAAATTTGTATATTGTCTTCATACTTCCCCCGGCTTTTGCCTTACCCCGAGTGGGTAAGTTGGTGATATGATGTCACATGTAGCATTGTCTCTCCCCACGCTTGTGGGGTTCGTCATGTCTAGTTTGGAAAATGTGAAAAAAATACCTCATGCCCTGGCTGATCGCCTAAGTATATAAAGGAGATACTTCCTCCAGGTTCTGGCTCTACGCAAACAAAGTCAGTCAACATTCTTCCGCTGACAACCACCACCATGAAGCTGTGGTTTCTTGCGCTCTGGGTTACCTTGGTAAAGGCCTGGGTCGTCAATGAAGGGACAACATGTACTTTGTATCCTGAATCATTGGTTCACAAGGGGCAAGCTGTGGATGATTCTCCATCCATCCAGCAAGCCTTTGATATGTGCGGCACGAATGGAACAGTCATATTCTCCAAGAACGTCTTCAATGTGAACACCGTCCTGAACACAACCAATCTACTGAATTGTGATGTTCATCTCCGTGGTGAACTTCGCTTCTCCACCAACCTCCCATACTGGAGAACCCACTCTATCAGTGTTGTTTTGCAGGATCAAGTCACTGCTTGGCTGTTTGGAGGTACAAACGTGAACTTCTACGGCGAGGGCGGCTTCTACAACGGCCAGGGTCAAGCTTGGTACAACGCCAACAGAAATGAATCAAATCAGCCAGGACGGCCCATGAGTATTACATTCTACAACTCGACCAACCTACTTGTCGATGGATTGAGAATCATTCAACCTCAGTTCTGGGCCACATTTGTCTGGGAAAGCAAGAATGTTTCCGTGACCAACTTGTTCGTCAATGCGACCAGCAACAGCAAATGGGGCACAATGAACACTGATGGCTACGATTCTTGGAAGAGTGACTCTCTGCTCGTGGAGAATGCCACTATTATCAACGGTGACGACTGTATCGCCGCCAAGGGAAATACCACCAATTTGCTCGCCAGAAACATTTATTGCGAAGGTGGCACTGGAATCACCATTGGATCTATCGGCCAATACCCAGAAACGCCCGACTACAACATGAACACTACATTCGAAAACGTGATTGTCAAAAACTCCATGGACGGCGCCTACATCAAGACCTGGCAAGGAACTCGGATCTACACACCCAGCAATGGTGACTGGGGTGGCGGTGGAACCGGCCTCGTCAAGAACATCACCTTCCGCAACTTCGAAATGATCAACGTGGGACTTCCCATTCAGATGTCGCAGTGCGTTTACTCGGCCGATTCCAACAAGGGCTGCAACACATCGACTTTGCAGATTGAAGATGTGAAGTGGCAAAACATCCGTGGTACTTCGCGGTTTAACATCGCTTCGTCCATTTACTGTTCTGACGAGCGCCCTTGCCCCAACATCACCTTCGATAATGTAAACATCACGAGCGTGAACGCCAGCCTGGGTCTGCCTTACTATAACACCGATATCAAGCACGAGTTGTTCCAGTGCACAAACGTTCTAGGGCAGAAGAACTCTGGAATTCCCTGTAACCAGGCCGCTCCGAGTAACTTCAGTCAGTGGATTTATGGGAACGTTGACAGCTCGGGTCTTGCGACTCTGACTTGAGCATGTTGGGAGCTTCAATTCATGTGAATACGATATACCCACTAGGTTTGAATAGATCCTTGATCTCATATATATATGCAATTGATTCAAGAAGAATGATCATAGTCGCAATCCTTCATGCAGCGTGACAGCTCTTAGTTCGGCGTGGCAGAATTTGATGTAGAGGTAAACTTAAAATAACCTAATCTTCCCTGGACCTCGACAGGACCGACCCGCGGGTTATAAGACAAAGCGAGCCTTCCAGCTGGTGTCTTTTGTCGTCTTTTGTAAGCTCTGCGGTGGCTATGCTGTCAAACAATATTAATGCCCCTGCGGTGAGCCTCATAGGGCCTTGCAGGATACAACAATGCCTTTCGATAGGGTCAACCATCACAGTTTCTACGTCGTCGGAAGTCATGTAGTCTTGCATGGATTTGATGCCGAAAGTGATCCCCAGGAATGGGAGCAGAAGTAGGTCAAGAAATTATAGAATATTGGCAGGGAAGTACATAAGACAAGAGACAGGCACGGGGATTAGGTGGATCGCTCCTTCCGTTTTGATGTCAGCCAATCGGATCTCAAGTAGACCTTTATCCGGGAGCTTTGAAAGGGCAATGGCATAGCTTGAATGCCAGAGTCAATTGCTTATGATTTTGAGAATGAGAATTTCAAAATTTGGTGTTAACTTTTCGCGTTAGCGGCTTGCCAAGGTACCGTGTCCCGAGGTCTCTAAGAAACACATCCAAGAGCAAACAATACAACGGATTCATGCAGATGTAAGAGCTGGCCTCTGTCGTCATCGGGAGTATAAGCGTGCATTCGTCACCAATCGCACTAATATATTGAATCGCTAGTCCGCCCCGCAAACCAAATTGAGTTTTCTCGGTTCGAATTGTGATGTCGCATCGCAGCCGAATTTGCATAGCGTGTTAACAGAGAAATTGCTATGTGCCTGACATCAATGCAACACAATATGGGTCTGCAGTAACATGATCATGGGAATCCCGGATATGGGACCAAAGTGGAGTCAAAGGGGAAGGGAAATTGGTGTACACAAAGAAGAGAACCAATAAAAAATAGGGGCCAAGACTACTCGGAGTTCGGAGGAACTCGAGTTCAAATTTTATGATTCTTCATTAATGTACTTAATTGTGGATATCCAGCGGTTCTTGTTCCGATCTCGTTCTCGTTTCTCTTTCCGTTTTCTGTTGCGTTCCAAGCACGTGAGATTCGATCATCAAATCGGTCGCATCCAACACTTCTTCCTTCCGACATTCACACCTTGGAACAATAATCCTTACCACAATGGTTCGCCCTCGTGGTAGGTCCAACCTTGGCGTGGACATCCGTGGCGACACCAGTGCGCCCGCGATGTCCACCATGAACGTCGTGAGCCCGACCGAGCCTACTTCTCCCGACTGGGGCAAGGTACGCATTTCAATGTACCCTCCGATTAATCTCTCAATCACCAAATGGAAGACAGCACGTTAACATGCAATTCCGGCGCATCCAGCAGTTCGATAATTACTCCGAAAAAACGGCCAGGTCTCATACAAAGCGTCGTCGCAATCGCTCGCTGCTCCATCGTTTCGCCGACACCTGCCTCAAGTACACCTGGCTGTTGCCACTGATCGTTCTGGTCTTCCTGCTCTCGCTCTACGCCATCAACCCGACCGCGGCCAATCCAATGCACAGCGCAATCTTTCTTTCCTACCCACAGCCACCCAAGGTCCCGGGAGGTCCGATCATGTACGGAAAGGGTAAGAAGGATATTGCCTTCGTGGCATTCTATACGGTCGTGCTCTCGTTCACGCGTGAGTTCATCATGCAGCAGCTGATTCGCCCGCTCGCCGTTTTCTGTGGTATTCGCGGTAAGGGCAAGACGGCTCGGTTCATGGAGCAGGTCTACACGGCGATCTACTTTGGTGTTTTCGGTCCGTTCGGCCTGTACGTCATGAAGCGGTCGGATATCTGGTACTTCAACACCACTGCGATGTTCGAGAACTTCCCTCATCGCGAGCACGAGGCGCTGTTCAAGGCATACTACCTTCTCGAGGCGAGTTACTGGGCACAGCAGGCAATTGTGCTCATGCTGCAGCTAGAGAAGCCTCGCAAGGATTTCAAGGAGCTGGTCGGACACCACATTATCACATTAGCGCTGATCGCGCTGAGCTACCGCTTCCACTTCACATACATTGGTCTGGCGGTGTACATCACTCATGACGTTTCGGACTTTTTCTTAGCGGTATGTACCAGCAAACAGAGAATAAATGAAAATGATGCTGACTCATCTGAAACAGACCTCGAAGACGCTGAACTATCTTGATGCGTACATTACGATTCCATACTTCGGCGTTTTCGTTGGCATGTGGATCTACCTTCGCCACGTGCTGAACCTCAAGATTCTCTGGGCTATTCTGACCGAGTTCCGTACCGTGGGTCCTTTCGAGCTCAATTGGGAGACTCAGCAGTACAAATGCTGGATCAGTCAGTACATTACTTTTGCGCTGCTTGCCAGTCTCCAGGCCGTGAACCTGTTCTGGCTATACTTGATCCTGCGCATTCTGGCCAATTACATCTTCAACAGCGTCACCAAGGATGAGCGCAGTGATGATGAGACTGAAGAGGAAGCTGGGGTTGAGGTTGAGACCAAGGCTACCCTCGCTACCGGTGTCGAATCTGCCAAGCAGGAGAACCAGACTCCTCAGGTCCTCCTGAACGGCGAACCCGCCCCTGAGCAGCGTGGTCCCCGGACACGCAGCAGAAAAGCGTGAGAGCTAGAACATTGAACATGAGGTCGTCTCATTTACGTTGGAGAGACTTTCTCTCCGCTTGTCACGTTTATTTGCCTTGTCACCGATTTTATTGGGCAACCAGAAAGTCCCTTGTTTATAATTATGCATGTATGAGGACTTGGATGACTCAGACATGGTGTTTGTGATTCGAGTGAGCCACCTTTAATAGGCCGCTTCGAACTTCCGTGGTTGCATTGGGATGTCGGTTGGGTGTTATTGTGCGCGGTGTGGATCTTTCTATTCGATTCGTGCACAGTCCGTTTTTCTTTCTTGTTCTTATCATACACTTTTACACCTGTACGTTTTTGTGTCCTGACTGATGCCATTGAACGAATATATCAATGATCTTCACGTGATGCTGGAAGGACTGAACCGAGTAAGCGATCCACAGCTTAGGCACTTTGGCCTGCAAAAGCTTCTGTGGTATATAAAAGCACTTGAGATTCTGGAGTACATAATCATAAATCGAAACAGAGCCATTCGGCTACAAAATATATCTGAATTGTGGATTCTGTTTTCGTCAGCAAACCTTGAAAAATGGAGGCTAATAAACAGGTTAAAAAAAGAAAGAAATAGCGTTGGCTTACCGTCTTATCCGTCAAGTCATCCTGATACGCATTCTCATATCCCTCAGATGTTCCTGAATCATCTCGACGCCGATTTTCCCATACACAAATAAACCTGTAAATGAGAACAATCACACCGGCAGCAAACGACGTCACAACAACAGTAATAAAGCCCGGAATATATCGAGGCGCATCTTTCGTTTTGTACACAAGAGGACCAGTAAAGTTCCCTACACAAATTAGTACTTCTAAGACAGCGTTTTGTAACGAAAGTACTTACCAAGGCAGTATCCAACATACAGGCCCGACGAAGCAATCGAGCGCTTAGTGTACCCAGCAATATTCGCAATCTGCAACCCCATAAGAACGGCATAACCACCACCAATAGCCGGAAGAATATAACACGCGAACAGCAAACCACCCGTTGCTTCAATCGGAAGCGACACGAGCAAAATAGCAGCGATAGTCGTAATCATCTGCGCAGTAAACACAATCCAGGACCTCACACCCTTGTCCGAGAATCTGTATGCCAAATAAGATCCAATAAGCATATATGAACCACCCAGAAATCCTGCCGGAATGACCAAAAGTAAAGAGTTCAACGTGCTAAAACCAAAAGAGTCGATAATCGTAGGTGTAAAAGTTGAGATGGGGCCATTGGCAATCATGCTCAAGAAGGCGACCAGGAAGACAAGCCAAAATTTGATATCCTTCATAAGCTCAAGAACTTGTTCCTTTTTGTAATGCGTGTTTCGTACGCCGGAATTATTGACTCGAAGTCGTGCGACGGCAATGTATCTCTGCCGTTCGCTGAATCCGCGAGCGCTAATTGGATCAGAGGGTAGGAGGAAGACGAGGATGATTCCCCATATTATGGTTACTGCGCCGGCGACAAAGTACATGTATTTCCATGGGGAGAGGGAGCCGGTTATGTGGCCCAGACCGTAGTTGATTAATGGGGAGACGATGGAGACGTAGCCTGTGCAGCTGTACCAGATTCTGCGGGGGGTTAGAATAGCTTTCGACGAGATAATAGGGTGGGACTGACCCCATGCGCATGGCTTGTTCATTCTTTTTGTACCAGCCTCCCTATTGAAATAATCGTTGGTCAGAGTTCATTTCTGGGAGTTGCTATGGGGGACGTACCACGATGAGCATGAACATTGGACTAATACCACTTTCCAACACGCCGAGGAAGAATCTTTGTGCATAAAGCGCCCTGTAGTTGAAGCAAACAGGAGTCAAGACCAGGCAGGTTCCCCAAAGCGTAATGATTATCGACGCGACGCGCTCAATCGGGAACCGTTGGGCTAGAGTCACTGCCGGATAGGTCCCGATAATGAAACCCAGGTATAGAATGGCAGCTGCAAAGGAGTAGCGATTGCCGATGTCCAATTCCAGGTCTGACTCGATACCGAATAGAGCCTTGAAAAGTTAGAATGGTCTAATCAAATAAGACCAAGGGAGGGGACGAACAGCCTGAGAATACATGGCCTTGTCATAGTACTGTAGACCATATGTGACGCAAAGGATTGGCATCAACCTCCAATCAACTTTCCGCAAGAGTTTTCTCTCTTCTTCTTCAGTCCAAGTCTCATCCCCAGTGTAGTTTGCTAGGACTTTAATTGCCTCGTCATTGTGCACTGTGTCCAGGGTTGGACTTTTTTCGGCCTCTGGCAGGTTTAGGCTTGAGCTTTGGGTCTCGATGTAGTCTTCATGAGGCTTCTCATGATCTGACATGATTGGTAAAACGTTGCAGGACTCAATATAATAGGTTTATCCTAGGACAAGAAAAGCAGGAGCCGGAAGGGACTCTCACTTGATGGTCTTATGGGGGTATTTTAAACTAAGATTAGAGAGAACAGGATGGCACTAGTTCTCAGCCATTTCATTCAATGGGGTACGTATGCCGAGACGATAGCTTACCCCGGGACTTTACCCCGGAATTTCTACATTTACTATCGGAGAGTGGGGAACAATATGGGTCGACAATAGCTCTACATTTTTTTATACCAAGATCAAAGACTATGGCCAGGTTTGGAAAATGACATTATCGGCAACACCAGAACAGTAACCGAATTATAGAGCCGAAGGTCAATTTGCTAGCCGGTATTTCACGTACTGATAGCTAAACAGCGGGAATCCGGGGAAGTGAGATCGTTATCTTAACTTACCTACAGTAGTTAGCTTCTCCGCATCTTTGACACCATCGCATTCGAGCAAGAGAGATAGCTCAGCACATTCCAGCCTTCAGTGGACAACAATGGCTGAGCTACCGGATTTCTCAGTACCAGCTGGGCAGACCATCACGGTCAAGCTCATCAACACTGTCAATTTCGGACCTGCACAGCTAAATAGATTCATGGCACCACCTGTCCCGGGCATGGAAACACATCCAAGCAATCCATCATTTTCATTTCTGCTTGAGCATTCCTCGGGTCAAAAGCTCGTATTCGATTTGGGAATTCGAAAGGACTATGAGAATTACGCACCAAAGATTGCCCAATACATTCCCACAACAAAATACACAATTGAAGTCACAAAGAACGTAATCGATATTTTGGTGGAAAGCGGAATAAAAGGCGAAGATGTACAAGCAGTAATCTGGAGGTACAATCATCAAATCCCTCTTTCATTCAAGTGCTAATCATAGTCTTCAGTCATTGGCATTGGGATCACATCGGTGATCCTTCAACATTCCCAACTACTACTGATCTAGTAGTTGGACCTGGTTTTAAAGAAGCAATGTTACCCGGTGCACCTACAAACCCTGACTCTCCTCTCAGCGAGGCAGATTTCAAGTAAGAGCCTCTCGCTAGCCTCCAAACAAATCACTGATGTGCAATTAGGAGCCGAAACCTACGCGAAATCACATTCGAAGGTCCCCAATCTCTCAAAATAGGCCAGTTCAACGCATTTGATTACTTCGGCGACGGATCATTCTATCTACTAGATAGCCCCGGCCACGCCATCGGCCATCTATGCGGTCTAGCAAGAACGACCTCCAACCCTGACACCTTCGTTCTGCTCGGTGGTGACGTCTGTCACTATGGAGGTATTTTCCGACCATCAAAGTATCTACCAGTACCCGATTCAATTCACCCGCACCCCTGCCATCCACACGGTAATGCCCCTTTCTGTCCTGGCGGGGCATTTGAGGAGCTACAACAATCGCGGGGCCGGAGTATTGCCGAGCCCCTCTTTACCCCGACTTTTGGACATGATATTCCACAAATAATCGAGACGATTGGGAAATTACAGGAGGCTGACTGTGTGGATAATGTTTTTGTTATTATTGCGCATGATGCTACGGTGCGGGATGGTGTGGATCATTTTCCATTGAGTCTCAATCGGTGGAAGGAGAAGGGATGGGGGAAGGATCTTAAATGGGCATTTTTGAGGGATGCCGAGGCTTATTGGAAGTCTAAAGGCGTGATGTGATAATGAAATATTTCCTGGCAATTAAAGCATATCTTTCAATTGATTGAAATTGTATCGGAATGTAAGCCGCATCATCGTAGAGTAAGCCGGCATACGCCGAAGGGAGCCGAGCCCACATCAATAGCCTAAGTCATTGAGACCCGGCTTTATCGATACTTTCAAACACGCTCACCTGGATATGTTCCAAGCGCTTCGGTACAAAGTAAATAATTAAAATACAGGAACCGAAGAGGTCACACATTGGCAATCTCGGTTTCATACAAGTGTGGGGTACGGCTCCTCGACCCCGCTGATCTATGTGTTTCTCCAGGGTTAGATCAGTCTGTATTTCGCCCCGAGATGCATAAGCTTGCATACACAACCCTACACATAAACACTGTACATCTCACAAAGGATATAAGTGTAACGATTTATCACTACCTTTGAATCCCGCTCTCCTGTGGCTTTCAACCGCAGTCATGGGCAGCGCCGAGAAACCCAGTTTCAGCGGAATGAACAAAGACCTCGATTACGATGTCCTGATCATCGGGGCAGGTCTCTCTGGAATATACTCATTATACCGAATGCACCAACTAGGTCTTCGGGCGAAAGTCCTTGAGGCTGGTGGTGATGTCGGTGGCACATGGTACTGGAATCGGTATCCAGGCGCACGATTCGACTCCGAAAGCTATTCATACAATTTCTCATTCTCACAAGAGCTTCTTGATGAATGGAACTGGTCTGAGCACTTTGCGTCACAGCCTGAAACACTACGATACTGCGAATTTGTCTGCGACAAGTTCAATCTTCGTCGTGACATGCAGTTCAATACTCGAGTTACATCAGCACACTTTCAAGACGGAGCGAATGCGTGGCGACTTACTGATGAAAGTGGTCGACAATATACATCCCGATTCCTGGTGACTTGCATCGGTATCTTGAACAACTATACTTTGCCCAACATCCCCGGGGTCTCGGATTTCAAGGGAGAAGCATTTCACACGGCGCGCTGGCCTCGAGAACAGGTCAACTTTGAGAATAAGCGCGTCGCTATCATCGGTACCGGTGCGACGGGTATACAAGCTACTCAGGAAATTGTCAAGACAGTGGGCCATCTGACAGTCTTTCAACGAACTCCAAACTGGAGTCTACCATTGCGCAACGAAAAGATCACACCTGACGAAATGGCGGAAATCCGATCGAACTATCCCGATATATTTGACAAGTGTTTACGGACCTCTTCTTGCTTCATGCACGTAGCAGATACGAGAAGCACCCATTCGCTCACCTCCGAGGACCGTGAGAAATTCTGGAACGACCTCTACGAGCAGCGCGGTTTCGCGAAATGGCTCGGCAACTTCGGTGATATCCACACCGACAAGGAAGCAAACGCACTTTTCAGCGAGTTTGTCGCAAATAAAATCCGGCAACGTGTTACAGACCCCGTCACGGCCGAGACGCTTATTCCCAAGTGTCACGGTTTCGGGACGAAGCGCGTTCCGCTGGAATCGGGCTACTTCGAGGCATACAATAGACCGAATGTCAGACTGGTTGATGTCAAGAAGGATCCCATAGAGTGCGTAACGGAAACTGGGATCCGAACTCGAGATGAAAATTTTGATTTCGATATGATCATCTATGCGACGGGTTTCGATGCCGTAACGGGATCATTCACGGCTATTGACTTCAAAGGTGTGGATGGAATTCAACTCTCGAAGCAGTGGGCGGAGGGTCCACGGACGCATTTAGGTTTGTTTGTTGAGGGTTTCCCAAATATGATGATGGTTATGGGACCGCATCAAATGTTCGGGAATATCCCTCGCAGTATCGAGTATGCGGTTGGGTGGGTGGCTCGGTTTATTGAATTTTGTCGGGACAATGGTATTACCTTGGCTGCGACTTCGCATCAAAATGTGCTTGATTGGACTGAACATGTGCACACTTGTGCTGATGGGCTTCTGGCTAATGAGGTGGACTCGTGGATGACGGGCGTGAATAAGAATCTAGCTCATAAGCAGAAGAGGATTATTGCACGTTACCAAGGCCCGGCTCCAGGATATAGGAAACGAGCGGAGGACGTGGCTGCGAGGAAGTATGCTGATCTGACTCTGGTGTGAATGTTGCAATAATATTAGTTGATATAGTCTCATTGATTGTACATTGTTGATCTATGCAAACAAATTCATCTCCGTAAGGGTATCGCAGGGTTCAAATAGATATTGAAACTGGAGCATAGCATCCCCGAACACATCGTCGTCAAAGAACAGTTCTTCTGTATGGGGCACGAGTAGTCGACTCGCAATCCCGCTAGTCTGTGAGGTTGCAAAAGGGAAGTAAACGGTCCAGTCAATACCATCAGTCATTTCCATATATCCTGACCCATCACCCATCCCCAGCTCAGGACCAGGAGCACGCTGGGAATCCAAATCAGGGCCCACGGCATTTTGCCGTAAACGCTCGAAACCAGAATAGAATACAGCAGCAGTGGGCCACATCTGACGCAATTGATCAACAGCTAAAGTAAGAATATCCAAATCTTCATTCGCACTCTTGGCCAGACTCTCAATGCGTAGTGCTTGTAATAATGCAATAAACGCAGTGCCACAGTACCACCCTGTAATTGCCATGAGGAACCTAGTACCGCCACGGGCAAGAATTTCCCTCATTAATCGTGCCATGCAGGTTGCCGCTAAAATGGCAGGTGGATAGGCTTGTGGGAGAGGCTGTGATAAGGTGGATCTTTTCATGTGAATGATAATAATGACAGCAAGATATGGCAGATGAAGTTGGTATACATCTCGATCAAATGAGGTCGTGTGATCCGAACCGATAGGCAGTTGAAGATGCGGTGGTAATGATTGTACCCAATGGATAAGTTCCCGAGCAAGTTGGACTGGAAACGCACCGGGAGATTCGCCAGTACGCACGAGATATTTGGCGACTTTTCCGATAATGCCACACAGTCGGACCCAATAAATGAAAATTTCCGCTTTACTTTTGTCCTGGGCATTTGGAAAATCTTCTAGTGTTGGCTCGGAAAGTGTGCAGTCCTCGGGGTCAATAACACAAGGTTTGCTTTGGCACAATGCCGTCAGACGCTCGCGAGCAAAAGCCGTCCACCAGATTCTACGTCGTAAACTCAGGTCAATCTGTTCGCGAAGTGGATGATCAGGTGCAGGCTCGCGATGCACGCCTAACTGTTGACAGTGTCGGATCACTACCGATGTCCACCACCAGGAAGAATGTCGGTGGAGAATTGTTGGCGGACGTGGGCTCCACCAGTAAAACAAGGAAATAGCTTTCAAGGATGTCATCACATCTGCCTCTTTATCGTTGTAGAACAGAGATGTTGCTCGATCGTAATAGATTGCTGGTCCGTCGTGGGGAATCATGGGTGGCTTGACATGGCTGCCGGCTGCCGCAAGGGCGTTGACCAGTAGTGGAGACCGTGCCAACTCCCCGGAGAGACTCTCTCGATCTAACACTGGACACCAAGGATAGCAATATTCGAAATATGTTTCGGAGAAGGTCTGCTGTAGGGCTGAGTCTGGCAGGTTCGGGACGTCGGGGAGTCTTTCAGCAATGAGTCGTTCTTGATCACGGGCATTAGTCTGAAGCTCCGGTAGAAATACATGACCAACAGGATAGCTATCATTATGCTCGCAGTGGTCTTCTGATCGCTCCGTTCGTTGGGTTGCAGGTGAATCATTGGCAGCAGCAAATAAGACTCGACTTTGGGACTCCCTAGTCGCGCCGATGGAGCCGCTCACAGACCCCCATCCCTCAATCGCTTCATTTGTTAATTGCCGCTGGGACTCGGTGGTCCCGGATGACTGCTGCAGATCAAGCTGCGTAAAATCAAGAGTTTGGTTATCATGGCTGCTGTGGTTGTCCGTGATGTTGTTCTGTAGCGCTGGCACGGTTTCGAGGCCTAGGTTTGCTCTGGAACGGGTATTGCGACGGGAGGTATTGGCTTCGTCGCTGAGATTGCTGTCAGGCGGAGTCAGCGGGCGTGGTGCGGCGCCAGATGGACGACCGCGCCGTGATGGTCTCGTCCTTAACAGGCATCATGAGTACTTGTCAATTTTCCTTGGCTTATTGATACAGGTGTCTCCTACCGGCAATCTTTCCCGGAAGACGCGCATTTGGTACAGTTGTTGTACCCTTGACCCCCTCGTGTTTGAAGGTCGCATCGAATCTGCAGACGTCATTATCCGTCCACAGTGCCGAATCATGATGCGGTCGGTACCTTTTTGCTGTGACATGCAATGCAGGCCAGCTCTGCTCGCTTTCTCTTCGGCTGCTGGCCAGTGAACTGGAGCCACAGTGGGGCTGACATGGTCAGAGATTCAGGGGGAATACGGTGGATTTGAAATTTCCAAAGCAGAGTAAATTGTTATTACAACCAACATTGAGCGATACATTGATCTAACAAACATCACATCCACAGCAATAATGCGGGGAAGCTGGGGATCCCCGCAAAAGACCTTTTAGGTTTAGGCTACTCAACATTGACCATGGCGCATCGGAGTTGTTTCCGGGACTCGAACATCGACAATTAACTACAACCCCCAATTCCTTAGGAGAATCTCATGAACTAAATCAAACTTCGCTATGCTGCATACTTTATGGAGTCGCTAATCTACAAGAAATATTCTTAAGTTTCGGAATCGGGCTTGTGAAAGTAACCTCGGCCCCGGACTATGGCTTATCTTGCTTGTTTAGATTACCGGTTGTAAGAAACCGGTATCAACGTTCTATGACCGGTATCTACATTATATACTGCTGGACGATAGTATCGGCTTCTTTGTTGATTCGGTTGGTAATAACGTAGTCATGAGATCGGTTACGGCAGTTTGAGTGCAAAGCTACCGATTGTCCAAGATGCATCAAGATTCCTAGTAACCTTACGATCAACAACGGTGGATCCGCATTGCCGCTATAAAGACTCATACTGCGAATATCAAGCTCTTGTGAATTTAGTTCTACCATATTGCTTCTCTAGTATCACCATGACAGTCGCGATTCCAACACCGATCAATGGCGAGGTGCCGAGTGTACCAAAGCTAAACGGCCTGAATGGTACTAATGGCCTGAATGGTACTAATGGCCTGAATGGAACAAATGGCACAAATGGAACCAAGGCAACATCTAAGCCAGCCGTTAACGGAGACCACGGAATCAATTCTCCAAACCAATATTCGATTCCGCTGAACAACGAACATGCATACAAGCCTAGAAAAATGCGTGTCGTCACAATTGGAGCCGGTTTCTCAGGTCTCTTGATGGCGCACAAGATTCAACATCGATTTCCTGAGCTGCAGGACTTTGTGGACCATACCATCTACGAAGCTCGAAGTGATGTCGGCGGCACATGGTTGATCAACACCTATCCGGGTGTGCAGTGTGATGTTCCGTCTCACATCTACGCCTTTCCATTTGATCCGAATCCTGACTGGAGTCGATTTTACTCCAGCGGAGAGGAGATCCAGAATTATATAAAGAGCACTGTCAAAAAGTGGAACTTGGATCGAGACCTCCAGCTGAATACCAAAGTTGCTGGAGCGTATTGGGAGGAAGATGCCGGACGGTGGAGGTTAATCATTGAACACAACGGCGAGCAACGTGAGGAGTACTGTGATATTCTCGTCTCTGCTCAAGGTGTTTTGGTGTATGTTTTACCTTCCATTTTCTACCTGAGTTGTGTTCTGACCAAGCAAATAGTCATCACTCGTGGCCTGACATCCCAGGTCTGCACGATTTCAAGGGTCATGTCACTCACTCTGCTCACTGGGATCATGATTTTGACTACTCCAATAAGCGCATCGCCGTTATTGGAAATGGCTCATCTGGGATTCAAATCACACCACAGATGGCCAAGCTCCCGGGTACGGAAGTAATCAATTTCATGCGCAGTCCTGCCTGGGTCTATTACCGCGTACCACCTTCCAAGCATCTCGGAAGAGACGTCGAAGATGCAAACCCCGCATACGCAGAGGAAGAGATACAACAGTTCAATGACCCCGAGTCCCACAAGGATTACCGGAAGGGGATCATCTCTCGGACAAACAAGGCTTTCCGCTTGGTAAGTCACGATAGTTTTGAACCATCACGATTAGTCTGACCATTCTGCAGTTCATCAAGGGCGAGAACAATGAGGCTGCAGTAAAGTTCGGGGCGCAGCAGATGGCCGAAAAGCTAAACTATGACCCCGAGCTCTGCGAGAAGTTGATCCCGAAATGGGAGGTAGGCTGTCGTCGCGTCACCCCAGGACCAGGTTATCTGGAAGCCTTCAGTCGGCCAAACTGCAATCTCAGCAATAGCCCCATCACAAAGATCACTGAGAATGCGGTACACACGGAAGATGGCAAGATCTTTGAGTGTGATGTTGGTATGTTTACTCTAATCCAGACATTATTGGCCAATTTACTAAACATGTTCAGTCATTTGTGCAACTGGCTTCGACGTCTCACATCGTCCTCATTATCCCATTGTTGGCCAAAATGGAGTCAGCCTTGCGGATAAATGGGCTGAGGAACCAGAGTCCTACCTCTCTGTCTCAACATCAGGATTCCCTAACTACTTCATCATGATGGGTCCCAACTGTCTCGGCGGTCACGGTTCCTTAGTGGAGTCCCTCAATTGGACAGGAGATTACTTCGTGAAATGGATCAAGAAGATTGCTACAGAGGATATCAAATATGTTGTGCCGAAGCGCTCTGTTGAGGAAGCGTTTGTCAGATACGGTGATGAGGTTCACAAGACCCTTGTTTGGACGGGTGATTGCAAGAGCTGGTACAAGCGAAACCGCGTCGATGGCCGTGTCACGGCATTATTCGGTGGCAGTGCAATTCTCTTCCATCGCTTGATCAGTGAGCTTCGGCCTGAGGACTTTGAGATTGAATACAACAGTCGCAACCCTTTCCGGTTTATGGGTACTGGGTTCACCGAGTTTGAGATGACAGAAGGGAACGATCTGTCTTATTACGTTGAGGTTGCAGATGAACCTCCATCTTGTGAATAGATAGTCTTGCATGTTTTTTTGTCTTTTTCAGTATCTTGCAGGTCCGACTTAGATAGTTTGAAATACCACTATGCAAATTGCGACTTTGAATGGGTTCGTCGCTTTTTAGTAAAGCCCCTTGAAGACCCCGTGGTGACAGAAGTATCCATATAATTGTTCATCCGCTGAAGAAGGTTTTTGAAGCAAACCAATTCCAATACTCTGAATCATTGATCTGTGTAGTTCTTGTCTGGTTGTTCGATAATTTTGGTCTTCGATTTAACAGAAAGGCTATAAGTAACCGACACAAATGCGGGGAAGCCGGGCATCGGTTGACCTTTCTGGGGATAGACGAGCTACAGAAATGACCCCCAGATGTTGTCCACTTCCATTGCACAATAAATAGAGGGCCTTTTCATTTTCAAGTAACATACATTTAGTTTATAATCATTTTCCTTCACTTTGTTCCCTCTGCCTATGCAATATGGCAGTTATCCCGCCTCCATCCACGATGTATGCTTGGAGAAAGCATAAAGGGAATGCCCAACCAGTAGGTCAAGCTCTTCCAGCGTGAGAAGTAATAGAGGCATCATATAAACAGATGCTTACCACCTCATCTAGGTTTGGGAGCAGTTACCAGTTCCAGAGACACCTTCCGATGGACTTCTGATCAAATTACTAGCCTCGGGCGGTATGTGCAGGCTTGTCATTCTGAAAACAAGGGCTAAGAAACATGCTACTAGACTTTTTTCTGACATCCTTTTAGTATGTCACAGTGATCAACCTCTGCTAGAAATTGAGGACCGCCCAAACTTCAATGAGAAGTATATCCTTGTGCGTCTTGAATGATCATGCTGTATCCTCAAGCATTTCGCTTATGATATGTAACCAGGGCCATGAAGGGTGCGGTGAAATCATTCAGATTGGAGAAAAGGTTAAGGATCCCAGATTTCAACTGGTAAGCTCAGCTTAGTTCTCAATATTGAAGACTGAAAATGATATTAACGAGGCCATAGGGTTCTCGAGTTGCTCTTCTAGCGGTTCCAGGCTGTGGGCAAGATACCTGTTCCGAATGTTCGCGAGATTTAGCCCAGCTGTGTTCTCGTGGTACACGCCATGGCATTGGACAGGATGGATTCTTCGCAGAATATGTGGCAGTTAATATTCGCGCGGCAATCCCTCTTCCAGATGGTAGGTGTGGTCTAGGCTTATATAAAGATTTCGGCTCATCAAATTACAGGAATCTCTCCAGGTGTGGCAGCAGTTGCAACCGACGCAGTCACTACAGCTTACCATGGAATTGTTCGCCGGGCTGAGGTCAAGAAACATGAGACAGCTTTTCTTTTCGGTCTCGGAGGCCTTGGTTTCAATGCTTTACAGATCGTGCGGTCGATCGGTGCCCGAGTCATTGTGTCTGATTTGCGGCAGGAGAAGCTAGATGCCGCGTTGGATTTAGGAATTCCAGCAACGGATATTGTTCCAGTTAGGAAGTCAGTGCAGGATTTCATCCAGGAAAATGACCTGCAGGGAAAGATAGATACTGTTTTGGAGTTTGTGGGAAAGCATCAAACTTTCCAAGATGCGCTGCATATCGGTACTTGTTTCAACCTCTATCTACCCCCCAAAATATTCAGCTGAGATTTCTGATGATGGGTTTTTAGTACGCCCTGGTGGCAAGATACTTTGTGTGGGGACACTGGATCGCAAGAATGAGCTGGACATGAAAGTTGGAATCAGGAAGCGACTCAGCATCCTTTTCACTTATGGAGGTCAATATCAGGATATTGTGGAGGTAATAGATCTCATCGCAAGAAAGGTAATTCAGCCTCAAGTAGAGATGGGTAGACTGCAAGATTTTCCGATGGTCTTGAAAGACCTAGGAGATGGCAAGATCAAAGACCGAGTGGCCTTGGTTTTCGACACATCTATTTAAAGCACCCATTTCAGCAGCCAATGTATTTTTGATTATTGTTCATTTTTTCCAGGGTTTCACTTCTTGATACTATGCGTTAACACTGGCACTCTTGGTCATTCCAATCCCCACTGCTGCCGTTGTCCCAGCATCAACAGGCAGAATCACTCCTGTCATCCATCGAGCATGAGGACCTGCAAGGAACACTACTGCTCCAGCGCAATCCCACCCATTTCCTTCTGTGCCCAACAGGCTACGCTTCCGTCGAGCCTCCCGAGCCTCCTCACTCATACCATTCCCGTACATCATGGGCGTGTAAAGCATCTGAGAAAAGTCAGTCCAAGAGCCCAACGTCACAGAGCAACCAACTTACACCTGGACAAACACAGTTTACCCTGATACCCTCCGTAGCATGATGTGCAGCCATCGCACGCGTGAGATTCACCACTGCTCCCTTCGCGGTTGGATATAGCAGATGCGGCGTGCCACCCTTCAGTCCAGCAACACTGCCCATATTCACAATACTTCCTTTGTTTTCACCCTCGTTCTGTGTCATCTTCGGTATAGCATACTTGCTCATTTGGACCATACTTCCGACATTAATCTCCATGCTCTTGGCCCACTCTCTCATATCCACATCAACAGCCGTTCCGGCCGCGCCACCGATCCCGACATTATTGACCAGGATATCGAGGCGACCGAACTTCTCAACTGCAAGTCGCACTGCTGCTTCACAGTCCTTTTCACAAGTGACATCCGCTCGGAAACAAATTGCGCGTCCACGGCCGGGTTGGGATGTAATCATCTCGACAGTTTTGTTCGCCCACTCCACGTTCAGATCGACGCAGACCACATCACAGCCATCGTTGGCTAGAAGGATCGATATTGCGCGGCCATTGCCTATTCCATCGCCCAGGCAGCCTGCACCTGTCACGATGGCTACTTTGCCTTTCAAGGAGCGGGAAGGAGGTTCGGTCGATATGTTGGCATCCATGATTGATCCCATGGTTGATTGGCACTTTTATCTTAGACCAATCTGGAGATTAAAGAGTCCATTCTTACATTGTTGTCTACATATTAACACTCGGTTCGTTGACGTCGTTACCGGACAGAACACCGGCTTCCCCCATTTTGGCTGGTTCTGCGGGGTTCGGTTCCCCTCCCAAGCCGAACCGAGGTCTGCTGGCCGGTACCTGAATCGATGTATATAGAAGAAATTAGACCGACACAAACTTTGCCTAATTTGTCAGAAAGCGCAAACTGAGGATGACAATAAATTGTAGGGCTTCGGGCAAATAACTGGCCGACGGGGTTTACATTCCGCTGAAGATCGGCGATCCGGTGACGCTTTCTTTTAAGATGAAGATCACCCCGCACGTTCTTCATCCTACATTTCCGCATAATATATACGACACTCTAAAAGCTATTTTGACATCGTAAATACTCACATAATGGCTGATTTCACTGAATATGGCGTGCCTAGCGCAGAATGGCTTGCACTCGAGCCGACTTTGCCTAAAATGCCCCAGCTCCCGCCGAAGCAATTGAAGGACTTCTTGAACAAAAACCGCGAGGATATCGCAGCTCAGGCTATGATTGACCAAGGTCGGTGATAAAACATGATTTCAGTATTGCACAAAAGTCTACTTGAGCTAACAGTTCTGGGCTCAGGCCTTAGCTCCAAGGTCCAAATCCACGATCACAAAGTGCCTACTCGTGACGGAGCAACTCTAGAAGCACGCACCTACCGTCCTACAGGCATTCCACTCTCACAACCACTTCCACTCTACATTCATCTCCACGGAGGGGGCTACATCTTCGGAACCCTCGCCTCCGAAGACGCGATCTGCTCCCGAATCGTAGCCTCTCGACAAGAAAAAGGCACACCCGTTGCCGTATTCAACATCAACTATCGCCATACCCCGGAGTATCAATATCCAACAGCTTGGAACGATGTGGAGGACGCTTTTGTCTGGGTTCATGAGCATATCACCGAGCTGGGTGGTCTTGGTGACCAGGTTGTTGTGGGCGGTATCTCTGCCGGTGGTCAATTGACTGCGTCTCTTGCTCTTGCTCAACTTCGAGGTGACAATAAGCGTTTGGCAGCTTGCCCGAAGATCCGGGGTCAGGTCCTCATGATTCCTTGCCTTGTTGCTACGTCATACTATGGAGCACGGAAGGAGATGCTTCGCAGTCCTGAATTGTCGAGTCTTGTGCAATGTGCTGATGCGCCTATTTTGCCGATGAGCCGGCTTGATTTCTTCTTAAAATTGCTAGGATTGCCCCTACCGGAAGACGCAAGTCTTGATCTCCGGATGAATCCTGGAAATGCGACTGCGGAAGAAGTTAAGAATCTGCCTCCCACGACTTTTGGAATTGCTGGGAGAGATCCTTTGCGGGATGAGGCACTCTTTTATTCCAAGCTTCTCAATGACAGCGGGTAGGTGATATCAATTTGTCGTGGTTTGTTTTAGTGCTGACTTATGACTTTTTCAGCGTCCCTACGGATGTCACTGTTCTCCGCGGTGTCCCTCATGGCTTCCGGCGGTATGGAAATGACTTGGAAAGGGCGAGCAAGAAGTGGGACGAAGTCATGAGTGACGGTATCTCGTGGGCTTTGAGTAATCCCACGGCTGGTCCTTGGGAGATTAAGACCGATTAAGCTAATGAGCTGGAAACTCAACCCCGCTAGGGGCTCCATATAGCCTTTGTATCATAGGAAGAGAAAGGGATTCTATGAGTTGTTCGGTTACACTTCGGGAATTATTGTAAACTCCCATGTACAAGAGCGATTCCGAATTGCACAAGCTTTAATTTCTAAATACTTTTAAACCTTTTGACACCTTTCACAAAGAATGATATGACACTACCTATTATCAATTCCTCCTGGTGAGAGGCGCCAGGCACAACATGGAGATAGCAATTACCATCAGCTGCGCGGCAGGCCTGTCCGAGACGAATGGTTAGTCCGTATCTACCACGCTCAGTCGGATTAACAGCTCGTCCCCGCGCCGTATCATAGAAGTTATCAGTATCAGCATCCCCAACTGAATAACGACGGTATCGAGCACAATTGGCGCCATTGCATTTTCAACCCTGATATCTGCGTCAAATCTTTCCTGCCTTCAGGATAAGATCGAGTAACGTCAGACAGGGTCTGAGAGCCTGGGGCACCACAGGCGATAGCTCCCAACCGTCTCGGATACAGATATGCAAAGCGATGCACAAACTAGGCACCACCACTGAATCCGAAAATAAAGAACCGCTCAATACGAAGCCGTCTATATCTTGCGCCAACTCACCAATTTCATCGGCCATAGAAAGTAAATCGGATCACAGCGCAGATCATCATATTTGATGATTTTAAACCCTTCACTGTTGTAGGGATCATCTCGTTCAAGTGGAAATAGTGGAGCAAGAATAATGCATGAGGTCTGTTTTGCGAATTCGGAGAATTGTTTGCGTAGCTCTGGTGCATTGCGCGGGCTTGAATCGATGAGGATCACAAGGCTCAGGCTTTCGAGTTTGTAGTAATTCTGTGGCACGTATTGGTAGTAGGAAACCTGTTGTTCGCTGCACAGAACCATGTTGGGGTATTTCCGAGATACCCTAATTCATGAGCTATGCGGGGGTCAAGACTGTCAACCGTGCCAAGTCCTTTGGCTTCCATGGTGACTGAAGGAAGAAATAGAAGAAGAGCGAGGGCCAATAGGCAGGGCTGGAATATCAGGCATTTCCAGGGTGACCGGTACAAGGTAGACGAAGGCATTTATAAACATTTAAATCCCGCACATGGTGGCCGGGGTGTACAAGGCTTGTTGAGCTCGGTGATAGGACCTTTCTATAGAAACATCAGTTCTTACCTCGCTCGGAACCTCTGGAGCTGCATATGGGGGAATACAGCTGGAAGACGTGGTCACTAGAAGTCTAGGGCGCAGTGGAACCGTGTAATTCAAAGGTGAAACTTAACATTGCGCACTTGACTGTTCCAGCTCGACTTCCAAGGTTAACGTTCTAAAGCCTTCCAAAAATTTTATAGCATTTGGTAATATACTGTTATAAGGCTTCCTTGATTTATAAATAACACAATAAGATCATCATGTATGTATAGTGCCGTTCGCCCGTCATAGGTTTGCGCGCTCTATAGAACCTATACCTATCCTCGGTACCCTATCAACACAAAACATGGCCTCAAATGGAATGACGGCATTAGCCGATGATGATCAGTCGGCTCATCCTGGTGTCATCGAAAAGATGAAACCTTCCTCGGAGCAACCCGTAACCCCGGTGCTGACAGAAGAGCAACGTGTGCTCGACCGAAAGATCTTACGAAAGATCGATCTCCTGATTCTACCTATATGTGCCATGAATCATTTCTTCTCATCCATGGATCGTTCCGATATCGGAAATGCCAGACTAGCAGGGTTTAAGAAAGACAATCACCTCTCTGCCATACAGTTCTCGACCGTGGTGTCAATGTTCCATGTCGGCTCCATAGTCTGCCAGCCTGTTAGCAGTCTTCTGATCCGATTCGTCGAGGCATATATCTTACTTGGATTTGCAAATATCACCTGGGGAATTTGCACTATCATGCTACTCTTTTCCACAAGCGTGGCTCTACCAAGCATACTCCGGGTCCTTATTGGAGCAGCCGAAGGCTTGACTCAGATCAATACCGTCTTTATAACAATGTGGTACACGAAAGAGGAAATCGCCACGAGAACAGGGCTCTGGATTTCCTTCGGTGCACTAGCCGGTGCTTTCAATGGACTGATTGCCTGGGGAATCCAGCATGATGTCCACTCAACCACCTTCAAATCATGGCAGGTTCTTTTTCTACTCGAGGGAACGTTTCCTATCTTTTTCGGGCCCGCCATTCTATACTTCTATCCGTCATCTCCAACTAAAGTGAAAAAGTACTTCTCGGAAGAAGAGAAGGAGATCTGCATCGCCCGCACACAACGAGCCGGAAATATCATCGACAGAGCAAGCAGTATTAGAGAAGCAATGACTATATTCCGTAATCCAGAAACATACGGTATGCTGGTTGCACATTTTTGTGTCCTGTGGGCAGCATCCGGATTCGCTAATTTCCTTCCAACAATCATCGACGGTTTCGGGTTCAGCGCAGTGGAGAGCCAACTTCTTACGATCCCTGTGTGCATTGTCAGTTTTCTATCCGTGAACTTCTTCTGCTACTATAGCGACCGGCTTCAGTTGCGAGGCCCTCTAATAATGGGTCTAGCGGTTGTTTCGGCTATTGGATTCACGATGTTGGCTGCGCTATCCAGCAAGGGTCCACGGGTATTTGCCCTCTACATGATCAGTTTCAGTGTTTACTCATTGATTCCACTTACCCCCACATTTCTTTGTGTGAACACCGTCGGACTCTCTAGACGTGCTCTAGTCATTCCGATACAGAATGCCTTTGGTCAGTTTGGAGGCCTGGCTGTGAGCTATACATACATACATAAACCGCGGTATCTCGAGGGAACCTTGACAACTATAGGCTTTCTATGTGTTCTCATTACTACAATCGGTGCTTTGGATCTTTACTTCATCGCTCGAAACCGGACTAAAGCTGCAAATATTGGTTCGGAACAATGGGAGAAGAATCGCACCAAGTCGTTTGATGAATTGGGAACAGATCACCCAGAGTTTACTTATACTGTCTAATAGCCTGGTTCACTGCAATAATGAAGTCTTTAATTTCCATTTAGACTTTCTTTGCCCCTTCTGCAGTCATTCCTTTGCTCCATCCAGGTACCCATTGATCCTCAATAACCCTCAGTTGAATCTCCTGGTTACGTTTCAAAAACCCTTCTTCCACATGATCATCCTGGCCCACATCTTGGAACCCTTCCTTCGCAACAGACCGCGGTGTAATCATGAGCGAGTGGCCTAATTCCAGCATCAGCCTCTATCAATGCCACCATGGACTTTCCGTCAAACCTACCATTTATGGTTCGATCCGTCGCAAGTTTCATCATACACATCGCAACATCTTCCTGGGGAGCAAACTCGACGCCTTTAGAAATAAGCTCGGCCTCGTAGGCTGCTGAACGAATGGCGCTTTTGATATAACTGTGTGTTTGTTAGCCTTTTCTAACAGGGATATGCATTGCAGCATGCCTACCATGGCGCCACATAGTTAATTCTGATTCCCTGTTCATGAGAGTTTCGAC
The DNA here is from genome assembly GCA_023626355.1 of Penicillium sp. S1602. Classification (NCBI taxonomy): domain Eukaryota; kingdom Fungi; phylum Ascomycota; class Eurotiomycetes; order Eurotiales; family Aspergillaceae; genus Penicillium; species Penicillium sp. S1602. Next base: position 408,348 of record JAMAGW010000015.1, on the reverse strand, counting down.
GGGCTGTTCTCATCAGTCCTCGGAGTCCATATTTGCTGCTGGTGTATTGCCAGTTCGCCTAAAAACGTTAGATTTGATTAATATTATTCACAGAAGCTTACTGGAGAGTCAATCCACGCAACTAAGCTTCCGGTAATAATGAAGCATCGATCTCGGTCCTCGGTATCAGGTTGTTTGCGGAAATAGTGAACGGCTAGTTTCCACGTATACATTGTGCCAATCAGGTTTACATTGACAATATTGAGTTTGGGCTTGACTGGTGCAGCGTTCGGGTCTATTTATGTCAGCGTTTTCCTGCCGACTGAGTTTCATTGATTCCATACCGTCCAATGGCCAAAGATCATCCCCAGAGGCGCGGCTGATACCAGCATTCGCGATGACAATATCGCAGCTTTTATATGGGGAATTCCGGGTTGCCACTTCAAACATTGCGACTTGCTCTTCCCAGGAAGTAATGTCGCACTTGATAAACTGGGCGTTCCTGTGGACCCAGGTGTGGTTAGCTCATATTCCATAGCTTGAAGGTCGGCAGGACGAACGGGCTTAGTTCAGCAGCCAAATTATTGCCTCGTGCTTCATCTAGATCAGCGATTGTGACAAACGCCCTGGAATAGAATAAGCTTGTGCTTTCATTTCATTGCGGGTCAAAGTGCCATACCCCTCTGCGGCAAATGCGCGTACTGTTTCTTCACCCATGCCATTTGCACCTGCAATACGATCAGCACCGAAATGAATGCATGCTCCATAATGGGAACACTTACCTCCGGTAATAATGACACTCTTCCCCTCCAGAACTTTGCGGTCCGGTGGAATGCTACAATCCACCGGGCCGGTATATTCATAGCGAGGAAGTTGCGGCATTTTGATACCAAGTTGCAGTAAATCAGGTCTATTGCTGCAATGAATCAATCTTGGAAGTACATTCGTTTTGGCTCATTGTTTACATGCGAGATCGGTTCATTTATGCCCCCACGTTTTCTCCTCTAAGTGTTTCCCCGCAGTGCTCTACCCGGCTATCCTTATAGAGTAAACCGCTGTGGGTAATGCTAGTTCCGCCTCGGATGTGAGAGTCCTAGAGCTCAGGAAACAGATGAAAACCATTGTATTGAATAGATAAATTAGCTCCTCGTCACATGCTTTATCTTCTTTGTGTTGCGGCTGGCATGCAGACAAGTAGGGTTCAGTCTTTGCGGCTCGACTCGAAGCTTCTTGGTCTACAGGCATGACAAACTTCTTGAGAAAATCACTTACCTAGTATTTTCTATTCCCAGTCAATACATAGAAATGTCTTATTGTCCTCACGCTGTCATACGGTATGTTGTGCCTAGCATTTACTGTACACACAGCGCATATGGGGTCAAACTCAAACTGCTACTACAAGACATTGGATGCATACTTGCATATTAAGAGATCCTCAATTTGTATCATGTTCTTAGGGGAATTAAGGTCCCCAGCGCAATGCAATTGTCTATTCAGTTTGATGCGAGAGCACCCCTCATGCACAAATGCCCAAAGATCGTAGATGGGCACATGTCGAATCCGATGCCGTAGCCATTCCCGAAAACCAGGTCAATACTCCGCAAGAAGAAAAAAGGAAAATAACGTGAATCACCGCCATGCAGGTTCGTATCTCAAACTCCCCGGAGCTGAAAACGGGTCATTTCTTGTCCCCGTTCGTCTCGTCCTCCAGGTCAACCATATCCCGCAATATGTCTTTTAACCCGCGAACTCCCTCGGCAACCACATCATCCGGAATACGCACGTTCACTTCTTCGATGTACTTCAGTGGATCATACGGGCCATCTGCGTTCTTGTCGTCGGAGCTACCTTTCTTTGTCCCGTTTGCCTTTCCCTCTTTGGCGGCTCCGTTGGTCGATGAGTCGCCGTTTTCTGTATGCTTTGCACCCAGGGCTGGGTGGCTTCTGCCTTCCGCGGAGGCGATTACTGCTGCCATAACATCATCGAAGGTCTCGCAGCGGCCGGCGCGGAGGAGTTCGGTGGCGAGGCTGGTAATCCGCTCGGTCCAGCCCACGCGATGCAGGGAGCCAAGAAGAGATTCTTGTAGGTCTTCGAGAGCAGATGTGGCGGAGAGTTTTGTAAGGAGGTCAGACTCGAGCGCATCGGGGGTGGAGGACGGCATAGTGTCTAGAGCTGTTGGTGGGGTTCAGACCCACCGGTGAGCGCTCAATTTGGTCTGTCGTGTGCTTGCGATGATTTTAAGATTTGGATGACGAGAAAAGGTCTCGGATGAACCTCAAGTCACTTCACACAAGTTCCCCCAAGGAGAGTCCCAGGGTAACGACTGTGTGTATTTCGTATGCGCCGGGGACTTTTCCGGCTCGCGACTCGGGCGTTGGGGGGAGGTCAATGGAAAGAAAAGGGGATCCTGCCCCTGGTAAAATAGACTTTTGTTCGAAAAAGCAGATTATGATTACTCGCAGGGCTGGAAGGGAGTTTGTTCCAGTGCAGGAAAAAGTGGATATGGTGAATGACGAAGGTTCCGCGGTCCGGCCTGTCCATGCGGCGATCGGAGTTAGCGCTGTGGCAAGTAGGCCCTTGCGGCAGGGTTTATAGACAGGGATTTGGCCATCGCTGGTTAGCAATAGACAGAGACTGACCTCAGTGGAGTGATTGGAGCTCGCTGGTGAGAGCTAGGTTCCAGGCGCAAAACGGTTGCGGATGCGGAGGTGTAGTTGATGCGATCCGGGAGAAGGAGAGGATAGGGTCGGTCAAAAGGAAACCGGGTCAGAGATATGCGCCCATTGCACACACAGGGATGGATATGGCATTCACATACAACCCAAGCCAGTGACTGTCAATTGGTGACGTGCAATGAACCAGGAAGAATCAAACCCTCTCCGATCGGAATCTCCAGCACAGGCCAATCGGCATAGGGCACGGGCGGTGAATGTGCTGACTTCAATAGATCTATCGTCATCACTATAAGACTCAATTGTCTTGTTATCATTCTCAGATGGATTTTTTTCGAGGTTTCCAATCAATATGGCTTAACTCTTACAATTTTCCTTTTCTTATGTGTCATAGTCATTCGCAATTTCTATATAATCCGGTATATAGGAGCAACCAAGAAACTTTAACGCGGTATGAATAGCATCAAAGTATAAAGTGTTGATATCTACCATAGTAGATACACAGGCATTTGCTTTTGGTGATTATGCTTAGTCTTTCAGATATTTGGAAGATTATGGCTTGGAAGGTTCATATAAGATTTTTTGGAATTTGAAACACGGGGCTTAACCATACTCAAATAGCGACCATAGTTAGTATAGTATATATGGCTCGCAATGCTTGTTTTATGTGGCATGAGCCCTATTTTCTCTAATTTTTCATTAGATAGCAATCCAAGCTTCTGACCATGAAAATCTCCCCAGAGCGTGTTCTGGTCGGGCATATGTGGGGAAGGGGTAGCTCTTGTTCTTCATTCACTGCTGCTGATCACGATCTAAGACATGACGGGTCCCACCCGGAGAAGGTTCCCAGACGGGGATTTTACACATGAAACTTCAATCCCACTATTCACTTGAACGTCATTTCTCTTCTTCATTTATATTATCATCCTACCTGTGGATATATTCCGGTGAAAGGGGTCAAGCAAGGCCGAGTCCAGACCCAGTCACGTGCACCGCCAATTGATTGTCCCGCGACGCTTCATCTTTAGTCCTGAATCCCTGGACTCGATTCACTATTTTTCCCTACACGGTCGCCCGTCGGACTCCCCACTTGGCAACTTGACCATAAACTAGCCGGAGTTCATTGATCTTTGGTCTTTCTTTGGGGCTACCAACTTCCCTTCGCGCCGGACAGCTTTCCCCGCTCTGGCTCCCGCGCCTACCTGTTGGACTCGTCAACAGGCGCCTACTCATCGCAAAAGTCCATCGCACCAGACCGAACGTGTGTTGTCTGGCACCAACATCCCATTCCATCCATCTACGACTATCGGGATTTTGATGTGCGCCTGACACCTTCAAAGCTCCCCTCTCGCATTCGACGATCTAGCCGCCCTCCCATGAGCTTGGTCCTTTGTCGCATATCTCCTCCCCAAGCCACGTCCTCTTCCAGTTAGCCGGCTCAGACGTCTCCTGCTCTGGCGGCACTATAGGCACTCATACGTACTGATTTGCCTTGGGTTGCCCCCTGAATACTCCGTGTCACCATGTCTCTCCACACCTCCTACCACGACGCAGACTCCGATGCGGATGACGAATATGAGCGCAGCGTGTTTACATCCCCGCACCTTCAAACTGATTCCGAGGCCTCTCCTATTGACTCCGATATCCCTTCCTCCGAACATACACCGACCAAATTCGGCTATCCTAGCGATGTCCCGCGCACTCCCCGGGCGATTATCTCCGACTGGACAGCAGATGAATGTTCGGAATTCCTGACATCTCTAGGATTATTGCAGTATTGTGGAACTTTTCGAGGTAAGTTGGATTCATCCAAACAATGGCAAGACGGATGCTGATGGATTTTGCCAGAAAATGGAATCGTGGGGGAGGCACTCGTCGCATTGAGGCATGATGAATTGAAAGAAATGGGAATCAACAGTGTGGGGCATCGATTGACCATTCTTAAGAGCGTCTACGAAATCAAAATCAGACAGAATGTTCCTCTTGATGTTGATCACTACATCCCACTGTGTAAGACCCCTCCGCCATGATAGCTATATACCTACTGACCTAGTCAAAATAGCCGCGGATCAGAGCATGAATGAAAACGCGACACAGGATGATATTGCTCGTTTAATTCAATCTATCCAGATTCGAGACCAGAAGATTTATTCAGTCGAGGGAGAATTGCGTCGGCTCGCGGACGAATACCGACGGCTACGAGAAGAGATTCTACCCATGATTAAGATGGCCAAAGACCGATCGCAACCATTACCACCTCCTTCCACTATGGAACCCCCCAGGGACAACCACCATGAAAGCGCAACTCTTGTTTCACCCTCGCAAATCACCCTCACAGATAATCACTCTTCATCGAAACTGGCCCGTGCCTTCTCCAAGCGCGCCTATGGCGGTGCAACTCCTAAAAACAACTCACCAACATACATTCCGCCTTCCATTTATGAAGGTAGGCACCATCATGACGGAAACCTGGATCCGTCCTCGGCGGCCTTGGCTGCCTCTTCCCACTTGACCGCTTCAATGAATAGTGGTTTACAGCATTCCCCAGGCGTCCCATCACCAACCTCCCCGAATGCGCATACCACCCAACACCAAACTCTCAACTCTCGATCCTACTCCCAACCTAGTTCCACCTCCAGTCGCATGATGCATGACCATCCCGAGGATACTCCAAGAGCGTCATCTCGACTAGACCGAGCCACGCCCAGTCAGCTGCCTACCGCTCGCACGGAAACCCCATCCTCTGCATCCCGAGTTGATCCTCGATCTGGTGCTGGTGCCGGTGCCGGCCCTGCCAGTGTCGAAATATTCAAATCATTCCGTGTCTCTTGGGAAGATCCCTGCTATAAGGTTCTCCCTGCCGCATTGAGGAAGTACAATATTCATCATGACCCGAAGGATTACGCGCTTTACATCGTCTACGGTGACCAAGAACGGTGCTTAGGCTTGGATGAGAAACCACTCTTGCTCTTCAAACAACTGGAGAGAGAGGGCCGGAAACCGATGTTCATGTTGCGAAAAATTCACCCTGACAATCCTTACACTGCGGCTCCCGGTTCGGCTCCTAACAGTGCCGGGTTTGAAGGTGGGAGACCAGGACAAATAAATTTACCGGGAGGTGTTCTGTAATTCAGTCCCAATACTTTGATGCATGCATTCGTGTCTATTGCTCAAGCTTGAGATACCCGGTGCCTTTTGACAGATTTTGCATGGTATATTTTGTTCGTCGCATTTTTCTTTTCTTTTATTCTTACAGTCTTGTTCTGGACTGTTAGCTCTGTGGTTTTCGGTGTCCCAAGGATATTCGAGACTTCTCCATGTATTTGTTAGTGGAAGAGGTTGGCGATCATTGTCTTGTGTTGGGCAGTCTTACCAGAGCTTCTTTTGCATTTACGATCCTGCATCGTGCATTAGCCCTTTTCATTCCATTAGATTATCTTGTCCCTGGGCGGCAAGTCTTGGATGTCAATAGCACTCTATTCTATCTGTGTGTACATTCGTTGTTTTACATTCTTGAATAACCTTGGGGGTCCGTATAACTCTTCATAGAATCAAGTGACATTCGAGTCCAAAATAGTTTGCCAATGTGAGTGAAACCATTGGATAAGAGCACTTGAGCTTTTACGATCTTCAAACCATTATCTGTGGTGCTATACGGTAATCAGAATTAAGTAGACGGTCAATCAAAGGTCTATCACTACTCTCGCGCTACGACTTCTGTAAAAATGTAGAGAGTCTTCAGCATGAAATCTATTTAATTTCCAATCTATTCAACTTCCAAAAGTACCATTTCCAGTCCCAAACACAACTAGCGCACTTAGTGGGTACGATCAATATCAAACCGTAGCTGCAGTCTATAACTCTGAAACCAGGTAACAACGCGCCCAATATGCCGAGTACCTGGTACAAAGGAATTCAACAGAAGATATACAACAAGCTTACCCATCCTCGTACCCAAAAGCTGGTGATACTGAGGTGTGTTCTTTTCAAAGGATTTCCGCGGGGCCTCCTGGATATGATCAAGCTCCTTGTGCGTTTCATCATTGTAGATGAACTCGCGAACAAACCCCAACGTCTCCTCATTAACAACGTTATCCATGAAAATAAACTTCAGCGTCTTAAGCTCATATTAATGCTGGTAAACAGCTTTAGTCAGTTGAGAAGAATATGGGAGGTCAGAGTTCTCAGTTCGTGCAACCGACTCAATGATTACCACACTTGGTCCGCTGACTCCCTCCCACTGGCCGTAGACATCAAACCGCTCAATAGTGAATCTAGAGTATACGTGGTTTAAGGCAATTCCAACCTCAGAGACTCGGAAATGGTAGGTATGTGGGAGGTCGATTCGCTCGATGTTGGAGCTCCAACCTTCGTCGTGCAGGTTTTGGAGTGTTAAACCTGAGAATTTGATAGGACAATCGGGGTCAGCATGCCTAAGCCATGCTGCACACTGCTCACCGGACTGCTGGAATGTATCGAAGGCTGACATCTTAAAATATGGTAGGATATCGGTTTTGTTGTTTGGATAGGTAGATACTCACTGGTTTGGTGGATTTTTTGCGGATCTTAACTACTCGATGATATTCGAATGTATGTAGTGAATGGGACTGCGCTCAGCATGTTAATTATGCTGTCTTATATAGTTGATTCGATTGACATACCTTATGATGGGTACCAAAGAGATTGTTTCATGTAATATGATATAAAGACATCGAGGCCTCACCACATGGAACAAAGCCTGAGCTTCTAGAATAAACAAACACATTGCGAACTCCATATATATCTCAATGCCTATTCGTAAAACAAAGACATGAAACAAAAGAATTTAATTAGGACACATAGTTTCAGGAAAGATAGCATGGAGTTGTGTTGTCTAGGCATTGTTTGGGTATATTGGGGAAAAGACCAATTATTGGGTAATGCAGACCCAATTTTGGGGGGGGGGCTGCTCAATGCCGAAGTGAACAAAGGGAATACGATGAATATAACTAGCAGTAATACTTTTACCGAGTGATTTTGCTTAATGAATATTATAAAAGAAACAACAACAATGACCAATGTTTGATGTATTTCTGTATACTTCGCTTATCATCACGTGGCGACGTGTTGATCCAAACGCGTTCGATAAGCCCACTTTTCTCACTTCTCGAATCGCATTGCTCGATATGGGTTGGGATAAGGTCATTCAGGATTCCGACGAGGAGGAACCTCTCATTGAGGATGACTTCCCAGCTTCCCCTGACCCTCTTCAAGACCCGGAACCCCCAACAGCCCAACATCACGATCATCTCGCGCAACAAGAAGCATACCCGAATGAGCATACAATCGCCGAAGGCTTCCCAGGACCCCAATTAAACGTCAACTTCGATCAATTCTTACAGTCGCAAGGAACACATACAGGCTCTACTGCATCCCAGCAACAGCGTGAAGAAAGATGGATTCCCTCGACCAACGAAGGCGGGGGTGGATCAATTAGTGCGTCGCGGTCAAATGACGGTTGTCTCCCGGTGTACAACCACTTGGCTGTGATCACATGCTGATTTTCCTATAGGTGCAATGATGACAGAAATTGGACTTGCGCAAGAACGATTGTTTGACGATGCTTCTAGCGGTGCCCAGCGTGTCCCTGCCACCGTGACCTTTTACCCCAGCGAAATCTCCCAACCAGGATCATTCCCGACCATGCAGTCATATCAGTATCAGCAGATGAACCCAGTGAATCATGGTCAATTCGGATATACTGAGATGCCTAATAATGCGCCGTATGAGGCGACGCAACTTCTTGTGCCGGGCGTTGCGCACACCTATGACTACAGTACGCCGGCTGCTTCGACCCGTGTTGATTCACCATCAGACGGTTTCACGGGTTCCACATCGATTCAAACCAATGAAAATTTATCTGATGTCCCTTTGAGCAAAAACCTACAACCGCCGCAACCAATGCAATCAATGGCTTGTTCCCCGCATGATACTGAGCCTCTTTCATCCGTGGCATCGCCAGGGCTGAGCAAGGCCAGACAGGATGATACGATATCTGGTCTCATGTCTCCGCAGCATTCTCCGGCGAGCACGTACGATGAGCTTGCTCTACCCGCTGTTTACGTGGAAGTGCCTTCGGCCGTGAAGCGTGCTCGTCAAACGAAAGGGCCTTTTCCGGAAGATGATGACGATGACGAACTCGCCATTGTTGGGGGCCCTCAGCCTAGTTCAAGTAAGCCGACTGCGAAGACTTTGCTAGAAAATTCCCCGCAGACTGCTTCTGTAGAAACTCCCAGCGAACACAAGCCGGAAAATGTCATTGCATCTGAAAATGTCGGAAATTGGGCCGAGAGCACACCAGTTGTGGATGAGGTTGGCTCTGCTGACAAGACCAACATACCGCCGACATTGCCCGAAGATCCTAGCAAATCATCTACCAAAGAGCCGAAGAAGAAAAGAGCCAAACGAACGAAGGCGGCCTCTGCCATCTCCAAATCTCGAGTGTCAGATGCCGATGACGATGTTATTTGGGTGGACTCGCGGCCTCTGGCAGCCGGGGAGACAGAAGAACAGAACAATCCAGATACGGAGTCAACCACTGCAGACCCCAATCACCTTGATACACCACAACCAGATCCAACCGCTTCTACTGAGGAGAGCTCCACTACGACAAAATCCGAGGATAAACCTGCTCCCAAGAAACGCGGGCGCAAGCGGAAGAAGCCTTTAGAGCAGCCTCCAGAAGCTGCCCCAACGCAAGTCACAGAAGAGCAGGATCTCCCATCAAACAGTAAAATTGTGGTCCTGAAAGTCAACCCGAACCCAGCTGGAAGTTCCTCCGATCCAAAATATGAAACGAAGGCCGTTGAAGCAGAGAACTCAATGCCACCACCCCAAGCAGATCCCCCTGTGCCTCAAGCTAATGACAAAAGTGAGGCACCTCCACAAACCCCTTCAAAACCAGATCAAAATCCGAGTACACTTGTCGCTGGCAGCACAAATACTCGGAAAGGACCAGCCAAGCATAGCCCCATTTCATCGACCAGCAAGGTTCCGTACCGCGTTGGTCTAAGCAAGCGGGCTCGGATCGCACCGTTGCTCAAAATTGTGCGCAAATGAGATCATGTTGCTCTACTCCCATTCATGCTTAAGTTTTCCTTGATTCTGGTCGGGCTTCGTCCCCTGAGCCTGGAGTTATTTATCTTTTACTGGTTCCATGTCTTCCTGTGCTTCTTTATTATACCCCTACTCTACGTTGAACTTGTTGAATTTTTATGTTGTGAATCATTCATGATTCGGAGACTTATCTTTCCAATTTTAAGTCATGGTTATCATTACTTCAAGTAATATATACTATAATATCTTTCCATCTCTCCCTTAATCCCTGCCATTTCTGCAACTAACAAAGACCTCAGTGGACATCAACTTAATCGGTCCGTGGGTATAGTAAGGAGTATAGGGTTCTACCAAAGCCATCATTAGCAACTGATGCCCTCCTCGTAAAACCCATCGAAAGCCATGCATTCCAGGTTTTCCATGTGTATTCGGGTATCACAATAAATACCTTTTATCGATCATAATTCATTATTCATTCAATCATCCCGTGTGCACGAGTGCACAGTTTCATATCACGCCTACTCCTCCATTTCGAAGCAGGTGATTCCTTAACTATAGCCGCAGAGACTGAAACCGACATCGTGAATACCCTAGCCATCTCTTCCAGTCGGAGCACCGTGCTCGTGACGGCATGGGTCATGGCCAGGACAGCCATTGCTGGAGGGAGGAGTACGTCAAAAAGCTTCATTGTGACTTTTGTTCTGGAATTGACGTGATCGGGGAAGCCTTAGAAGGTCTTGGTTCTGTAGGGAGTTCTGTAAGAGAGCAGCGAGATAGAAAGAGATTTCAGGATTTTCGTGACTAGGAGACATTCTACAGCTTATGTATCTCGGCTTATTCTTATTTTTTTTTTTGGTGGCCTGGTGACATGCTCTATTGCTCTAAATGATTTCCCTATTGGGTATCTACTGTTCATGTATCTTTTTGTTCAATTATGGCCCCCATCTCACACATTGGCATCATCTGCGGGATGGACTTGCATCTACCGTTCTAATGCCAGTGGAACAACATTACACATTTGCAGGATATGATTTGTTTCAAGTCAGCATTATTGAGCAACATTTGAAAAAAAAAAAAAAAAAAAACCCCTTTTCCTTCCAGTTTCTTGAAACCATAGACACTATGTTGATGAATGAAGTACAGATGGAAATACCGTCTTTGGCCCGGCTTACTTCCTGAACAGGAAATCCCTAATTTGGAAATTCGGATGAACTCTGACATCGCGTCTGACATAAGGGTCAAGGTTCAGCATGAAAGGAAACTTTTGTTTAAGGATGCAATTGCTTTGAAACAGGAATGTATACAGTAAAGCCACCCTTATTTCTCGACTATCTCACTGGATCATTCTGGGAAACACAATGAAAACACCGGCAATGGAAAACAAGGAGTGGCAGAACACTGAAAGCATGATGCGTAGCTATAAATATAATGTCGAGAGTTCCAACTTCGACCCCAAAACAATAACCGAAATCGAAGGAAACTTTTGATCGAAGACGCTGATCCATCACATCCAAATCGCCACAATCAATGCCAGGAACAAAGACGTCACGGCCGCAGTCCCGATGTTTCGAAACTCAGAGTCTCCCTCTGACTTATTACTCTTCTTCGGGACAGTTGGGTCCCACGCATCGCCGTTGTGGGGAATTTCCACGGCGCAGTAGCCAGCACCCTTTTGACAACCGTGTCCGCAATGACTAGAGCTATTTCCGCAAAGATTCCACTGACCGCAACACAGTCCGAAGCTAGAGCCCGAGCAGGTGTAGTTTTTGCCACAGGTACCGTCAACTGATACTTGTTGGTGGGAAATCTTGGTAGTCTTCTGTATGTGCCCAGTCCAGCGGCTATCTTTGCGGTACCACATCTCTCGTGGGTCTCGAAGGCATTCTCCGACAGTGACAGGGCGGTATCCGAGGCGTGACATTGTCTGCAGCATGTGTTCTGTGAGGTTGTGAACAGTTTGTTCATGGGCATCGTGGGCAATGATTAACCAAGAATGGGAGGCAGGATTTCCAGAAGCCAAAGCCTTGTCAAAGATGTCCTTTGATTTCTGAATCAAGCCCGGATTGTCATTTTTGTAGTCGTCCGTGTCCACATCATACAAAACTATATGGTATCCCATGCGACCCAGATCTTCACGACATCCAGATCCCTCTGCACAACTGGAAAACGGTGGGCGCATATAGGTGGGGAAACTTCCCATGATATTTCGAAGAGCAGCTTCGTTCTTGACCATCTGATCAACACGTTGAGTGGGTGTAACCTTGCTGAGATCCTCGTGAGACCAGGTATGACTGGCAATTTGATGACCACCGAGCACCATACGTTCAATCAAGGAAGCCCAAGGCAAGTCAGGATCATCAATTGCACCCTTGCCGTTGTTGATGCCAGTGACGAAAAATGTTGCCGGTGCCTCATACCTGTCAAGTAGCTCTAGAAGATCACCGGTGTATCGAGAGGGACCATCATCAAACGTCAAAGCCACCGTTCCTGGGACTGAGCAAGATCGGATCTGTTGCGGACCATATGGAACAACTCCGATTTTGGGCCGCAGAATGTCCTTCGTGGGAGGACCTTTCGGTGTTTTGTGGGCATCGCATTGGCCATAGTCGATCTTGCAGTCTGGGGAACGACAGTGTGCCTTTGTAGTGCCGCAGAAACCTTGGATCAACTCGTGTCAGAATCATCGCAATCTTTTCAAGGATGTCCTCTCTGGCTTACCTGCGCTGGAGCAGCAGGTACCACTGGGGCATCTTCCATGTTTTTCACCGCAGCGGTAGTCAAGGGGGCTAGCGAGCTTTTCCTCACGACGCTCCGAAGGGTGCTTGGGTGCATCGGCCGGCGTGGCAGGCTCGAATAGGTCCTCGGTTTCTGGAGGGTTGTTTTGAACATGCCAGGGTAAAAAGTGCTGACGATGCCTGATGATCGGTGCCGGATCAACAGTTGGATCCAAAGTGATTGACGCATATCGCCCGCCAAGAGAGCTCAAGGCGATTCCAGCGAGAATGGCAAATAGAAGCAATGTGTGCGTAAAGTGCATCGTGAAATATGACAGTACAATGAACAAGTATGATGTATAGTAAGCTGGCTATGCAGAAAACAGTCTTGGGGAAGAGAAGTTTACATGGCAAGAAATGGAAATGGAAGAGCGGCATGAGAATATGGAGATTGGGAGGTACGTTCGAGTTAGCATGGGTATGGAAGGAGCAAAGTGGTTTGTTTGATTCTAACTTCGGTAACCCACTTCACCGAGGAAGGTACGAAAGGCAATCAGCGAGCTCCGGAGTCGCTGTGAATTGCAAGACAGCTTACAATCAGATCAATATGACTTGAATGATATTCATGTCATTAGAACGAAACATCAACATGGGTATCGTTAAATTTTGGTCATGCCAGACATCCATTATGCTATGGAGTGGATACTCCAGGATGAGATGCGTTTCTGCTTCATACAAGACCCTTCCCAGTCGCTTTGAAAGTAGTAATTCCATTCCTTGGGCGTGGAAATTTTGTGCCAGCTACCATGCTCATTGGGGGAAAGGTTCCCGCAGAGGATGCGAGATAGTCACTCAGTTTGTAATACCGTCCTCCCCCGCTGCGGCAAAGACGAAAGGTGCCAGGCTATTCAAGTGTGGGCCGAACTTCGCAGGGGCACTACGAGCGATTGTGCCGATGGCGGCAATTAAGTGGCGGCGATGCACGGTAGAGATCTTCGATGATGATAGGGCTTCTATCAAGCGGGCAACAAAGGAGTTGAGCTGGTTGTCGGAGAAGTAAAGGACCAGCGCCGAGATGGCCGTCAGCGCACGCTTGGTGACAACGGTTCCAGCCGTGTCATTGTGGATGATGGCCATAACTGGCTCTTGAAGGGCAGCCAGCTCAGACTCCTGGAGGAGCGGACCGAAGCATGTCACAACCTTGATAAGCACATCGATTGCCTCACTGCTGAAGCCCTTAGATGGATCTTTCTCCAACATACCCCGCACTACCGAGCCTCGTCTGCCTGATGCTGACTGGGTCGGTCCTGTCAGTCGAGGGATCAGGATCTTTGAGACAGCGGAGTATGCGGTAACGACGTTCTGCGGGGCGGGCTGGCCAGCTTGGGGGCGAGGGAGAGTATCGACAATCGTACGCAGGGCGGTGTTGGGTACGGACGTATCGATGGTTTGGGAAGCGGTCATGTTGGTCAATTTCTCGAGGAGGATTGTGAGTATTTCAAATGGCAATCGGATAGCCAGCGGGCCAAGACTGTGGTAGAGTTGGTGGTTAGTTATCTGTACAGCCTGGGAGGATCGCGTGGGGGTGCAAACCATTTCAGTGCTTGATTTTGGACATCGCCGTGCTGGTCATCCAACGCCTTCAGTAAGCCTTCAGCAAGGCCTTGTGCAGAGCGATGGTCACTTGAGATAAAGGTTGATTGGGGATTGCTCAGGATCCCATAGAGGTCATTCAAGGACATATACCGCAAATCGGCGTCGGGGTCATCTAGCTTTCCCAGCAGACCGATTATGTTCTGCTGAGTTACTTGCCTGTCTGCCATAATTGTGTTGAGTTTCCACGAGAGGATTGTGTATGTGGTAAGCTGGGGGAAAAGCTCAGAGGTAGCTTTCGAGGGAAGAGGGCCGAGTTCGTGATAGTGATATCAACGTGGGGTTGTCGCCTGAGGCAGGAGCTTCACTTATGTATGTTGATGCCTGAGTCTTAAGGTATGCAACAGGCAATCACATGACATCATCAAAATTCGAATTTCTTTGTGTCAATTCCATTTTGATTTTAGAAATCATCCCTTATGAATCACAGTTCTTTAACGTAGTAGCCATGCGCTTTTCAGGTCCATTAGGAAAGAGAGTTTTGGATAAGACATGTGCATGTCGCCGCGGCCTTGAATCTTAAGTCAAGCGCCATCTTTTTACCAACTTTGGAATAAATCAAAACGATTGATGATTATTAAATACCTAAGTAGGAGTCAATATATCTCTCAATTGATGTTACAGCAACTTTTTACATTGATCTATGATCGTTCTTGTACTAAACTTAGCAAATGATATCATCATCAAGATCTAATCTGATAGGACCCTCTCTCCACCGGCCACTGGAGCTTCAACCAGCACAACAATTACATTCCTCAGCAATCAGATTTCTATTCGGAGCCAATTGACTCAATTGAAGGGACACAAAATTAGATATTATAAGCTACCGACCAATAGTTTGATTCATAGCTAGAAATTACAGGGGTAATGCCAATTAAAGTACGTCATTACATCACTGTCGCATCGCGCACGGGCCAACGGAAGCGGCTGGGAACCTGGTCTTACGACCCCGGAAACTGGGCCTTAGCTCGCTATTCCAGGGTGAGAGGGGAGACGCACTTAGCTGCAGGCTACGTCTGTGGGTACTTGTCATTCGAAGCTTTCCTCTCTCTTCCTCCTCACCCTATCACGCCTGTCTGATTCTCTATCCATTCTTCACCATTCGTACCTGATTATTCTATTCGTACCTACAATCATGGCTGGAATCTTTGCACGTCGCTCAGCATTGCGGGCTGTTACCACCGCCCAAGGTTTCCGTGCAGCTCCCAGGGCAAGCCGTTCGGCCCAGCTATTGGGGCGGAGATTGTATTCGAGTGGGAAGAGTGGCAAGGGCTATGAGGACCATACTAGTAGTGATTTGCCATGGTATGCAATTTCTTGGAAGCGAATTGGCTTGAGACGTCTTTGCCTTTGGGAGTGTACGCAGATCCATTTACTGACCTCTTTCTGGTAATGCAGGTTCCTAGGGTCCGTCGGAATTAGCGGTCCAATGATCTACTGGCTGTTGCAAGCGGGCCCGGAAAAGAAGCCTCATGATGATGGCCACGGTGATGGCCACGGTGATGAGCACAAGGAAGAGTCCGAGGAGAAGGAAGCTGCTGCAGAGGTAGAGGATAAGGGAGAGCCTGCTGAGAAGGAAAGTAGTGAGGAGAAGTCTGCGGATGAGACTGAGCAGCCGTCCAAGGAGGAGAGCAAGTCGACAGAATCTTCCGATGGAAAGAAGGAGGAAAAGAAGGATGGTGAGAAGCCGGAGCAAAAGGAGTCTGCTGAGAAGAAGTCGGAAGACAGCAAACAGGACGAGCCCAAGGAGGAAAAGAAGAAGGACTCCAAGAAGGAAGAATCCTCTGAAGAACCTAAGAAGGAAGAATCCTCTGAAAAGCCTAAGAAGGAGGAATCGTCTGAAGAACCTAAGAAGGAGGCGTCGTCTGAAGACTCCAAAAATGTTAAGGTTGGTGATCCTCTCGATATATTGAAGTTACTCAACAGCAACTAACAATTCGATCTACAGTCCGACACTGCCAAGCCATCTGACAGTCAAGAAGCATCATCTTCGAAGCAGGAGTCGTCCAAGACAGAAGCCAACAAGCAGTCAGAGAGCGACGAGAACAAGGGTGGAAAAGATGAGGCCGATAAGGGGTCTTCTAAAAAAGAGAACTAAGTTCTTTAGCTCCTACAGATGTCACCCAAGAAGCGTATATTTGCGCTAGATCTTGTTGATATATATGTAGATCATGAAATGAACATTTTACCTTACCATTGGTATTACGGTTAGACCCTGAAGTATCCATGCAAAGGAATGTTGACACATCTTCAGATGCTTTGATATTGTACAAGAAATAAATAACATCAACCCAATGGCTCAATATGTCCTGAACTAGGTTGGAAAAAGATGGAGAAGATATCCAAAAAGCAAAAAGAAATCTCTCCCTCGGGGAATCGAACCCCGGTCTCCCGCGCTTATCGGTGTTAATGACAAGCGGAAATCATGACCACTAGACCAAGGAAGATGAGATAGTCGAGTTTCCGCTCGACCACTTGGTACTGGTTGATACCTGTGTCGGCAATTTAAGCTATGTAATCCTAGCTTCTGTCCTCCCGCATATGCGGACCCAACCAACTTGGTATGTCCAACACTCGTAGAAACTTCCGTGAGCCAGTATATAGATTTTCATGTATTAATTGGTGAATTGAAAAATATGTATTAATTCTCAAAAGTTGCTACTATTGGGCCAAACCTTAGAACTTGACTATATAGTGCCGGCGCAACCACCAACCCGTCAATTGAATTCTAGGCAATTCGAGCCATCTTGAGTCGTGTCGTTAATTATTTAATCTGAACAGTATAAAAATACATTACTCCATCTCATGTATAGGCTTCACCTTTGCGCCTCCATGTCCACCTTCCAATTCCTGAGCTTCATATGCTACCCCATGGTCTTGAGCAGGCAGTTCCGTCATTTTCCCATCCTTCATCGGTATAGCCCCCGCAAGCTCAGATCGATCTCCGGACATTTCTGCAGCATCCGAATGATCTTGATGATCTTGGTTCAAAGCGTTATACTTTCGTCTCCGCCAGAAGAACCAGAAAAAGCCTAATGCAATGAGCGCTGCAGCGCCAACACCCACCCCGACACCGACACCGATCGCTGTGGAATTTGAGGAGCTATGGCTGGAGGAGGTAGAGGTAGAAGTGGATGATGAAGTCGCAGTAGCAGTAGGACTAGTATGCGCGGTCGCAGTCAACAATCCACTAACAGAAGCCGTCTTCGATGCCGAGACCGCAGCAGATTTATCTCGGATATAGAAAAGCGGGCTCCAGGCCCTCCATCCATTATCATTATCCCCACGAAGGGCCGAGCCATCAAACAATCCGATCTGATACTGCGGGCTACTGGTATTGAAGTCGGAAGGAATAGCCCAGCTATATTGCTCGAGGGTGCAGTTTGCGGTGGTGTTTGAGACGATTTGGTAAAGGGAGCTGGTTGTGGAGAAGGTCGCATCCACTGCAAGAGCTTGAGTTAGTGTACCATCGCGGAGTACTCAGGGAACGGGAATGGATGCACGAACCGACGATCTGGTCCACTAAACCTCCTCCTATACGGCCCAAAGAAATATTCAAGGGGAGGGTTCCATTTTCGATGGACCCCCACTGCAGATTCAAGGATTCGCCCGGGTAGAACTCGTTATTTTCGGTGTCGGTGAAGCCGTAGAATGTTCCCTCTACACAATTTATGTATCCGTTTGTTGACATGATGGTCGCATAGGGGCACGGGGGACCTTGCCGTTCACGTCTGGGGTCACTGGGGCATGGGGCTGAAGAAACAGGGAAACATATGGATTATGTACCCTATATGCGAAGTACTTTCCCGCTAGTTTATTTTTGCGTCCCGCCATAATCAACATTAATATTCTATGATACCGAAGGATCCAGGCTGTCAGCCCATGTGCTATGACCCACTTAGGTACACAGCTTGTATACGGTGAACTGTGCCTTCCTTCAAAATGATGGTGATGGAAACTCAAATTCAAACAAATCTCCATTATTAATTCGACATTAAAATGCAGGGGGCGAAGCCATGCTAATAATATCGGTACTTGTCCGGAGTTTTGACTGGCTGTGTGTACCAAGTTCGAGTTCTGGATACTTTGTTTCTTACTAGCGCTTATGCCTAACCATGCTTATGATACAAGCGCCTACGGTATTATCTTGAACTTAGCACATTAAAGACTGCCGGTCACACAAAATACTGTACAATCGTGAAACAGGGATCTGGGTCTCGGGGAAAAAAACCACCACACGTGTCAGCCACACATGGACTTTCGTATGGTTTTACATATGCAGTACCGTGGACCTATCATTACCCTAGCCATGCTCACTTACCTAGAGAAAGGATTATTCGATCTTTTTAGGTGTCTATTTGCACAACTGAATAGTACTCACCAGCCCTGGAGTTCCGCATCAAGGGGCCTTCAAATTTCAAGATATATCTTTGCTCCAAAGCACCTAGGACCTCGCGAGCTTCCCGACTGAGAATTACCCCTTAGTCCCCATCCACAGATTTTTCCTTCAAGTTTTCTAATCAAATACTAAATGTTTCTGAAAGCTGGAAGTCGAAAAACAGGGTGGGTAATGCTCGAAAATCGCGCTTTCCTAAAACAAAATGATCCTTGACAATCGAACCATTCAATGCAAACCAATCCAACTCTCCCAGCACACCGTACCTCCCTGGATACGTACCTTGTATGATATCTTCTGCTTGGAGATCGAACGGCAATGACACCACATGGCTTCCGCCCGAGGCTGTACTCGGGTCGTGGGTCTGGCTCAGCGGAAGCTTTCATTCTGATTTTGGTCACAGTTGGACCTATGCTCCCTTCCAAGGTTTCCGTATGAGAAGCTCATTCTCTTTGTCACTCAACTCAGATATGTAGTCCTGGAGATGACTAGGTCAGTATGTATGGATTGTCATGCATAGGTGTGGACGTATGAAAATGTCAATATTAATACTGGGCATATTATATAACATTGAAGGTAAAGTTCTCCGAGCATGCTGTAAATCAAGACATGCGCCGATTCGGATCGAGGAAATGAGTAGAATGAAGTCCCGGTGATATCCCGCTAAAGCAAAAAAAAGACTCCAGCTCGGATGGTCCAAACGCCAGATGTGTGGTACATCGTCCTTGAGAAAGAAACTGAAGATCGCCCGCTGAAAAGAAACGCCTTGAAAATGCTGATATCATATCATATATCATCACAATCATTGTATGTCACCATCACTGTCAGATGCCACCATAGGTTGTTTATCTTTCCTGTTGTTGGGCAGAGAGTCGACAGTTCTCTGCACTTCGCGTTTTGCGACTTGTTCCAAGTCAAGACGGGATTGGAGATTTAGTGACTCGACAGATCCGATACGCTCATAGAGCTTTCTGGAAATAGTTCGGTTGATCTCGGTAAATTGTTCTTTGGTCACCATCTTTGCGCGGTAATGGGGCTTCAACGAATTGCCGACCATCTTCTGAATGGCAGATTTGACGGCAAGGGAAGGACCCTGCCGACTGGGTGATGTTTCTGGCGAGGATCGAGATTGGGCTAATTCGAGAGCTCGTCGAGGAATGCGTGAGCGTGGTCGAGCCGCTTCGCGTCGCGGCGCGGCATCGTCTGAAGTAGGAGAGGCATCGGGGCTACCAGAAAAGGAAATCTCCGGCGAGAATGGAGGTGAAGAAGGTTCAACTGGGGAGGAGAGCTGAATGGGGGAGATGGGTCGACTGCGGGAAAAAGGTGGTGGGGTGGTGGATGCAAGTTGAGGAGAGGGGTGGTTGGAAGAAACGGGAGAGATGGATGGAGAAGATGGACCAGGGGTAACATGATCGGTAGGGGCAACAGATGCCGTGGCAGAGGGTCCGATAGAGGTACCATGGCTCGGTGGGGATGCATCTTCCACTTCCTTCAAGAGAGAGGACAAGAAGCTCGGTCCACCGACACTATCCCCGTTCACTCGTGCATTCGAAATTGCAGCTCTGGAGGATTCTCCATTTTGATGAGCCATGGCAGCGAGTTCCTGCGGTCGTCTCGTGCGCGGACGCTTCAACTTCCGCCGCGGTTCCGATGGCTCAGGGGATGGAGACATGGTCGGTTCTTTGCGCTTGCGGGCAGCACTTGGGTTGTTCTCAATCTCGCGAGCCCTCTCAAATGCATTCCAAGCACGCATTTCCTCTAAGGACTCAGGCTCGGGTGTTGGTACTCGGGGAATTCTAGGTCGGGATTGCCTAGCAGGTTCTAGATCAAAGAGCGCAGCAGTGTCGCGAAACCGACTGCCTCCTCCTTGTCGCTCGGCGACCTCGAACCGGCGTTGCCATGCTCGAAACTCACGCTGGTTTGCTTCTTCCCGACGACGCTGTTGCAGCACCCGCTGGGCAGAGCGATCATCGTCAAATGGGAAGTCCAGGTCGATATTGAGATGATCCCAAACAGACTGCCATACCCGTGCCCAGTGCAATGAGTTGGCTTGGTTGCGGCTCTGGAGTCGTCGCTGCTGAGCTCGAGTTCGATGTGTTGCTCTCTCATTTGTACGAGCGGGGCGACTAGGCCCTTCAAGAGCCGGTCCAAGCGCCCGTTGGAACTCGCATGTGGAGCAGTACCACGACCCAGCGGGGATTTCATCCAATCCTAAACAGTATGTGTGGGAGGGAGCATCGCATCCATCACAAAGGAGCAAAACATCCTCGTTGTCTGCTTCCCCGCATATGGTACATGGTAGGGAGTCAGCGAGGTCATCTTCGATATAATCGATCAGCATGGTCGGATCCACCTCAGCGACTTGCACACGATCTTGAACGGGATATGATGAGGTGACCTGACCTGCAAATATTTAAAAGACTAGTTAGTCAAAGGGCCCCATGAGTAGAAAGAACTATCGAAATAAAGGACCACGTACCTCCAGGTCGGTCGCTCAGCTCGACCATGTTGAAACTCCGACGACATATTGGGCAACTGTTCGCTCGCTCCACCCATGGCTTTAGGCAGTTGTTGTGCAATATATGGCCACACGGCAATAACTGGGCGATTTGACCCGGATCCTCATCGAGACCCTCCTTGACCGCTGTAGCATCGTGAAGATGGGGTCTTGGCACGGGTTCGGCGGGATCACTGGCGCTTTCGCCAAGGTCTCCTAAACAGACAATGCAGGTGTCGGACATGGACAGGGATCAAGCCAGGGGAGAGAAGGCTGAGAGTCGGCATGAAGAGCGTTTCGTGAAGTGTATGAAAGAAGAAGAGGAGTGTGGGGAGGAGAGAGCCCGGCCTTTTGAAGGTGGGCCGGGATTTCCAGTCTAACGCAAAACAGGGCGGCAACGTGACGGGGCGAATCATCCGCACTCGCGCACTTGCGAATGAGCGACAGAGAAAATTAACTTGGTTTAATAACTCATAGGAAATGGGAGTATCCTATTTAGGTCTAAGCGCTCGCTATGACTCCCTTGTACAGATTGTAGATCGGAGATGGTGGCTGCGATCGTCCCTTGCTGTAGCGCCCCCAAGGTGACTCTGCCCTGGTTTATACAACTAGCCCCAACATGTCACAAACCGATTTCTCCAGGGCTACGTCGCTAACTACGCGAGTTCCACAGTTTAGGCCGCAAGGTCTCTGTTTTAGCGCGATTCAATACGGCAGAGAAACGCTGGTAAGGTCTAAACCGAGATTCCAGTCGTTCAGGCGCCCCCTGCACGGGAGTGGGCCCCATGCGAGGAACGCTGCTAGAGGTGCCACGACTACTTCACCATACTAGACAACGAACCGAGAATGTACAGGGCGCAAAGGTTGATATGTCCTGTACTGTACATTGTAGGCTCGCAAAGAAGAGTTCAAAGCTCTGGTTGCCTGACAAGGAAGGCGCGGGGGAGCCTAGGCATCTACAACTATTGCCAGGTCATCAGAACACCGTCATCAAGCCGCACTCGTAATATCGATGTCGAATCCAAATCTGTTCGCATGCCAGACATAGTCGTAGGACCCGATTGATCAGAACTCGGCGGCTTGAAGGTCGGTATGTGGTGGGTTGGTAGTCTAATCCGATCGGCTGTAGCCATCGAAGCCCCGAGGGGTAGAAGAAATCATGGCGTTCATGACGTTACGCGGGAAATCAAGTGCAATGCAAAATCCTTAGATTCCAAAGTTTTTCATTTTTGGTATTCAGACGTGACCGTAGAGTAGAAAAAAAATCATGTCCCATTTTTTAAACCTCAGCGATCTCACGGAGACGGCGGATGGTGGAGCGGGTGGCAGCGGCAGCAGGGGTCCTGTAAGCAAATTCAACAGTCAGTTTCTGCCTCCGAAGGTCACGAATCCTGGTATTCCTGTCCCATTCGCCTCCAGGTCCAGGTCCAGATCCAGGTCGTATCGAGAAAATGCGAGCGACTTACGAGACGGTGTAAGCACCACCGGCGACGGTCTTGTTGCAGCCCTTGCACTCCCAGATACCAACAGCCTTGCGCTTCACGGTGTTCTTTCCGCAGAAGGTACAGATGTAACGGGCGTGCTGGGTGACTTCCATCTTCTTCACCTGCTTACGCAGGGAGGCACCGTATCTGTAGGGAATGAGTCAATATTCGGTTGCTTTCGTATTGCCGATCGCGGTTCTCAGGCGAGGTTTCATGTTCGTTCGAGAGCGAGGGCGAAATCGAGGAGTGGGCGATGTTCATACCTGGTACCATATTTACCGGTGATACCGACCTCTGGAAGGGAATTAGCATTCTGGAAAAAAAGGGGGGATTCATTCAAGAGGGGAGGAGAGGTTTGGAGAGACATACTCTTGGTGCGCTTGGTCATCTTGTCTGCAGTGCGGCTGTAGGTTGAAGATGGGTTCAAAGCAGATCGAGAAGAGGCTTCTGAAGAGTGGTTGTGGGTGGGCTCGCTTAGGGCTATTGGGGCTTGGCGGTAGTGTGTGGTCACCTGACAGGGGACGTGATTTTGATTTTTGAATTTGGAGTATTATGTCATTGACGTCATGTGACTACACAGAATTCGATTGGTTGATGATTTTCAGTCCAAATGTGGTCCCTTCGCAGTCCATGATTGGTTCTTTTCTGGTTTCATCTATCTAATTCTATTGCTTACGCCCACCAGAAGCAGACTCATGCAGGGGTATCATAATTTTCCGTGTGCAAAACATCTTCTAGATTTCATATCCACGCAACGTGAATTGAAACATACGGACATTTTCTAATCCTCCATGACTTGACGCGATATCCTGTCTCTTGGTCACGTGGCAGAGAACAAGACCGATCGACGTAACCAGACGGCCTCGGTCGAACAAACTCTCCGTATTATGAATCTACATGATCATGCATTGTACTACAATTAAAAACAAGACCAGCTCGAGTCAAATGAGAGTTTCTCTTCTTTGGTACACGATTTCCTGAACTCTCTCCCGAGAAATACCTTTAGATTAGTGTCACATACCTCCCGTACTAGCGCCGAGGAGCTTGTGATCCTCTGAGAGCTTGGCCCTGCGCAAGTGGAGCTTCCCCCAAAACACAACAGACCCTCATTACAATGGCTTCCAACAGGGAATACGACTTGGTCCTGCTAGGTCCGACCGGTTATACGGGTCGATTATGCGCTGAGTACATCGTGAAGAATCACCCCACCGATCTGAAATGGGCTGTCGCAGGCCGTTCGGTGAACAAGATTGAACCCATCGTCGAGGAACTCAAGGCACTCAACCCAGACCGTCGTGCGCCAGGTATGCAGAAAGACAACCTGGCCCTTTACATTGTCAACTGAGCGCATGCTAATTTGGGTCTTCGCAGATATCCTTCCAGTCCAGCTGAACCCTACCGAATTGACGGAGCTTGCTCAGAAGACCAAGCTGATTATCAATTGCATTGGTCCCTACCACCTATACTCCACCCCGGTGGTCGAAGCTTGTGCCAACAATGGAACCCACTATCTGGACGTGTGAGTAACCCTCATGCTGTGGGTTTGCTGCTTATACTAATCTTGGGATCCCTGCAGGACTGGAGAGACACCCTGGATCAAGCTCATCATTGACAAGTACCATGAAACAGCCAAGGCCAATGGCTGTATTGTAAGCCTTTCGCTTTGCTCCTAATTTTCTTTTGCCTGACAATTATTAGATCATCCCCTCTGCTGGCATGGAAAGTGTCCCTGCGGATATCTTGGCGTGGGCTCTTGTCAAGCGAGTCCGCGAGGACCTTGGATCGCAGACCCGTGGAATCGACAGCTGCATCAAGGACATCAAGTACGTCTCCGACACCTACACCCTACTGACCCACCCAAACCTGACCCTTGCTAGATCCTCCGGCGCTAGTGGCGGTACCCTTAACACCATTCTGAGCATCTTCGACTGGCTCCCAATTTCGGAGCTTCTCAAGTCTACCGGTCCCTTCTCGTTGACAGGTTCCGGTCCACTCAAGCATGTCCCCAGCGACTCGATTATCACCAAACTCTTTGGTCTCCGGTCTGTTCCCGACCTGGGTACTCTCACCACCTCCCCCAACGGCATGGCCGATATGGCCATCGTCTACCGCAGCAGCACCCTGATGCCTGAGTTCTACGGCAATCGGTTCGTTTTCCACCAGATGCTGTACGTGCGCAACGCCCTCCTCGCCGTCGCCATGCATATCGGTTTCAACCTTTTCATGGCGCTCCTGATGCTCCCACCTGTGCGCTGGCTGCTACGCAAGTTTGTCTTCGCTCCTGGTGCTGGTCCGACACTAGAGAACTCTCGCAATGACCGAGTGGAATACCATGCCGTTGCGACCGCAGACCAGGATGTTCCCAAGCCGAAGCGCGTTTTCGGTAAGCTGACCTACGAAGGAACCATGTATGTGATGACCGGTTTACTTGTTTCGGAGGCTGCTATGGTGATCCTCCAGCAAGAGGAGAAGGTTCGCAAAGTTTCTCGTGGTGGTATTGTTACCTCTGCCACGTTGGGCCAGGAATATGTGGATCGACTGGACAAAGCTGGTGTCCACATTGAGACCAAGGTTTGGGAGTTTTAAACCTCTCGTTTCGGTTCCCCATGCAGGTGGCTTCAGTCGCTTTTAGCTACGCTCGGTTACGACACTGTTTACGTTTGACGAATTATTCTTACATAATGCGATTCACAGCTCCAAATAGTATGCGCAATGAACAATCTGTCCTTTGATTGTACCTAAGCTCCAAATTAAAGCTTCTCCACAGGCTTTCCTGTGAATGCAACGTCCTTCAACCACTCAGAAATGATGGCGTTCACTTCCTCGGGCTTCTCCAACAGCGCCCAATGTGCAGTATCAACCTGCTTCAAATCTAGTCTAGGGATCTGCTTACTCATAGCCTTCCCAAGGTGTGGCGGCAGAGCCTCATCTCGAAGGGCCTGAATGAAAAGCGTAGGGACCGTAATTTTTCGACCAACGATACTCAATTCATCCTCGAAGTTGATCTTCCGCGTTCGGTACCAGTTCACTATATCACATTAGTTAATGTAGTGTAGCATAAGAGGAAAAAGGGCAGACATACACGGTGCATGAATCCCATGCCTCGAATATTCCTGTCCGTAGTACTCCAGTTCCTAGACAAGAAACGAAAAGGGTCAGCCTAAAGCCCCAAATAGGTTCCATCCATAAGACTGAGAAGCTCACCTCCTCACTCAATAATCGTGAATGCCTCAACCTCATCAAATGATCAAGTATAACCCCCTTCTCGGCGTCAAAACCAGTCTGCTTTTCAGGCGTCCGACCCCCAAGTAAAGCAGTCAAAAACTGCTTAATTTCCTCCTTAGACTGAATAACTTTCTCAAGCTCTCCACTCGCAAACTGAATTTGATACCCGAAATTTGGCATGATAGTGTGCGCCATTTCTTCTAGCGGTAGATACTCTTTCTTGGGGCTAGAGTATGGCACACACACGGTGAAGAGGTGGGTAACTAGATCGGGATGCCAGAGAGCAACGCGGTAGGCGAGGAAAGCACCCCTGGTTATAACTTAGTATATGGTTGGTAGTGGTTTAATTGGTATGATCTTGGATTACCAGTCATGCCCGCCTAGTATGATTCTCGATTCGCC
This sequence comes from Penicillium sp. S1602, assembly GCA_023626355.1. Classification (NCBI taxonomy): domain Eukaryota; kingdom Fungi; phylum Ascomycota; class Eurotiomycetes; order Eurotiales; family Aspergillaceae; genus Penicillium; species Penicillium sp. S1602. The sequence goes on along the minus strand of JAMAGW010000015.1, from coordinate 382,231 downwards.
TAGGTGTGTGGCTAGAGCTTTGATATCGTCTGCGAGGGCTTTGTGTCCGTATTGGGTGTAGTCATCGGGGGCTTCCTGTTGTTTAAACATATCAGTATTTTATTGGTTGTTGATTTGTGATCAAACGATCCTGAATTTATCGTCTTACCGTGCGGCCGTAGCCTAGGCAGTCTGGAGCGACGACTCTCAGTCCCATGTTCACCAGCATGGGGATTTGGTATCGCCATCCCATAGATAGGTCTGGGAATCCATGTATCTATATATATATATTAGCAGATAGCGTATAATTTGTAATCAAAATATTTACTTGCCAGGAATATGGTGGCACGGTAATTGCCAGATTGGGGTTGACTGAGGAGGTAGCCTTCAAGCCCGGGATGTTGTTAAGCAGGGCCCACATTTTGGAAGGGATGTTCTCGGATTTACTTCAATATCCTCCCAAGGGTCATCTGAAACTCACCGTATTTTCGTCCATTTAGGGTGGCGTATTCATACCTGATGCGTTCGTCGCCCTCGACACGAATCTTGTCGACTGGCATTTTGATGGTTTTTGGTCGGAATACCAAGGTGACTTGAATGAAAGCTGTTTCAAGACAAGGTTTTTTTCCGGGGCTTGGATATATTATTCGACCAGAGAGAGGTCTTCAATATAGAACAAAGTCGGGTTCATATGCTATTCCAAGTCAGTTTTAGTGGGTCGCTTTGACCATGACGTAGGTCAGATGAGACAAGAATGGGCTAAAGAAGACCTTGAAAGATGTGCGAGGATAGCTTGAGCAACCCTGAAATCAAATAAATGGCACGAATCCACGATCCAAACAGCTTCAAGAGGGAAATGTGTTTTTGTGTTTTTGGGTTACGTAGTATACCCGGAGCCCCTCTTGACCGATCTGCAGTGAGCCTCGGCTCCTGTAATCCCACCACTGCTCAGATGTCACGCGACTCGACAACCACATCTGAACCGGGGTATCTCAATAATTTGCAGTATCCTCATTGTCTTCCAGGACTTTATGATGACGATGAACTTTAGTATAATCCGCAGTAAAGCGAGCACCTCATCAACTCCGGGTCCGTAGGTTGATCATGGACATTTAGGTCCAATGCGGCCTATGAATCTCGCTTGTTGAATATGCCGGGAAGTGGGCATTCAATGATTCTGTTGAGATTGTTGACCACGCGGTGCAGCAGTGACGGCACTATATGACGCGAATTCAGACGAAGATGTAATTCTGAAGTTGCGTGATGGCAACACTCTGCAGAAAGGCGAAGAGGCGACTCGCGTGAGGCATTTGCAAACATATGTCGGCTCCTAACATTACTTGACAACTCATTGGCCATTAAGATGTGGAGCTAAGGAGCCTGCATCGGAGATGATCTTCTACAGGTTCCTAGACAGTGATATGGAACCGACTTAAGTTATGTTGGATATGATTTTTACCAAGGATAATGCTCATGATATGGCTCACAAAATTATCTGCAAAACTACTCATGAAATCCCGGTTTCGGCCTCTCAAGACCTAGATACAACAAATACCCAATTTTGACATTATCAAATGGGTCCGGGAAGATCATTTGGGACAGCCCACGCTTTCAACACCACATCTCGTTTCCCTTGTCATCGTATCGCAGGAATCTTTTTCCTGCATTGCCTTTGATCCAGAAATGTTAGCAATGTTCTATTTTTAGTGGATCTTTTGATTCTGTCTTTGGAACTGAAATGGTACCGGTATCAACAACAGGCTCGGGCTCCTCTTCTGGAGGCTCAATGTCTCCGTTCATCATCCCTGCCTCGAATTCCACATTGTCGAAAGTCTGAGCTGGGTACTTCTTCATGAACTCGGCGTATTCAGCGGCGTTGGTGCGCTCAGCATACTCAATTTGATCCCTGATGATCTCTTCATCACCATCTCGAAGTTTGGCGGGTCTCCAAAGCTGAAGAAACAGTGTATTAGCTACGGTGCATGCGCAAACTTGAAATGGACGTTTTATTCTCAAGATATACCAGAACGGGCTCCGTGACAGTCTTTAATTACCGCGCATCAACGAGGTTCTTCGCATGCCGAGCCATCATCTGTAAGTTATGCAATGTTAGCGACGATTTAAAAAATCGATTGAGGAAAAGAAACTCACGGCATCCCTCTCGAGAAATGCTTTCGCCGTATCCTCAGTCATCTCGTGACGCTCAGCTCGTTTCTTCCTCTGGTGATTAGACTCCCACAAAAAGGAGTCCGCCTTCAATTTGGCTTGCTGTCGTAATTCAATCTGCTCTCGACGCCCCTCATGAGTCTTTTGGGCAATATCGGTCTGCTTGCGTGAGAGGGCATTTGTTAGGTTGCCGAACAATCTTTGTCCGCGTTGGCGCTCCTCTCCGCTCGTAGATTTTTCAGGTCGTGTCTCTTCCGACGGAGGTGGTCCACGCCAGGAGGCGTCGCTAGGGTGAGGCTTATTTGGGAAGAAAACGTCACTTCCTTGATAAAATTTGCGGCGTTTCGCAGCGTGATCGGAAAGGGTGGACTTGCGGTGCTCTTTTGCTGGGTAGTGGTACTCAGATGGTGGGTGGAAATCAGCACTTCCTTGACTAAATCGGCGGCGTGTCGCAGCGTATTCAGAAGGGGAGGAATTGCGGCGCCCTCTTGCTGGGTACTGGTATTCAGATAATGGGCGGGTAGCAGCACTTCCTTGACTAGATTGGCGGCGTTTTGGAAAGTCTTCAATTGGGGATGATTTGTAGTGCTCCTCTGCTGGGTAGTGGTATTCAGGTGATGGGTGAGTATCAGCTCTCTTTGGACTATGTCGGCGGCGTTTCGCAGCGTGCTCAAAAGGGGAGGGATTGCGGCGTCCTATTTCTGGGTACAGGTCTGGGTACAGTGATGGGCGGGTATGATCATGACGAGGACGACCAACTGCCGAAGCAGGCGATCTGTAGCGTTTTCTCATACTAGAGCATGATAAAGCGTACGTCACGTGGAGATAGGATCGGAGGGGCGCGACGGGGTGGAAAGTTCGTTTACGTTGATATTTGTGTTAGTATAGGGCACCTCAGCGGGCTCCGCGCATAGCGGGGCGGGAAAGCGCAAACGCAGCTACGAGCCAATCAGATGATTCCATTTTTCGTGTATAATTTGACATGTCTTTCCAGTCTTGCTGAACGATATTTACTGTACGGCATTCAAAGCGTATGTTTTAAAATTGAAGCGGAAATGTTGCTCGAGGGTGTATACTACATGTGGTCCGTGCGTGGCGGAAACGCTAACTCCTTCCAGCTTCTTCTCTCCAGCTTCTTTCCTTTCTTCCCCCAGAACCCGCCACTCGTTTGATTTCTAATCCAACAACATATCTCCTACCCTCCACAAAACCTCAATCCCTTACATTCTTTCAATTTTCCATTCACCATGTCGCGTCACCACCCCGACCTTGTTATGTGCCGCAAGCAGCCCGGCATCTCCATCGGCCGACTTTGCGACAAGTGTGACGGCAAATGCCCTGTGTGTGACTCCTACGTTCGTCCCACAACTCTCGTCCGCATTTGTGATGAATGCGCCTTCGGAAATTACCAAAACAAGTGTGTTGTCTGTGGCGGTGAGGGAATCAGTGATGCCTTCTACTGCTTTGAATGTACACGCCTTGAGAAGGACCGAGACGGGTGCCCGAAGATTATCAACCTGGGAAGTTCGAGAACCGACTTGTTCTACCAAAAGAAAAGTTTTCGGAATCATTGATTGGGGTCTACGCCTCTCTCCGCGGCTGGTTTTGTGGAGTGGAGGGATATCCAGCACGGTCTTACAGTCGTCTTGGTCGGGTGGAGGGACTTTTTACTTGACATGTCTTGCCAGAGGATGAGCAATCTCGCTCGATCGAAAGCCTGCTTAGTCTAAGGGCTGCTATTTATCTACATACTAGACTAAGGAGCTATCGTCGGCATTTCATTTACCGGCCCGGGCGACGGGGACGGGCAAATCCTCGCGAGGCGCCTTGGTCTTTCGGCGGGTCAACCTCCTCCTGCAACCGCTCTGCGGTGATCTCATCTGGCGACGATGCCTCGATCTACCATCCAACTTCGTTAGTACGACTGCGGATATTCGACAGCTTTCCGGTTCATACCTTCTTCAAGATCTTGAGACCCTCGTTCTCGGCAACCGTGATTGCAGTTCTCCGTGAGCTGGCGTGCAACATGCGCTCTTTAATTGTCGATCCAGTGGGGCAGGTGTATACGAACACCACAACATCCGACCCGGGGTAGTGATAGAAGGAATAGCGGGGTGAGGTGGAGGAGATGTGGGAGGCGACCGAGCCCGCGTCGACACCGGCCTGGGCATCGACGAGTTTAATACTTTCCGTGGGCCCATCAACCGTCTGTAAAGAAACCATATATTAGCATCAAATAAAATATTATCCACCCCTCTGCATCTATACAGATCCATGTAGATTGTTGACTGTACAACCACGAGATGGTGGTGGGAATAATACATACCAATTGCACAAGCCCACCATCCTGAAGCTCCCTCACAGCGGCCTTGGCCGCATCATCCACACCCATAGAGACTTTCATACCGGATCCAGAGCCGGGACCAAAAGTGCCGCCAATCCCAATATCTCGATGCGGCGTCCCACTTCTAGCCTCGGCCTCGGCCTTCCTCACAGCCTCAAGCCCCCGCTCTTTCTCACTCATCATATCCTCGCGCTTCACACCACCAGCCAAGTCCCCACTCCGTTCAAGCCACGCATTCTTACCAAGAATCTCGTCCTCCTCAGTAGTAAAGACAGTCAACGGGAACTTCTCGATTCCTAGCTCGCGAATCAGCGTCGAGCGAGTCGAGGCGAAGAGCATCTTTGGACGAACAGGCGCATTGTAGGGGATGTGCGTCAGCGCGACAAGGGTCGATGACGACGCTGTCGGGCGGCGGAGCAGAAGGTAGATGGGTGTCTTGGGCTGTAGGACGGTAGACAGCTGGGGAAGAGAGCTGTAAAAGTCCTCCGGGCTGGACGAGGATCCTGAGAAGGAAATGGCAGTTTGTGGGGTGAGGGTCTCGCCTGTGATAGTCACTGGCAGGCAGAAGAGGGATGAGTCGGAGTTGAAGCGGGCAAAGGCATCATGGAGCTCCGTCGAGACTGTGGATTATGAAGTTAGTCTTGGGTTTTTGAGGTAGTTAAAAAGCTCAATGGGTTTATTAAAAGCAGAAGATTGTTTTGCGGCACTCGACTTACCGGAGATTCCAGACTGCATGATGTCAATATGTGTCTGTCTCTTGTTGTAGGTTGGATTCGGGGGGTTGTTTATGGAGCGGGGAAGCGGTCAAGCGGTGAGTGGCCTTTTACATACGTTTACAATCGGATTGATGGTCACCGACTAATTTACAAGCGGCAGAAATTCAAATTACATACACATTGTTGACTACTGCTACAGTCTACGATGTGAATTTGTTTTGAAATCCAGAACCATGTGGTATACACAATTAAAAACAAACAAAAAAACGTATGTACAGAAACTTTCCAACCAGCCTGTGGCTGGTGATCTCCAAGCTTAAAACAACCAAGGAGATATGCAACGCCCACCATGCGCAGTATGGTATCACATGCCTTCCAAAAAAAACAAAAGAGAAACCCTCCGGGCTACTTCTTTACACCTTTTTCTTCTCTACTTTACTCCTCGAATTTGCCTCCCACGAAAGGCCAGTTGGAGTTCTCCAGCTTGCCCTTGAGGAACTCGTACACAGTGAAGGTAACAGCCTGACCAGGAGCAACACGCATCACACGAGGGGTAATACCCTTGTAGAAAGCTGAAGCACCCTCCTGCTTGAACATATCCTTGGCAATAACCATAATACGGGTAACAGCAGACTGGCCCGGCTCAGCACGGGTCTTTTGGAGGCGGGTCTTGATGGTATCGATGGGAGCGTTGGAGAAGGGACCGACGGCACCGGAGATAAGACCAATCAGGGTGGTCTGGTAAGAGGGCAGCTGGGTGTTGGCGTATTCGGGCTGCATCTTCTGCAGCTGAGCCTTGAGCTCAGTGTACGCGGTGAAGTTGGCGGCTTGGTTGGTACCCTGGCGCAGGGCTGTGAGGGAAACACCACGGTACAGAGTGCTGAAACCCTCCTCCTTAATGACGGTGAAAAGGGCGTGAGGGGCGCTGCGGTACTTGGGGGCGTCAAGGGGGTCGGCAAGACTGTGATGTTGGGCTTGCAGGCGAATCTTGATCACCTCCATGGGGTTGACAATAGCAACAGCTTCGGTGACACCGGCGGAGAGACCAGCTAATCAATTGACCAAAATTAGCAAGTGAAATCAATAGGCAATCGCAATTGCAGAAGACACTGCAATCAAAATGCACTTACCGAGGAAAGTAGCCTTGCTGGTGACATCTCCGGTCACCGGGTCGGCCAGCCAGCCCTTGTAGGTCTCATATGAGGTGAATCGAATGGCCATCTTGGGGATAATACCACCCAGCACGGCACCGAGACCCTTGTACAGACCCATGGCGGTCTCCTTGCGAACGATCTCGGCACCGGTGGCGGCGAAACCGCGAGCCTTGGCCTGTGATGCTCAATTAGCGACAAAATTTGGTATTCGAGAGCAAAGGCTTAACATACACCAGGAGCGCGAGCTCTCCGTGAAAGCTGCATGCGAACCTTGATCGTGTCTAATAAAAAACATTGTTAACCATTGGACCTTCAATGGATCGCGGAGCAATGTATAACGTACCAAGAGGGTGACACACGAGAGCCTCCATCATACCGGCACCACCTCCAGCTATTCACCATGTTAGCATTCAGTCCAGACTCCAGCGACAGGTGTCCAATTACCAATCAGGTTGACGGCAGGAGAGGCACCCTTCCTCTTGCCATTGGCGGTTTGTACGTTTTTGGCAGACATTTTTTTTTGGTATATTCACAAAGAGTCAAACAAGAACCAAATTCTTCTCCAAGCGAAATGTCGTGATCAAAAGAAGCTAATTGATCGGAAGTTAAGGGTTTGTCCCGAATGTCGGGGGTAAAAGCGAAATGCGGAGGGAGTCGGAAGTATACAATCCCGGGGTTCGAAAGCCGATGCTGGTCCGAAGATGACGCAAAGAAAAATAATTTTTGAGGTGGACTCAATTGGAGTTTAAGTTAAGAGGGTTTCCTTTTCTTTTCTAACGAGAAATCCCGAGGATAAATGGGTTCGGTTGAGGTGGCGGCACTGAACTTTGTGGGGAAGAGATAGCTATGACGGGGCGACGGGAGCTGGACGAGCGGAAGTGGTATATAGTTCTTTGCCGCCGGGAGATTAGAGCAACCAGAAATAAAAAAGAAGCAAGCAGAGGAGGAAAAAAGGAGAGATTCAAATGATTCGAGGGTTTCTCGGCAATCTTATAAAATAACGAGGCGTCATTCCGAGCATCGCTCCTATTCTTCAATCCCGAGGCCTTCGGGAACAAGGACGGATGACTCTACTCCCCACGGTTCTACTGTGCGGTTGCGGTTGCGGTTCTGGTCACGATCCCCCGGATCCTCAAATGATCTGACTTCACATGTGTCAAGGCCTTAAGTGAGATTGTCGTCATAGTTCAAATCTTAAATAAACTCATTGCTTGTGAATGTAGATTTACTTTACTAATTACTGGTTCCTTTTTCCCTTTCCTTCTGTTCTAAGACAATAGAACCAACAGTCTATGAAGGCCCGGGGAGGGACCTAAAATACTCCGGGAAATGAACCCCCTTTACTACTGGGGTGTCTCGCGCAATCCCGCACTGTGTTCCGCCCCAAGGAACTGTTCTTCCCCCGGAAGAATTCGGACCAGCCAAGAGCTCCCCGCAGCCGAGGTTCATTTGAAGCAGCACAGCCTAGGTCATTTAATGCGACTAATCCTGGTCAGCCGACCTTTAAAATCCCTTGGGGGTCTTGGAATTTGAACTGTAGTAATATTAGTCGACCATATTTCCGCTCAACGTGCCGTTCTGTTGAGATAAATATCATGGTTCAGCCCACGTCATCGGCAAGTGGCGGTAGAACGTTTTACCCACATTCGTAGTAATCCAGCGTCGGTTATTGCTGGAACAGAACAATCGCCCTACAATCAGGTACAACCGCTCAAATAAGCGCGGAACTTCAGAATTTTGTACACGATGAATTGCATCATGTATGCATGTGCGTAGCCAGCTTCACATGTAATCCCGTGATAATTGAATCGGTCATGTTCGTCATGGTCGGACTTGGACCTGTGTCGGGTAACCGATTATCGGCGCTTTGAACTCCTTGTTCTGGACCGAATCACGGAAAGCTTGGCATATCAAGTCTATACCGGTTGATCGAGGCCATAGTTCTATGTTTATCTGATTGCATCTGATAGAGATCCACTAAAATCATAGCCATGAACTCTAAGGCGATGTTACATGATCGAATCGCTGCACGGCTTAAGGATTCGCCGCTACCAAATCCCGATGTTGATCGGGGCAAATCCGAACGGCGCGATCGTGTCAAATTTCAATTTCCTCAACTCTTCTCTCGGTGTGAATCAAATGAAAGCTGCTGCTGCTGCTGTAAAGACATAGTTGGGTCTGTTTTCTGCCAGAGGATCTGATATTCGGAGTTCAGGACAATGCCAGGGCCGCCGGCGGTTCAGGAAGGGGAGGCGAGCCCCCCACCGCGGTGGCAGGTCATAACAATGAAAATATTGATGTTTATCCTACACCAGTGGCTTCTAATCGGGATGGGAGTCGCCTGTGCACTGGCCTACTGCTTCCCAAACGTCGCCAAGCATGGTGGAATTATTCGGTCCCAGTATAGTGTGATGTACGGGGTGATCGCCATCATTTTCCTGATCTCGGGACTGAGCATCGATCGCCGGAAACTGTTTTTACAGTTTATGAATTGGAGACTGCATCTCACTGTACAAGTGATATCCTTTTTATTCATACCCGCCGTGGTCTTGGCAGTTGTTTATGCCATTCTGGCTGGTGATCCGACCGGGAAGATCAATCGGTCTGTGCTGGCGGGATATATATTCGTGTCATGTATACCCACAACGATCGCCTCCAATGTGGTGATGACTCGGTCAGCTGGTGGAGATGATGCGGCGGCACTGGTGGAGGTTCTGATCGCCAATGTGTTTGCTCCTTTTGTCACTGCCGCTTGGACGGTGGCTCTGATCCCTAAGACTTCTGAGTTCGATGCTTGGAGGTATGGCGGCGGGGATATGAGCACCATGTACAAAAACGTCTTTCAGCAGCTGGGGCTGAGTGTGTTGTTGCCGTTATTCGTGGGGCAACTGGTTCGATGGACATGGCCTGATCGTGTAGCCAGGGTGTTGCAGAAGACAAAGCTGCCCAAGTTGGCTTCGGTCTGCATGTTGCTGCTGATCTGGTGAGTCATTTGTAATAAAACCGGAAGCATAATCTCTAAAATCTTCTAGGACGACTTTCTCTTCCTGCTTTGCTACAGGAGCTCTCCAGGAAATGGATACCCAGAGCATCATCTTCGTTGTATTGTTCAACATCGCCCTTTACATCTTCCTCACAGGAATTTGTTTCATCAGCTCTCGACCACCTCAAATATTCGCCTCAAACAGGTGGTACAAGGCTGTATTTCAGCCCCTTCCTCCCAAAGAGACCATTGCAGCTTGTTTCTGCGGTCCAGCAAAGAGTACAGCCCTTGGTATCCCGCTCTTATATGCTATGTGGGCACCACTGGACTTATACCTGAAGGCGCAAACATCCGTGCCTGTGCTGCTCTATACCACAGAGCAGATTTGTGTGGCTCACTTCTTTGTTCAAATTTTTCGCAAATGGCACTCGTACATAGAAAAACGAGAGGGAGAGCAGATTGCTCGCGGAGACTCACCGGAGATCGACATGGCGGAAACTACGGGGGACAGGGCGTTACCCCTGAGAGTAGAGAACGATTTTAAATCTTAAACGGCGTGTTCTAGGTCGATAGAGAATGTAATTATTGAGAACTTGAGCATGAAATGCATTGACTCTTTATTATGATGATCACTAACGCCATGTCCAATGCCAATCCTAGCTAGCACACTTAACGGGTACGACCACATTCAAACCGAAAAAAACCCCAACCTAAACTATATCAAATCCAAGCAATATTAAACCAAACAATGTTAAGCCTAAGCAATATCAAACCGAAACTGAAGCGTATATCTCTCGAACCAAATAGTAATCTTCCGAACATGGCGAGCACCTGGCCCAAAGGAATTCAACAAAAAGTAGACCACAATCTTACCCATCTGCGTACCCAAAATTGCGTAATACTGGGATGTACCAACTTGGAAAGATTTCCGCGGGGCCTCACAGATAGAATCAACCCTCCTGTACTCGCGCTCAGTGTAGATGAAATTGCGCACAAATCCCAACGTGTCGTCGTTAACAACATTCTCCATGAAAACATACCTTAGATCTGTAAGACGGCCGCCGTTCTGATAAGCAGCCTTAGTCAGTTGAGAGGAATACGGGAGGTTAGTGCGCTCGGTTCGATAAACCGTCTCAATAATTACCATACCCGGTCCGATGATTCCATCCCACTCGCCGTAAACGTCCGATCGAACAAGACTAGCTCTATAGAACGGACCGGTTAGGGGAATATGGACTCGGGACACTCGTGAGTGATAGTGACGGGGGAGGCGAATTTCCTCGCTGCTGACGCTCCAACCCTGGTATTGCAGGTCTTGAAGTGTAAGTCTTGAAACACGAATAGGGCAGTAGACACTGTTACTGAGCCAATCTGCGTACTGCACACCATTTTGCTGGTATAGGTCGAAGGATGGCATCTTGGTGAATGGTATGATATGATTTTGTTGGGTTGAGTGGATTGTTAATGGATCTTAAGTACTTGATGATATTTGATGCTGAATGAATTGTTCTCAGCCTGTGATTTATGCTATCTTATATAGCTGATTCGATTAAGACAGCTTAAAATATAAACCAAAGAGATTTTTCATGCCTAAAAATATGATATAAAGGTATCGAGGCCTCCCCACATGGGACAATGCCAGAGGTTCGACAACAAAGAAGCACCAGTTGACATTGCCAATTCCATATTTACTTCAATGCATTCAATGCACATTCATAGAGACAAAGGCATGAAACCTTGGAACAAAGTAATCTAATTATGTCACGTAGTTTTAGGGAAGGTAAAAAGGAATTGTCTAATGCTTAGGTAACTTAGTCCTACCTATTACTAGTCTAACCACTCAACCGCACGTCGATTCGGAACTATAGTGACCTTGCCTTGATTTATAACCGAATCTCACTTGCATTCTCTATACCCAAGTATTCCAGTCCGCATAGCTTAGTCTATGGGTATTGCCATGTTTTTCGTACTCCTTTTCAAGGTGCCCAGTTCTTAACCATGCACCGCTTGCAATTGAAGTTTGTTACCTACAGATACAGGCGAGAATTCGATTGGGCTTATTTCATTAACGATGCTCTTTGTTGCTTATACCTTTTCCTTATGAGCTACCTACCTGCCAATTTGAGTCATTGTATGGAATATTCAAAGCCCCGATCGAATTCAGCCGCAGAAACCTTGGAATCACAGCGGAGTGTGAGGTGGATCCAAATCAGAGATTTTTAGTGCAGATCACCAAATCTGATAGTGGGCAAGAAAAGGCTTTGTGTCGGTTTGCTCCACACACTACGGACTAGCGGAGCCGCCCCTAAAAAATTTGCCGCTCAAGCCGTGAAAAATGCCGCTATTCCGTCATAACAAAGCCACAAGGTCCAATATTGGATACCATTAAGCCTTTTGGAATTTTGTTGCAGCCTGGGGCCTTGTGATAAAAAGCGCACTAATATCTAGATGAAACAGTGGTTTAATTTTGACTTGCAGGCGAATGCATCCCGAGCTTATCGAGATGATCTATTGGATATTATTGGATCGTTATCTTATCCCTCCCTGTTCCTGTTCCTGACCCTGACCTTGAAGGGTTCGGACCCACTTTAATCAAGCACGAGTCAAGTACAATTTCGAGATTAAGATCTTCTCTTCTGTTCGCTAAGCGTTATAGTTGTCTTACTGTGGGGGCTCGGCTTTCCACCGCAACCCTACCTGGTGGTTCCCAGGGTTGTATTGGGCCTCTTGGTTTCGATCCTGCTCCCTAAGCGTTTTGATTGCACCCTCAGCAACTTTCCAATTCACCAATCATTGGACTGGACGCATTCACAAGCCCAAACAGGGAAAGAACTGATAAGAGAATCGAACAAATCAGGAAGGCTAAGCTCATTAAAGTCTCGAAGACATCGGGACTTGAAAACCACAAAACTTTGGAAACGTGTGGAACCTCTACTATTCGCATCCGCTGAAAATTATTTTATTATAGCCGATGCGACTCCATTTTGTTGATCTCGCCTGATATGTCGTGGCGTAGCCCACCTCGCTCCATACAACGTCCCTAGATAATTTAGCAGCGGAGGCCATCGGAAGACCGTCTACTTGCATTCGAGCTGGTCATATCCGTAGTTGGCCGAAGCCTTGTCTGTTTCAAGGCCCTTTAAGGAAAAGATGAGCCGTTTATCTGGCTATGGGTCTCAATAGATCTCTTATAGTGCCCATTAGATCCCCCCATCGTGGGTTTTGTGTATTCCCTCCTTAATCGTCGTTCTTTGCTTTCGTTGAGCTTAAATATTCGTCATTCACTTTAAATATTCACCATTCGCCCTAAACCTATACATTCATTGTCTGCATAATCTATTTTTATCCCAGTCCAGAATGCGGAGCTCTCTCTTCTCTGCTTGCGGAGCCCTTCTTCTATCCGCCGGCGCTCTCGCTGACGCGACATGGTCCAACTACACTTATAAGACCGGTCCCTGGCAGCCTCCCCAGCTGGAATTGAATAAGACCGGCGTTGTCGACCCGGGCCTGATCTTCATTCCCGTTCGTAACTCTAACACTGCCGGTACCGCGGTGACAATCTACGATAACGATGGCGAGCTCGTCTACCAGGGTCCCGAGGAGGCTACCATGGATTTCAAAACGCAGAAGTTGTTCGGCAAGAACGTTATTACCTTCTGGTCCGGTGTGCCCGACCTCGCTGGTGGCTATGGTTACGGTACGGTCCACATTCTCGACGAAACCTACAACGAGATCTACACAATCACCCTCACTGGGGACTTCCAGACCGCCAGCGGCGAGGCCTGGGACTCATACATTGATGTCCACGAGCACATCATCACTCCCCGCAACACTATTATCGTCTCTGCTACCAATGTCACCCAGCAAGACCTCAGCTCTGCCGGTGGCCCTACCGATGGCTGGATGATTGTCAGCCAGTTCTACGAAATTGATATTCCTACCAACAAGGTTGTCTACAAGTGGGATGCTTTCGAGCACCAGGAGGGCATTCCTCTCTCGGCATCGAAGCAGGCTGTCCAGTCTGGTGTCTCTCGCGAGAATCCCTGGGATTGCTACCACATGAACTCTGTTGAGGCTACCAATGAGGGCTTCCTGATTTCCATGCGCTACTACTGGTCCGCTTACTACCTGAACCAGAACGGTACCGTCCGCTGGCAACTTTCCGTGAGTTCTTCCACAAGTCTAGTTTTTTCCATATATGACTAACATTCTTACTTCAAGGGTGCCGACGATAACGAGGGCAACTTTACCGGCGACGATATTCGTTTCTCTTGGCAACATGACGCCCGTATTTATAACGAGACTGACGAGGCTTTCATCCTGAGTGTGTTCAACAATGCCAACGGCCAAGGCCAATCCCAGAGCGAGACAACTGGCATGGCCTTCGAGGTTGACCTGACCAGCATGGCCGGTACCCTGATGTACAACGTGTCCGACCCCAACGACCCTGTCTACACCCAGACCCAGGGCAGCTTCCAGTTCCTTGGCGCCGCCGCTACAACCTCCAACCTCTTCATGGGCTACGGCTCCGTCCCCAAGGTCAAGGAGTACGATGGTGCCGGTAACGTTGTTCTGTCCGGACAGTTCGATCCCCTAGGCCACGGCGAGTCTTACCGTGCCTTCAAGGAGTCGTGGACTGCTACGCCGTTCTGGAACCCCGTCGCTGTCGCTGAGAAGTCTCTTCTCTCAACCACTGTCTACATGAGCTGGAACGGTGCTACCGAGTATGATAACTGGGCTGTCTACTCTGTTCCCTCTAATAGCTCTAACGCTACGACATTGCTTACTACTGTAAAGCGTACCGGTTTCGAGACTCAGACCACTGTGAGCACGCTGAACGCAACCTACGTTAAGGTTGCTGCTCGCCAAGGTAGCACTATTCTGCGCTTCTCGGATGCTACTAGCGTTTAAGTGCATGTCAGTGTGAGAACTCCGAGTTGTCCTCGACTATTGGCATTGCTGGATATGATGCCCCATTCCACTTGGTACATTTCTATTGTAAATTTCTTTCTATGATCGATTCGAATATACTACTTTTAGTTCATATGAAAAGGACTGGTACCAATTTCTACTACTGCTCTGGAGTCAATGGAGTCGGGAAGTGGATCCGTACCTATCCAGTGACGTCGCTAAAACACTTGCCTGATAATCAACTTTGATATAAAGATTCTTAGATCAAACCCATGGAATAGTTCGTAGGTCAATAAAGTTGAGCTCAGTATATGAATGATACCTAGATAATACATGAATAGACCAATCATAGTTGAAAATGTTTATGCATCAAATCCAAAGGATATCCAGACCAGCAAGACAAAGGAGATATACAGAAATAATTCATGCAGTTGAAGTCAAACATGGCGAGCTAATATCTCAGATATAGCTGACCTTCACACCCATTCCCACGGTGCCCTTCACTTTCTGCCACGCAGAGCCCGTGACCCTGCGGACTCGTTCACGGATATCCTGCCGGCTAAACGCCATCAGAATACCCAGCAGGAAGAGCAATGTCCGAGCTAATGACATGGGGTTTCCAGAGATGTTCTGGATAAAGTTCTTGAACAAATTGCGGATGCCAAGGGCCACCGCCCGTGCCTGGCTAGCCCGAGGCACTGGCTTGACGGGTTTCTTAGAATTCTTAGAATTCGATGATGATAGAGCCGTGCGTGGTGTTGCTTTTCCATTAGGCGACTTGTCTGCCGATCTGGATGCTTTACCCTTGGAACCACTGCGCGGGCTGCCTTTTTCAATACCATAATCCACCTCGCTGGTATTCCGCTTGTGGCCATTAGGTTGTTGTTGACGGGCAGCAGCAGATGCCTCCTCCTCGGCTCTCTGGCGCTCTTCATCCCGTTGTCGCTCGAGCTCGGCGTCTTTGGCACGTTGCAATTCCGCAGCGCGCACTTCGCCTCGCTCTTTTTCCTCCTTCAAGCCCTCCAAAGTTTGTAGAAATAGTTCTTTGCGTTCTTCATCTAAGACCTCGCTTAGATTGATGAACTCATGAGCGTATTCCCATTCCTCGTTACGGGGAAGGACGTGCAATGTGAATAATTCAATAATCCGTACTCGAGCCGTAAGGTCTTTCGGTGTATCTGTCCCACTAGCCGCGGAAATTCGTTGTTGCTGGAAGTCGCCGGACGCATTCTGTAGTCGGTCTGCTAGGTCTAGATTGGGTTGTCCGTAGGATGACAGGTAGGTTTCAAGTCGTTGTTGGTTGAGTGATTGCGAGGATGAGTGATTCAGGATTAATGTCGCACTGTAAGATTAGTTGCAATGTTAGCGGCGATTGACAATCTCTCCGCGGAGAACAAGACCGCCACTTACAGAACGTAGACTACCTCGGCGTCCACGGAGCCCTCCCGACCTCGGTATCCAATTTGTACCACGTCCTCCCAGATCCCGCCCTCACGAACTTGCGTTGCCATTTGCTTCCATTCTTTCTGTCCGAATTGATTCTTGCCTTCTTCTGGGCCAAGTTCTACGATCGCGCTCAGGAGTGTAATGTAGAAGTTCCACACCTTGATTCTCCACGTGCTAGAGGCGTTCGCGATCGGCGCGACCGCAACGGAGTGATCGCCATTGGTTTGCGGGTCGTCAGGGGTTGGACTTGTTAAAATAGGCCGGAGATTTGCAAGTGACTCCGGCAGGCGTCGTGTTAGGAACAGCTGAGAAGCTGTCTTGTAAGTACGGGAGCAGAGCTTCGTGGGGGAAGTGGCGGTGGAGGAGACTTGGGTGTGGGATGACATGCTGTCAGTCATTGCGCGAGATCATATGTGGGAATCAATTGGAATTGTAAGGTGAAAGAAGAGAAAGAGAGGATCCATGGAGATTGCAAGTCGGGGACGGGAATGGCGTCGATCGGCTTTCGTTTTCCCTCGGCTCGTCGAAGTCCGGGGTCGGTCACGTGGTCTACTCGACCCTACAGATGAAACATGTGTACGGACGAAGTATATACTGGTGGGCCTGCGAATAAAGGGAGGGCGAGATAGAAAGCTATTGTGTTATTTAATAAATATTCGTCTATTCACTTACGTATCACGACCTCACATTGTCCTCAGTTAATATCCTCTATCAAAAGATATTAGGTGCCGAACTGTGATATCCTATAAATTGTCATGGAGATGTTCTTTTGAAGACACATCCTTCATAAGACTTCAATTTCACGAATTGAGAATAAACAAATTCAGCCTCTCTTTTACTTCTGCTGACATTCAATCTGAAAGTGGTTCTCTTCCTTTCTTTTACTATTTCTTTGCTTTGCTCCGACTTCCGCTTTCTCCACGTTCTCTTCGTTTTCGACCACGTCAACGAACGACATGGAGGTGACCGCGGGAAATTTTACTGCTTTGCTACCATGGATTCTCTACCAGATCTCCTGTAGCAAGTTTGTTGCTATTGACTTGGAGTTCTCCGGCATTGCGATTGCCCCAAGCTCCCAAGCCCAGAAAGACCAATCTCTCCAGGAACGATACACAGAGGTCAAGGCTGCGGCCGAGAGATACCAAATTCTTCAGATTGGTCTGACCATATGTCAGGAAGATAGTGCCACTGGTCCGTACATTAGAGGACACACGCGGACTTTATGTTGGTACTTAGCTTACGAATGAATACAGGTACCTACAAGATGACGCCTTACAACATTAACCTGAGCCCATTTGTGGACCGGGCATTGGACGTCAACCGTGACTGGACATTTATGAGCTGGTGTAAGTTATTTCGGGGCATTGAATGGTTTCCAAGTGTCGATTACAGGGTTCTAATGATTGCTAGCCATGGAATTCCTAATGAATCACCAATTCAGTATGGAAATCTTGTGCAAGTACGGTGTGCGGTATCTCTCTCGAGATGAGGAGGCCCAATGCTTGATCATAGCCAGCCAGCGATACAATCGCACGAGCGCAATTGCTGCAGTCGATGTGAAGGTAGCGGACAAGGAAACAATCAATTTCCTCCAGGCTGCGCGTCGAATGATCAACTGGTGGCTAGCCCAGAGTGTTGTATGCTTCCCATCTTCCCGTATATGCTCAACCATCTAATGTTTGCCATAGACAAAGCGCAGCGAATACCTCAACATCCCACCACACAGCAATCACAAGGCCCTCAAGGCCTTATGTCCAGTCCTCCCTGAGACCTTGAATAATATGGAGAAGCGACTTGTACATCAGCTTATCACCGCCGAGTATCCAAAGCTCAAGTCGAGAAGCCGGCCCATGTTCGTCCAAATTGAGGTCGCCGATCCTGTCAAGGACAAGGACATGAATGAAGGAAAGACAAACTCCTTTAAGACGTTGATCCGCGGACACGTGGGATGCCGGTGGATTGTCGAGGCACTCATCGGAGGAGACCTGTCAGAGCTCCCTGACAATACCTTTAGTTCCTTCATAAGGAAAGAAGGAACACCACAATTCGCAGAGGCAGACCTTACCAATAATGTGCGGAAGCACCTCCAAAAATACCGGCCGGTCCTGGTCGGGCACAATTGCTTCATGGATTTAGCCTTCCTTTACAGTGGTTTCATCGGACAACTGCCGGATACCGTGGAGGAGTTCCAAACAGTGATCCACAGTGTGCTTCCTAACGTGGTTGACACCAAATACCTTGCAACTCACGATGCGGGTTCTATCAACCCAAGTTCTTCCCTGGAGGAGATCAACCGCAAGTTGGTGAAAGTATCGGCCCCTAAAATTGGTATGTATCATGTATAGCGAGTAGGCTGTATTGGTTGAGACGAATATACTTGCTAATTTTCATTAGAAATCGATTCTATGCACCAGAAGTATATCTTCCGAAGCAGCGCCCATGAAGCCGGTTATGATAGTATGCTAGCTGCGATCGCCTTCATGAAGCTGTCAGTCCAGCTACAAAAGGGTCCAATTCAGTACAGCAGCCCAGGAGACCTGGAAGGTATGAAGATCGGAGTTGCGCGAGAGAAACCTCAAATTCAACAAATGGAGCAACGGATGGCTGAAGACCTGAAGATGCAAGAAAAAGAAGCATTGCTGGAAGAAACCATTGATTTAATTGAGTTCAGTGACAGTGAGAGTCCGAAGCCAGTACAACGAGCTGCTTTGACCGAGGCCGGAACTGGGACAATTGCACAAAAGGCGCCGGTGGGGGAGTTGGTACCTCAGGTGGATAGCGAGTTCTGGCGCACTTACGGAAACAAATTGCGGGTGTTTGGCACGATCGAGCGGGTTATGCATCTTAACTGAACGCCTCGAATGCCTAGTTATTTTTAAAGAACAGCAGGAAGATATCGATTTTATCAGGATATAGGAGAGGATGGGAATGGATATTTTGCTTTGAATTGAATTCTCAAATAACAAATTAAGGCAGTGCAGGAGTGTTCGCCGCATCTATCTAACAGTACACCTTGGGATTCAAAGAAGGTACCGCTAGCGAATCAGCCGCGAAGTTGGTCTAAGCACCGCTAAATGGACGACTGGCCGTGGGATCTAGACGCAGTGACGATAAGGTAATGGATGCTTGAAGAAAGGAAAGAAGAAATGCAGATTTCGCGAAATTTAACCGCTGTTCTTACGCTAGTCCTAAGTGGGTCTAGCGTAAACGTGACCGGGGGAACTTTTCTCAGTCTCAACATGATCATGAACAGGCCGATCAACTAAGGGGATACTATCATTACCATTCCCATTCACTCCCCGGTGATGGCTACAGGAACTAATGGTGCCCGGCGCGTAGCGTCGCTGCTGCGTATGTTACATTGTCCCCCCAAATCGCATCACTGGTACTGACCAATTCCAGGCCCATCAAGACTCGACTCTGGCGTGTGCCGAAGCTGTCAAGAAACAGTTGGCCGTCGCAATTACGCCACTGCTGCGACCGAATCCACATCTGCATCGACTACCCCCTCCACATCCTCCGTGAACCCCGTCTACACCATCAATGCCGGCGTCGTTCTCTCCCGCCCTCCCCAGATCACCCGTGACCTTGAGCCCTTCGAGAAAGCATACTACTTCTACCAGAAGCGTCTGAACGAGCGTCTGGCCCTCCCTTTCACCAAATACTTTTACTTCAAGCGCGGTACCCCGCTAGACGAGGACTGGAAGAAGAAGATCAAGGAGCGTCTTACTCCCGCACGCGACATCGGCAAGTACAACGCGTACGCCAATGATGCATGGAACGACGAACTGCTTCTTGGTGCCCAGGAGTCAGAGCCTGAGCACCAGGTTGAGAAGCTGGTGCAGGATGCCGAGTCTACCGCCAATGCGACTTCCCAGGATACTAGCAAGAAGGAGGAGATCCCGCGGCCACACTCTCGTGTGACGGAGGCTGACAAGAAGGGCGATTACAAGAGTCTTAACCGTCTGTTGTCCAGGACTTTGTATCTGCTGGTTCAGTCGAAGGAGGGATACTGGAAGTTCCCCAGCTCCCCGGTGGAAGCTGAGGAGACTATTCGCCAGGTAGGCTTATCCTCTACAGTCTCGAAATCGCCGTACTAACGTCTCTTTTTTCTAGGCTGCCGAGCGTACCCTGGCCCAGTCTGCCGGTGTCAACATGAACACATGGATGGTCGGCTTCCACCCCGCCGGTCACCACGTCTACAACAACCGCAAACCCCACATCGACGAGGCTACTGGCGTCGCGAACCACGGAGAGAAGACCTTCTTCCTCAAGTCCCGCATCATGGCTGGCCAGGCCGATCTTTCTAACAGCTTGCAGAAGTTGCAGGACTTCAAGTGGGTGTCGAAGGACGAGATCTCGCAATTCGTGACACAGAAATACTACAGCTCCATCAAGAACATGCTGGCTGATCGGTAAAACTCTTAGCTGGAAGACCTGATTTCAGCGAGGGCGTGTATTTGTTGGATATGGAAAAAGTGAAGAGACCGAAGGTGTTGGCTCAGAAACCAGCGATTTGTTTCTGGCATAAAGCGTCATTGACGCACTGCATATACTTTCCGCGCATGCCATGTATAACTAGATTTATTTCCTTTCTGTCAATCGAACTCATTTGAAAAGACCTATGTTTCCATGTAGCTTAACATATCAAAGCAAAGACCCAGAAACACAAATGGGGTGAACATATGATTCCTTGCTTTAGCACCGGTGAGCTTATTCTGCAAATATTCAATCAGACCCGATATGCTATTTGAATCCATCAAGTCAGATTCTCCAGGGTCTAAGATGACACTAAGAGATATAATAACACATATGAAGAAAGATTTGATAGACAATGACATTCAGTAAATATCCAGTAGCTATAGGTAACAGGGTATATGAGAACAGCATCTAAACAAACATTATATCGCTCGATTTTGGATGGAGAGTACCCCTCCCAGTATCAGCAAATGGAAACCATAAAAAGGGAATAATTAAAAAATAGGCACATCCTCCGACATTAGCTATAACATGCCATCCATTGTGGCGTCACCAGTCTCCCGTGCAGCCTAAGACTAATAGCGCTGCACAAGCTGTGGTTGCGGCTGCTGCTGCTGCTGCTGATAAGGCTGCCACGTCTGGAACACCTGGGAGGAATCATAAGGATGCTGCGCTGAAGTCGGAGCCTTGTCATGACCTCCACCAAGCTTGAACCAGTTCATAAGACAAAGCAGCAAGCCAGTGAAAATCCCCACAACAAACACAAAAGTGAAAACCGACTCGACGATACTTAGATAGTCTGGAGTATAGACCACAGTATTGGCAAGCGAGAATCGGATAGCAACGATGCCCCACATCAAGTTATACCCGAACCAACACAGACTGGCAGCGATAAGGGAGAAGAGAGGCATCTAAAAGAGAGTGGTTAGCATTCTTCCAATTGAAATGGATGCGCAGGGTTAGCTTACCCGTGAAGCAAAACGATGAGTACCAGCCTTCATAGTCACGAAGATGGCCCAAACGAAGATCTCAAATGCCATGACGAAGTATATGATACAGCGGGCGCTGTAAAGCTTGCTCCAGTTGTCGATGAATATGTATGTGGCCGTCCCTTCGACAGTTTTGCACTGGACCGCGACGTAGACGGCGAACTCGGCGACGGATAGGACGGTAACCAGACCAAGTAGGACCCAGTGAATGATACGTAGAGGTGCATATGGGTTGCCGGAATCGGTGAGGCGGTCCATGAGCAGGTGGATCGTTTGGTAGAAGACCAGGAAGAGTATACAGCTGGAGATCACGGAGAAGAATTCCTGTAGCATGAAGTCAATTACATAGTATTGCTTCACGACTGCGGATGCCAGCTCCAGGATTTCCCAGATTAGGGTCAGAAGTTGGGCGCTAGGGAAGGTTAGCTTAGCTTTAGGTAAGGGGGCGGGAAAAGGTATATGGTTCTGGGGAACGTACCATATCCACATCATAAGTACGGTTATAACACCCTTGAGGGGCTGGCTCGAAGGCCGGATAGTACATGCCCAGACGAGGAAGGAACTCAGTGCGAGGAAGGTGAGGCAGTCGAAGGCAAAGCTAGCGAAAAAGATTTTTTCGTAAGAGCTTGCGTACCATCTATAGTCCAAATCGACTGTCTCGTCCCAGGGATTGTCATACTCGTAGTAGCTGTAATAAGAGGGCATTTTGAAAGGCTGAAAAAAGAATAAAGTGACGAGGAAATCCACCAAGATTCCGGCGAGTCTGTCTCATTATAGGGTTTTTAAGGGTCTTTGATTCAGTCACAAGCTGAGGCTCTTGAGCCCTGCCGAGCCTTGTTTTGCCCCAAACGAGAGGCTCGGGCGGACGTCGGCTCATCTTCATTGGTGGAGATGCTACTAGGGCGTTAAGGATACGGGGGTCGCTTGGCGTGTTGGATACCCCTTTTTGGCCCCATGAGCCCTTTTTTTTTTTTAGCACTACCCCAGAATTTGGGCAGTGGAGTACTTTTCGGCTACACCTACAGAGTACATCAGCGAAGCGTGGAAGGACAGAGAGATATCTGAAGTTGAGATTATATTCAATAAAATATGAAATGATCATGGTAAGCATAAAATCAAGGAGAAAAGTTGGGCAAAACAAAGTTAAGTCACCTGGTGCAGTTGCCAGCACACATGTGCCAGGAACTATAATTAGACCCAACTCTTCAACTTTTTTTACACTTTGCATGGGAACTTTGCATGGGGATCAGCACTCTTTTATGGCCTGATGGATTGAGAGAGCACGGCCAGTCCGTCAGGCTCGAAGTACCTGGATTCCCTTCTTCAGCCTCGTGCAGACAGTGGAGAGTCAAACTGTGGCTGAGTCGCACCACCGCCACCAAAACCACCTGCAGCTGAGAAATGATTCCAAGCTGTCAGACCCGACCAAGGAAGATCCTAGAGCTCTTCCTCAGCTCGATCTCAATGTGTTCGTGCTAAAATCCGATCGTCGAATCGATCCGAAAGTTAACTGGGCTCGATAAGTGGTCACACATGTGGTTCGATCCATCTGTCCTTCAGCTGCCCCATATGCACGTCTACAACGTACTCGTCGGGTCAAAAAGTCTGGTTTTTTTTCTTTTTGATCTCCATCACGACGTAGTTGATTCATTGATTCCAATGCACGGTGACCCGCCACTTGCAAACTGGCCCGCAGTGCATCGTGCTGGAAGCGAACGCGCTTTGCGAAGGCGACCCAAAGGATGCAAAGAGGGGAACATTTCCAATCTCTTGGGACAGGAGGTTATTTCCCCATGTATTATAGGAGTTAGTGACATTGGCTCCCCTGAGTCGCGTTCCAGGGGGCAAAAAGACGAAATCCATATAAATAGTTTCCTGTGTCCTTTTCCCTTTTTTCAATCTCTCGGGAACTGTCGATTGTCTCACGTTGTTTTTTCTTTTTTTTTTTCTTGATTTACTGCTTTTTTTTTCTTTTTGGTGTCGTACTCCCTGCAAACCGCATTCGGCAGCATCCGCAGAATCCGCTCTTCTCAGCATCATAATACAACAATTCCCCACTATTACGGCTTCATTTTTATCATATCACATTTTTATTTGTATCCTCGCTGCCTAGTTATTTTAGCGGATTATCAGATGAAACAGAAGCTGTGACCCAATCCCCCTGCTGTGGCGACGCTCCTTATCCGCTCAGCACAGACATCAAAGTTCAGTTGGACTTTGTGCTCCGAGCAGTCCCGTTGACTCAAAAGACGCAGAATCGGAAAATATCTGCGACACATTATCTGCTCAATCTACTCCAATCCAGCCACCACAGGAAAAAGAGGGAGAGGGAGACCGACACTTCCCCAGACGACTACACATTTGATACAAAACAACGAGAGTACTATACGTCAAAATGCCTCCAGATGGCACCTCATTCACGGCCCTAAACCTCCCCCCAACATTCTCCCTCCCCCAATGCATGGAATACTTCACCTTGGCAGCGGGCCCAAATACCGATCTATGGCGCAAACCACCAAACGGCGATACATCAACCGCCCCAATAGTCTTCACCTCACTTCGCCACCCATTCGTTGTAGCCGAAGTGACCGTGAGCGCAGACTGGGAAATGGAATGGGACCAAGGAGGCCTAGTGATTTTCGCCGGTGCTGCACCGCAATCTTTCTCCTCAGATGCAACCCCGGTACTAGCCGCGACTACGAACAGTGGCCGCGTTGGCATAGGCGCCACCCAGCCACCCTGCAAATGGGTCAAAGCCGGCATGGAATTCTCATCCGGGACCGTCAATGCTTCGTCCGTCAGTGCGACGGCAGACGGGGCAGATTGGTGTCTTTCACCACTACTCCATTCGCCGCAGGGACCTCCGCCTAGTTCGCTGCGCATTAAGTTGGAGCGTGTTGGATATGCGCTGTGGATCTGGTATCAGGTTCCTTCGATGTCGCCGTATGCTTTATCGCCTGGTGCGGTAGGAAGTACGTGGAAGAAGCTGCGGGAAGTGACGTGGTTTTTTTACGGGGTTGAGGATAAGTTCGTGCATGTCGGGGTTTACGCTAGTCGACCGACGAATATTGGACGTGGGCAGACTATGTGGGATGCTATGCATGGGATGACTTTGGATAATTCGTCGTCATCTGGAGCGGCTGATGGGTTAGTTGTGGAGTTTGAAGATCTGGAAATCTTCTAGTCCATACCATGGTGATTTCTTCCTTGTTTCTTGTTTCTTTTTTTTTTTTTTTTTTTTTTTTCTGAGCTGCTCATGTTTTTTTCTTCATTTCGGTCTGGAAGGTTTTGTAATCTCTTTAGAATTGATACCTTTGGCCCTGCGTTTCAGCAAGCGAGTCTGGCATGATTGGAGTCGATTTGTTTATGTGACTGATTCAGTTCCCAACCTAATGAGTTTCGTGTTGATACATCTTTATTATACAAATTTTCTTACAAAACTTTCTTTAATGGGTAACACTACTGTGGATGTGACGTAAAATCTCAAAGTAGCAAGAACAATAGCCTGAATATTTGTTGTGATAAAGACCTTGGGAGCTTGGAAATTCTCGAGTATATTCTCAGGTTCTTTTCACCAGTTGGCGCCTCGCATGGGCAGAAATAACAAATAACATGGAAATCGGCCTAATTGTTATTTTTATTGTCTTTAGTCATTTGGGCAAGCTCTATCCTGCGTCATTGGCCTAACGTAGATATCCGCATTGAAGGAACCTGTCGATCACAAGTACAATTTTAATGGAATTGTCTCCAGCGAAAATTCATCTCCAGTTATCTATCAGATATGCCAGTTCCCAAATTGATGGACAATCGTCGAGCAATGTAGCAGTAAGCCGATTCTCAGGTAAGAATCCATGGTCTTTGTTCAGGCTAATTCTGCGATCCACGGCGCGTGTCACTGGGTTTAAGCGCGACGCAACCGCCGCTGGCCCTATCCAGCAGACGATGAACAAGCTAGCTAGAATCAATCTGTCACTGCCACTGTGGCTCTCCTTATTCACGGTTCGTCAACTTTTGGGTGGGGACTCGAATCCTGGAATACTCTGATCATCGACTCACGTCAGTCACATGACGCGACGTGAACAGACGGCGGTCACAAATCAGATTTGCGCGATGCTACTTCATGAAGGGAATGTGATCTCTGAAACCATCTTGATCCCTTGGTGCAGGGAGGCTAACCTGGGATGCTCGGGAGTAATTTAAATAAAACACTCAAAGACAAGGGACAAATCCAGCAATAGGACAAGGGAAGCCTCCACAATGATCGCGTGCATTGTTGCATCCATTCTCATTCAGAGTTTAATTCGAGGTTAAATATTGCCTGGAAACTGAAACTGCATACTCGGGTTTATTTTCCTATTGGACTTAAGGGATTGCTGGAACCGCGAACGTGCCCAAGTGTAAGTTCAAGTTACCTGAGGTTGGGTGTGCCCAGAAATATATCTATATCGGGTCATGTCTCAAATGAACAGTCTTGAGACACAACTTGATTAGGTAGTCGAGAATCTCAATCCATTAAAAACGGAAACAATAAATGACCCTTATAGATTAATAGCAGCAGTAATTTGACAATCATTTAGATAGTCCCAGCATTTCCCGATCCAATATCAAATGCGAAGCTGAAAGATTTTCGGGATCGATCGCAGCACAGCGACGGCAGTGATAAGCCACAGTGTTATCCTAGACACCGTCGCCACCACTTAGCCGCTGATGTTCTCGAATTTTACTAGTCTGACTTTATTTTCTTCAGCCATTAACTTTAATTTAATATTTCCAGTCTTTCATGAAGTTCGATCGTTGATGTCACTAGGATGAGTCAGCCGGGCCAGGGCGGGAACATGTTTCCCGAGGTCCCGGCGCTAGTGCGAGTTTTACGTTGGGGACTGGGGAGACCTCAAGCTCAGGACAGGAGCCCCAACGCGAATAGAGAGTATTTTAAGCAGGTGAATGGATTGCATCTGGTGAATAGAATACACAGAGAAAGCATTGACTACCAATTGGTCGGGGTTGTAGAATGGCGGACTGAGTCTTGACACGTAGCACCTGGCAACCCCAGAAGCATCAAACCGGAAGAAAGGGGGTCTAGCCAGAGCTTGCAGATGATAGCTGTCCAGCTAGGAGCTGTGAGATTGTTGAAGAGCTTAAGTGGACAAAGTAGTTCGTGTCTACAGCTTAATTGGAAGCTACTGGGCGCGTTGGAACAGATATGGAGGAAGGATTGCCAGAATCCAGAAATTAATGGAGACAAAGAATTTGATACGGCCGGAGGACTCAACACACAGAGTTTTGGTTTGGCTCGTTGGAAGTTGGGATGGGTGGGCCATATAGACTCTATATGTACAGAAAGAAATAGGTGTTGTAGATGACGCTGAAAAGTAGTACATGGTAATACATCACGACCAAATACCCTCCCCGGCTGACAGAAGAAAAAGGGGATGAACAAAAGCAAGGAAATTCTTTGAAGATATTTCATCGGTCATGTTTCTCTTTTTTCTTCGTTCCTCAAGCCTCTCGATCAAACGCTTAGACGTACTTGCACATCATAGCAACCATCAGGTCGAACAGACCCATGGCCTCGACGAAAGCGAAACCCAGAATGGCGTAAGAGAAGAGCTGGCCACGGAGAGCAGGGTTGCGGGAAACACTCATGAGGAGAGCGGCGAAGACGAGACCGATACCGATACCGGCACCACCGAGACCGATGGCAGCGGAACCCATACCAATGTTCTTGGAGACCTCAACCATGGCGGTGGCGACCTCAGAGGAGTACTGGCGGCGGCCGGCGTTCTGGAAGGCGGCGCGGGCGTTGGCCTGGAGGAGAGTGGGAGAGGCGACGCGCTTGGGGGCAGCGAAGGAGGTGGCGGTAGCCTTCTGGGTGAAGGTACGCTTGGTGGCAGCGTTGAGGTTGACGCGGGCAGCAGGGCGAGCGACCTTGGAGGACTGGGCCATGGCGGTAGCCAGGCGCTGGGTGAAGACACGGGAGGCCATTGTGATGATTTTGCGTTTTTTCACGGGAGGGAAAAAAGAGAGGAGTTGGGGATTGGTATATGGGGGGATGGACTCTTTTCAGGGAGAAAAAGCTGGGAAACTACGGAAGAAGGTCGGACCAGGACATAAATACTCTACGGCCAAATTTTCGCCCGTCCGCCTCCCAGTCGAGGCTAGTGCGTCTCCGTGAAAAAAAAGCCCTACTCTGTGCGGACGCCGGAGTATTACATTCGCAATTCCCCTGTATGAGGAATGCTGGGGATGTGTTTTAAGTCTGTTTTTCAATTTCTTACCATGTATACCAGGTATTATTGACTTTTATGTCGGGTTCGCTCGGAGTTCTTTGGGGGTCCACTGGTAATGCAAAGTTTCCATCGGAATGGAGCTTTCAAAATTACACCTATTTTCCCTCTCCCCTGCATAAAGTCCTATATGGTTTCATATGTGTCAATTGAGACCTATAGACACACATAATTTTACCTATGCACAGGTTTCTGAAGAGGAAGGGAAAGGAGGTTAGGGGAGACCTTACTACAGGAGCTCAATTTTTTTCTCCCTTCCCTGCAGTGGATCATCAGCATGTTCCAACTAAGTGGGCCGAGATCCATCGACCCACAACTATCAACCAATTATAATGCACTCGGGATCCACGAACCCAAGGTTATGATTCTGGATTGATTCCCGGCGTCGCCCAAACCGGGCCGAGTCGGATTCCAGGTCCACCAACTACAGATTCACTGGGCCAACCGGCCCACCCGAGGGACCACTTGGTCGGCTGAAAGGAGGATGCAAGTGGACTCTTTTCCTCCCTTTCCTCGGAAACACACACACCGAGTGGTCTTTTTAGAAACACGTAATTTTGAGAAACCGGTTCCGGCGCCCCGATGCCATTTTTTATCTGTATTTTATTAATTTTCTTTACTTTCTGCTGGATGCGGCCCATCCGGACATCATCTAGCATGAAACCTGCAGATGGGATCGAGGTGGCTTTTATATGTGTATCCCAACGATAAGGGGTGGAAAGAATAAATTTCATGAAATCTAATTTAAATCGAAAAAGAAAAAAAGAAAAATTACGAGCTGTTTGTTGTTCTCGCTTCTGCCTCCACTATGGATTCCCGACCCGCCAGGACCCGATTATCACGCTCAACAGGCGCAAGCTGGCTCTTCCGGTTCGCTCCAACATGGAGACCGCCTTGATACTGGCCCCCCAGTGTTGAACTGCGGTACCTAATCTTCCTAAACAAACCCTTCTAGAGCCACCGGAGTGGCTGTTATATCCTCTCCTAGCCTATATACGGGAGTTCCGGAGGCTCTGCGATTTTCCGTAGGAAAGACTGATCCGGCTGCAGCTCGGCTGATCGCAGGCGCTGAGCTTGGCGGACCCACACAAGCTTGATTCAGGGTCATTCCGGACGTATTAAATAACCCTTGCAGCTGCACCATACAAGACACGTAGATTGGATATTGTTTTATACACCGATATTTCAGGGACGGAGCACTGGGCTTGCGATCTTCTTCCAGACAACTGAAGCTATATATACCTTCGAGTTGGATACATGACATTGCGGGAGGCTGACCCAGGGGCTGACTTCGGGTAATTTAGGGTACGCGGGAACGCGTAATACCGGATACGATACCTCGATTTGACTCGTCGATAGAGGCATCATGGATGACCCGCCGTGAGGTCATGGGAATGGAATTCCTTGGCAAGGACAGCTGGCATTCACTGATAACCGCTGCACATAATCTAGTAGGCCAAACTCTGTAAAGGGTGAACAGATCAACCAGGTTCTCTATCGAACGGGAGAAAGTACCCTAAGTTATGTCGTAGTCTATGCTGGAGAAGATAGCATGCTCACAACCGTATTCTCCGACGCCGGAGCTTATCCATTTCATCCCCTATCCAACGAAAGTTGGTGACGACGGAATCCACTTGATGGGGGTGTGGATCTCTCAGTCGCCCCGTCTTCACAATACAGGGGAGATGTATCAGCGCTGTTTACAGGTATCAGTCGCGTTGAATTTCACAAGACACACTGGCGGCAGAACGGCACTGTGTCAGGTAATTTCAACCCAGATAAACATGCATTCGTTGTTGGGGCATCTGTTTCTTTGGAAACGAAGCTCAGTGTCTTCCAGAACGGAGCTGCCGGCCTGCCCGATTAAGACGAATCATATTAGGGTTGGTTGTCGAGGGCTTGACAGATCTCAGGTATGCTGGGAGAGACATGCAGGACTTTCGAATAAACCCCCTGTAGACATGGTATGGATAGGCATGCTCAAATGCACAGTAACAATACATGCCTAAGGACACCTGGGGTTTGTTTTTGTTTGTTCAGGGCGTTGGGATCCATTCGTCTCGGGCAGCTCCCGTGCCCTACTTTCAAAGCCACAACGGGGAATTTGTCTTTCCATATAAGCAACGAGCTAGCTCCGTTGCAGTAGCCACAAGTCTGGAGTTCAGCTTTCCCCAGATCTCTTCCTTTCGATCTGATCCACTCTTTTAGACTCAACGGGCATAGCGTGTTTGAAAGGCTATTTTGAGTGTGAGCTTGCCTATATTATTAAAATTTGTTCTAATGACGCCCAAAGTCCACTTATGACTGGGCAATCACTAGGCAGTACCCGTCCGACTTACCCCTCGATATACAGTCTGCGGTTCATTGCTCCTGTCCAACCTCGAGGTCATCATACCAGATGCATCCATAGTCGAAAGGCATAATTTTGATCATTCGCACAATGAAGTGAATTTTGATAGTTTTGCATTCTGCAATTGATTCCACTAGTAACTGCCTCATTGCCATCCAGGAAACCTTGCTCGATTTGATAAATCCAAGCCAGTGTTTTGATCACCAGCCACAAGCATAGCTCCATATCGCCTGTCAAATCAATAAAACATCCTCGACAAACGCTTCAGGAACACAATATCTTACCTTCCTGGAATAGTGTGGATATCTTGCCATACAGCGCTTTCACTGCTAATCGCGCACTAAGTATTTCGTCCTATCCACGTCAGCAATTGTGTACTCGGTTACACAACTTTCGCCACTTTATTCCGGGCAGCGGCAGTAATGTCCGGCCCAAGGATCGATCAAGGGTTTGAGAGCAAGGCTTTGAAAGCGAGACCAGGGGAATCGAGGTCATATCTGAGAATGATCAAGATAAAATTCTCTGAACCGGCAGCGGAGTTAAATGGACGACGCTGGCAAGTAAGTGCACCTTGAACGACCCCTGAGGCCTACAAGATCACATCGAAGAAAAATCGTGCATCTGAGGATCGACGCAACGTCTTGAATTGCTTTTTGACGAGCATGGTGGTGCATCATCACAATAAGGGTTAAAAGCTCCGTTCCATCATGTCAGCACGGACTATTCTTCCATTCAACCTATCCTGCATGACCAGAATGTTTGCTGATTGCCAGATCACCTGCCGGTAAGCCAGTAGGCCTACTATACAGAACGACCCAGTAGCATGGGTTGATTGAGCAATGTGACTGGACAGAGCTTCTCCCCCTCGTCAGCAATGGCTCTTGTGAATATTGGTATCGCTGTAAGAAAGTATCACCGGTGGATTTTGTCGCTCACAGACTCGCAGTGTTGTACAGATGAAAAATGGACCCCCGAAAACAAACTGAAATCCAAAAGATGGACACAATTCGAACTCCAAATCCTGATGCGGGGAAGAGGGGCATCCCCCGCGATCGGATAATGCCAAGTATCCGACTTGCATAACCCATGCTGAACCAGTGACTCCGATGACGCTCCGATAAAAGACCGCAAAAGCACTCTTACAATTCTCATAATCTCCAATAACCAGCAACCAAACAAGCCACCCTCAAAATGTCCAAGGTTCCCTACCCTTTCCAATTCAACACTGCGGCCAACCCCGCAGGACCACAAGATGGAACCAACACAAACATCGAAATTAGCATCCCAAATACCCGCGGACGCATCCCCTCTTTACAAGCTTCTCGCCTCAGAACAATGTTCCTAGAAGCCCGCACCGACCCAACCAAGATCATTGCGCACGCATGCACATACGACGGACTGTCCTCGCGTCTCGTCGAAGAAGCCGGGTTCCCCATGGTCTTTCTATCGGGATACGCAGTCGCCAGCACACACGGGCTCCCAGATACGGGGTATACCGCCATGGCAGAGATGTGCGACAAAATCCAAGAAAGCTTTCGACAGGTTTCTGTCCCGATAATGGCGGACGGGGATACAGGATATGGAAGCCCAATGAATGTCAAGCGAACGGTTGAGTGCTTCGCAGCTGCTGGTGCAGCGGGCGTGATGATCGAAGACCAGCAGTGGCCGAAACGTAGGATACCAGTCTCAACTGAATTTTCGCATGTCAATTCAACCAAAAAGCTGACCATGTCTAGGGTGCGGCCACACAAAAGGCAAGAGCGTCGTCTCTCGCGAAGAAGCATATGCCCGCATGCAAGCTGCCTGTGACGCACGGAACGAAGGCCGGGATATTTTCATTCTTGCACGCACTGATGCCCTGATGCACGGTTGGGATGAAGCAATGGCTCGCGCACAGGAATTCAAGCGTATTGGTGCGGATGCGATTTTTGTGGAAGCGCTTCCTGATAGGGCTGCGATGAAGCGTGCTGTGGAGGAGTTGGATATTCCCGTTCTGGCAAATATTATCGAAGGAGGAAAGACGGAGAATCTGTCGGCTAAAGAGCTTGCGGAGCTTGGCTTTAGTGCTGTAGCTTATCCTTGGACTTTGGTCGCTGCGCACCTTAAGGGTATTCATGATGCTTTGGACAACCTGAAAAAGAGTATGACTGTTGGTGCGCCACCGATGATTTTGTCCTATGATGAAGTTTGTGAGGGAGTAGGGTTCAATAAGTACTGGGTAAGTTTGCTTTGTATGAGTCAGTGTCACGAACTAACGTTCTGCAGGAGCGAGAAGGGAAATATCAGTCTAATTGAGCGATTCAAAGCAGAATGGTAGGTCGTGTTAAGTTGGGATAAATCGAGCTGGTCAATCCATTCGTTGTTCTGCACCATAAACCGTACATATAGACTGACTAGGTCCCTGTTCACAATGGACGGGTTGGGAGTTCCAACACTGGAACACAACTTTCTAGCTGGCCTACGGTCCTGAGTGGACTTAATTATGCAAAAGCATTTTAAGCTACGTGATTGCATAACTCCGTGCAGTCTTGCAGAAGATAGTCGATTTGATTGGATATCATTCCCATGGACCCACAAGAAACCAAATCTAGATCACGCCCTGTGGATGACAGCAGGAACTCCAGAATATTCCCCTCGAATAAGGGTCCAATAAATAAAACAGACATCCGCGAGCCAGGGAGCTAGTGTTGATCATTACAACTCAATTTTGCAAACTCAAAAATCAAGTCTCCCAATTTATCATCATAATGGGAAGCACATCCACCACAACCCCGGCATATGTTCTCCGAAATCACCGCCCAGGAGATATCGGATGGATCATCCACCGCCACGGAGTATTATACGATAAAGAATACGGATGGGGCGAGCAATTTGAGGGTCTTGTCGCAGGCATCGCTGGAGATTTTCTCAAGAACTTCGACCCCAAATTAGAACGCTGCTGGATCGCTGAACGAGATGGCCAATTCCTCGGATGCATCATGCTTGTGAAAGATGTATCTCCAGCCAAAAACGCAGCCAAAATTCGTCTACTCCTGGTCGAACCGGCTGCACGCGGTCTTGGAGTGGGTCGTGCACTTGTGCGGCAATGCACGCAGTTTGCTAGAGAAGTGGGGTATTCTCATGTCGGATTATGGACTCAGAGTACATTGGTTTCGGCACGCCATATTTATGGAAGCGAGGGATTTGTGCATGTTGCGTCGGAAGAGCATGCTTCGTTTAGAATTAAGATGACTGGGGAGCTTTGGGAGTTGGAGTTATAGCGGAGTGGATTTGTTTTGGATAGGAACATTCAGCTTGAAAAGGTGAACATCACTACACCGAGAAACATCAGTACGGAAAAATTTGAGACCAATTGGGGAGAGAATATGGTTTTCAGGAAATGGGGGCACAAGGGCAAACAAGTGAATTATGGGAGTGAAAGTTAGGGCTTGAGGGGAACAATTCCCTTAAGCCTTGCAGTGAATACCTATTGCGGACCACCATTGAGCTTCTACACCCGTTTGAGCAATTCACTCCATCACCCATTGAGCCAGATCGGGAGCGCTGACCCCTTATACTGTCAAAAAAGAGGACACAATAGGGGATACAATAGGGGACAGCTTGCCCAAGTGAATTCTTATTTTTCGGATCGATGATACCATGAAATTATGGCCTTTTCAAGTTTTTGTCCACGGATGGAGCACTCAATAGACTCAACAATCTCAAATTATTGTTCAATCTACATGATTCAATAGTGAATAAGCCCATCATAGACCCGAGATCTACTTCTTCAAGCATATTTTGTATTTATCAAGAAGCTTCCACTTCTTACCACCCTCAACCTCGCTCTTTTTTCTTTTGTTCTTTTTTCCTTCTATGAAGCACAGCTGGTCTGTTCGACTTAGTTTTTTCTACTCCTATCAACCGCAGCTGGCTCTGTGATATTTGATTCTTTTCCCTCCCGTGAAGCACAGCTGGCTCTGTTCGAATCGAGTCTTTTTTACTCCTATTAATCACAGCTGGTTCTGTGCTATTTCATTCTTTATCGTCTGGCAAAGCACAGCTGGCTCTGTGCGGGATTCCATCATCATGGAAGTCGCTTCACCAAATCTTTTCAACTTCAACCTTTCGAGTATCCCAGAAATATACCCCGTTACTGGGAGGGCTTGTGCATCTGTTTATGTCCTAAACCCATTGACTCCCCTGGCACTTAAACATACCGCACTACCGCCACGCATTATTACTGTCCGTCAAGCAGTTCTAAATGCCCGAAAGCAGGACGGGACGAACAAAAGCAAGCTTGTGGCTCGAATCATTAGAGACCACTATGTACCGCGAAGCCGAAAGTCAAAACTTCGTGAATGTATGAAAGAAGTGATTTTCCAGAAGAACTTCTGGCTCTGGATCAATAGCGACAAGATCGATGGCCAATACACCTCTATCAAAATTCCAGAATGCGAGCCTCCAACAGCACCTACACATCCGAACTTCGGCCGACGCTTTCCACTGACCGATTACCCTGCATCATTCTGGGCATTGTATATGGAGATGCGGATTCTTGAGGACGCCCTAAGAGAAGTTATCGGCCTCATTGATAACTTCCGGGAACCGTTTGCTGATCTGTCCATCCCACCTTCTCTTCTGGATGATCTTCAGGCCGGCCACCAGGGAATGCTCGACCTGGTCCAAGGCTATTTTGCTGGCGAGAAGAATGGCTCAATCGCTTACCCCAACATTCAAGTTCCTTCGTTCACGCTGTGGAGTCTCCTGGAGGGAATCATCGCAGACCACAGGACGCTGGTCAACAGGATCGTGGATATTGAACGATTGTGCCGCTGCCGCGACGAGACCTTGGATACGCTGTTGGACCAATTGCCACTTCGTGGAAATGCTCGTCTACGTCAACATTATGAGGCCATAGCCAACAAGTACCATGATCATGCCAGCGAGTGGGCCTGCAATTTGCTCAAAACCCATGTGGCTTACAAGCAGCAGTTCATGAAGCTGCATGACTATTTCATGGACAACATGAGCTACGTCCCTACAGCTGGTGCATTGTTTGAGGAGGAGAAGACGCCTATTGTCTTGGATCCGATCTTTGATGGATTTGCGATGAGTCCAGCTGTCGAGCTACGGGCTTATTTGTGGAAGGAAGAGTGCTCGGACACGGGTTAGAGGGGTATCCGGAATTTCAAATTGTATCTCAATTCTGAAACGAATATCAATACTACATAGCTTTAAATGATGCTATTTATGATCACTTTAATAATTCCTCGTACTATAGGCTCGTACTATGGGATCAAAGAGGGTCCACATGCGACAAAACAATAGATCTTGCCACAGGATGTGGCATGGCTTTGTTCCTGAGCTCCACTAACCAGTCCCGAAATAAAGACGTTTGGTGTTTGGCAGCGATGATAGGTCTACAGTGATTGAATTGCTTGATATTGGGTAGAAATACGACTGATTATGGGCAGTCAACCCTGTTTTGTACGCAGCAGATTTTTTTTTAAGGCACAAAGTGGTCAAAGTGCTACAATAGAGAATGCTAGTAGGCCGAAAAGAAAATAGTAACTCATGCATTGAACCTTGAAATTGATAGAGACCCAATGGCTGCCGAGGCATGCCGCATAACAAGGTTTGCCTGAAAGTCAAAGAAGGTGGAGCCCTGCGCCAAGGATGTACACCTGCACGTTCAGGCGTTGATCGGCAAGGAGCAGGCCCGGCAGATCTGTGAACAATGGACGGTGAGAAATTTCCCAATCACAAGACCACCTTGATCAGAGGCAAGTTCCTCGCGGGTGCTCGCGGAGTTTGTCCGGATGAATCGGGATGTGGATGGAGCCAATAGAGCACGGAGTCCGAGATGGCCCGTGTTAGCTGCACGCCATTGTAAACAAAGGCTTTTCGATTTGTTATGATTTCTGAAATTGACCTCAATTGGATCACTTCTTGGCCTGTTTATAAGTGACGAGATGGGGCTATAGGGAAATAAAAAGCGGGTAGCAATATGTATAGTAATATATACTATGTCATATCATGCCATGCCCTGACCCGGATATCGTCCCATGGATCATCCTCGCATAAAACCTTGGATCTACAAGTTGTGAATTTTCCCCTAGAAACCACCACTATTGAACTATATAGCCCCTCATTGAATCAAGGTAGACGTAGACAAAGAAAAATTCAACGTTGGCCACTATAACGGCAGGGTAGTTTATGCGCTGGTCGATCATCTCGTCATTGTATGAGTCAAAGCAGTTGACAGGTGGAGAGGAAGAACCCTGGGGCCATGGAACCCCATTGGTCCATGTTTATCAGTAAATGGGTCCTGCACCACTAGCGCCTCCACCCAATTTTTTTTTTCTGTTCGCATGAGCTCGGGTTTTCATGAACAGCTTCATTGCGGGACAGAAAAATGAGAAGAGGGGAAAGAAAACTGCACTAGATTCCGAATGTCGTACACATTATGCCGGTCACTCACTAGTGCTCCTGAACCAATACGGCCCAAACTCGAAAAGGCTAAGTCAATACAAAAGGACCTCGGCGGCAGCTTCACCGCATATTGGGTCTCTAGTGGAGATCGACCAGCGGCCCAAAAAAAAGGAGACAACTCATTGGGCAAGAACTGGCATTTTATAGACTAATGGGACTTGGTGGTGTGCCGCTTACCCAGAAACGAGTTTAGTATGAGTTGGTCACTGTGCCAACACTAGATGCTCCACTGCGTATTTTAGCTGGTTAATGTTGTACAGTTGTTGGGCATCGGAAAGGTTTTTTATTATTGGCCTAAGCTTCCCCCCTCTTACGACTTTTTCTTCCTTTCCCTCTTCTCTCTAATCAAAGATTTTCTCGTCTCCCTACTGCTATCACCCTATCTCTCTATTCCCCATCGTGCTCTGTGAGCTGTGTTGAGGGCTGTACAGCTAATTGCTTGGATCTTGCGTTATCTGCTTTTTTGCTGGTCAAATTGCGAATCCCGCCTTTGTTGATAATTTCCCCTCACCTTTCACGACCGTTACGATTTTAACGAACCTACAACCATGGCAACCGCCGCAATTCATAATGGTAAGTGCCATGGAGCAAAGCTTTTCCCTGTTGCTGGCGGTTGAAGTTGACAATCCTCTAGTCTCGGATGAGACCCTCAAAGACCCCGTAGTGTCTGTGGATGAGAAGTCCACCCAACCCGACTCGACCGAGGATACCGGCTCCGGAGAGAAGGCCAAGAAGAAGAAGAACAAAAAGAAGAACAAGAAGAAGAACAAGTCTATCTCCGAACCCGCCGCGGAAGAGGGGACCAACGATGCGGCCGAAACTGAGCCGGTGGTAGAGGAGACTGCGGAGGAGGCTACACAAAACGGAACAGAGACCCCAGCTGTCGGAACCCCTGCAGAGACTGAGGCAGAGGCCCCGACTGTGGAGGAATCGAAGCCGACAGAGTCTGCCGAGCCAGCAACAGAAGAGACCCAGCCTGTCGTTGAGAGCACCCCTGCTACTAATGGGGAGTCCGTCGAGACACCTGCTGAGGCCCCCGCAACCGAATCCACCGAGCCCGAAGCTCCCAAAACCGAAGAGTCAGTCGCCGAAGTCACCAAGGACGAGCCTGCTGCAGAGATCGCCACAGAAGAAGCTACTGCTGAGCCCGTTGTTGAGGAATCGAAGCCTGCTGAGGCTGCACCAGAGCCAGTCGCCGAGACTCAGGAACACACTGCGGAGACTACCGAGACCACAACTGAAAGCCCGGCTGTCGAAGAGACCGTTGCCGAAGTCACAAAAGAGGAGCCCGCTGCAGAGATCGCCACAGAAGAATCTGCCGTTGAGCCCGTTGTAGAGGAATCACAGCCTGCTGATGCTGCACCAGAGCCGGTGACCGAGGAGGCTCCCAAGGAGTCCACTACAGAGACTGTCGAAACCCCCACCGAAGCTCCGGTTGCCGAAGCTTCTGAGGAGGCTCCTAAGGCCGAAGAGACCGCTGCGGAGGTTGCTGAGCCCGTTGCTGAGGAATCGAAGCCCATTGAGTCTGCGCCGGAGGTAGTGACTGAGGAGGCTCCCAAGGCCGAGGAAGTCGAGACTCCTAAGGTCGAAGAGCCCACCGCGGAGGCCACCACAGAAGAATCTGTTGCTGAGCCTGTCGCTGAGCCCATCGCAGAGCCTGCTGTCGAGGAATCGAAGGCAGTCGAGACTGTTCCCGAGCCCGTCACTGAGCCTGCTGTTGAGCAATCAAAGGAGGCCGAGACCGCACCGGAGCCAGTGACCGAGGAGGCTACCCAGGAGCCTGCCGTGGAGACCGTCGAAACCACCACTGAAGCTCCGGCTGCCGAGGCTTCTGAGGAGGCTCCCAAGGTCGAAGAGACAACCGCCGAGATTGCCAAGGACGAGCCCGCCACCGAGGCCACCGAGGAGCCTATTGCCGAGCCCGTTGCTGAGCCCGTTGCTGAGCCCGTTGCTGAGCCCGTTGCTGAGCCTATTGCTGAGCCTATTGCTGAGCCTATTGCTGAGCCTATTGCTGAAGCCGTTGCTGAGCCTGTCGTCGAGGAATCGAAGGAGGCCGAGACTGTCCCCGAGGTTAAGGAGGAGGTTGCTCAGGAGCCTATTACTGAGAGCGCCCCCGAGTCTACCCCCGAACCTGTCAAGGAAGAGGCTGCCACTGAAGCCCCGGCCGTCGAAGTCACTGAGGAAGCTCCCAAGGCCGAGGAGACCACCCCAGAGATTGCTAAGGAAGAGCCCGTCGCCGAAGCCACAACCGAGGAGGATGTCAAGGAGGTCCCTGCTGAGGAGTCGCCTGTCGAGACCACTCCTGAAGCTATCACCGAAGATAAGCCAGCTACCGAGGAGGAAGCCCCTGCCACTACTGAGGAGTCTACCGCGGAGCCCACTACCCAG
Organism: Penicillium sp. S1602; assembly: GCA_023626355.1. Lineage (NCBI taxonomy): Eukaryota > Fungi > Ascomycota > Eurotiomycetes > Eurotiales > Aspergillaceae > Penicillium > Penicillium sp. S1602. Next base: position 343,565 of record JAMAGW010000015.1, on the reverse strand, counting down.
GAAATGGCTCCGGAGGTTGTCGAAGAGACCGCGGCTGTGCCTGAAGAGAAGGTCGAGGAGCCAGTCACTGAAGAGCCCGCCGCTACTGAGGAGCCCTCTGTGGAGGAAGCTGTTGCGGAGAAGGTCGCTGAGCCCGAAGCTGTTGCTGAAGAGCCCGCCCAAATCGAGACAGTCGTTGAGCAGCCTGCTGCCGAGGAGATTAAGGAAGAGGCTACCGCCCCCGAGACCGCTACTGCTACTGAAGTTTCTGAGCCAACCAAGGAGGTTTCGGAGGAGACTGTTGCTGAAGAGGCCCCCGTCGAAGAGACTCCCGTTGAGGTTGAGCACAAGGAAGTTGTCGAGGAGCCTACTAAGGAGATCGCTACTACAGAGCCTGCTGAGGCAACCATCGAAGCCTCAGCTCCCGTTGAAGCTACCGCCGAGGAGGCTCAGCCTGAGGCTATCCAAGAGCCAGCCGACGAGAAGGAGGTCGAGACTGAGGTTCTTGCTACTGAGCCAGTCGAGGAGACCGCCCAGGAGACCAGTGCTGAGACCCCCGCTGTTGAGGAGCCCGTTATCGAGGCCTCTGCCGTCGAGGAAGCTCCTGTCGCCGAGACCCCTGCCGTCGAGGAGACCCCAGCTGTTGAGGAGCCCGTTGTTGAGGTCCCCGCTGTCGAGGAAACCCCCGCTGTCGAGGAGCCCGTTGTCGAGGCCTCTGCTATCGAGGAGACCCCAGCTGTTGAGGAGCCCGTTGTTGAGGTCCCCGCTGTCGAGGTCCCCGCTGTCGAGGAAACCCCCGCTGTCGAGGAGCCCGTTGTCGAGGCCTCTGCTATCGAGGAGACCCCTGCTGTTGAGGAGCCCGTTGTTGAGGTCCCTGCCGTCGAGGAAACCCCCGCTGTTGAGGAGCCTATTGTCGAGGCCTCTGCCGTCGAGGAAGCCTCTGCCGTCGAGGAAGCCTCTGCCGTCGAGGAAGCCTCTGTTGTCGAGGAAGCCCCCGTCGCTGAGGAAGCCCCCGTCGCTGAGGAAGCTCCCGTTGAGGAGACTCCCGCTGTTGAGGAGCCCGTTGTCGAAGCCCTCGCTGTTGAGGAGCCCGTTGTCGAGGCCTCTGCCGTCGAGGAAGCCCCCCTCCCTGAGGAAGCTCCCGTTGAGGAGACTCCCGCTGTTGAGGAGCCCGTTACCGAGGCCTCTACCGTCGAGGACGCTCCTGTCGCCGAGACCCCTGTCGTCGAGGAGACCACCGCTGTCGAGGAGCCCGTCGTTCAGGAGCCTGTTGTCGAGGCCCCCGCTGTCGAGGAAGCCCCTGTCGTTGAGGAGACTCCCGCTGTCGAGGAAGCCCCCGTTGAGGAGCCTGTTGTCGAGACCACCGCTGTCGAGGAGCCCGTTGTCGAGGCCCCAGCAGTCGAGGAGCCCGAAACTACTAACGATGCTCCCATCACCAAGGAAGAGGAGCCTGTGGTGGAGGCCTCTGAGCCCGAGGCTGACGCCAAGATCCAGGAATTCGCCCCGCAACAATCTTCCGATCCTGATGTCTATGCTTCTTTGCTTGCTGGTCTTCGGCCCGCAAGCTCTTGGGCACCAAGCGCTGCTGCAGAGGAGCCTGTGAACAAGGAAGTTGAAGAGGCTCCCCAAGATGAGTCCGCTGAGGAAACTGGCAAAGACAATGATTTGACTGCTGAGGTCCTTGGTGCTGGAGCGGCCACCGCTGCTGCTGCTACAGGTATTGCTGTTGCTGCTGCCGTGCACCAGTCCCACGAGAAGACTGAGGACCAGGCCGAAACCAAGACTGAGAACCAGGCCGAGACAAAGACTGAGAGTGAGGCACCTGCTGCAGAGGTGCAGCCTGAAGACAGTAAGCCTTTGCTCTCAGTCCCTGCGAATAACGCATCCGTACCGTCCTTCGAAGCTGATTCGGTTCTCGCAGCACTTGTTGGCGATGGCGAAGCCCTTCTCCAGAAACTCAACCAGCCCTCCACCGACCAATTGACCTCGATCACAACCATCCAAGCACCACCCGCACAGCGTCCCGTTCAGGACGAGCAGACCAAGGCAGTCCCTGAAAGCGAGCCCGTCGCCGAGTCTAGCCAGAAGGCTGCTGCCCCTGCCCCTGCCCCCGAACAACTCGCTCCGCCCAACGCCACCACCGATAACGGAGATGAAGATGCTCGTCCTACGAGCCAGAGTCGGTCAGTCGCCGCTCTTTCTATCAACAATGCATCTGATAATTGGCTCAAGGCGCTCCTGCGCACGGTCTTCAAAAGCGTTGGACGCATGTTCCGTCCTTGGTCATGGGGCAAGCAATAGATAGCTTGCTCAATGAATTGGACTGCTTTGAGGGAAAACACAAGACCGTGCGGGAGTGTGTCATTTGCATTCTTCCCCCTTGACGCCGTCACCCATGGATATATTCCTAGGGTTCACACATAAGAAATACGTGGTTCGGAGTCACAATACTGACGCTGATTGACCAGGTCCCTGTTCTTGATTGCCATTGCGGTGCCTATTGTGGTCATCCTCTGGCGCTCATTTTAAACAATGATCATCCGTGGACCATACGAATCAGCTCAAGTGGAAGCACCCCGACCCGACACAAAAGAAAAAAAAAGTTGACAGATTGTTATCTATACGCTTGATTCCCCTGTATTTGATACCTGCCGCTTGTTTATTGTTTACGATTTTCATATCCTCTCAGTTTTTGGATTTCTTGTTATTTTTTTGTCCCATGGATTCATGGGTTAATGAATTTCCTTTGTCATATTTCACATTTGGTGAGCTTGGCTTTTCACTCGATAGAAGGCTTTCGAGGTGTGGCCTGGTTATCTCCAGGATGTATGTAATGACGCCTATGATCTTATTTCAACTACTTTATCAAAATCTGCATTCCTCTTGTAAACCCAGTCTAAAGTGCTATACAGACCACGGGCATCACATAGGGAGACCCTTAATCATCTAGCTGGGATTTCCATTCGGATATTGTGTTTTTCTCTATATGGCCAACTTGAAATCCGCCACTTTTTGTAGAATTTTGTTCGATCTAAGGCCCCACAAAATGGGACAGGTGTACTGCAGCCGCACCTGCAGTCATACAACGAACGGGATAAGAGGCTGAGAGGTAATTGTATATGCAGACATGGTGCCTTTTGCTCTTTTTTGTAAAGCAAATTCTGACTATGTAAGGGCCTCGAGTCATAATTGAGTACTATGAATCACAAGTAGTCGCCCCTCCCAAATAAGACGAACAGAGCCATGTTTCACTCGAATTGCATAATGTCTATCCGTGTTGTAGGCCGTGTCGACACCTCAGACACTCTCACTCCGTAATCTCAATAATTAACTTTGTGCAACTCACCCCCCGAAGCAGCTTGTCCAATCCATCATTGATAGCCCCCAAACCCTTCCCCACAACACTCAGCTCCGGACTCGGCCTGATGGTTCCCTTGGCCAAGTTTTCCCCCAGCCACGTTCCAATCCAGTACCGGAACTGCTCCAACCTCTCCACTTCCACCATTGACGGCATCACAAATATCGTCTCCACCCCATCCACGACCTCAGCATCTACAGGAACCCTGGGCGCTGACCCAATCTTCGCCTTCATCATCCTTTCCCCTTCTTGGTCATCATCGAGGAATGCCTTAAGCACAGCTTGACATGGTGCCAACTGCCCGGTAGCAAGAAAACAATGCCGAATTATTAACCCGTCCTCCTTAGCCGCTGACACAATCTCATCCACTACATGTGGGTCTTTATAGTCAAACACTCGGTCCGCGCCCAGTGATCCCACATAAGTCTCATTCACCTTTCCAGCCGTAGCATACACAGCCGCGAAAGACGAGCTAGGATCTCCACGCAGCAATCGGGCTGTTTGCACGCCCATGGTACCGACGCTAGAAGAGGCACCCCAGATCAGAAGAGCTTCTCTTTTCCCCATGTTATTCTTTCGCTTCTCTCCATCGATATCTGTACCAGAATCGGCAGAGCCAGCCGAATCTGTAGCAGAAGCAATGGCTTCTCCCAGCCGGGGGATTCCCATCATATCCCACGCGCTAAGTGGCGTCGCAACGGCGACGGGTAATGTTGCCGCCTGGTTCCAGGACATTTCATCGTCCAGAATAGGCACGGCATGCTGCCAGGGGACGAGGCACCGTTCCTGAAATGGGCCATAGTCTGGACCGCAGGACTTCCAGGCAGAGGCAGAGTAGGCGGCGACGTGAGTGATACCTGGTCGGAAAGGTGGACCTGAACCATCATCGGTCGCACCGGTGGGCACGTTCTCGCCGATCTCGAGGACTAAGCCTGACATGTCGAAGCCGATGACCGTGGGATATGTGGGTATGAAGAGGCCTTGGTCACGCATGATGGCGTCTGCCGGATTGAGGGCTACAGATTTAACAGCGATGAGGAGCTCCTCTGGTCCTGGCTTTGGGGTAGGACGAGTTTGGAGCTCAAAGGGTTGGCCTTTGGCTGGGGAAACGGCAGCGAGGTGAGTAGCCATTTAGACTTTTTGTGAAAGTAATGGTTTTCGGATGTTTTAAAATGTTCTGTTCGAAAAATTTTGGAATGTCTTCTCTCTTATATAACTAAGCCATCCTTTCAAACTACTTAGTCTTCAATGTATGCGACCTGTTGATTATAGTTGAATCTCAGCCAACCAGAGGCCTTTACATCCGAGAATTAGTTAGCGTGGAATCCGTGTTTCCAAAAGGAGTTTAGCGTATGGGGCTTATGATGATCGATGTGTTCCACCTCCTGCCAAGGGAAACAAGATTGTCTCTATTTCAAGCTCAAAAAAATCCCTCATACGCAAGCTGCGTAAAGCACTGGAAAATTAAGAACCATGGCCTTGACTTGTCCAAGGGAAGTTCGGGCTCCGGAACGTAAGACTCCGCGGAGGTCAAGATTTGGCTGTCGAAATTGTAAGCTCAGAAAACTGAAGGTGGGTGACTCTTGACTTTCCCAGAAAGGCGCTTGACTGAACAAATTCCCTTGACCTCTCAGTGCGACGAACTCAGGCCACATTGCAAGAGATGTAGTTCATTTGGGGTATTATGCAACTTCGCGTCTAGTATTCCCGACCTGCAGCCCGTCGCCGCTGACACAGGGAGGCCATTGGCAGTCCGACGGAAAGCACAGCTTCAGCCCCCTGTTTGCAGTGCTGTTTGGACGTGTGATGAGTTCACGAAGTATCAATTGAATGCAAAGTGTCAAGATTTCATCACCCGGTATTATGAAAGAAGTCTGCTTACCCCGGATGATCCTAATATGATCCTCGTTAATCGCAAGCTCCTAAGGCTAGCCTTCACTGTAAGTGTTACTGCAATTATCCTCTCACCATAAGACAAAATCGATACCGGCTTGTACATTATGGGTCTGAGCTCATTTGACAAATGCCTACAGTACCCTTTTTTGATGCACGCTTCTCTAGCCGTGGCACTCACATATGACCGCCATCTGAATAGCTCTTCGCACAATCGTCGCAGTCTAGAAGAGTGCAATCACTGGTCTCAAAGTACAGCTCTCCTAAACAGGCGATTAAGGGAACCGATTCAAGCAAAAGATAAAGATCCAATCTGGGGCACTGCGGCTGCTCTGGCTATCTTGTCCTTTTCATCTCCCGATGCGTACACACCGGAGGATTCGTGGCCGTTAAAGTCCTCTGGTAGCTCTGATTTGGACTGGTTACGTATGAGCAAGGGCAAAATGGCACTGTGGAACATAGTGAACCCGCTACGACCGGACAGTCTTTTCTGCGTCATGGCGGCAACCTATGCTCATATGGATTCACCTTTGCCGGAGAGTGGTATAGATGGTATTCCAAGCGCCTTGGCTGCCGTTTGTCTTCTCGAAGAGTCATCTACGGCAGAAAATAATCCGTATTTTTGTGCTGCACACGCAGTGTCCCAAATTCTGATCCTCCCAGATAGTGGGGTCACAACAGGTGGAAGCCAAATCTTCACTCGCACTATCCATGGCCATTTTGAAGACCTTCTTCGGAAAAGAGACCCTGTGGCGCTTTTGTTGCTGTATCTATGGTATCGCAAAGTAGGTCGAAGTATATGGTGGGTTGAACTGAGAGCTAGAGTAGAGTGTCCTTCTATTTGCTTGTACATACAGCTATATCACAAAGAGAATGTTGGGCTACAGGCATTCTTTCCAGGGGGCACGCTCAATGATAAATGGGATTGAACAAGGTTCTATATTGGCGAATTCTCCTGCCTTTGGGGTTGTAGATTCAAAAATGCTGTTCATGGCCACACCTATTATCGGCTATCGAAGCCTCTTTCTTATATTTTTTCTTTTGCTTCTCTTTTTTGGGTCGGAGTAAAGATTGACGAGAAGTTAAAAACCATGGTCCATCTTAGATTGTACTCGATGCCTCAGGGTGCGCTGTGGCTGCAAGTCGTTTATGTGAGCCTGCGATTTTTCGTTTGCCCTTGGGTAACTATAGAAGTGCAACCAGGCGCCGCTGAAGCTGAAAACAGGTTAAGAGAGTATTTCCAGCCCCGTTCTGGTGATACTTGAAAGGTTTGAGCTCGGGAAGACGAAAAGCTGCGATGCGAAATAGTTGTAGGCGACCGCGAGGTGGAGAACTTGGCGATCCAGCATTTCGCTTTTAATTTTGACTACAGCGCTAATATGAATCGCGTTAGTAGTTAGACGAAAACTCGGGGTGTCCGTCTCGTATAATCTCTGTGTTTGACAACGTTCTCTTGTAAGCGACCGGGTGGTCCACGTAGCACCTGCACTATTGACTGAACTAGTTTAGCGTGGTTCTTAGCTGAAAGGCAAGAGATGGAGGCTGAGTCGACTTGTTGTCAGCGAATTATGTGTTCCTTTGTCGTTCAACGTTTCTTTCTCTCCTTTAGGATTGACGCTCTGCCCTTCCTTAGTTCCAGACTTAATTTCGATTGCTATGATGGATCTACAATGCAAAACCATTCCCATCCCGGGCAGCCATCCCAGTGTGAAGTCCGATGCCCGACACGTATTTGAAGTGCTCCGATCAGGAGGAGTAGCCCTCGTGCCAACTGAAGTCGGATACGGTCTCATGGCTTCATCCACCGAAGCTATTCAAAAGGCGTTCGCCGCAAAAAGGCGTCGGCCAGGCCATGCACAAGGAGTCATTGGATCCTACAAATTACATCAGGAGCTGCATGTTCTCCCCGACGAGAAATTGGAAATGATTCGTGTACTGCACCAGGACCTCGATATGTCATTTGGAATTGTCGCGCCGTTCCGATCGGAGCATCCAATTCTTCAACAGCTCACGCCCTCTACGATGGCGAACACAACTAAAAATGGCACACTGGGGATTTATGTCGGCGGCAGTTCTCTTTTGATCGAGTTGGGTCGATTGAATGATGAAGCAGGCCAGCTGATGCTGGGGTCAAGTGCCAACCTAACGGGGACAGGTCAGAAGTTCCGAGTGGAGGATGTTGACCCCGAGATCAAGGAGGCTGCTGATATAATTGTGGACTATGGGCTGCAACGATATCACATCTACGGAGGACGGCCCTCAACCATTATCGACTTTGAGAATATGAAGGTTCTCAGGGTGGGCTCTTCGTATGAGCTATTGAGGGAGCGCATGAAGAAGTACTGGGGATTTGAATTGCCAGGGGATCCGATGTTTGACAAACATCAGTCGAAAGATGCGGGACCGAGAAAAGAAGTCGCGGGTGGAAATGAGGGAGAGAATAAGGTGACGACGAATGATGAGTTGATCGTGAATAATGAGGAGTCGAAAGGCGGATCTTGGCGACGTCATATGACCAAGTTGCTGCGGCGTTAAACGTTGCGAATGAAGGGTGATGCATGGGTACATTAAAGATGTGGACTATAAGCAGTGGAGATGGGTATTCACGTGGGGTCATATTGCCATGAAGCTGACAATCACGTCAGCGTGACAAATGTAGACAGTCAAGTCATCCATATCCATGTTCTCGTGAATCTGAGAAGTTTTAAGCGTAAAATTACAGGTTCTTTGGACCATTCGCGGGGGAAAAAAACAAAAAAATAACAGGCCCGAGCCGTGGATCGAACACGGGACCTCGCGCAGGAGTGCTTAGGAGTTGCTGCCCTAAGCGCGAATCATACCACTAGACCACCCGGGCTGTTCTTATGTCCGGCAAATAACCGATGGTTACTTGAAGGTTACTTGAAAAGATTTCTCCAGATGCCGTATTATGGACTTAACGCATGACGCCATCCCTTTTCAGCACTCCATGGTCTCTTCTCAAAAGGAAAAGACAAAGGCCTTACGCTTATGAATTCTATGTAAAACTGGCATCTAAAGATATCAATCAAAAGATAATTTTGAGACAGGATAAGCGCCAGGGTCCTTTTATGTGGGTTCAGAAAAACGAGCCAGCGGTTAATGATAGCCGTTTTAGGCTGTGTACATGAGCACTGCCGTACGGGAACCTGGATTCCAACAAACCCACGCGCGTTATTAGAACCAGACCGAAACTTTTAGTTCATGTGAAAAATGTCCTATTTGAATCTGCCAGGCTCAAACCATTGTCTACAGCTATGGCTCTTGGTCTTTCTCAAGCCCCTCGCGGTATTTTGCAGCCAATCGCAATCTCAGCATTACATTAAAAGCGTCAGGAATCTTGGTGATACATGGAGAAGCCTTGCCGAACAGCCTCTTCTCGACTGCGATATAAACTCCACTCTGATTGAAACCAACTTTGACTTGGTTTTGATAATCACAAACGGACTGGAAGAACAACGCCAGTTAAACCCGACTATTGTTGAGATATCGACCTACGAACCCGCTACCATATCTGCCAACCAATCTACACCGACACGAAATCCTCGACACTATCGTATCTTCGCAGATTACGGTACAGATTTCATTTGGCGAGATCCAGATGATGTTACTCCCGAAGAAGGGGACACTGTAGTAGATCCAGAAGAACTACTAACTTCGTTTCCCCCGTCAGTCTTGGAGTTCTATGATGCTTGGGTGAACACATATAACGAGAAATTCCTAGAAAGGCGCGATAAAGCCGCAAACTACCATATTACGACTTTTCCCACTGGCTCTGAGGAGGTGGCTTGGAATGTAGCGGGAATTTTGTTGGCGTGGCGCATTGTGATGGTACCAGAGATTGGGAGGCTCGAGTTTACGGCCGTTTCCTCGAAGTATCTTCTTGAGAAAGGCAAGAAGACAAGCATCACTTTGGCCTTTTTGCAAGACCAGCTGGACATTTTAGCCAAAGGACCTGTAGTTTGACTGGATTTTATGTTTACCTGCTGCCGTATTGACTTGGAGTTGGGTACATGTCCAGGCGTGTAATTGGGCATGACCGAGGTTGACATCCAAGTCATCACTTAGTTCGATAATCCCAGCCTAGACGACCTGGGGACCTCAGTAGTGTGTTGCAATATAGGTTTGATGTTTTGTATGTTGCTCCCGAGGTCATCTTGAAGACCTGTGTATATTGTCGATGGCTGTCGGCAACGCCTGGGCATAGAAAACAAGACTAAGGATCATTATTAGCTTGGGATATAAATTCACTCAAATTTCTGCATATTGGAACTGTGGATTAATTGTTGTAGATTTTGAAGTTCTTTCTTGAAAACGACTTTGAGTCGAACGAAAGTCAAAACTGCCCAGTAAGGAAAGATATGTAGGCCGAATTTCAGGAAATACAATAACCAAGAAACAATGGTGGAGTGCCTAGGTGGATCATGGCGGGTCTTCATGGAGGGGGGCGGGGGCCAAAACCAAACCTTGGAATGGCGGCCCCTGACATCTTTACTTCAGTGCTTAAGCCTCCGCACCTCTCCTCTTTACACATGTTCACTTCATCATGTCTTTGGTTTCATTGCCCCTTGATGTTCTATTACTCATCACACACTGCCTCCAACCAAAGGACATAAATGCGCTTCTCCAATCCCGTTCCCGTCTCTATCGCGCGCTAAACGACGAGCTTTACTTTGACCATGTGCGCAACCACGATGCTTCGGCTATATTTTGGGCAGCCTCAACTGGCTCCATGATGACTCTCCAGCGTCTGATTGATGCCGGTGCAAATATTCAGCGAGACCCAACATATGAGTGGATCAAACCCAGGTTTGAGCGCAAAAGGCAGCCAGCGGCCAAGAAACACCCAATCTCCTATGCCGCGATCAATGGACATGTCAATATTGTGGCTAAACTCCTTGACCTCGGGGTTAACATCGATTACCAAGATCTAGATGGTCGAAGTCCACTTTCGCTCGCCGTCCGCGAAGGCCATCTTGAGCTGGTCCAGATGCTCGTCGCCAACGGGGCCGATCTGTTATCGCTTGATGCAGATGGGCTGTACCCTATGGAAAACACGTCAAGTCGGGGTTCAAAAGAGGTTGAGGACTGGCTGTTCGATAAAGTACAGGGATTTGTTGATACAGAGCGTCTCTCTGAATCGGATTTGATCCTCAAACGACACCTGCATTGGATGCTGAGATGTGCGGCAGAGAGAGGTGATGAAGATCGGGTACGGTATTTCTTGATGCAAGACGGAATTGATATCAATTCTGTTCCTTTTCAGCAACGTTTAGTCCCACCGGCCGGCTCCCTTCAGCCTATCCCATGGAAAAGTTACACCCCTTTGATTGGCGCGCTCCAGTCCGCTCCAGATCCGATTCGCATAGCCCGAATTCTGTTGGAAAATGGAGCTGATTCCAACACGATCATTGTCATTAAAGATCCAAGACCTACAAGCAGAAAATTTGGAAGCACATACTTTGGGGTATATGAAAATCCTGTCTCCGCTGCTCTTGGGAGGGATGAGAGTTACAGTCTCATTGAGCTGCTCCTCCACTACGGTTTGAATGAATCAAACTCGGAGTTGACTCTGGTTAAAGCGATGTATCTCAAGAAGACGGATGAGTTTCGGCTTCTGTTAGAAAATGGAGCATATTATCGCGGCCAGCTAGGCAGGATCAGGGACTTTGGTTATCAGCCTATAATTGATCTACTGGTTGAGCGTGGCATGATGTCTCGGCCTCAAACGCCTAAGACTGATGAAGAGATTATGGCAGAATTTGATTTCGATGCCTTTTTGAATCCTGGTCCCGAGTCGGATGAAGTTGGGTTCCCAGTTGATGTCAGAGAGGAGCCGATGCCGAGGGCTGTTACCCCGGTCCCGGGGACCAAGGCCCCGTGGGCCTTCTATCTTAACTCTCACCTTATGGGCTACGAGAATAGGATGCCTTGAGCTAATCGTATTCATCTAAGCAACATGTTATAGCCAAAGGATTTTCAGATCCCTGGACATGCTCCACAAGGATATTTGGATTGCGGGAACACGACTTCATAACAGCTAATGATACACGACCTTCACTCAAAGAACAAGTAACTCGAAAGTCCGAATCCAAACAAGCGAGATGAAAGAAACAAAGTCATACCATAACATTTCCCTTAGAATTCTAGCTGCGATGATTACGCCTGGGATACCTGAGGTTGAACCGGCGAAATAGATTCGTTAGCCGATGAGGCCCCAAAACCCACTCCAAACATGTTGAAAACTCAGGCAGCGTCTCCATTCCTTGGAGCTGCTGGAAGCTTGGCCGGAATGAGACGGGACCAGAGCTCTTATGCTGCTGGTTATGGGCATGACTGTCGTCAACATGATGGCCCTCTTGTTGCGACCCTTGCTCAGTTTGGTGAGGGGCGATGTCTGGCATTGACCGAGCTCGTCGCTTTCAAGGGCTTTGGATTGTGTCGCTATCTTCTTCAAAACGACGTTTATTGAGGGTGTAGCGATCTTTAAGGATAGGTTCGATTACCGCATCCTGTCGATCGATTTTTTCAAAGTATAGCTGTCGGAGCTGTAATTCGAGCAGTAATTCAGGGAAACTGGGTAGTACCTGCAGATTGGTTGTTGATCAGGAAAGAGTGATGGGTTGATGAGAAAGGAATGGTTGAGATGGAAGGAATTACTGGGTAGAGATATGATCAGGCTATGCGATCGACTAGTTTGGTCCAGGTTGTCCCTGGTAAAATGATCTTAAACGGGGCTTTTCTTTTATGATGTCCGTTAATAGGTACAGCTTTTTTAAAATTACTACTAACTATTAGTCAATGTGGTAAGACCTGCGTAAATCAGTGCTTATTCTATACTTGAGCACTTAACTTAATACGGTGCGGCTGTAGGGCGGCGCATGCGGAGCGCGATAATTGAACACCACAGAATTATTTGAACACCCTCACTAACCACATTTGAAGTAACATAGTAATTGTAATTCAGAAAAATGTTATCTCAAGTATTCAAAGACATCGCATCACCTCTCTTAATCCGCGTCAATATATGAGATAACGCTTTATTAGAGCCATGATGTAAGTAAGGAAAGGTAGCTCAGTGGGTGTTATATCACTCTTTAATCGCCTTCAAACTCCAGCGTAGTCTACAGAGTAATGTGAGCAAGTAGGTACCTGGGTATGTACTCATTAATATTACTCTCTGAATCTTAAATACTGCACTATTTTAAATGCGGTTAGTGAGGGTGTTCAACTAGATTTGTGGTGTTCGATTAAAAACTCCGCCCACTGTCCTAAATAGGTATAGTCCTATTATTGTACTTTCCAGTCTCAACTGAACGCTCCCACTTTATTCCATTCCTAACCATCAGCTTTTTCTTTTTCTCTCAATCAACTCTGGACGGCAAAACATTTCCTTCATCAGCTACCTCCTCCGTTTACCGTTTACCCCTCGTTGAACCTACGAGATGACGAAAGAGAAGGACCAGAAGAACAATCAAGAGAAGAAGATTGAAAACCAAATCGATATGATATGGAGGCAGTTCGGGTCAGATACCCAACTCTTGGCGATTGACCCTTCGAAGGCAAGAGGAAACACCTGAATCCGATAACCGACAGCCCTGGCCCCTTCGCAATATGATACCGATGGATATCTCAGCAGACTGTCGTAAGCCTTGCTCCTTTTCACAATCATGCGTTGTACCTTGATAGCACTGTGGATTGTAAAGCTAATAGTTGAAAGTGATCTCAATCAAACGAGTCCAAAAGTATATGGCTCGCTCCTCATCAACTGAGGCCGCTGCGAGGGTTGTGATCCACCTTGTACTTTTCAACCTTCTTGATCAGGTAATGGATGGCCATTGCGATGTTTCGGGCACTTGGCCCCTCCATATCCAGATGGAAACCAGTCTCGAGTCAAATATGGTGACGGTTAAAGGGGTAGATCAACGGTTCCGCGGAACAAGCGACTATACCCTTTGGTATGGAAATGGGGATGGGCCTGAAAAGGCCATCAATCTTATCGTGGTGGAGGCAAAGGCAAATGTGCCTGGCGTTCGTTTTGGGTCTGGTGATGACAAAGCCTTGGGATACATGGGTGAGTGTCTTTTGAAATCGCCTTTTTCTTCTGATGCAACTTCTAATCTGTGTTCGTCTCTAGCTTGTGTCCATCAAGAGAGGCGGTTACAACCAGGCGGAAGCACCACTGTGTATGGCGTTGTTACCAATGGGAAGGAGAGGCGTTTCATTCGGATAAATGAAGAAGGGAGGTATTCCTTCCACTCGGAGTTTGCCAACAAGGGTAATGAGCATGGCAGCGAGACTGGTTATGGCAGGATAGCCACTCTCTTGGGCTTCATTATGGGGCAGGCGATGATTTTGTCGCCATACACATCAAGGATGCACTCGAAAGAGGCATCTCGAGAAGACGACGCGCCCATGCTCGGTGTTTGACTGGAGTCTTTTGAAGTCGCTGTTATCAGTTGATCGCTTCTATGTATTCCTCTTGCATTTGTTAGTCTGAGTTCTGTGTTCATCATCAAAGCTGTATCAATAGCCTCGCTTCTTTCTATTGCAATAACACCCTCATATCCGCTAGCGCAGTATTCGAGATTTGGAGAGTAATATTAATGAGTACATACCTGAGTACCTACTTACTCCCGTTACTCTATAGACTACGACTATCTCGAACGGCTCGTGTTGAGGGAAACACCCAGGTTGGAAATACTCGCCCAGCGCAACAGACCAATCCTGACCGTGCAACCCTGTAAGTTATCTCCAGATTTTGCGTGAAGCTAGCCGCTAATGTTTCACTAGTTACGAACTGGGACCCCGGGAGATGCAGCTAGGTGAGGACATCCAGGTCCCACTCGTCAAAACTGGGACCGCAATGTTGCGCCCAGGTCCTTGGGCCACGCTTGTTCTAAAGTATGAGTTCGCTGTCGCTGTCGTTGGAACTACCTTCAAGTCTGAGCTCACCCGAGCGCTGAGAGGATTGCCTTCCCGCAAGAGCTTATCATTCGGCGAGGCAGAAATGTCGTTCTGACAGGCAATGCCCTATTCCAGCGAATTAGCAGCGAGTTAGCCAATGTCGAAGCCGCGACAATTCAAGTGGTGGGTCAAGTATAATACGGGCCTAATGAGTGCCACCATTGCCAGCGGCAAGACGGCCCCTTTGCCCACTGTGTCAAAGTGGAGGGTAATGAGGCCTGCGGCAACTATCACTATGGGAGGAACGGTCACCGATGCAGCTTTTCGATCGTTGTGGCACCAAATCGGCGTCGAAAGAGGATCACGATACCTTTTGCCGAGTTCCATGACCTCGTGAAGCAAATGCTGGCTCTGTTGGCTCGAGTGAAAGCGCCGAAGACCGAAGTTCGAGTCGTTCAGAGCAAAAGTGCTGAGGCTGCCGGCGAGAACCCTGAGGCTGAGCTTGGGCCTGACCATCCCAGCCTGGCCCAGAGGATGCAAGACTATTTCCGGTTCTTGCGTCACGCGTTCCTCGGCGACCTTCATACACGCTTGCGTACAGCCGATGATAGATTCGAGGATATTCAAGACGACATCCAAAGTCTCATTGAAGATATGGAGAACCTGATGAGCTGAGTTTCCAGATAATGCGGCAGTCTCAGTTTAAGATGTATCTTGAAGTGTTTCTAGAAAGGGTTTGAAAATACTTTTTTTTTAAAAAAAAATGGCAGTTTTGAAAAATTTTATTGTTTATCCCAGGGTCATACCAGGAGGGGGACCAACTTTGGACCAAGGCCAATTAAAATCAAAGCAATTTTGGCTCATTTTTGGCTTTAATGAAATTTCTAGGCGCTGTATCTCTGCAAGCTTCTCTGTAAGAAGTCCCTCGAGTTTCCTTTTCTCGTTTGTAGCTTGGTCAAGGAGCTGGGTGAGCTCTGGCAAGGTGAGGGAAGATAATTGTTCTTCAACCGGCTGTGCAGAGACCATGGTAGACCTGGAAGGGACAAGACTGGTTTCACTTTGAAAACTGCAGCGTTTTTTTTGCGCTGCAAAGATGGCAGTTGGCACAATATTTCTCATTAGGGACACGGACACAACCGTGAAGACTTCCTTTGCCATCTTGACAGTGTCGGCATGCTTGGTCCCCCTCTTGTAGTTCCCCGGTCGCTTGAGCCAGGAGAGCCTCGGCATTGCACTTTTTCTGGGCCATCAAGTGATTGAAAGACATTCACGTCCACGGTTGTTTTCCCTTTCCAGTTCTGCCTGGTGGTCTGATCGTCGGTTCGCGGATCAGCGGCAGGAGACTCATCGAGTTCAGGAGCGTGCCCTTGCTTTGCACATGTCTTTGACTCCTTACCCAGGGCGATTCTTTGGCAAGATTTGCCCACTTGCCGGGGGGGACACTAGTGACCCCAATGGTTGGGGAGGATGGCAGAGTGTTGGACATCATCCTTGCATACATGTCAGCTTAAGAATATTCGTCATTCAATGCAAATGGACCCTTCACATACTGAGAGGTTGGAGGTTGGAAGGTGAGGGTTGACAAGGTGAGTTTGCCGGTTAAATGGTCCTCAACAGTGGGTTTCAGCTGACACAGAGATCGGGAAGATAAAGCGAGGATATCAGCAAATAATGCGGACTTCGAGGGGACAGCAGACAGACTTCTGGGGATGAGAGCGGAGAAGATGAGAAAAGTGGGAGGGAAGAGGAGAACAGGAGAACAGAGGGGAGAAGAGAAAGCCTGCCATAGTGGTTTCGGAAGGCCAATCCCCTGCTGTTAGAAAGAGACGTGTGGGGTTCTCAGGTTCCCCAATATTGAAGAACTTTGGAAATCATACTACTCCGTATAGTTCTGTCAATGAAGGACTACCAACCAAGCTCAGGTGCAGGACTTCAAAGCCAGTGATGATGATTTGTGACATGGGCAACTATTCATCAATCATCCCATGTGGTCTAGTGGTTAGGATTGCCCGCTTTCACCGGGTCGGCCCGGGTTCAATTCCCGGCGTGGGAGCTTATTTCAAAACCTTTCTTTTTGCCTCTTCCTTTTTTTTGCTTTCTAGCAATCCTTTCACTACGTTCTCTTTAGTTTGTATCAAGTGACCACACTCTATTTACAGCTGTTGTTTTTTTTACTGGCCTTCTATTTCCTCTCAATTTCATACAAATCCTTTTTGGGGCTTTGGACAGTCGCTGCCTCGCGATACTTAATCTGGCTTATTTGGGTGTATTGTCATGAGTAACCAACACATTTGCTTATGTAACACATTAGTCCGATATGGGGTAGTGGCTAACCTGTCGGCTTTTCACGCCGAAGCGCGGGGTTCGATTCCCCGTATCGGAGATTTTTGCCTCCCCTGCTTTGCATCTCGATCAAAGGAGTTTTCATCGCGGGCCAAAATATGAAGTTTTTTTTCCCCTCCCTTTGCTTGGGTTCGTCTCATTTGGCGGCTGGTCATATTTTGAGGATCTCAGATTGATGGTTTTTTGTCAATTCAAATGGCAATCAGAGCAGGATTTTCACTTTTCACTACATCTTGTCCCAGCATTACCTTCCATAGTTGTCCCCCAGGACCTCGAAAGATGAGCCCGTCGATTTGTGAGTATCCAATACTATACTTCATGTTGCGCGACCATGAAGCTGCGTAGTATTTCTGTCTATTTCTTTTCAATCAAAACTTCTCTTGAATCCTCTTTCAAAACACACGTGCATGAAAAACCTTGAAGCCAGACTATCCCGGAATATGCGATCAATTGGATACGGGATATATATATTGCAGTTGTCTGCCCATGTGGCTTAGCCATACCAAAGTGCCCAGGTCCACGAGTGTCACGGTATTCTGAGCTAATAATATAAATACCTCGCGATCTATGAAATCGTGTAGTCAAATCTTTTCCACACGAACTGATTGAAACTTGGCTTAAAACAAGGTGGTGACTGACACCATCCACATTCGGTAGGAAGGGCGCAAAGAGGTCTACTTTCCGCCGCAAGCGCCCGCTAAATCATCTCTCAACCAATAAATAGACTGATTGTAATATCTTCAAAATGTTAAATAGGTACTCCTTCCGGGTAATTCCATTGAAATCAATGTGCCTGGCAAGGAATGTAACCATGGGAGATAGTCAACAGAAACACAGCGCTTTTTTACAACATTAGGAAGTCGGGTGAACCGCCGTCACGTGAGATAATGTACTTCAGTATTTATTTTATTTTAGCCCCTACATTCTTTTCAAAATCCCTTGCGACAAGCAAGGCCTGCATCCTTAGATCTAACTACTAGTTGACTGCTTTTCAAGTGACTTATTGCCATAAGACTATGGCAGTCTAAGAACCACCCGACCCGGTCACCTCACATTACCGATGCTCCCGTAGGGAAATTCATCTAGAATTCATATTGAAATGAGATAGTCCTTTATATTGCGAAGGAATGAAACGACAAGGAACAAGGGAATGCGATATCATCCACCCACCAAGGATTGATTGACTAATAAGTTTTCAAAAAGCTCCTCGGGCGCCAAAGCTTGCGACAACTGCTGGCAATTCCTAGCTATACAAATCTTCTAGCTGAAGGCGTCCAAGGTCTTTTTAAACTCTCTGTCGATATTTTCCACTGAAGGCTTAATCATGAGGGAATGGTTCCTGGACAATTGCCCATGCATCGAATCTTCGAATCTGCCCTTTTCATTGTACAGGTTATTGATCATGGCTTGGGCTGGGTATGCAACCCCGGAAGTTCTAAATAGAGGGGCCTGGTGCAGATATTCAGTCATTAAAGCTTGAGGATGTAAATTTGCAGGCTTCCTCACCTTGTGTTGCCCAGCTCGCAAAGTATCAAGGAGCACAGGAGCGAATTGATTGTATGCATCCATCGTCCGATCGCCATCCTCGCCATCGAACGGATCGGAGCTGTCCATGTTCTTTCGTACATTTTCCGAAGACATATGGGCTGTGTATATAGACTTTGCAACTAGCAGAGCGCCAGTAAAACCCCCATTGTAATTATCAATGGCCTGTTTAGTAGCAAGGGTTTTTCGGGTCAAAGCATTGATGCCATCAACGGTCTGCTGGCTGTTGGCGATCGCGGAAACATTGCTGGCGGTGATCGCAATGAGGAAAAATATGGGTTTAAGGAGCATAGTGTTTGGGAATTGGCGGTCCAAAAGATAAAATCGAGCACAACGCTGAAAGGAACGATAAGGAAGTTTTCAACACTCTGAAAATCAACAGGCCTTCGTAGGCGTCCATGGGTGTCTTTACCTTTTAAACACCCATGGACAAGGCTGCAAGTGCACATTCCGATTCTACTTTGAGTGTGTATGGAATGCAACATTCTAACCTCTGGCGTATGTGTACATTGTAGCGTGTCCATTCACCGGGGGCGCGGCGCGAGACTTTTATGCCCACGATGCCATTATACCCTGGGGATGCTGTCGCAGGCAAGTTAAGGCATTGCTTCCTTGAAACCTTGAATCAGATGGCAACTGGTAGTTGGAGACAAAGCATCATCAATCCTGAAAAGAGCGCACAAATCCTTAGAACCATCATTTTAGGGAAAGGTGCCAAAAGGCAAATTGGGACTTGTTATTCCTTCAAATACCATTAGAGAACTCATAAATTCAAGGAAATTGAAAAATGGAATACAGGCACGGGGCAAGATCTTGATGTACGGCTGAATCACATACGTATTGCTTGTGGGTTGGTGACTCGTGAAGCTGTGTTCCCAGGGTGTTCCAAATTAAGCAAAAGAAATATGCCATATAATCAGAATATGTATTCTACTGCCCACCTTTTTTAGAGTTAAGAAATAACTACAAGAGTTCGCTCTTTAGATAGTGCCGTGTCACTGAATGCTTTCTTTTTCGAGACGTCAAAATGTTTCTTGAGCACACTTGAATCTTGACTCTCTTCCCTAGGTTGAACAAAATAAATATACTATTTGATAAGCATCATTTTACTAGCTACTCATCTCTCAGATGTTTCACATATAATAGTGGTCTAAAAGTGTAGACCTTATAGCGCCATGAGACTAAATTCATAAGCACGTCTGCTTCTTCGAGACTCTAGAACTGTTTCTTGATTGCTCAGTTTCCCAGGACCAAACAAAAGGAATACTCTACTCATTCATTGGGAACTTGCTTCTCACCTCTTTTACGTGATACATCGAGTCTGAAGACGCGTAGTCGCCCCCTTACAGCTTTCAAAAAGGGTTACTCCTTACATAGCCATACACTGAGCTCCCAAGAAAAATTTCTCTTTCGAGCCTCCTAAAGCCTTACTGAGCGCTGGCGACTTTTTGAAAGCCTACATTATTGTCTTGGCTATCTCTTGTATGGATAATATTCTCTACAAAGTATCTAATCAGGAGGATAATTTTAATACCCGGCTACCAAATTCACCAACTGAAAATGTCTCTTCCTCCAGACCCACTTGCCGCAAATGAGATTCTGCACAAAGGCAATCAACGATTCGGAAGCAAGCACAGCAAGCAGTCGGAATCTCTTGAATCAAAAGTTTCAGCTTTGACAATCAACCACACTTCATTTTGCAAGGAACCCGGAAGTAAAGGGCATGCATCCGATTTACCAGAGGCGGGGGCCAGATGGCACTCCAACCCTGGTGAGCCAATCGCAATTGTGGGCATGGGCCTACGACTCCCGGGGGGTGTGAGCTCGCCTGATGAGTTTTGGAAATTTTTGATCGAGAAAAGAGATGGGCTCTGCGAAGTCCCCGAAACTCGGTACAAGCTGGATTCATTTTACAGCGATTCGAAGCCACACTCCGTAAAAACGAGAAAGGGATACTTCCTTAAAGAGGATCCGGCTTTGTTTGATGCCGAATTTTTCTCCATCAATAAATTCGAGGCAGAAAGAATGGACCCGCAGCAACGACAGCTGATGGAAGTTGTCTGGGAGTGTCTGGAGAGTGCTGGGGAGACAAATTGGCGGGGAAAGGAAATTGGATGTTTTGTTGGAGTATACGGCGAGGATTGGCTTGAGTTGGCAAGCAAGGATTTCCAGAATACTGATCGATATCATGTTCTTGGAACAGGGCAGTTTGCGCTTTCAAACCGAGTCTCTTACGAATATGACTTCCAAGGCCCGAGGTAGGCTGACAATTACTTTATTTTCATTTCTTGAATATTTGGAAAGGTCACTAATCAAGGCCTGAACCAAGTATGACACTTCAAACTGGATGCTCATCATCTCTTGTCGGTCTGCATGAAGCCTGCCAGGCGATATACTCAGGCGAATGTACCTCGGCAATCGTTGGAGGAACAAACTTGATTTTCTCTCCCACTATGACTACGACCATGTCGGAGAACATGGTCCTGTCTCCAAGCGGAATATGTCGAACCTTTGATGGGAAGGCAGATGGATATGGAAGAGGTGAGGCGATTAATGCGATATACATCAAGCCGCTCAAAGATGCCATACGAGAGAAAGACCCAGTGAGAGCTGTTATCCGTGCAACATCAACCAATTGCGATGGACATACACCGAGTATCACCGCACCTGGCTCAATAAGTCAAGAGCGTCTCATAAGAAAGGCATACAAGAAGGCCAAACTAGACGACATAACGCAGACGGCCTTCTTTGAATGTCATGGAACCGGGACGACGGTTGGCGATACGGCCGAGACATCTGTGGTTGCAAAGATATTTGGGGAAAAAGGAACCATTATTGGCTCTGTGAGTAGGCTCTATTTTGATATCCTATTGTAGTCCTGATCAGATTAGGTCAAACCTAACGTGGGCCATTCCGAGGGAGCTTCCGGAGTGACCAGTGTCATCAAGGCTGCTCTGGCTCTTGAAAACAACCAAATCCCACCAAACATTTTCTTCGACTCGCCCAATCCCAGCATTCCATTCAAAAAGGCCAATCTTCAAGTTCCGACCTCAACCATGGCATGGCCGAAGGACCGAAGCGAAAGAATCAGCGTCAACTGTTTTGGGATCGGTGGAGCTAATGCACATGTGGTAATGGAGTCTATGGCTGCGTACTGTGGACAAGGCCCCAATACACAAGAGCTGACACAGTCACTTGGGAATGAATCACGTCTTCTTCCCGTGTCTGCAATGTCTCAGGAATCTCTACAGCAGCGTGTTCAAGAGATTATTGACTATGTAAATAATTACCCGGCTCTGCTCCCTGACTTGGCTTATACCTTGGGTGAGCGACGAGAGCACATGAAACATCGCGCCTTTACCGTGGTGCACCCGGGTAAGCCAATTGATCAATCTGTCTTCATGACTAGCCAAGTGATGTCAGCGGATTTGGTATTCGTTTTCACTGGTCAAGGTGCTCAATGGCCGGGGATGGGAAAGGATCTCATGGATACATTCGAAAGCTTTCGAAAAGACATTCAAAACATGGACATTGCACTCCAGAAACTTGAAAGTCCTCCAGATTGGTCTCTGCAGGGTAAGTCTACCATTGTTGCGATTCCCGTATGGTGATACTAATGGACAACCTAGATGAGCTCGCCAAGATGGGCGGCGAGAGCCGGGTTAACCAAGCTGCCTATTCCCAACCTCTTTGCACTGCTATTCAAGTGGGGATTGTGAACTTACTGCAACAAATGGGCATTCGCCCGTTATCTGTTGTTGGCCATTCCAGTGGAGAAATCGCCGCGGCATATGCAGCCGGCGCAATCACAGCCACGTCAGCAGTGATTATTGCCTATTACCGGGGAAAAGCGATACAATATCAGGATGGGAAGGGTGCAATGGTTGCGGTAGGTCTTGGTCGCCAGGCAATTTCGCCGTATCTAGAAGAAGGTGCGGTTCTGGCCTGTGAAAACAGTCCCGAAAACATCACCCTATCAGGTGACATTGAAGTCATCAGAGATATCACCGCGAAGGTCAAGAAAGACTTCCCAGATATATTATGCAGACCTCTACGAGTCAAAACTGCGTATCATTCACGTAAGCTGAACCGACTTTCGAAATCATGCCCTCCTAGTTTGGTCCGCTAAACTTTCATCAAATCATTCAGATCATATGCTTGAAGTTGGCAACAGCTACCAACTGTCAATTGCAAGCCACCTCGAGTTTCAAGAAACTATGCTTCCTTTCTTCTCCAGTGTAACTTCGACGAAAATCACCAATCCACGTGATCTCAACGCGACATACTGGCGCCAGAACCTTCAGGCTCCTGTTCTCTTTCTAGATGCTATAACAGCCACTTTCAAAAACACCGAAGGTGCCCAACTATTCTTAGAGATCGGTCCACACTCCACACTCGCAGGCCCTTTGCGACAAATTTTCAA
Organism: Penicillium sp. S1602; assembly: GCA_023626355.1. Lineage (NCBI taxonomy): Eukaryota > Fungi > Ascomycota > Eurotiomycetes > Eurotiales > Aspergillaceae > Penicillium > Penicillium sp. S1602. The sequence continues at coordinate 321,099 of JAMAGW010000015.1, read as the reverse complement.
GTCTATTGCGCATAAGAATGATCCAATTTACATCCCCACGATGACACGTTATGTCGAAGATTCAAGGTCTCAGCTGCTCCACACGCTAGGCTGCATCCACATGAATGGTGGAAATATAGATTTCTCAGCCGCGAATGGCGACGGAATGGTTTTGACAAATTTGCCTACCTACCCCTGGCTCCACAAGTCTCGACATTGGCATGAAAGTCGACTGGCAAGAGAGTGGCGGCAACAGAAGTCACCTCATCATGAGATTCTTGGTGCCCGAGTTGCTGAATCTTCGGATTTAGAGCCTTCGTGGAGAAACATACTTAGACTTGAGAACGTGCCATGGATATGGGACCATGTGCTACAAGGAAATGTCATGTTCCCCGCCGCTGGATACATTTCAATGGCTGGAGAAGCAATCCGGCAGCTCAATCCCGACGCGGAGGACTATTCAATCAAACAATTTGTTTTGAAGTCACCCCTTCTGATGGAAGATGAGCAACCGGTTGAGATTTTCACCACACTCCGGCGAGAGAAGTACAATGACATCGCTGAGTCAGAGTGGTATGTATTTACCATCACGGCGTATGATGGCAAAGCATGGACCAAACACTGTCAGGGACAAATTAGATCCGGTTATGACTACCCACCAATTACCGGCGAGATCAAGCCCAATATTCGACCCGTCAATGCTGATCAATGGTACCGGTACTTAAGTAAGTACGGCGTGAGTTATGGCCCGACCTTTCGCGGCCTCACGAAAATCTCTGCCCATCCGGTTGAGTATCAAGCCAATGCAACAGTATTCGACCCAGAACAGTACGCCAGCAGATATACCATGCATCCTATAGTTATTGATCAAACATTGCAACTCCTCAGCGTTGCATCGGCAAATGGAATTGCGCGTCGCATTGACAGATTTGCTATCCCCGCTGCAATCGGTCATATATACATAGGAGGTAACGCTCCAGAGATGCAAATAGAGAGCAGAATGTCCCGGAATCAGATGGGAATCATCACAGGGTCTTCTTACGTGATTGCGAATGGAATTCATTTGTTATCCATCAACCAAGCCACTTTCTTCACTGTGCAGGATCGACCAGTGAATAACACAACTATTCCACTCACTTCAGAAATCAGGTGGACACCAGACATTAACTTTACATCGCCCAGCTCATGGGTTACTCCACCAGTCATCTCTCAGAAAGAAAGAGAATTTCGCCAAGATGTATTCCCGGCCAGCTTTCTATACATCCTTGAGACAGCTTCCCGAATAGCTTCGTGTACACCGAAAGAGCCGCACATGGTCAATTATAAGAGCTGGGTTACCGCAGAAGCTTCCAAAATCTTGTCAGGGACCTACAAAAATCTTTTCGGAGGCTCTGCATACATTGAGATGAGTTCTAATGACAGACTGGCTGCTCTTCATGACAAAATCATGAAACATGAAAATGATGCAGATTATTCCGGTGGTGCTTCTGCCCTACAGGCAGTTTTTGAGAATTGTGTTGAGCTTGTATCAGGATCAAAATCATCGCTAGACATCTTAATGGAGGACGAAACGTTACGAAAGTACTATGAATGCATCAATGCGGCTCCTCTCTGGTTCGAATTTCTCCAGCTTCTGGGAAACACCAATCCGTCATTGCGAGTTTTGGAGGTCGGCGCTGGAACAAGCACTGCGACCAGGAATGCACTTGATGATCTCAAGTCACCAGAAGGTGTTTGTCTTTACTCGAAATATGTTTTCACCGATGTATCGGCTGGATTCACAATTACCGCTCAAAAGGAACTTGCCGATTATGAGAATCTCGAGTTCAAGATTCTTGACATTTCGCGCGATGTTGAGGATCAGGGCTTTGAGCCTCATTCTTTTGACCTCGTGATTGCTTCAAACGTATGTGCTCTCATACAGAAAGCGTAACCACTACTGATAGGCGTCCAGGTTCTCCACGCAACCCCATCTCTGAAGACGACCCTACAGAATGTACATAAACTTCTGTCGCCTACTGGAAAGCTGCTATTGTTTGAAATGTGCCCTGGTAAGCTCTGGAACAATGCGTGAGCAGGCGTATATTTACTAACAAATGCATAGAATATAAATTGACAGATTACGTGATGGTATTATAACCCCTACTTTCTCCAAAGGTATTAATAGGTTGCTAACTTGAGACTAGGGGGCGCTACCTGGATGGTGGATTGGAAAGGATGACCAACGAGCTGAACGGCCATACGTATCCCCCGAGAGGTGGGACTGTGAGCTCCAGGCGGCTGGATTTACTGGATGCGAAGCATTAGCCCACGATTTTGAACAACCTTTCCAACACAACTTCACTATGATTTCTGGAATCTCCGTGGATGTTGATAGGGAGAGGAGGCAAGTATTCATTGTTCACAACGGAGATCCGAGTAGTTGGGCCTCCGAAGTTGCATCGAAAATGAGTAAGAATGGCCATGTGGTAAAATGGGGTACTCTAGAGGAAACCCCCCCAGCGGATCGGAATCAGGACCTGATTTTTCTGCTGGACATTCATGAGCCATTTCTGTACAATTTGAGAGAAGAGGCTTTTATTCGATTCCAGAACTATATTCTGAATGTCGAAAACAACCGGATTATCTGGGTTACTCATTCGTCGCAAATCCGCTGCAACGATCCACGATACGGCCTCACACTCGGATTTTCTCGGAACCTCAGACGCGAGCTGGGTATTGATATTTCCATCTTCGAGACTGACGCTTTCGATACGACTGCAGCAAATTCCCTGTGTCTTGTATACGAGAAGATAAACAATTCACGGGAAATGAAAGACAGGAGTCCAGAGTACGAGTTTTCACACTGTCTGGGCTCTGTGCATGTTGGGAGATGCCATTGGGGGGGCATGTTGGGCGAAACCGAGGTGACTTTGCCTGAGCCAACGGAGAAAGGCATACGGAAGCTGGAGATCAGATCCACTGGTCTTCTTGATACTATGCATTGGATACAATGCCCCGAGGAAAGACTTGAAAAGGATCGAGTCGAGGTCGAAATGAGGAAAATTGGCGTCAATTTTCGGGTACCTATATTTCTTGCTTGAGGGGGGACTTGAAACTTTGCTAACAGAGTAACAGGATCTCATGGTGGCCATGGGCCTTGTTGGACACAAGGACCAGATTGGACTCGAGGGCAGTGGTTTTATTCGACGTGTGGGATCGGATGTCAAAGACTTTTCCCCTGGGGATCGAGTCATCGTATGTTACAAAGGGGTTTTCAAAACTCGGATTACCATAGATCCGGAGCACTGCTGGAAAATTCCCGATGGTATTTCGCTTGTCGATGCAGCCAGTATATCCACAGTATACGTTACTGCGATCTATTCTTTGATTGAACTGGGTAACTTACAGAAAGATCAGGTAGGATTCCACACCCCCTCCCCGCACTAGAAGCTACCCAGTCCTAATCTCAATCGACCCAATAGACCGTGTTGATTCACTCGGCTTGTGGCGGTGTTGGCCTCGCGAGTATTCAAATTTGCAAGAACATTGGCGCAGAGGTAAACCAAGAACCACCCTTTAATGACTCCAAGCCGGGAATGAATAGACACTAACGGTGAATAGATATTTGCCACTGTAGGCAGTGAGGAGAAGGTCCAATACCTCATGGAAAACTTTGGAATTCCTCGAAGTCACATCTTCAATTCTCGGAACAACACATTCCTACCAGACCTTTTGCGAGAGACCAATGGACGAGGTGCTGATATTGTTCTAAACTCACTAGCGGGCGAGCTCTTACATGCTTCATGGGAATGTGTTGCCAGCAGAGGGAAAATGATCGAACTGGGAAAACGTGACTTCCTGACAAATGGCACATTGAGCATGGCTCCTTTTCTCAGGAACAGAGCTTTCTACGGCGTGGATGTATTGAGCTTGACCGAGGAAAGTCCACAATATGTGACAGAATTGCTCTTACAGGCCACGGAATTATGCGAGCAAGGGAAGGTCAAACCTATTCGGCCACTAAAGACTTTCCCTGCCGACAAGGTGATAGATGCATTCCGATACATGCAGCAGGGTGTCCACATGGGTAAGATTGTGATTGAGATTCCAGATGACATTAGCGAGCTTGAAGTTTCCCACTCTTCGCCTGCCGCTTCGTTTTCACCACTGGTTTCATACCTGCTGGTAGGCGGACTAGGCGGTCTGGGGCGTACGATATCTACTTGGATGGTTGAAAACGGAGCGCGCTACCTGATATTTCTGTCTCGATCAGCTGGACAGTCTGAAAACGACCAAGCATACATCAGAGAGCTTGAGGCCCAAAGTTGTCATGTTCAGACTATAGCGGGGGATGTGACCAAGCTTTCTGATGTTCAAAGCGCCGTTTCAAAGTGCATCAAGCCCCTGGCTGGTGTCTTTCAGCTGTCGGTGAAACTTACTGTAAGAACAATTCCGGCAGGTTATTTCGAATATATGAACTAACAAATTCCTACAACTCATCAGGATCGCACCTTTGAAAAGATGAGATTCGAAGATTGGACCTCTGCTCTTGCCCCTAAAGTCAATGGAACTTGGAACCTACATCGCGCCGTTGAGAAGGAAAACCTGGATTTCTTCGTTGTGTTTGGCTCACTTGTTGGAGTCATTGGAAATAATGGCCAGATCAATTATGCTGCCGCGAATACGTTTCTTGATAGCTTCACCCAATACCGCCGCAATCTGGGGTTGGCGTCCTCGGCAATTGCACTGGGTCCGGTAGAAGATGTTGGAATTGTTAGCCGGAACCCGGAGCTTCTGCATGCCGTACGAGTGGTGGGGTCACATCTCTTGGATGAAGGTGATGTGATTAAAGGGCTAGAAGCTGCCATCAACCGATCGGCCGTTAAGCAAGACGTCCAAAATGCATCGGTGATTGTTGGATTGACACCCTCTAAATCTTCGGCTGACTCCACCATGTGCCCTAACTGGGAGACAGAGGCTCGATACTCCCTTCATCGCAATATTGAATCTACTCAAGATGTCGGTATACAAGTGAAAAGTGATAACCTCAGGGCACTTGTTGCCAAGGCCGAGGAGAATCCCGCCATCTTGGATGACCCAGAGACTGAGCTTATCATCTCTCGGGAGATTGGCAAGCTGATCACTCAACACATGGCTAATGCGGAGGATATGAATGATGAGCAGATAGCTCAGGTTGCTATCGATTCACTAATGTCAATTGAGATTCGGGGCTGGATACGTCGTAACCTGGGGCTGGATATCAGTTTGGCAGAGATATCTAAAGCAGGAACTGTCGGGTCAATGGCCACTCTTGCTGTTGAGCATCTTCGAGCCAAATATCAGAAGCCTTGAGCAAAGCAAATGAAAGATGGAGGTTGGTCAATCAGCAATTTGTGGAGGGAAAATGTGACATGCCGTCTTTACTTTCATAGCCCATTCCAATGGCTCCTCATGTTTCGGACATCATCCAGAATGGTTTTCCGGCTTTATATTCAAATAGTAAACGGTATAATTTCAGCCGAACCCTCCTTGAGAAGCTTGGTGGAATTTATTATTCTAATTCTTTCAATTGCTATCTTGACTATTCAGGGAGCAATGGGGGAGTGGAGGAAAGGATGTCTACATCGCAACTACAGAATCACACACCTCTCACGGCTGTTGCCTTAGGAATTCTGGATGGCTGAGATAAGATTATAATTGAATAGTGGGTCAATGAACGATTTCCAGAATGGATACGTTAATTCGAGATCCAACTGTCCATCCATGCGTCTAAGTGCCGAGCTTGCTGTTTGATTCTTCTTTCCGCAAAGCCGTCAAAGTCATGTCCGACAAGGGATAGACCAATTGGTCCTTCAGTAGCCTTCAGCCCATTGGACCGCTCACAATCAATCTTCCACTCCCGAGAAATGCGATTGAGTGTTTCTTGTGCTTGGCCAGCAAGATCCATATTCTTCGCCAATCGCAACCTGTTTACTTTGCCGCTCACTTCTTCTGGAACATATCGCTGGAGTTGGCTGATGTATTCACCCACTGTTATCGAGGTATAAAGCTGTGAGCTAGCATGCACGATTCCCGTGGAGCCGGCGGAGAGATGAAGAAGACATGTATTGGAAACGAGATCGACTGGGATTTCATCCATAATCGTATCCTGGGAAATTTGCATCGCGTCTTCAAATTTCCGGTACTTTCCGCCTTCAATCAAGAGGCGGGCAAATGTATGGGTGGGAATTGCGCCTTCTGGCCCGTAGAGCGGATACGGGTCTTGGATTGCTGGACCAATACTCGATGGCCTAATGATCAGGACTGAAAATGGCGTGTCTAGATTTATGAGAAGCTTTTCGGCCAGGTATTTAGCCTGGGCATATGGTGACATAAAAAGCTCGGTGTATGGTGATTGGTCTGTGGCCAAAATATCCGCTAATTGTTTCTCAGGGCTTTCTTCGTCTGAAGAGATGTTATCTAGCCTTTCAAACAGCGAATTTTGAGACAGGAAGCTCTGTGCGGAAATGCTTGATATATGAAGGAGGGCTTTGATATTCTGAAAGGAGAGCAACATGCGCGCCAACGAGATAACTGGTAAACAATTCAGTTGAATGGTGCCCGGAAGGCCTTGGAATAAAGACAAGTTGGCAGCTGCATGAATCGTCACGGTGACTTCTTGTTGTAACGTTTCGATCTCGCTTTTTTCTAGCCCAAAATCAGGCTGGGTAATATCGCCGATAAGGCAGTGGATTTTGCCTGTGTCGAAGATGTCATCGATTTGCTCTGGCATAGAGGCTTCCCATTTCTCCATGGCCTGGCGTACCGAGCCACGACAGAGAACAAAAATTCTCGCTGTTGGTAGTTGGACTGCAAGTTTGTATAAAAAACACCCCCCCAGACTTCCTGTTGCGCCGGTCAGAAAGACCACTTGGTTTTGGTACCAATCCACGGGATTTGTGGAAATAGCCATCGTGAATGACAAACAGGGATAATGGGTTGCTGGCGTGAGGAAAAGGAGACGGAAAAAATAAATGAAACAGAGTCCGTCCAATTCCAAATACCTGATTGTGCACACCTGCAAGGGGGTGGCATAGGCGAGGTTTCACAGCGAGGCTTTGCAGCAGACGTTGCCACGTCTCATTTGTTTATTTATTTTTTATCTTGTATTGCGAGAAGCTTCTACCAATACCAATGCATGGGAGATTATCATTCAATCTGATCAGCGCTTGAACTTGGACTCTTGATCAATTTCAGCCTCCAATCTCGAACTCAACTAGACACTAGCAACTTGGCATTTTTCTCCTGGCCCAATGTCAGTCGATGTATCACCTGGCTTTTGCTTCTCCATTTCAGCTCGAGCATCTTCTGCCCACATCTTCAGTTGTTCGGGGTTCCTGATGCACCAAATGACAACATCCCGCGCTAAATATGCGCCTTCCAACGCACCATGTCTGAATTTGCTAACTTCGATGTCCATGGTCAAAAAACCCTTGACCAAGGCCTTCAAATCCCACATGCGATTTATTGACGTGGTGGGTGAAACAGGCTGGGAAACAGCTTCGGCTGCCACGATAGCAGAGTCCACCACCTTCGTATGACATATTCCCAGAGCTTCAAGATCGAAATTGAGAGGATGTCCAACAAGTACAGTATCCTCGTCAATGAAATCCCACATCATTTGACGTGCCTCTTGCTACCCTGCAAATATCTGACCATCCTCGATTGCTCTGTTCATAATTAGGCGGGTCACGCCGGTAGCCTCAGATCTCCAGTCAACGACTTTCTCCACGGGTCGCACAAATTTATTGATAAGTATGTCACCTGTCAGAAAATCAATCATGCCTATGAAGGCGAGGGCTAGGCGGTCATTTGAAACTCCCACCATCTCGCAACGAAGAGCGATAGCGCGCCTCTTCCTCTTCATTAGTGACTCCACTCGATGAGGCGTAGCTCGGAATTGATAGGATTGGACCGAGTATTTGGATGGGCGCAGTTTGCCTCTGACAGAAAGAGGCCCGAAAACGTACCCTTCTTTCTGGAGACGACTTGATGGGTGGCATCGTGCGTTCAAATATCGGAAAACAAGTTTTTGCTCCAACAGTTGTAAAGTGATGTGCTCATTGGGAACGTCTGAAATCAATGCTTATTTTACCGTTGTACTTCGTGATTTACGTGACCGACGTTTTGTTGTCCATTTTCGCGGCGTGTTGTTACATTTGTTATGGCATTGGTAGTGTTGTATGAGCGCGAGTGCATCTTTGAACGCTCTTTAACATTTGGAACAGCGAAAAAGCTGGTAATGCTGTGAAAAGTGATCTCGAAGCAAAGCCTGCTGGGCAAAGGTTCTTTCACACCCGGGGCAAGAAAAACAGTTCCTACTTGATGAGGACGACTTGACCATCTTGATGGCGAAGGAGAATGACTGGAAGAAAGTTCTACCTAGGAAAAAAATATTAAAGAAATGGACCTTACAAGGACGTAGACAAACAGCAAATTGCAAAACAGCGCTGCAATTGGTAACTATTCGCAAGGATGTTGGGCAAACAGCACAAACAACACACAGACTGGAAGCCAATGGAAGCTAAAGTCCACCTTGAGGGTATTGGGAAAGCTGGAAATGACGTGGACTATTGATGGGACTCTTGGATTGGAGACATCCCATGACTGTCACCTTATCCAGCCATACTGATACAATTACTTTCCATCTACGGTTGAGACCCGCAATTGCCTGAGCTTTGATTGGATGATTCGTTGTTGAGGAAGGTGATGTCGGACCCACCCTGACCGTTTGGGAACACAATCGGGTCGAAATCTTGCATCGTGTTTGGATAATGAATTGCAAGAGAAGGTGATGATAAAAAAGTATCATGTCATTGGATCCAACCTACCGATGAACCACGCACCCCGCCTCAGGATATGATGCTATCCCTATAGGATTTGGTCTATAAAGGGGCCTCTGGATCTCCTCTCGATTGCCATTGACACCAACTTCTCAGGGAATTCCGCCGAACAGTATTTGCTATATTTGCACTCAAAATGTCTGATGCTCTTGACCTATCCTTGTTGAAAGGGAGTCCCCAGCAGAGAGAAGAAATCTCTGTCGCGCTGCTTCATGGTCTTAAGACTCGAGGCGGCGTCAAGCTGAAGAACCATGGTCTTCCCGACAAGCTTGTTTATGACCTGTTTGACTGGGTAAGTTCATCAAAAAGGAACCCAAGTAGCGGTAGAAATGAGGCTAACGTTTTGCAGACGCGGAAGTTCTTCGCCCTTCCCTACGAGGACAAGATGATCGCACAGCACCCTCCCAAGGCAAACCCCAACCGCGGATATTGCTACGTTGGACAGGAGTCCATTTCGACTATCAGTGGCTATGAGAAGGGCCTTCCTCAGGGCAAGTTTGTCCGTGACATCAAGGTATATTCCCACCCAGCACGATCCTGGTTGTCATATTCTGACAATCACACAGGAAACAGTCGACTTTGGATCGGCCCGTGACGAACTCGTAGACAACATCTGGGTCCCCGAAGAAAAGCTTCCGGGTTTCCGCAAGTTCATGGAAGGTTTCTACGAAACATGCTTCAAGCTCGAACTCGAGATCCTCGCTGCCCTTGCCAAGGCCCTCGGTGTCGACGAGACGCAAATGGTGACCCTACACAACAAAGCCGAAAACGAGTTCCGCATCCTCCACTACCCAGAGGTTCCCGCATCAGAACTAGCTGATGGCACCGCAACACGTATTGCAGAGCACACAGACTTTGGCAGCATCACTATGCTTTTCCAGGACTCTGTTGGCGGGTTGCAGGTTGAGGATCAACAAAACCCGGGTGTCTTTCGCGGAATTGAATCAGCAGACAAGACAGAGATCATTTTGAACATCGGTGACTCGATGCAGAGACTGACGAATGACACTTTCCGCGCTGCATGCCACCGCGTCACATACCCGCCTTCTGTTCAGACTGGAGTGGAAGCTGTTATCCCTGAACGGTATTCGATTGCATACTTTGCGAAACCGAACCGCACGGCATCGCTGTTCCCTTTCAAGGAGTTCATTACACCTTCAACGCCTTGCCGGTACGATGATATAAATGCGTGGGACTACCAGAATCTTCGGATCTCCAAACTATTCAAATAAGCACTCTATTCAAGTCCGAGCATGAAATTCTTATTAAGAATCAACTCTATACCTATATGATATTGGTATTGGCCGTTTGGTACAAATTTTCGAGTATCCAATATGGTAACAGCTTCTAAACACATTTTGTATAAAGGAACCATGATGTAGGGGTTGCTTTCTTTTCCAGTATTGGTTGTCTGGGTAATGCCTGTTTGCCGGAAAATTCCCCCTTATCATGTCCATAAAAGCAGACATAAGTACATATGGGAGAAAGTCTTCATTCCAGCACCTCGGCCAGCCTACTCACCCATCATCTAGCTCTTGATCCCAGCCAGTCCTTCTTAAAGCCATTACCGTCTTAGGATACAAGCTTCATACCCTCAAGAGGTTTGGGATCGAGAAAACCACCTTGTGTCAGCTCTTTCTAATCAACAGGGACCGCGTGGGGATTATTACCACTCCGGACAGCTGACGTGGATTAGGCTGATTGAACAATCAGAAAGCAGATGCAATTATTGAGCACATGAAAGAAGAGCAGGAAAGGTTGAAGGAGACTCTTCGGGCAAGACGTCGCACGGCCTCGGAACTTGAAAGAGACCCGCTTTGTGATTTGGCAGGAAATTCCATCGAGATTAAAAACCAGAGTCAATTCTAAAAGCCCTTGGAGACCGAATGGATAGTTTTATTTGGCATGCAATAGAGCTTAAGAAGAGATATGATGGACAAGCAGTTGGCTCCACGAAGCATTGTGAATTATTGACATCAGTTAAAAAAACATGCTGAATTACAAAGGATGCGAGAGACATTGAGCCATACAGTGGATTAGTAAGAGTTATGTCCGTTCTAGACAATGTACAATCTCTAATTATCGTGCCTATCGTGTAGCTGCTTTACACATATCTAGTGACTATGATAAGAAATGAATGAAGAATACCTTCTTCGAGGAATATGTGATATCTTCATGGGTCCAGTCATAATAGCTAATTTGTCACATTCGCTATGACTGCTTACCAGAAGGTCATCTATGCTTCTTCATGTTCGTCGTCCACTCCTTCTCCACCCCCCTACCTGCTTCTGAGACGGACCTCTATAACTAATTTCACTTATGATCATTCATTAACTTTAACTGTAATGGTGTTACACCGCTACCTTACTTTAGCCCCTACTCTTAGGAGTTTCCTTTCTGCTCCGGAGCCCTTCAATCCTTCTTTGTCTATTCTGCACCTTCCGCTTGCACATTGACATATCTCAATCTCACAATTTTCACTTCTACTCAAGCCCCGTGAAAGAACCTGCTTTACAAGATGACTAGCCTAAACTCGACATGGATGGATATAGATGACATCCATCCACAGGGACGTCAGTCAGGCGTTGGCCATTCTGTTGTCGCAACAGAAGCTGGACCCACCAACACAGCATCCCAGAGCCTCGAGGCTAGCATGGAGTTTTTGGAATCTGCAATGCAATCGTTGCAAATTCAGACACCAGGGCAGGAGCAGCAGCAACTTTGGAGCCCCTTCACGGAAAGTCTTAAGAACAGCATCGCCTACGCCCAAGGGTATGCCGCCTCAAAGAACCCGAATCGCATCGAAGCTAACACCTGGCTCAGCGAAATCGATAAACTGGACGACGAGATGTCAGTGTTCATACACGAGATGTGCGAAGGGCAAATCCTTCCAAAAGAGGCATCTGACCTGGTTGACCAGATGCTGTGTACGCGGCAGGAGGTTTGGAACCTGGTTGAACAATCTTTGGACCTGGGACAGAGATTTGTGAAACTGCGAGAGCAGATTGAAGATAGGAAGCACGAGGATGTTTATCTACCGGGGCTCACGGTCTCATTCAAAGAGGATGAAGAGCTGAGGGATGCGATTTGGGACCTGAAATGTCTTGTGGAGGAGCATGTGGATATTCTAGAAACAACCCGGAAAAAACAGGTTGAGTTGTTGACTGGGGGAAGCATGCTTCAGTCGCAGCTTGACAGTGTTTAGCCCAGCAAAAATGGCTTTAAGATCCGATTTCTTGTTCAATAGGGGTGCTTTGGTGGTCCAAAGAAGCAATATCAAATTTTTCTGTTGTCTATCTTACCTCTCAGTCGCCCGTAGAGTAAGTACTATGTATGAAAATGTTGTCCTCTGGATTTGATTTTTCTCGCCTGGCAAAAAAAAAAGGATTTTCTGAGATTACTCTCGAAGGGCAGTTCAGCCTCTAGGGTAGCTGATCTTACAGATGTGGGTCGTTATCTGACAGCGACTACCAGCGGCTAACAAAGTTCCAAGGAGCCTCAAATAGGATTGGGGGCTTCCAAGGTTGCCTCAAACCATGAGACACGTGGCTTAAGATGAAACCGCCCAGCCTTGATGTGGCGTTCGTGCCAAGTTTCATTTCTTGTTAATGTGTATCTTCCGCAACTGCAGACCCAAGCTGCCCAATTCTTACAGAAGGATCAAGTGGCTTGCCAACGAATCTCATCTCAAAGCGCTGATTGGACCTCAAAGATTGAGCTAGTAATTTACAACATGGATTATTTTGATACAATTTATATACACAGACTGGCGGTCCTGTAGGTACAAGTACACAAGTACTACTAATCCAAGCCTAAAATTCTTGTGCCTCAGGCTCTTCCGGATCTAAACGTATCTCCGGTTCTTGCTCTTCGACCACCTCGGCCTTTGGTGAAGGCTTCACTTTCGGCTCCGGTATGTAGGACTGTCGATTAATCGTCCTCCAAAATGTGCTCGTTTCCTGAATATACTCCGTCTCTTCGAGCCTAGGCTCCCACTCCGCTTCATGCGCTAGGGCGATCTGGAGATATGGAAAAAGAGTATGATTGAGATGTTCACTGGGGGTGCCTGGGAAATGAACCAGCAAATCTCCAGGATGCACTTGGAAACGCGAAGGTGAATCTTTGTTCTGTTTTCTCCCGTCCGGCGATCGCATATAGGCGTTGAACCACCGCAGTGGACAGTACACAACAGATCGTGCAAATATTTCGTTTTCGTTGAAGAGGTTCGTGAGGGCTGACTGATCGGGCCAGAATAATTCGACATTTGGATGAACGGTTGGGTAAGCGATTGCAGCAGATAGTAGGTTCACGGACCATTCGTGTACGCGGAGGAAGAAGACTCCGTTGTTCATTCCGTTCCAGTCTTTTGAAAGTAACATGTGGACGTCTCCGAAGTGATCGGGTGGGAGGAAGACCTCGAGAGGCATGTTGGGGTTCATGAGGACTGTGTCGCTGTCGTGCCAGCTATTGAGGCGATGATTAGCTATGTCCGTAAGGAATTGTCAATAGACCCAGAGCCTGACTTACAAAAGCCACTCTAATCTTTGGCCTTCTGGCTTCGCCAATTCCTGGAGGACCAGGGATAAAAGAATGGCATATTTGTTGAATGTACCGTCGAGAATGGGTTGACGGAGAATGGAAAGCGGGTAATTGAACCGCTGACCGTGCAATTTATGGGTTTCTAGCGCTTTGTCGTATACTGTGTTGTTGCCATATATCATAGTCACTTTACCAATAGTCGGCTGTATTTGAGGAACGTTGTGCGCTTGGGGTGTGTTAGCTTCATCTCAGTCCGGAGGTTATGACGAAACCGATGCACGTACTGTATATGTCAAACAGTTTAAAAAATCCCCAAATGCCCAAAGCCGCAAGCGCCAACTGCTGCCATAATTTTGACCTCACACGAGGGCTTTTATAGAGGAATTTTGACATGCTGAGGGGTCCTTTGTTTTCTCTCCATTCCCCTCATACGGATATAAGGAATAGCTAAGGAGTCTAAAGAGATAGTGACGCAGAGTAAGGGGACAGGGTGCATATTCCCGCCCCCCACCAGACCAGGGAATCAAATCGGGGCCAGCACGGGTCGGGCCCGTGTGGGTAAGAAATCGAGACATTGAGGGTCAGCTAGACTGTATTGAAGTGGTACCAATGCGCCCTCTCGGTTGATAACGCGGTAATGGTTTGTTTTTCGATATTTTTCGTGGCAACGCCTTCTAACCAGTGGTGGTGATTCGTTCGCGGGTCTGCCCAAAGAGGATTGGTAGGGCCGTAAAGCTGCAGCTTAGCGCCGATTCTGTGCCTCGTGCGGAAAAGCGGCTGAATTGGGTGCAGGGGATTGATGGAGTACCTGTACTAACTAAGCAATGATTGGCACGAAGTATCCACAGTGTATTCTGTTTTTGATTAGGTGTATTAAATACAAGGCCCTCAGTGGCAGACTTTTGCGACTTTCATTTTCCTGATTTTCGCCCCCAAATTGTGAAATTCGGGGAATTGTCGGATTGTTTTGTTGACAATTTCAATGGATTGGGGATGAATTCCCATCCGCCAGACAAAGTATATAGATACCAACTGAAAGATTGATCTTACACAGTTTGGCTACTCTTTTGATGCTTTTCTGATAAGACGCAGGTCGAACGCAATTTAATCTTGTTTGCTTCTTGTGTGAAGTTAGGGCTTACAGGGGCCTCGGGAAATGTAGACCGCTTCTCCACATATTGAAGCCGTGCGAGGTACTAAGTGGAGCTACAGGATTGCACTAATCTATAGCGGCTCCATCCTTTCAACTTTGGGCACGTTTGTTCAATTCAACTTGAATTTATACACATTACAGTTACTAAACCAAGGCTTCAAAGGCCTACTTTAACATAACGATCTACATTGTGCATAGATCAAAGCATCATATCGGTTCTTCGACAACAGCATGCGTATCAGGGGTCCGGCAATATCGATTGACCATGACAGATTAGCCAGATGCCAAGTGGCTCAGACTCGTACTTTCAGTGTAAAACACCCATTGGATCTATCTCATAATTACCTCCGTATTTATACTAGTCTGCAAATCCCTTAACAAGTTGGATTGTTTACGCGCACAGCCATCCACTTTTCTATTAGCCTCTAATAAAGGCCTGGGGGCGGCCCCCCTTTAACTACAAGCTTATGCCCCCCTCTCGACAAGAAGTCTACCTTAGCGTCCCATACCATTCTTTCGCCTCCCCATTTGATTGAAGCTGGTCTGGCTTCATATCTCGGGACTGGTGCATTTTAGGCCTTATAAAATCTTTGAAGCATACCAAGCCGTCAAAATGGCGACCTCCACAACTTCAACGGCTACTGCGACGACCACCGCGTCCACAGACACTATAACAACAATACCCATGACAGGAATCTTCACCCCGCCAGCATCATGTTCAAGCTCGTGGACCTATGAACCGGAAGGCGCAAATGATGTCGTGGGTGGTCTTTTAATGCAGAACTGCGTGTCTGTGGATGGCGATAACACCTCATGCTGGCCATCCGGGTTTGATAACTGGGGGAGAGTTAGCGCGTCGCAAGTTTTTAGCCCCGGCCACTGTCCCGTCGGCTATACGTCCGCAGGACTCTCCATTGCTCAGTCTGTTACTGGCGCAGTCTGCTGTCTCTCGTAAGTTCTGGGAGACCCTTACCAAAGATGAATCTGCTGACCATCAAACTTGCTAGTGATTTCGACTACTCTGTGGTGGGAAGTTACCCCGGATGTATCAGTACACTAGCATCAACAAATTCAATGCTCGTGACAATCCGCCAAGAAACCGGCGATAGCACAGAAATCACCGGACCAGTCACCATGTGGGGTCAACCCATAAGTATCCTGTGGGAGAAGAAGGATTTGAGCCTTTTCGTGTCCGCGACTACAACATCGGCTTCAAGTACGGACTCGACAACGGTCTCCGGGACGACTGCGACCTCATTATCAACCGCTTCAACGGCATCCGCAACCGCGACGGCGGGCTCCCATAGCTCATCTGGAGGGCTGTCGACAGGAGCTGGCATCGGAATTGGCGTGGGTGTGGGTGTGGCCGGAGTGGCTGGCCTTGCCGCGCTAGCCCTTTGGTTCTTCATGCGCAAGAAGCGCAATCAAAAGAGCGTGCCTGAGCTTGATGCCCCGAACGTTGTCTACAATCCCCAGGATCCGAATGCTCCCTATACTTCGCCGGTAAACGCTCATGTGCCGCCTTCACAGCCTTATAGGCCTACCGAGTTGGACGGATACGCGACTCGTGAGAAGCATTTTCACGAGCTGGACACTTCATGATCTTAATGAGATACTTTTCCGGCTCGTATCTGTCACTTTCAATCAAGCTGACTATGCTGTTCCTCCCGCGTGGCGGGTGGGTATCATCTCGCGCCATGGTTGACGTGTACCGACTCGAAGGATGAAGGATTCAAATCGCGTGCATCGGAGTATTTTTGTTTTTCAGCGGTCTTTCAATAGTCATAGTCTTTCCTATATACTTAATTTACGGCTACGTTGTGATGACCTGCGGGTGCTGTCCGAGGGTGTAGTAATTTGTGCAAGAGACGGAAGTTGGTTTACCTTCCCTTTAGTAGATTCAAACATAATCATCCTCTGCTGGTATGTAATCTGATTCAATTCATGTACGTCGGGAAAACTCAAACCCTTTTCATTTTCATTTTTTTCGACTTCTTCTCTGCAGGCTACACACAGCTGTCGGCAGCGTTTGAATCACTTGAATGTCATTGTACCACGTGACTCTCAAGATCTCTTGATCGCACGAGGGAATTCTTAAAGGTCTCGCAGCCTCTGGAATGTACTAGCCTCATGGTGCTGGGCCCTGGCAGCTGTCATCAGCCCGCTTAACTCAAAGTGGTTGTCGAGGGGGACGGCTGATCCACCAATCACAATCGATCGATCAAATTTTAATGGAAAACCGGTTTCCAGATCGGGGACCCCTCAAAAAAGAACCAACATGGACCACGGTGGTTCATGTTCTTTGCCAAACAACTATGGCAATAGACATTGGATCAGCACGCCCGCGGGAATCCAGATGTGACTCGGAGCAAGACAGAATCCGAGATCTAGCGAGGTGCGCGCTTGTTTCGTATCTAACCTTGCCGCCACATGCTGATCATCATTTCTAACGGTTTTAGATACTATTGCACATTCGATCAAGATCCACAACCAACCAGCAGCCCTCGTCTCTCGCCTGACTCTACACTCACCGCACTCACACAACTCGGAGTCTATCGTTTTGGATGCAACCGGGCGTTTGTCTCTATCATTGACGGCGAACAACAACATCTCATTGCAGAAGCAACCGCCTCGGTCTCTCTGCGCAATGCAGATCACCATCTCCCAAATGATGGTATATACCTTGGTGTTCGAACGCTAGACCTAGAATGGGGCGTATGCCCCCACGCCATACGTCTTTTCACGGGGCAAGACCTCTCACGGGTAACGGACACGGAAAACATAACCGCGAATCGAACCCGAAATATAATCCGCGACTTTACCATTGAGGATTTTTACAACACCCGACCCTACGTCCTTGATTGGCCATACTTCCGTTTCTACGCCGAGGTCCCTTTATACAGCTCCTCCGGTTATGTACTCGGCTCTTACTGTGTGGTGGACAACAAAACGCGCACACATTTTGGAGATGAAGATGTTGCTGCTCTTCAAGAGATCGCAGATGCCATCTCCCAGCACCTTGAGAATGTTCGGGTCGCCCATTATCACAATCGGGCCGAAAACCTGGTGAAAGGGTTGACTAATTTTGTTAAAGGCCATGGACAAACTGACCTCCCGGATCATCTCGACGAACTTGCAGCTCCGGAAACGCTAAATTTTCATAATCTGAACATCACAAGTAATGCCATCGATTCAAACAAACCGGATACATCGACTCCAAGTAAATCCTCCAGAAATAAGTCAACATTGGATCGAGCGTCCTTGGCGACCAAGGAGGAGGGAACATTTTCCCTTTTCTCGGAGACCAAAGATTCAGAAGTGACACGGCCCTCGAGCCAGCCCTCATCGCTTGCTCCGGCCTCACCGCAATCAGCAGAATTGCTAGGCCCTAACGAATATTTTGTCTCCGAGGCAGCGATGGATGATGTGCCCATTGCGGAACGTGTTGCTGCGGTATTCTCCCGCGCCAGTGACCTACTCAGAAGCTCGATGGATCTGGATGGCGTAGCTTTTTTCGACGCACGTCAACGGGATTCGAAATTGTGAGTTTCTTCGTTATTAGACAGGGTCAATTCTAACACTATGCAGCGACCTTGAGGATGATTTTGGAAACGGGGATTCTCTCACCTTTACGGACTCCGAGACTGTTATCAATCCACAGCCTTGGCTATTTGACCACCCTGCTGAGAAACCGCATGATAACAAAGAGGGACTGTGTCGTCCTTTGGATTGTCTGACCACTGACCCTCTTAGTTTAGGGTCTGACCTGACTCTTTCGGAGGACTTTCTCAGTACATTGATAAAAAATTTTCCAAACGGCCACATCTTCGACCTCAATGATGAATCATGTGAGTCGGAGACCCTACAACATAAGGTTTCTCGCCACCTCGCACAGAAACTACCAGAAGCCAAGTCAGTACTCTTCATCCCATTGTGGGATTGGAACAAATCGCATTGGCTAGCAGGGACGCTAGTCTGGACACAGGAAAGCTGCCGCCCTCTGGGTGTAGAGGAATTGCATTATTTCAAAGTTTTTGGCGACTCTATCGTTTCTGAGGTGTCTCGGGTGCACTGGACGGCCACTGAGAGATCAAAGTTTGATTTTGTATCGTCCATCAACCACGAGCTTCGCTCTCCCCTACATGGTATACTTGGAAGTGCCGAGCTGCTGCAGACAATGCCCCTGCAGCCCTCCCAGCATGAGATGGTTAAGATGATAGACACTTCGGGCCTGGCCTTGCTAGACACCATAGATCACCTGTAAGTTTGCGGCTCCCATGCCCCTAAAAGTACCTCGGCTAACATGATCGTAGCTTGGAGTACTGCGGAATCAACGATTTGGCGACAGGGAGGAAATCGGGCGATAGCAGACTTGAAAGTTACATGACCGCTCAAGTTTCCGAGTTCGACCTCGCCATATTAGTCGAAGAAGTGGCTTCTTGTCTTTGCAATGACTCAAAGTCACGATTCGTCCCCATTCTTAAAGACAAATCGATCGCGGCTGGATCCGACATTGATGCAGAGAATCAACATAATAACAGCAACAACGAAGTTTCCGTGGTCGTAAGGGTTGACCAATCCGATATCTGGACTGTGCGATCAGCTGCCGGTGCCTGGAGAGGCATACTGCTAAATCTCATCGGCAACGCAATTAAATGGACCAAGGAAGGCCTCATAGAGATCACATTGTCCAAAAAGGCACCAGAAACGACGAAACATCATCCACTTGCCCACCTATGTGTGAAGGATACTGGTAGTGGGATCTCACGGGATTACCTTAAGAACCATCTTTTTTCTCCATTCGCCAAAGAAGACTCCCTTTCGCCAGGGGTCGGCCTTGGCCTCAGCATCGTGCGGAAGTTTGTCAAGTCTCTTGACGGTGAAATCGAGGTTAGAAGCGAACAGGGTGCAGGCACCCAAGTGGACATCTTCATACCCGTGGAACACCATAGAAAGGCCCATTTCACTGAAGCAGTGGAAGTTCTATCACTTTCAGGAACGTCAAATATACCGACCCCGGTCCGGGCATGTATGATTGGATTACATGGTCAACCGCATTTGAATGAGATACCGACTGGGATTCTGACAGTCGATGCGAAACGGAAGTTATCGATTCAGAATGCCCTATTCGACGTGTTTATGACGAGACTAGGGTGGGACTTATCGTCAGCGAAATCCCCCCTTCAGGATCTTGGTGATGTCGCGATTATAGAAGGAGCAGATCTTTATCACATGGTGGCCGAGGGACTCTTACCGGTGACAGAAAGCGAGAATCTCTCCAAGTTCTTCATTGTTCTGGATGGAAAGACATCGCTCCTGACTCAGGACTTACCTGCGAATTTCATCCGCGTGTCGCAACCGTATGTCAAGGAATATCCCCTATTGTGCACAGATCAACTTACACATATGACAGATTTGGACCCAAGTCTCTCCATGACGCTGCAGAAAGATTTATGAAGATCTTCAAGATGCGACTTCCATCAGCAAATGTGGATCTTGCCCCGATCTCTCCACCTATAGTTGAGCAAGCTTCGTTCCTGCAGGCTCAACAAAGCTTCGGATGCGAATCTGCGACCGCTAATCTTCCCGATCTGCCCAAAAACTGTGTCTCCCATCCGGAGGATCAATCAAAATCCCTAAATATCCTCATTGTGGACGACAATCCCATCAATCTCAAGGTGCGTTGATAGGCAGCACATCCATACTATATCTTCATTGCTGATTGCAACATGTCAACTGACCTTTGTGGTATTAGATCATGTCTACATTCATCCGTAAAATTGGATGCCGCTACGAGACGGCTCTAAATGGACTAATAGCTCTCGAAAAGTATGAGAGTGCCGACCAACCATATGACTTTGTTCTGATGGGTAAGCTTCAAATATCATCTTGAAACCCTTTCCACTAGGGCCGGCCGACTAACATTAGCAGATATATCAATGCCTGTAATGGATGGATTGGAGGCCACGGCAAGGATACGCGAGCATGAACAGGAGAAGGGCCTCCAGTCATCGTGGATCATCGCTATTACTGCTGTTGCTTCCAATGATATACAAGAGGCTGCGTTCAAAGCTGGCGTTAACGATTATTTGATCAAACCGCTATCTCTTGATAAACTTCGTGAGCTAATTCACTCATGAATTCACTTACATGTCCAGTCACATGTTCTATTCTACGCATGCACACAAGTTTCTATTAAACTTCGAGACAAGATCGGAAATTCAAATGCCTCAATATGAGCTTCTAATTCTGAAACTTGGGTAATCTGGATTTTACATCAACTGTCTTTCAAAGGGTATATTATTGAAAGGGGAGAGACAAACATGGATAGCCGACGTTTTCGGTGCACCATGATGAAATCTAGAGTAAAACAGACGCGAAGCAGCTCTGTACATAGACATCTATTGTGTACGTGTGCAAGAACCAACGATTGCAAAGAAAATATAATAGCATTAATTAATTAAATTTTCGTTTGAATTAAGGTACAGAAAATGTACCAAGAATTGAAGAAATCAACTCTTTCACCCAGCCCAAATTGACCAAACCCCTCATGTTGTTGAAATCCAACATGAAGAGCAAAGATATTCAGCATTGATTCAGGCACTAGCCACTTTGACGTTTACTGAGTGGCTAGGCGTTCCATTCCTCAGGACAAAGAGCATGTAGTAGCCAGGCTGCGCAATGCCCGGCCCAGCAGGAATGGTGAAAGTGTACTTGTTCGTCTCAGTCTGCGTCAATTGAACGCCGATACGTCGTTGGTCTGTATTCACAGTGTGCGTAGTGGAGCCATAGCGGATGATAGAAGCCTGAGTATCGACAGGGCCATCGGTGGTGATCTCGACGGTGCCACCAGGCTGTGTCGGGCCTCCTGTCACACTCTTAATCACGGGACGGTCTTTGAGAGATCCATCAGAGTTGAGCAGATACGCGGGTGTATAGATTTGTCCATCAAAATGATTGGCATCACACTCTCCGCATAATCCACCACCGCCAGTGAAGACAGTACCGTCTTGAAGCAACAGCGCGATGCTGTGATACACTCGGACGATGGAGTTTCTCTGCTGCTTGACCCAGTTTCCTCCGCTTTCGTTCTCTGAATCCGGAATAAACAGCTCTGGAGTCATCTGGGCCTGGCTTTCGTTGAATGGAAGTCCGACGACTTGGCCACCATGGACAAAAACCGTGCCATCGGGAAGAACGACAGAGATGTGGAAAGTTCGCTGGTAGTTCATACCACCACCTGCATTTGAGAGGACGGAAGCGCTTTGATCGTTGGGGTCAAGAGTGATGATGTTGGCATTGTTGGTGGCCTCGCTATTCTCATAATTGGGGGAACCGCCAAATGAAAGGATCTGACCCTGGTCAAACATGACCGCATTTCCACACATGGCATCCGCATCACCAATTCGATCACCGGCAGGAGTAGTGGAGCCATTCCCGGAGGTGCCATACCAGTTCATTTGTTTGCTGGGGCCGGCTTGGAAAACGGTCCCATTGGTCCAAGCAAATAGCCAGCCGTGATTGTCTTGTCTGTACGCACGTTGGTCATGTGTGAGCATTGCCGATGCCAGTGCATCTGGAAGCTTAGACCAAGCGTTAGTGTTTCGATCAAAGACCTCTCCATTCTTGCCGCCAACACCTCCCGAGAACGATCCTCCAAGAACGAAAATGCGTCCATCAGACAAGGTGGAAGATGCCTGGTATCCACGAGCCTCATTCATATGTCCTCCCTTGAACCAATCACGCACGGTGGTGTTGTAAATACTGGTCTGGTCTGCATCAGCTCCTCCAGTTACAACAACCTTTGCGTCTTCGTCCATCGAGATACCCGAACAGAACATGTCATGCTGTGTATTGGTCACAGCACGACGCGTCACAGACTGAGATCCGCCGTTCCAGGTTGCAGTTTGTGTCTTGCCTCCTTTGCCGCCGGTAAAGATGTTGTAACCCCAGGCGGACCAAGCGACAACCTCACCAGAGTTTGCGTCAACAGCACCGGAAACAGGAACCAGAGGAAAGTCGATAGTAGGGCCCCAGGCTCCCAGAGAGGCATCAGGAGGAATGAAGTCGCCTTCATATACCTGGATATCTTCGATGGCGATCCCGCTGGGAGCAGGGCCTGAGAGTCGAACATATTGGGCCTTTTGCGGTTGGAATGCAGAGATCTTCCGGCTCTGATCCGGCCACCAGGTTCCATACGCAACCAAGTTCCAGGTGACATTATCAGCACTCAAAAAGACTTGGTGTTGCTCGATGAGTGAAGCCTTCTCGTCTTGCCTAGGGACTACAGTCAAGCCACTCACGGCGTAGTCCTGTTTTCCCAAATCGATGGTGATGCTTTGGGAGGTTTCACTGCTGTCGCTCTCCCAATAGGTGTTGCTGTTGGCATCAAAGGCTTCATCGCAGGCATGGCCAGCCGTGGAGCTAGTGCAGTCAGCGGTCCAGCCATCGCGATTAATCTCACGGCCTTGGGGCAAAGCCTGCGAGAGTGTCGGGACTTGGACGCCGTCGATGTTCTTGGTATCTGGTGTTGTTCCCTCCCTGTAAAGCTGCTCGAGCTCTGATACCTCCCGGGCCCTAACGGTTCCCAGGAGAAGTGCAGTCGCACGCCAATCAAGCTTCATCTCGAGATGCAGGTGTTTTCTATGCGACGGCAACGGACAGAAGGAGGCTCAAGAAGGTGATGTCCGAGCTATGAAGACTAAGTCTGTCTGAAGGAATATCTTCTGTTTTTAAACCCATCCTCGTCTGAAATATTCCAGCCTAGACAACACTTTGATGGCAGTACAACAAGCATTGCCCCGTTACGGACCGAACATAACAAATTATGCAAGGGCTGTGACTGGAGCCCCGTCCCCATAGAACTGGGAATGTCGATATGCAAACCAGACCTTCGGTACAAATCTAGGACACAGAATGTACCTGGGGAATATCAACTCCATGTTTATCATTGATTGATTGGACGAACACATAAAGCAGGTAACACAGAGAATGTTTTTTTTTGCTCCCAATGCAGAATGCTTGCCTTAGGCATCCAAGGAAATGGTTTACAAACAGAAAACGGATCTCAATGGTCTTTGTGGCCTGAGATATTAGTAATCTAAGTGTCCTTGTATCATTGCCTTGTAAATAAGAGGACATTCATACTAGAAAAGGAAAAAAAAAACATAGTCCATCCAGAGTGAGGAGGTGCATGAGTAAGAGGCGTTAACAATGTCGGGTGGTCTATTGGTCACGGCCAGGAATGCGCTCCACCACATTAGTTAAGGTGTGCGGCCCGAGGCGAATTCTGGTGCAACCGGAAGTGGAGGAGGAATGCAGTGTACGGCCAGTGGGTCCAAATAGTAATTCAAGGTTAACCTTGCCGGGCCCTGAAGTTAAATTCCATGCACACCTAAATTACCACATTATAGGCGAAGGCTTTCGGTTATGTCGCCGAGCATATTTCAAAACCAAGTCTTATTTCCCGCCTTCGTATTGAATCAGATCATTCGACTTCATGGTCAGATAACTTTTGATAGCAGGAGTTTCCGGAAATGTCAGGAATTGCCCTCACTTAAATCGGCGACTTTCTGAGGCACCTTTCCCCATCAAAGTTTTTATCTTTCTGGGGGTTGTCCGTCTACTTATTCTATGTCCAAAGCGTCTGTCACAGATACCCGAAAGCTTTGTTTAGTGAAATCAGGTGCCAAAAAATGCTACGTTGCTGTGAAGGGCTACCTGACCATGGAGGTATTCAACCGTCTTTCTACTCCTTGATTTTTGCTGATCTCCCCCGAATCGGAATACCCTCGCGCGTGACGGGCGGCTATGTTTGGGCTGAATGTCCGCATTCGTTAGCCAGGTCGCACAGGAAACCACTCTCATGAAGGTGCTTTCCACGCCCAGCCGCAGTCAAGAAGCCACGAAAGACATAAAAATTGTAAAGTCGTCATGATGGTTCCAAAGAGACCAAGTACAAGCCGTAGAATAAGTTCACGACGCACTCTGGCAAGTGCACCCACACGCCTTTGCCAAAAGCTTGAACTTAATGATGCAATGAGTCTCATGGCGTAACATCTAATTTCCCTACTATGGAGATCTGAAGGTCTCTAGACCCCGCAGTCATTTCTAAGGCCATGGCTTGGAAACTATCCGTGATCACCCGGCTTGATAATTGCCCATGCCATTATATTGCAGATTCATTGCTAATCTATTCTTTCTAATTGGCTGTCGGCCGGGAGAGACAGAGTTTAGGAAGCTTGTAAGACTAGTATTAGATGTCGACCGGGGATTGATTCATTCCGCAAGCAGAAGTAATGTAAGAGGGCAGCTGAGAGTGTAAGGGATGTGCCCCACTGTTGCATTTTTCCAACCAACGTAACGATATACAATATTTTTACTCTCCTTGTCTCATTATGCTATGCAAGGGTACGCTGAACGCTGGTTGCAGAGGTTACTCCACAAAGCAGTAAGCTATAAAGCGTCAACCTATGGCAATGTTGAACAACTTTTATTGAATATCATTTTACTTGCTATTCAAAATCATAACTATCAAGAAATCACCACCAGAAAGAAAAATGGGTTCTACGGCCGAATTTGATCTCGATAACATCCAGGGAGATATCTGGTCAGATTTATCTGAAAGCCATCAAGGAAATTCGTGCTGATTTTGATTTAGGCCTGGTTTGTCCAAGAGGTATCAGCAGTTCTTCTTCTTCAATATCGAAAATGCTGAACTTTTCAAACCTGTACTGCCAACTCTGGCTGATAAAGTTATTACTTCTGCCAAAGGGGCTTTGAAAGACCGTGCTGCCATCCACAAGGCTAAAGCGCCGGCATCCAGCGGATTGGACATAGCCGGAGATCTTATAAATCTGGGGACTGACGTGATTACTGCCGTCCACGATCTTCTTCCGGCACATGGTCATATCCCGAAGGCTAAAGGATCGGATGATGTTAGCATAACCGGTGTTAACATATCTTTCACCGTCAAAGGCATGAGCAAGGTAAGTTGACATGTTTGCCTTGGTAGCTTCCACATAGAATCTAATCACTTCATTCTCTTTAGTTGATGAGTGAGGGAAAGTTCAAAGATGACCCATTCCTCAAGGGCATGTACGCGGACATGGTGGGTGAAGGTCGTGATGAAGCCAAAGACTGGATTCCTCAGTTCAAAGACGGCTCCGTTGATGGAGTAGTGCTGGTGTGTGGTACCAAATGCGAGGTGATGGCCAAAACAAAGGAGCTGGAACAGAAGTATTTCTGCGAGAGCCACGGCGTTCGTCACCTCTTGACATTGAATGGCAACGAACGACCAGGAGTCCATAAGGGACACGAACAGTAAGTCACAAAGGCTGGTGCCAGGGATGTTTTAGCTAACAGATTTCAGCTTCGGGTTTTTGGATGGTATTTCACAGCCACTCATCAAGGGCCTTGATGACAAAACCGCGGACCTACCCGGGCATCGTAAACATCTCACTCGTCCTGGGTGAGTTGAAAAGCAGCCCAATAAAAATTGAATTAGACTGCTCACATATCACAGAATTATTCTATTCGGACACGATGGTGAGATGGAAAATGAGGATGCATTAATGCATCCTGCTTGGGCCAAGGATGGCAGTATTCTGGTGGTCCGCAAGATCAAACAATTCGTGCCTGAGTGGGACCGGTATGTATTGCTGCTTGTGTAACATTTAACCCGTTATCTAACTGATCTGGATTTAGTTTCGTGGTAGATGAGGCTAAAAAGCTGAACTTCACCCCGGGGCAGTTCGGGGCTCGACTTGTGGGACGCTGGCAGAGCGGTAAGCTGCAAGCTGTATCAAACCTCCTGCATGCATCGAGTACTAAAAGACATTCTAGGAGCACCCGTCCAGGAGAATCCTGACGAGGACAACCCAGCTGAGGCCAGACAGAACGATTTTGACTATCCCGAGGATAACCATTTCAACTGCCCGTTTGCATCTCATATGCGGAAGACCAAGCCCCGAGCTTTGGTCGGCAACACGGATAAGTTCGACATCATGCGTCGTGGTATCCCTTATGGACCAGAGGTTAGTCCTGACGAGAAGGAGAAGGAGAAGACTGAACAAGACCGTGGTCTTATGTTCCTGTGTTATCAAACCAGTCTCTCCAATGGCTTCCAGTTCATCAGAAACCGTAAGTCATCTCTCGCGTCCAGACGATCAATTAGACTACTGACCCTAATGTCTCAGGCTGGATCAATCCCGACACCTTCCCCTCTGGCAAGACTGAATTCATTGGCGGTATGAATCCTGGACAAGATCCCGTTGTTGGCCAGTCGGTCAAGGGTGCCATCGAGGATGATGACAAAGTCCTGCAGATGGCCATCTTCGATGGTAACAGTAACCATAACCAGATCACTTTCATGCCATTCATCGAGTCCAATGGCGGTGACTACTTCTTTACCCCATCTCTGCAACTTCTACGTGATCTTGCCATTGGCATTCATGGATAGTAAATGGTGATTTATTGCCCAGGTGGTGGGGTGGGAGCATTGGAGAAAAGCGGAAGCTATGGATATTGGTCTGGGGACCGTTCTATTATCCATTAATGCGGGCGGTGGTAGTAGTTATTGGATGTATTCCATGAATTAGTTAGTCTTCAATGTTGCTTTAGTCGAATTAAACTTATTCCTTCATTCGATTTCAAGGTTAGCTTTAAGAGTCACCTTTCAGAATTTGACATAGTATCCTTCGATCTTATTTTCATTCGAATCCAATGCTCCTGTCAGATCTCACGTGATGTCCAGGCAAAAGAAAAACCCCCGAGAGATGGCGAGATAGTTACGTGGGCGGCTACAAGGTGTAGCAATTGGGTAAAAGATGATCATATGGGATATGGAGAGAGAACAGGAACAGGGGAGAAGCCCAGGCAGAAAGAGTCTGGGGTGGCAGTGATTAAAAGCCACCCAACTGAATGCCACAGTGCCTGGCATTAACGTCGAGCAATATCCAGGGCTCATATTCAAACGTCACCAGGCATTACTTGGGGCAAAGTTCTTATTGGCCTTAGTAAGGTACACACTACCAACAAACTGATTTTTTCAACATACACAGAATTAATTGAGGCGAGTTACAGTCACAAATCTGGAAATGTGCTTCAACCTTATGCTATTTCATTTCAATGGGCGGCGATAGATACTCTATCCAGAATAGCTACCAAAGCCACTACAGTGTTCAGATCTAGTGTGATGTATTGTACTTCATTAGAGAAGCCTCATCTAACTACCATAACAGTTAACACGGGTGAAAATATCGGAGGAACCGATTCAGACAAGCTCTAGGTCATGACTCTAATTGCCATAGCCTCTAAAATTCGTCATAATACACAATTTTTCATAAAGTACTTGGCATTGCTTCCAGCCACCGGTGAAAGCAATACTTCTACATACCCACCGAAGTGGCTCCACTGCTACTAAAAGCGCATAACACCAGTACTATTCAGATCTCGTAGTTCATTAAGCTCCGTCTGTAATGCATCTGTATCTGGCACTGGAAATTCTCTCCCGCTGGCTTTGCTCTTACTTTCATTTAGTACTTCTGACATTTCCTTCTTTACTGTTGACGTGCGATATGACCTACATATATCAAAAGGATTGAATCAACGACATGGGCTTCCCAAAAGATATCGCCTTGTTTCTCTCATTTTCTAGCGCCGTGGATAGATTGTGGCGGGTCTGAGCATGAAATGACATGATTGAGACTGAACTTTCGGTGAACAAATGTCCCGCCATGCAAGCAAGATTGTTGCGACTGCTTTATCTTTCCTGCAGGTCCGAAATTGAGCCTGACGATGTGGGTTTATATAGCGTGACTTGGCATTGTCTCACGGTATTTAATTTATCCATCCTGCAGCAACCCTCGGGGCCAAGACTGCTGACGAACATGATTATCGCTACCAAGGTTAGCTTGGTGCAACCTGAATTAGATTGCCCTGCATATCTAAAATGGGCTATACTCTTCATGTGCCCAGGTGCACTTCAGTGTTATTTCTTTTTGAATTCAGGATTATCGAACCCGGTGTGTTGCGGTCCAAGTATGTCTCCGATGTGAGGTTCATCCTGGAAGTACGGGTTTCCGCAAAAGGCGGCTATGACGGGTAGTTACTATTTGTTACAGGTGATCCGCCGTCTCAGTAATAAGACAAAGATAGACTGTCATTCAAATGGAGCCCTCAGACCGTGAGGGTCCACAGTGGATTGTAGTCGGAGCTGGCGTGCAGATCCTTGCAATGACGCGAGATGAGAGTGGGTTCGGCAGTGCATCAAGCGTAACTCAATCCGGAATTTGCAAGGTACTGGAAACTTTGCATGCATAATATCTCAACTTTGACTGGGTACTGTTAAAGGATTGTCGTTCCCCCTCCCGTTTTAGGAGTGAAGAGGAAGAGGAAGAGGATTAACCCGGAATGCTTGGGTGACCCACAGGATCTCCCTATCATAATCCATGACTCCAAATGTATCGTATATCTCGGACCCATCCATCCAAACTACTAATCAGGGGACGAAATAGATCCGACAATAGTTATGCAATACGACATCGACGAAATGGGGCTGATGGATATTGGGGTCCACAATTATTTTTGATCAGGAAGACCCCTTAATCAGATCTCTGATCGTTTGGAATATTTGGTATCGTGGCTTTTCTCCTTGGATAGACTTAACTCCCCCTTTTCATTGGTTTCTATCTTTGAATCTACATAATAGCTTCGTTGATGCAGGCCCCGAGAAAAAGCTGATTTAACCTTCGGCAGCAGGAAAAGCTCGGGCCGCATATACAGGTACGGCTTACCGAGATTCGGATCAGTCCGCATAGCCCGTTGATCTTCGCTGTGGACCTACTAATTTGCTATTGCTGGATGACAAACTCGTTCCTGTTAAACCGCCAGTACTAGGCCGCGTCACATATGCGCTCACTACATGCTTAGTGCCTCCATAAAGCCTTGGCGCATGAAGCCTGATTCCTTGTCTGAACTATCGCGACCCAGACCTGAGGACCATGGGAGGATCAGGATCACGTCTTTACGTCCAATCGCATCATCATGATTGGCGAGCCAGTCGATAGGAACCTATTAACATACATGATTCTAACGATGATTGGGATTTTTTTCTCCGATTTCCCAGTTCCATCCTTGGCTGCAACTCCCCAACGGCGACTTTCATCTTGGCATCCTGCACAGTGCTGCAGGACATCATAGGCAGTGATTTTCACCGACGGATATTCCTTTTCCCTATCCAATATCGGAAGAATAAGACATGGAACTCGATCGATGCCCTTGAGAGATATAAAAGGGCGACGAGTTCAGCACCTATCGAGCTCAGCAGCAATCTACTCTCTTACAATCTTCCTTGAGAATACTTTTCATCAAAATGCAATTGACTCGCCTCCTTACATTGGCCGCCGTTGGTGGCCCTCTCATGGTTGCTGCCCATCCAGGACACCACGAGGAAGATGCCACCCCCGAGCTGAAGGCATACAAGTCCAATGTCCGTCGCTCCGCCGAGGGATGTGCTTTGCACTGGGAGAACACCGGAGCTCAGCAGCGCAACATTGCTCGCCGCCAGGCAACCCTCGACATGCACCGTCGCCGCCTGAGTAAGAAGGATACTAGCAAGGTGCTCAATACTTCCCACTATGAGGAAAAAATCAGCCTTAACTCTCCTTTCGAGGATATCTGGTCTGCTACCAGCATTGCTCTCAACCCTGAGGGTGAGACTGGGCCTTACTGGGTTGTTGGAGAGCGTGTTCGCTCAAATATCCTGGAGAGCCAACCCGGTATCCCCGTCATCATTGAGGAGCAGGTGAGGAATCCCCTCAATACCAGCGGTCAAATTTTCATTTGCTGATCTTTCGTCAAATAGTACATTGATGTTGAGACCTGTGAGCCCATCACCGACATGTTCGCCGAGATCTGGGGCTGCAATGCCACCGGTGTCTACTCTGGTCTTGTCGCCTCGGGCAATGGTAACCCTTCGGACCTCTCCAACCACGACACCACTTTCCTACGTGGTGTTCAGCGCACTGATGAGGACGGTGTCGTTACCTTCCTGACCCTCTTCCCTGGTCACTACGACGGCCGCACTACCCACCACCACGTCACTGCTCACGTCAACGCCACTCTTCTGCCTAACAACACCCTTGCTGGAGGCTACACCCCCCACATTGGACAGTTCTTCTACGACCAGGATCTCATTGAGAAGGTCGAGTCCACCTACCCCTACAATACTAACAAGATCCCCCAGACCCATAACAAGGTCGATCGTGTCTTCCAGCAGGAGACCAATGGATCTACCACCTCCGACCCTGTCCTGAACTACGCCTATCTCGGTGACAAGATTGAGGATGGTATCTTCGCTTGGGTCCAAGTCGCCATCAACACCTCCGCCCACCACTACCCTTACTACACCAATGTTCTTACCTCCACTGGTGGTGTCAATGTCACTGGTACTAAGTGCGGTGACTACACTGAGATTGACGGTGGCAAATGCTAGATTAATTGCCTGAATAAGCACTGAACCTTCCTGAACGTGTGACAAATGTTGTCCTATGTGACCATGACTATCCTTGAAATCCCGGATCCTGGGGCTTGATCTGATGAAAACGTTATTCTGTTATTCCTGTGTTTATATAGATCCACGCCGTTTAGAAGCTAGATGGACATATTAGAGTTTATAGAGAGCAGTGAATTTATTAGGCTTGACATCACTCTCATGTGCTTTTCAATAGTATCGAATAGCTTCGTGACATATGACGGACGTGGAAGTACACCAACATTACCCGTGGACACCGAGTTCATTGAGAGCCCTCAATAGCGCTCTCCACATGACGAACATCAGTCTTTTCCGCATCGACATCCTCCTTTCCAACATGAAGCGCAAGGTCAGGAAATAAATGTGTCTCCCACTTACGTGCCGGTATACCATCAGTAAAGAACATGGAAATCTCCAACTGCGTTCTCCCCTGAGTCTCACCAACACAGAACCAAACCCAGGCAAGAGAGGTTAGGGTCGTGCCAGCGTACACGAATCCGACCATAGGACCCAAGCCCGCATCAGTATAGAGATACGGAGCAGTGAACGAAATGACCCACAAGAAGAAGTAAAGAGCCACGACAGAAACTGAAATGATTTTGTTCTGATTGACGCCCACCGACAGTTCACGTGTTATCGCGTACGTCAAAGGGCCTTGGCCAAAGTTATAGGCACAGATAACGACATATGAAAAAACGACTATCACGTACTTTGACGCAGTCGATAGCTCCTTTTGCGTGCCGATTCCACCGATAACTAGGAAAGCCATGAATATCAATGTCGTGCTTATCAGCAGATTGGTGCGCCGCTTAAGCTTGTTAGCGGTGAGAACCGAGGCGCCGACGGCAAAGATTTGCAAAATCATGGTGATGAGCGTGATAGTAAATGGCTGGGAAACACCGATTTCCTCAGCAAATACTACTCCGTAGTTATAGAAGAAAATAATGCCACATATTTGCTGCGCGTACATCCCGCCAGCGGCCCAGAGTAGTTTCTTCCGTTCCACTGGGTCCAGGAGCAAAGACTTCCATGAAGATGCTTGCAATTGTTCTTCCTCGTGCTCTCTTTCCTGCTCAAGCAATGCGATATCGGCTGAAGGATTGTATGTCGAATCATTCCGGTGAATCTTTTGGAGGGCTCTCGCCGCTTGATCTCTCTTCTTTCTCGAGATAAACCAGGTCGGGCTCTCGGGGATAAACGGTAGTAATATGAAGGCGGCGAGCGGGAGGATAACGAGACCACCCATGGGTAGTTTGTAAGAGAGCGACGAGTTTATCGAGTTAGTTCCCTGCGTGAGGCCCGAAGCCACAAGCTGGGAACATGACTGCAGAAACTGGTACATGTATAGTGCCGGGCTTCGAACTTCGATTGGCGCAATTTCTCCCATGCTAATACTAGTCAGCTTCGGGTCTGCAGATAAAAATAGGGAGAAACTGACTAAAGAAGAGAAGTGACCGTAAAGTTACCCACGCCGAGACCAATCAGGATACGGCCCATGACAATGATACCCATGATATTAGTATCCGCAACTTGGGTGATGCCGCCAGCGAGGACAAAAAATGCCGCAATCCACATCACTGTCTTTCGCCCAAACCGGTCATTCAAGGGACCTGAAATCAGCGCACCCAACATGTCGCCAATATAGATACTGGATGTTGTGAGTGACTGGAAGTCAGTCGCTAGTGCTTTAGCGCCGTCTTCATAGTGGTTACCGAAATCATTCTTGAATTGTTGCATTCCAAGGATGCCACTGTAGTATGTATTGTCATATCCAAAAACGAGTGCTCCGACAGCAGAGATGGAGCAATAGATGATTGCCCACCTGTGGCGCTGGAAATCCAAATCAATGCCGAACATCTTGTGGGAAACTCTGCTCCGCAAGGATCACAAATTGATGGAACAAAAAAGCGGCGAGAAGGCGAAATAAATGCTTTCATTCTAAACAGATCGGATTCAAGCTCCCCAATGCCAGTTTATAACACTCCGCAATTTGGCTGAAAATGGAAAACCGTGCTCAATCAGCATTGGGACCGGGACACGCATAGTCTCCGCAAGCCCTGGTGCGGAAGTAAACTCAAGCCTGGCATTCCAATTGGCATAGGATCCGGTTTTGTTGCACAGGATTGGGACAACTAGGTCATGTCTTCGGTAGATCCTCCCACGATTGGCTCAGTAATATGGATAAATAGCGAAAATCCCAGGTCATGGCTCTCAAGTGGCTTGAGCGCTTCCTTACCCCCACGCTAACGAGGCTGTGGCTCCAAGCGCTTGAGGGCCATTTTCCCCGTGGGGTAAAGCATTAGCGTTAACCCCGCATTTTCAGTAGCTCTCTACTCCACATTAAATTATTAGACCGCGGACACAGATACATGCCCCCGAGCGGGGTAGTAACTTCGATGATCTCGTTAGTAGCAGGAATGCGCGATTTACGTGACTCTTGGAGTTGAGTTGATCATAATATTGAGGACTGCGATGCTTGAACACAAAAATCAGTTGAACGCCTCATTGGGCACATTTAGTGTAGCGCGGTAGTTATGGTTTAGATGAAATGCTCTGTACAGACCTCATATGACGTAGTTTGGTTCAAGCCAACATGCAAGATGACACTCCATTCGAGCCAGGATATACACTAATTTTCCATCCTAATCAAAAAAAGGTCACCTCAGCAGGCATCACTCCTTGATTACATTGAAATTAGTTTTTGTAAGTCGGTACTTGGGTTGTAATCAATAATATTATAACTCCTAATTTCGGATGCTAAATTCAGTATGCCAACTCTCAAACACAGGAAACCCAGACCATTGCCTCCCTATTGACAATTCATATATCGACGGGTGTGAGAGGCACATCCTCCTCCTCATCAGGATCAAAATCAATAGTATGTTTGGGTGTTGGAGGATCAGCATCATCGGAGTCAAAGTCGGTTTCACAAACGCGGGGGAAAGGATCTTCCTCGAAGATCTCACGATACTCATGAATCAACATGTTCTGAGTATGTTTGGGCTGCATATAAATGCCGATTGAAAGAACCTCCTTCCGATGCTCGATACGTTCAAATACTCGGCCTCGATTGGCAAGCTTCTGTAGTACAGCCTTGGCCTCTGGCGTGCTAAGCTCCTTGTTCATTTCTTCAGTCTCTTCAACCAAGCTGAAGGTATGGTGTAGGTACTCTGTAAGTTGATGGTTTGAGATGAGACTGATAGCGTCGTCAGGTCTGAAGGAGACTTTACGCTTCTTGGTGGTCGAAAGCCTGGAGTTGGCCATGACCTCCTTAACAGCAGAGGCAGAACCAGTGGCTCGGGGATTCGTGTTAGGTCTGGCCTTCGCCTGAGCCTTGGGTTGCTGAAAAACCTTAGGCATGGTTCTCTTACCAGAGGCCTGGACGATTGACTTGCCCGGAGGTACTGTGGGGAGTGGCTCTTAAAGAGTGAAGTATCTTGAGAGCTTGAGGATCACTGAGAATAAGGAATTCTTGCGGATGATAATAAACAAGCTCCTGTGAAAGATCAATGACAAGTATGGTCAAGTGAGTAAGGTTGAAATTGAGGACGTCAAGTCATTGCGATGAATGTGAAGCTAAGAGAGGCCAGCTTTTTTGATCGTATTCGCAGTTTTGTGAATGGAAACTTCCGGCACAGGTGTTTTGTCTGACTATCCAGCGATCCTCTCACTTGTTCGCGCTCTTCCATTCTCTTCCTCCTCGTCTCCTATTCCCCACCCTCCCCATCAACCTCTCCATGCGACTTTTTCCTGTCAAACTCTACATTCCAATCCTCCTACTGTCTCTGTATCAAACAATAGCCAAGATGCAGCAGGAGAATAAACCCCCCTCTAGCAAATCGGCTAATTGTCGAAACCGGTTTCAAGCTGACGAGCCTGGTGTTGATTGTCCTCAAGAGATGAAAACGCACCCGATTAGTCCCACAATCACTCGCCTTAGTGGATTGGGTCTTGATACTAAACTTCACATCCAGCCTGGAAATGCCTTTGCTCTTCTGAAGCCAATTGGTGCTAATGGAAGCAATCTCCCTCGTAGGAGCAGTGGTAAGCCGATATATCTGCACCCTTCAACTTTTTGCCCTCCTCCCCCCTTTCCAAAAGCTCAAGACCCATGATTTATTTGATCATTTTGACTGATCAATGGATTACTTTCAGGTGTCTCGGGCTCTACGAGTCCCAATGAGAGTGACCGTCCTCCAATGCTTCGCAAAATGTCAAGTCTCGACTATGATGAAGCCCTTGCACTTCCTATGCCTAAGCCTCGTCACATCAAAACAGACTCCGGCAACAGTTCAAATCCGTTCCAAGATGATAATGAAAGACCGAGATTATTGAAGAAACTTTTCGCCACCGATCCAGTAGTATCTCTGGTGCATGCGTCACCCGAGCCTGTCAGCGTTCAGGATAACCACGAGGTCAAAAAGAAGTCCCGGTTCGAGATGATCAAGTCGAAGCTGAGTCTCAAAGACCTGCGAAAAGAGCTCGTGAAGGACGACTTGGCTGTTCAGCCCGCTACACCACCCCACCGCGCCATTACTGGAAGTGCTATTCCCACCTTGGCATCGAGCAGCCAGGAATCCAACGTGAAGACCAAGATTCATTCTATCAAAAGAGATCCCCCCACTAAAATTGTGCAAACTTCCAACCTGACAGTCCCGAGTCACTCCACGAAGAAGCTTCCTCTGCCTTCCTCGGGATCATTCTCCAATTTATTTGTATCTACACCTACAATCACCAGAGAGAGAAGCTGTCGAAGCAGTGCCGCAAGCAGTGCGATGGGGATTCAAGCCCCGTCCTCCACTAACTCATTCATCATCAAGAAGGAATCAGACCCGATAATTTCCACTGCGACCCCCATCGTGCCTGACAGACGCCGGCCAGGTATTTCTATCCCTCGATCTATTAGTGTGACCCCAGCCAGGAAGCCCTCATCACCCAACACCTTATCCGTGCCGAAACACCCCGTCACGAAGGACTCGCTTCCCACTCCCAGCGACTTAACCGAGGGAGAAGGAAAAGTGAAGTACCTTCCAAAGACATGGGTCGATTGTTCATACCGCCGAATCTCCGACGGCAACAACCAGGGCAACATCCAGACGCCTCCACCAACTGTCTATGCCATGGGAGAATCACCTATTGCCTCCCTCTCCAACTACCTTCCGTCATTCAAAGAGCGATTGGACAAGATGGATCTCTCTCCAGAAGAGACTTCCTCTGGTGAAGGTCAGAGTCGCAGCACCGCCAATCAAATCGATGACATTCTGGGCATGATAAAGTCCATCCAGCGCAGAGTAGACGGCGGGGTTGCCAATATGAACAAGAAGCTCGAAGAGCTTTGTGCCTGGATTGGTGATCAACTCCAGAATCAAATCACAAGCAATGGGGACTTGAGCCGCGCCAACTCCGATCTCTTCTCGAAGCAATGTCAGATCTCCCGTGAAATGATGAAGTTTCAGCTTGATATCCGCCTGGAGATTGGTACTATGGAGCGACGATTGAGTGCCTTCGAGAACAACATTATCGACGAATTGCAGAATGAAGTCCGATCTCTCGCCAGGTCATACGAGGAACTGAATAACAAGACAGAGGTTATGATTGCAAAGCATTCATTCAATGATAACCAAAGCTTTATCGAGCTACAGGTGCAGAAGAACACGGAGATTGAAAGGGAAATCGCATACCTGAAGTCCTGCCAGGGTAGCTCAATTCCACAAGATGTTGCTCCTTTCGCACCCACGGGAGTAACACCCCAGCAAAGCTTTTCTAGCAACGATAGCAGCGATCCCTTGATCAAATCAGCCCTGCTTGTGCCTCCAACATCCCCCGATGTCCGCACAACCCCCAGACATTTGGCCACCCCCAACCATGTCCCGGTTACCCCTAAGCATATCCACTCCGCTCCTAAAGAAGTCCATGCCACTCCCAGGGACGTCTCCACCACCCCCGTCCGTCCTCGAGTGATTTCAATGGTGGAGAACAAGACCGGTAGTCTGCTCCCGCGCAGCGTGTCTCTCACCGGGAAGGGCATCATCAAGGGAATCAAAGAAATTGCCTCCAGCACGTCCGACACGAAAGAAAACAAAGAAAAGACCCATCCTGATAAAGCCAAGAGCCACGATGAATCGAAAAAATGGAACTTGTTTAGCATGCGCACCCGCCGTCGCGAAGACAGTACTTCTAGTAGCAGCAGCAGCAAGTTCTACTGGTCTCGCCGCTCAAAGGACATCCCAAACAACGAAGAAGAAGCCACAATCAGCTCGCGCTCTTCTACGCCTCCCGTTCCGCCCATTCCTCGCAACCCACGCACCCGCGCAAATGTCCCGTCCATCGAGCGTATTCCCACTCCGTTCCCTTCTAGCATGGTAGATCCTATCTACTCTGTTCACCCTGCGTTCCGAATCGAGCATCGTGGTCCCAATGGTGCATCGGCTAGTTCTTTTGAAACTGCTCCAGAGTCCTTCAGAGCTGTGGATGTGGATGTCATGGAGCAGAAGATTCTGGATGGCTCTGTTTCTGCGTTTGCTGAGGCTCCTAGTCTTGAATCTGATGATTTGAACAGCAATTCTCCTCTGCTTGGAACTTTGACTCCTACGTTGAGGGCGCTTGACCATGTTATTGAAGATGCGTCGCTTAGTGCTATTGTTCGTAGATGCAGTGGGGATGTTCAAAAAGATATCTCGTCAACTGATACCTTGCAGGAGTGGGATCATGTCTCTGTGATTGATACCAAGTTGACTTGGTGAAGTTTAGAGTACTAGTATGGTCCAGTACGCACGAAAATATCCTGGTTACCTCGTGGTTATTGAAGGCAGATGACAAAGGGAGTTGGAAGACTCGTGGTTGGTAAGACTGTTTTCAAGATGGAGTTATCGAGGGTTTGTTCAGACAAGGGAGTTTGAGAGATACTGATATCAAGTGAGTTGTCGAGATTTGTGGTTTGTGAGACTTTTCTCAGAGTGGAGCTATGATGGATGTGTGCGAACGAGGGAAGTTGAGAGATATTGGTATCGATATCAAGTGAGATGTGGGGATACACAGTTAACATCCGATCAAGTGTTCGAATATGCAAGATTGATACTATTAATTGTGAAACACCAAGCCCGGGAAATGATAGCCACAGAAATATGAATCGCTTTTAAAATTTACATCCTCAAAATAAGATCATAACTGGCCTCTATAAACATTCAAATGAATCCGTCGATCATCTATTTGGCAGAAAGCAGCATCTTCTCAATATCAATGGCTGCATCGCGGACCTGAGGACAGTAGTGCTGGCGCAACAACTCGCCCTCATAGACCGATCCGGCAAACACATTTGTGCCCTCAATATCAGTGGAGTATGCGTTGAACACACCATCACCCTTGCGCTCATCAGTGTGCCACAGGGGCGAGATGCGACGCCCGTGGTGTCTAGAGACCTGTTGCATAAGCGAGAGTGTGGCGAGAGCAGACTTCTCAGGGAGTTGAAGCGAGGACGTCATGAGGCGCTTGGAAAAGCTGGCAAGTCGGACTGGTGGCGGGTTTCCGTGTGCCCGGGAAAGAAGAGTCGATTGGAGGCAGCGAAGAAGCAAGACCATGGGAGTCTGGAAATTGACCTTGTTCTTCGAGCGGATTCTGGAGGACTCCTCGGGAGAGTTCGGGTCTGGGAGACGCAGGGAGGTATCGGGGTTGTATTCGACTTCAGGGTTGGTGGATAGGGCGTAGAGGGAGCGGTAGAGGTGCTTAATGAAGTAGCTGAGGTCCAGGTGGAGAGTTGTTGCAGCCTTGGCGGTATCCTGGCCATCAAGAAGAGCAAAGGCAGTGACTGTGCACAAGAGAGTCTCACGGCGCGAATCACGGCTAGCGGCTTCAGAGATAGCACCCTCTTTGGTTCCATCCTCTTCTTCGTCCTCCTCTTCATCCTCTCCTTGCTCCTCACGTTCAGCATGTCCGATAAGGTCCTTCAGGGCTTCCAACAGATCTCCGAAGAAGTCCTGGTTGATGAGACGAGCGTACTTGGCCAGACCCTCAAGAACGGGACCCATCAAGTGGGGAATCCGTTGCTTCAAGATGCGGAAGTAGTTACCGAACACGAGCTTCAAAGTCTCGGCTTGGTTCTTATCCCGCTCCTCATGCGAGACGAGTGCATCTGCTTGTTTCATATCCTTCTCAACCACCTTGCGCTCTTTCATGACCTTGCGCTCTTTCTTCGTACGGAATTCGCGTTTTTGCTTTGGCTTCTTTCCCCGAGTTGGTTCCTCCTGTTCTTCACGGTCGACACGTTCTGTTGATGCCTTGAACGTAAATTCACCCAGTAGACGTAGGTGGAGGAAGGTATCCAAAACACTTTCGTGAATGCGGAAGTCCCGAGCTTTCATCATCTTGGAGAGCAGGCGAACTGTCTCCAGAGAGACAATGCCGTCAATATCCTTAGCGAAAACATCCTCCACAGTCTCACGGCATTTAGCCATATCCGGGTCCACCAGTCTCCGTGCGAGTCGGTTAATGATAATCTTGATCAATTCGGTCCGGAAGTTGAAATGGGGCACAGCCTGGAGTAGACTGCAAGCACAGTTAATGGCCATGGTTTTCAGACTGGCGTCCTTCTCGCTGGTGTGGCCCCGGCCAGGCTTGGCCAGAAGAGCCAATGTGTTGACGTAGTTCTTGTATCCAGACACGAGGCTCTGCTCGAAATCTCGGAGCTTGCGCACATCCTTCGACACTTTCGCAGTCTTATCTTCTTCACTGAGAGGACGAATACGGTATCCTGGAATGACATCTTTGTAGATCGCGGCCTGGGCGGCCAGTGCCAGCTTCTTCACCGTGAGAGGCGAGTCCGGGTTGTTTGCCATCTCGGCCATAGTTTTGAACAGAGCAATGTTCTCTTCAGGGTCCTCGTTGATTTGTGAAGCCATCCGGGCGAGGTCTTCCTTCGCTTGCATAATCTGCACCTTTACGGGAATCTTGGGTTTTTTCTCTTCCTCCTCCTCGGACTCCTCCTCGCCTGATCCATCCTCCATCTCGTCATCGTCGGTGCCTAAAAAGCTGTCGCTATCATCCGCTTGCTCTTCTACTTCATCTTTGGCCTGAACGAATCCCTCGGAGGTTTTGATGGGCAATCGTGTGCGCTCGGTTTCTTTTTTGTTCGTTTTGCGCGGGCGTCGCTCGTAATCCTGCTCAATGTCCCACTCGTCGTCGTTGGTGTACAGTTCAGAGTCGCCTCCATCAGCAGGAGGACTCAATCTCCGTCTTTTTGACGATTGACCGCGAGCCATTTTGTGATTTTGATGTGTAGTAAATTTGCGGGAGTCGAAGAGCGCAAAAGCTTTGCGGCGACGAGAAGGCGGTGCGGACTAAAAATTTCTGCCGCATTTTTTCTAAGTTCTCCACCGGGAGATTTTATCAAAACTTATCTCCATCTTCCAACCATCGTCGCCCATCATGCGGTCTCTTACTGAGGAGGAAACCAAGACTCTTTTCACAAAGATCGCCAACTACACTGGCTCTTCTTTGTCACAGCTCGTCGCTCCCACTTCCGGAGATGGCCCCAATGGAGAGGGAGAGCGCATGGTCTTCCGCATACAGAAAGACCGAGTCTTCTATATGCCTTTAAAACTCGCCAATTTGGCTGTCTCTATCCCTCGGGCTAGCTTGTTGAGTGTCGGAACAATGATTGGAAAATGTCAGTTTAGCCCGCATTCCATTGCTTCGCATACGGTGCCTGGAACCTTTGTATCTGACTTTCTTCATTCTTCTAGTCACCAAGACTGGCAAGTTCCGCCTTGCCCTGACCAGTCTCGATGTCATCGCCCCCCACGCCAGATACCGTCTTTGGATTAAGCCTAATGGCGAGAGTACGTGTCATACAAATCAAATTGTGGTTGGGGTTCTCATGCTAATGCCTGTTTTACAGTGCCCTTCCTTTACGGTTCCAATGTCGTTCGCGCCCACATTGCTCGCTGGAGTGAGGATGCCCCTGAGCATTCTGGTTGTATAGTATATTCTATGGATGGTATGTCAAAAAGCTTCCCACTTGCTCCTGAACTTGGCTAACTTCTCGTGTCGGTAGATACCCCTCTGGTACGTTAAAATATACAATCACTAACGAAACACACGGCTAACAATACTTTTTTCGCGCGCAAACAGGGCTTCGGAGGTATGTTTCGCTGTGATCTGTTCTATCTAATACTCTGCTAATAACTATAATAGTGACTGCTCGATCCACTGCTGAGATCCGCAAGCTTGATCCCACTGCCATTGCTCTCTTCCGACAAGCAGATGTTGGTAAGTTTACGGTCCAGTTGCTATCAATCTTGTTCTTGTTTGCTAATTTCCTTTATAGGAGAATATTTGAGAGAGGCATGTGGCCCCGGCTTGATAGACAGGATGATCTATCTATTATATGAACTATGGCTAACTTTTAATAGGAGGATACCCTTTTCACCACCTAAAGGAGCACCATTTGAACGGGAAACTGGAGTTTATGGAGTCATTAGATGTCAATACAAAAGTCTTATTGCACTTCGGTGTGGGTTTCCTTTGTATCAAATAGCATGGTGGTTAGACATAGGTCCGTTATAAAAGCTTTCTGAGGACCAAATTTGGTCCAAACACCCTCAATACAAAACACATGACAGTCAGAGCACATCTTCGATCTATATTGTCCCGATCAAGAGAAGAAAAACCTATCGACTGAGGATAACCCGTAGACCTTGTGAATGGAGAAAAGAGTAGACATCTCATGACATCTCAAGGACCCTGGGTCTAGTGCACTGGTATGTAGTAAGCTAGCTTGGGCATGACTATATGTACGTGCCTATTGTCGTTTATGCCAAAAAATACCTAACAATCAATTATCATGTTCATAAAGC
Organism: Penicillium sp. S1602; assembly: GCA_023626355.1. Taxonomy (NCBI): domain Eukaryota; kingdom Fungi; phylum Ascomycota; class Eurotiomycetes; order Eurotiales; family Aspergillaceae; genus Penicillium; species Penicillium sp. S1602. The sequence continues at coordinate 279,180 of JAMAGW010000015.1, read as the reverse complement.
AGAGGGCTACGAAGATCAACTTATCTACCGCAGATAAGATAAGTACTAATGCCTCAGGCACTAGCTGAGTAATCCCCGCCGCGGGGACATCAAGAAGCTGTTCAGGCAGCGCGGGGACTTGGACCGAAAAAAAAAACGACAAGTACGCGACAACGATAAATCCCTCTCACTTGCGTTTTATGATTCTTATCTCCGGTTATCTCCGGCCCTCCTTCCTCCCGCCCCGTCCCACTCCGCCCATCACGTTCTGAAACCTCAATATCACGATGCATCGCGGAATAAACACCACCCCTTCTGGCCCGCCCTTGACCGAGGGACAGAAGGAAACTTTAAAGCAGTTCTTGGAAATTGCAGCTACGAGACCAAGCACTGCTGTGGAGGTATGTTTTTCGCAAATTTTGGGTGGTTGGGTCCAATTCAAGCCCGCCGCCACGAATGCAACCTGACGAACTCCTCACTAACATACAGCTTTAGTATTTGAGGAAGACAAAATTTGACCTAGGACGAGCAATCAATATGTGAGTTTCTCTTGTCAATTATACACAGCTTCCCAATCTAGTGTTTCATGCATGTGCGCGCTGGTTCTAGCTTTTGTCTGAAGTGCGCGCTGTCTTGGCATATAAGACAAACACATGCGAGCTTCTCCTGCCAGCGCAGAGCTGGGGAAGCAAGTCTTACTTTCTGTATCTTCTTGTTGTTCAAATTCTCCAACCTTGGCAGCTTTTTGCAGGTGTACTACCATTGTCGCATTGCGGAATCTGCAAGACCAGCAAGCCAACTCTCCCAGCACGAAACAGCTCAGACAAAACCCAGTTCACCACAGTTAAGCTAACCATCGAATCTTGTCCAGGTACTACATGGACGAGAACAAAGGCAACAAGGCTCTGGTAGCCCCCTTGACCAAGATCTTCGAGAGCTACCGAGGTAAATCCACCTTCATATCCGCATCGAATCCGATAACTCAGTACTCACCCCGCCATAGATCCCGACACGGACGAGGAGGACCAATTCGGAATCGATGGCGCAATGAAATACTTCCAGGACCTCGGGGTTGCCCTTGACGAAATTGTCGTTCTCGGTGTCGCAGAGCTATGCCAGTGCCCAGCCATGGGCGAGTTCACCAAGGAAGGATTCTTGAACGGCTGGAAGCTCGTTAGGTATGTCCATCGTTTCCACATTTCTCAAACAGTCTATTCATCCAATTACCATACGATCTACTCCAAGACCATCCACATACTAACCCAACATCGCAGCTGCTCCACCATTTCACAAATGAGAAAGCACATCCAGACCCTTCGCAAAGATATCCCCGAACAACCCACCGTCTTCCGCCGCGTCTACCGATACTCCTTCCTCCTCTCCCGACTACAAGGCCAACGCGGTGTACAATTTGAAATCGCGGCCGAGCAATGGCGTCTTTTCTTCGACGAGTCTTCTGGCGGTATCAAGGGAAACACAGAGACTTCACCATGGCTGGACTGGTGGCTTGAGTACATGGAGAAACGGGGTACAAAGGTCATCAGCAAGGATCTGTGGGAGCAGCTTGAAGTGTTCTTGCGGAAGGCTCTTGAAGATGAGAACCTTGACTTCTGGGATGCCGATGCGGCGTGGCCTGGTCTTATTGATGAGTTTGTGGATTTTGTCAAGGAGAAGAGAGGGGGTACCCTCAAAGTTGTGTAGGAGTGGTGAGTTGAGTTAATACTCCATGTCCAATTTTCTCCGGAAGGTCTTGAGGCTACCCCGGGTGAGCAGCTTTACGAATTTTTAGTGCTCAATGTTTGGGGTTTCCCATTATGGACCTGGGTTGAACATTTGGGCATTGGATGGTTCGTTTCTACGAGTTTTTATGACTGCTTATGAGTGATGTGAGCCATATTCTTATTTCAATGCCATCCTCATTTCAACTTCCAAGGCTATCATCTTTTATTACAGGGCTGATGGGCTCAGGCAAAGTTTGTTTGCTAAGACATGGATCAAGTGGGTCCGATCGATAGTCTGGGGTTTATAGATCTGTCATGAGGTTATATGCTCGCAAATCGCATTTTCTATGTCTTGGATTAATATCCTAATTACTGGTTTACATATCGTAGTCCTCTTCGTTCTCTCTGCCCTGTCGCGCCAATGATTATAAAGTAATCGGGAATTCCATTCGTCGTAAGATTGAAATAACATCAGTTGAGAAAGATATTTGACGCATACCGAGATGCAGAGATGTTTACACAGTGATCAAACACCAGAGACATAAAAAAGACATCACACAAAAGAAAGGGGGAATAGATATCTGCAGAAAGAATCGAATGTACGCTGTACTGTACGGATCCAGCTCAATTCGGCGCGGGAGGACTCGACTCCATATTAGAAGTTTGATCTGCAGGGAAGGGACTCAATCCTCTAAGGGTAGTTGCGCTTCTCGTAGTCACGGCCCTGGTCACGCTGGTCGTAACGCTAGAACCATATTAGCAGGCACTCAATCTAGTACTGAGGAAACAGAATAGCTCACCTTGCGCAGAGCTTCCAGACGCTTCTTCTTGGTGTGGGTGTTAACATAGGTTCCAATGAAGAAACCGGTAATGTTGAAGAAGGGCACCCAAGTGTGCTCGGGGAGGAACTTCTGGGCGAAGGCCAGAGCCAGCGGGGAGGTAACCCAGCTGACCTTCATGACGGGCATGAAGCCGGCGCGAACAGTAGCGCGAACCTGGTGGAAGGTACGCGCGCCAGCGATGACCGCCATCGAGCACAGGTAGACGGCGTTCTGGATAGGAGAGATCTATTGGGTAACGCGGGAAGGGTTAGCGCTTCGTTGTCGCGCGCGACACGGTCGCAATTGACCGGAGTAGCATCGGAAATGAATCAATCACGTACAATCAAGTTGCTGACCAAGATCTGGAGGATCTTAGCCTTAAGGCTGGTGCGTCCGGCGAAGATCTTCTGCAAGATTCCGATGAGGACGTGGCCGAGGGGCGCGGCGATGAACATGCCGTAGAGCGACATCTTGGGGATGCGTGAGGAGAAGTAGTGGCCGTGCTTGCCGACATCGTGGGCCAGGTAGGAGGCGAGGAGTTCTTGGAGACCAGAGAGCACACCCGAGGTGAGCATCTTGGTGCGCAGCGGGTTGTGCTGGAGCTGCTTGAGGTAGGCCTGCGACACACATTCCTCGGGTCAGTATGGAATGTCGGGGGAGGGGGGTATCGATTGAATTCAATTGTTTCAACCAATTAATTCATCAATAGGAAGAGCTTCATACCGCGAGGTAGCCGGCAGTAGTGTGTCCACCGGTCAATCGCTCACCGACGCGGTGCACCAGGTCCTCTGGCTTGCCGCCAGTGACGGTGCGGATGGTCTCTTCTTGGAACTTGACAGACATGGTGGGCTAAAGACAGACCCAAATACGCCTAAGATAGGAAAAATAAATATTAATTAAGGGAACATCAGAGTTGGGGGGAGGCGGGACGTGTTTGTTTATGAAATTGGGCGCGAGACAAGAGGGGGCTGGGCCGAGTCTAATTTCCCGAGGTTGTTCTTCCCCCTAAGACCCACGTACCTTGGTAATTGTATTAAATTGTACCGAAAATAGTACAAGTGTATAAAAGTCACAAGAATATTCTAAAGGAAGATCTGGGGAAATTAAGATAAGGCGGTCTAGGGGGGGTGTTCCGTATATTTAAAGCGGTCGGTTTCTTGAGTCGGCAGATGTGGACGCAAATGGGTCAAATGGGGCAAATGGGGGCTGACGGCGATATCCATCGATCCATTGGCCGACGCATCGGAACTCTCCGAGCCTCCGGTTGCGCTGCGCAACACATTTATACATATCTAGATCCTATGGTTGATCAATCCACTACTTCAAATTTTCCCTGGCACTTATCCTTATCCTTGTTTTTCGTCCCTTAGTAGGTACTGGTATTGCAACTTGCCACTCGGAAATCATACTCCGGAAATATTTGGTTCCCGTCTTTTTTCCCGAATTACCGTATTGAAGGGAACATGGTATTCCATGCTTGATCCTGTAGATTATTCCTTTGAAATTATACTTTATCTTCTAGAAAATTCATACACCAGACGTTTGATATGCTTCCGTCTAACGGAGGAGCAAAGACCCGGGAAACTGCAGTACATAAAAGAATTTACATGATGAAGGCATTCACCAGCCTAATCTTCTTATCCTTGTTAGTCATGAGGTTAGTTTATTAGAGATGACTATAAATCTCGTCATGCCACGGGATTTCCATGATGAAGATATCAGTCTTGCTGGCCTTGCGCACAGGCGAGCCGGACATGATGTTGAAAGTTGCCATAGAATGCAAGGCCGGAACGTCAGGATAATCATGGAAGCACAAGCTGCCACAGGCAAGTAAAGATCTATAAAGCAGTTAATATACGCTCGTGGTCGTGCACTATGCATTTGCATCACAGGGGCGTATCAGGGCATCGTGGGAAGATTTTGTAAATCCCAGGGGCAGATGTATTGATGCCGAGTTCGCGAGGCCGGCGATCTTTGTATACCGTCTTTGCGAGGCCGGTGATCTTTGGATGCCGATTTTTCGAGGCTGGCGCTGGCGAGATTCGTTTACATCTTGATCTCCGCGGGTCTTCTCTCACACCTCGAGCCTTGCAGCGCACCCACAACCACCCATTGCTCCCATCATCGTTCCAATCCATTTCCAAGCTTCCCAAGCTCCTTTTGCTCTGAAAAGCTCCTTTTCCCATAATGTCCTTCGCCTTCGATCCCCTCCAGACCATCTACGAGGATGAGACCATCCAGCTGGAGCTGGCTGGGTCGTGGGATGACCCGCAGCCCCTTCCGCCCTGGGACCCCATCGAGGCTCCTCTCAGCGCGTCGGTAAGTCATTGAAAAGCCCTGGCAGATATTCTCATGTATTTCATCATATCACACGCAGTAGATGCCCTAGGTGACCCTGCACGTGATACCCCGAACATCTGGCGATAGACGCGTTGGTGAAGATAAAGCAGCAGGAATCGAATGCTAATACTAGCAAAAGCAGGCTCCTGACCCTGTCGGCGCAGCCAGAGCCGAGGTAAGCGCTTGATCACAATACCATGGATATACCGTGGCTAACAAGACACTAGCCGGTTCTCAGGCGTTCGGTGTCTATCTTGTCAATTTCCATTAGACCCGGGCGCCGAGCCAAGAAGAGAGGTGAGTAGACCAATCAATCACATATTGAAGAGCTTCTGAGGCTAATCATTGGATTCAGTTCTCTGTTGTTGCTTCTCTTGATTCGTCAGGAGAAGGGAGTTGAGTGAGGGTAGAGGTGAGACGTTTGAGGCGTCGGGTTCGGGAGGAACCTGGCCCTTTTGTATATTATGCGTATCCTTTGATAAGCCTCGGCGACGGGGTTTATTGAAGTGGTATACAGTCCACTTCGTTGAGGTCGTTTCGAGAGTGGAGGTGTCGTATGGATTCGTGGGTGATTGGAGGGTTCAGCGCCGGCCCTAAGTACAGGACGGATGGGCCGCGAGGCAGGGGAGACAGCATCACGACAAACAACCCCGTTCACCTCACTGTCGCGGTAGCAGAGAGTATTTCCTCCCCTCGCGCTCCCCGACATCTCCCACCTTCTTCGCACCCTGCGTGACCCCGGTTCTTTCCCCTTGAACCACCACAACCACCACCACCATCACCACCATCTTTGCCTCCCCTCCTCCTCCCTGGCTTTCCTCTATGGAGGATTTTCCTGAAGCTAATCGCCAAGCGCGGTACCGATTTCGCCCTGGTTCTGGAAGTTGCCAGCACGAGGTAGTACGTCGGTACTACGCCAAAGAGCGTGCCCTCTTCTGTGATCTATGCAGGTGCCAAGGCCGTTTTCTTTACGCCTGTACCGCAGATACCCCCGACTTCTCGGCATTTGAGCCTGAGCTGCCCCCTCGAGATATCAGAATTCTCGAGCCTTGGGTGCAGAAGGCAATTGCCGAGGGGCAATACACAGACACCCAAATCAGAACACTCGTCAACAACAAGATGAACGTTCTGGTCAACGCTGCCCTGCAGCGCAATTACGATTCCCGACGAGCCGGAAATTCCATCCCGCGACGTGAGGAGCAGCAGCAATCTGTACAGGAGTGGATGTCCATCGCCCGACAACACTTCCAATCGTCCACTGGCCGAGACTGCTTAGGACCCATCGACACTAGCCGCATGGCCTGCCAGGTCCGTGTGTGCCCTACGTGTGCCCCCATATGGGCTGAGCAGGCTCGCGAGAGCATCAACGCAGTGGTCAACGAACCGTACAGGCCTCCTCCTCACATCCCGGAACTCCTCAACCGACCTATCGTACGTGTCGCCGTCGCCAGCGGCCTGCCTGCGCAGGACGTGAACGATTGGCAGACGACCCGCTATTTCCAAAATTGGTGGCGTGCGTTTTCCAGGGACGCTGAGTATGACTTGGAATCTTCGCTGAGTCTAGCCAAGTCGATGGCACTGTCGTTCTCCCAGTTTCAAAAACTGTTGGTTTGGCTTCTCGACCGCTGTCCTACAAAGAAGCGGGCCGAAGAGACCATCCGATGGGCACTGGAGAATCAGAACAACCCATCGCAAGCTTCACATTTCCGCCAAACATTCGCAGACTTTCGATGCCCTTCCCTAGCGCATAGGATGTTGCCGCGGATCGTCCGCCGACGTCTGGAGCCCGAACGGTCGATAATCTCACGTCCCGTCTGGGAAGAGGCCGAAAGTCAAGGTGAGCTGATGGAGACCCCGGGATGGGAGTACTCTGATTGGTTGCGATATTCCGCGAGGGATAGAGCCTCTCATCAGAGGAATACCGAGCGATTTAGCAGGGATCATGGCATGTCGAACCGGTAACGGTAGCATAGCCTGACCTGCTTGCTCGGACCCAGCCAAAAGGGCCCATCTGTTGCTCCCCAGGAACCGAACCAAGAAACCGAAGCATCCCCGTTGACCACTAAGTGTCCGGGTGTCCTGATAGGAGAGCTAAGGGTGAGGGGAAGGTCCCTGGCGATCAGTTTGGGAGATAAATGTGAGTCTGGCCTTAAGCATATGCAAGCGTGGTCATGACAAGTATCACCACACCTGCATATGTGCGAGGTTACTTGTGCTAGGGATTCGTGATTCGGAATGGGCGTCTCGGGGGTGTTTGGCATTGTTCACAGAGGAGAAGAAAGAAGAAGAAAAGAAAAAGAAAAAAAAAAACAAAAACAAAAAAAGACAACAAACAGAATTAACTGAAAACAAAGGATATTCAAGACATCGAGCTTGCACGAGAACGTTCAAGTCCAAAGAGATCACACTCATGTGGAGCCCGCCGAGTCAGGAAGTCCCAACCTTGTTCCGAGCCTCGGTTCCTTCCGTGATCGCGCGCGATTTCCGTGATATGCGCCTTATTATCTTTGTTCCATAACTCCGAGGAGCTGGTCTTTCTCTTCTTTTTTTTTTTTTTTCTTTCTTTTTGTACTCAAGCATCTTCAACATGTCAGACCCTGAGCATTGTCCCGACACTTCAAAAACGCCAGACGCTCAGCATGTGGGGAAACCTAGCCCGACAACCGCGGGGAAGTCGGCGACACGGCGGCAATTATTAGCAGCCTTGACGGCGACCGACGTGACTATCCGGCGGTTAGATTTGTGAGTTACTACCCTCCGGAGTCCTGTTTCAACGGCGACAACTACACGACAAAGCTTTGTCCTTGTTCCGGTCGGCTAACATCTTCGCCAGACTCCTATCCTCCGCCGACGGACAAGAGAGAGTCCTCGCGACGACAAATTACGTCGCATCAATTCTACAACACCTCTGTGCTTCAGCCCCATGGATTGCACTACAAACGCGCATGGGAATCCTGGCCCGATTAAGAGGTCGAGTCCCTTCACAACCCTCCAAACCCTTCTCCTCCTCCGCGCCGGCAAGGTGGTCGGCCCTCTCCAACCTTGCCTCGGAAACCCGCTATAACCTCCGGCTTTTCGGTCTATTACCACTCTGGGTCTGGGGCTCAGAAACATTCAAATCACCACCGGCGGACCCAATCATCCACGCCCTGACCCACCTGCAGGTCATCTCCAATGTGATCTACCAATTCCTTGAAAACGTAGCCTACCTCGCAGGAAAGGGCATTGTCTCCAAAAAATGGATCGATAAATACGGCGGCATTGACCTATGGTATATATGGAGTACCCGCGGCTGGTTCGGTCACATTTTTTTCCAATTCTTCGTTCTCTGGCGTCAACATGTGCTGCGCAAAAGACGCTTGGCCGAGAAACGCGCTGCCGCCGGCAATGTCGAGACCGAGGAAATCAAAGCCGAAGAAGCGGAGGCGCTCCGCTTGGAGATCAGGTCCTGGAAAAAAAGCCTAGTCAACAATACTATCTGGGCTCCCTTGTGCATCCACTGGTGCTTCGAAAAAGGTGTTGGCATCCCCGAGAACTTGACCGGCCTGGTCAGTCTCATGGCCGGTGCTTGGGGAATATATGATTCGTGGGTCGCGACAGGCAAAGCCTGATCTGTTGATCCCCTCTTCGCATTTCTTATGCTGTAATATCTCTAGACTTGTCTGCACATACAATTCATTTCATCGATGCGAGGCAGGACATACCCCATACTTTGAATATGAATCTTCCTTTTTCAGAACATGTTTACCAATCCAGCGTATTTACCAGCTAGTCTGTAGAAGATATCAAGCCGTGCCTGGGCTTTACAATTGCCCCCATATTAATGCTACATTAATTCCCGATGTCCTCCGATGAGGTCCCTGGAAATAATATACGCCGATTGGTTGCCTAACTCGTAGTAGGCCACCCGAGGAAAAGCAAAGCAACACAATAAACTCAAAGTCGCAAACACGAACAGTAACCCTGGATATCAAACACAGTCACACAAAGTCCTCCGCCACACCCGCTTGTCGCGACAACAATCGCATTCAGACACCGGTTCTACATAGCAATGTGGGGATGCGCCACGGGATGTGGAGTAGTTAAGCTTCGAAAAAGGAAATTTGAGGCAGTTAACGGGTGATAACAGAGCGAGTTTACCAAAGTTATTCGTTTTGGTATCTGTGCTCAAGTGTAGGTTCATTTTAGTCATATAACTCAATTACCTGCCCCTTTAAGCCATTAGCGAGGTTTTCATGCTCGACGGGTCCATGGTGGATGGAGTCCACTATTGATCCACTATGAGGGCGGATTAGGAAAGGCCACGCGGTTATCAGATCTTTTTTTCTTCGTCATTAAGAGGTTTGCTGTTGTCGATGTTGAAGTCCCTCGTTGCATACACTCGCTTTCCATGTTGATCAAACGAGTTATGTCGGTTCCTGAAGCGGAAATGGGTAGATATATATAGTTTTACACTTACAAGCACCACCACCTAAAATCTCCACTCCCGAGGTCTATCAACAGGGCATTCTATACACTTCTATATACATCATCCACCTCTATATACCTAGGTACTTCCCTTCAAACAATATCTCTCGCTCTATCGAACATGAACGCAACTAGGTGAGCTGCCCATTGTCGCACCCAGGGCCACCATACCGAACACCACAAGCCCACGTGGATTTTAATTTTTTATTGGTAGCCTCTTATCTATATTTGCGCGTAGATGGAATGTTATTTGCCAAGAGCTGAAATATTGACGTGGAAATCATCATTGGGACTTGCTCGCTAACTGAGTCAGCTGAGGTGACTGTATTCGAGTGCTTGTTCTACTGTCTTACACAAAGCACTTCTGGATAGAGTCGGACGGGACTTTCTGTTCACGAGGCGAAAAAAGATAGCAAATACACGGCTCTACGCTCACCTGTGCATACTTCGATATTTATTGATGGATAGTGCCTGCAAATTTGCCCGATTATAATAAGGATCTATAATGCGATCATGTAGATATAATAAGGCATAAACACTTGAACCGAGTGTAGTTTCATTTAGGGTTGGCATGGACAGAGTAAGTACAACCGCGATATAATTACTGGATTGCACGGAAGCTCGCTAAAACAGAATGAATTCGGCTGGTGGATGGAGACATCAAAGCAGATTGGGTATACATCTCGAATGGTCATCGGCTGTAAGAAACATAAAACCGCAGAGGTATGAGTAAAAAAGATAACAAATAATCATGACATGCAATGCAAGTCAAGAGAATAAGAGAACAAATCATACAACAAGAATGAGAGAAAGATAAGAGTATTCTCATGTAACTTGCATTGGGGAACTTGTTTATCCCCGGCGGGACGATCGTCGTGTTGGCAAAGTGGCTGTGGCCGGCTTCTCTTTCTGTGCTCGAGGGCTTTTTGCCGTAGACGCTTTGGTTCCACGCTTCGAGACAACAGGTGAGGAGTTCTCCTTTTCGCTAGCCTGTGCAGGGTCTTCTTCCTTTTCTTGTTCCTCTTCTTCGACTTCGACTTCCTCCTCCTTCTCTTCTTCTTCTTCCTCGTCTTGATCAGGGTGGTCTTCACCCTCAGCCATATCTTCGTCATCATCCTCATCTTCTGCCACATCATTGTTATCTTGCATCTCCTGGTCATCTTCATCGCTATCGTTGTCTGCATAGCTGATCTGAGGCTTGGTAGTTCCTCGACTGCTACGACGGCGAGCAGAAGCAGACACACTTTCGGCACCGACTTCAGTAGACCACTCATCATCGCCCTTGCGCTTGCGTTGAGGGGTCTTATTGGACACGCCCACTGATGAAGAAGACTTGCGAGATGGCCGTGCGGTCTTCTCTTTGCGTGCTTTTTTGGCCGAGGCGGCATCATTGGCATCGAGAGATTCGGGCTTTCTTTTCTTGACGGAGCCTTGCCCACCATGAGAGGTGCTCTTTGGCTTCATTGCCGCCCGTACGACACGGTCGAGCACGTCATCCAGCTCATCTGGAAGGAAGTTCTTGTCGGCAACATCTTGGGCTTCTTGGTGACTACCCATCGTTGCGAACAAGGAACTAGGAACACCCATTTTACCAGGGTAAGTTTGCAGGATGTTAGTGCCTCCGCTCCCACCACCAAATTTATGTTGTTGGGAGTAGATCTCAGCAAACTTTCTGATAGTTGCTTGAGCCAAGTCAGACAGAGTGTGAAGACGAGTGGACATCTCGTCTGACTTGGTGATGCCATCACGGAATTGCTTGACTCGCTGACCAACATGGAAAATCAGAGACATGTTCTGCTCATTGGCAACAGCAGACAGGTAAAAGACGATGTATTGGCAGAAGTCGCTGAGATCAACGAGCTTTGTCGACTCGTCTAGATCTTCAGATGGATAGTCAGGGTGGTAGGCGAGCAAAGATAAAAGACGTGAAAATATCAATTCCATCACCATGGTCTGCTCATTTCGTTTCCCGATATTCTGGGCTTGCTGGGCGAAATGGGCTGCGCGAGACCGCAGCCAAGTGAGCGTGCTCTCCTTCAAGTTCCTGGTCGGCTCGAATGCAAGTAGACACGGGATAATGTACCAGCGATATCCAAGGTGTGACCTTTGAACCAACTTTTTCCTAAGGTAGTTGATAAAATCAATTCGCACTGGCTCAAGTTCGTCTTGAGCCATCAAAGCAATCATGTTAAAATCTGCAGGAGCCAGCAAATGGTCACACAAAGTACTTGAAGCACACAGTTTGATCAGTGACTTGGCAGCAAGAAGACGCAGCCGTGACTTTTGATGTGCAGGAGTATCTTTCTCCTTAGAAAGTTCACCCTTCCCAGCCACAAGTTTGTTCAAGGTGTCATAAACGGGCACGGCATGCGCACGGAAGTCGTCATCACTATCCGAGCCATCCTTCGCACGAAGGCGATTGACAATGACTTTGAGCGCCCACTCCTTCGCGTGAGTCTCCTCGTCAATTTCTTCCGACCATGTATACTGCGAGTTTTCTTCGGGGTTGCGGTTAGTCAGAAGAATCTGGTTGATTGCAATTGAGATAATCACATCGCTTTCCTCGTCTGCTTCACGCGGGGCAAGCAAATTCAGCTGGGATAGAGTTGCAAGTCGAGTAAGGAAGTGATCAGAACCGTATTTCCACTTCTTCACACATTTTTGTATGAGATCTTTCGCGTACATTTCCTTCCGGTCGGCCGTGGTCATCAGAATTGACACGGCGTGCTTAGCAGAACGTGGCGATGTACTGTACAAAGCGTAGCTGGTCAAGGCCTGGTAGAATTTGCGCTCCTTTGGAAGTTTGTCCGGAAGCTTCTTGGCAAATCCGGCACATGCCTTGAGAATCTCTTCGGGGCTAGACTCGCTAGCAGAAGAGGCCTTGGGAGCTTGTGCCTCCAAGTCTTTACACATCTCTTGAACCTGCGCCTCCAGAACCTCGGGATTTTGTGATGAAATCTGCTTCAGCATCTCCTGGGCGGCGTTGGCCAGACCATTCTCGTCAGTCCGAGAGAGACTCATAATCGCGGGAATGTGACTGCGGTTGAAGATTAAAGAGCCACTGCGATACAAAAGAGGCGTTATAGTATCAAGCAAGGGCGCGTTGTTGGCACTCTGCGCACGCCGCTGAAGTTCCTTGATGGCCTTCGTTACAGTTCGATAATCACTAACAGCAGCCATAGCAAAGCGAACGAGCTGGTAGCTGCGTCGATCATGAGTCTTGGCAAATTTCCACAGGTCCGCAGATGCGCGTGGAACATCGGGGAACGTTTTGGATAGCGAGTCAATGATTCTTGAAAGCTGGGCCTTCGCCTGCTCTCCATCTTTATCGACCACGCCACCATTGTACTTCTCACATGCCTCCAGATACATTGTCATAGCTGATCTCATCGACAGTTGACGGGCCAGCGTGACAAAGAAAACACGTCTCGCCTTCTCATCCAGCCCCCGGAGTAAAGTCAGAATACGACGGACACGAATCTTGTCAACATCAGTTTCCTGGTCAGCATCGGAGCTCTGACTATCCTTTTGTTTCTGTGATTGATTAGAACTTCCGCGGCTAAGCTTTGATTTGACCGGTGGGTAGCTCAGTGGAAGAAGTGTCTCGAACAGAACACGGTCGATCAACACATGGATTTCTTGATCATTGGTATAGAAAGCATCAAAAATCCTTGACGGCGCATCTTTCAGGAGAGACACAACAGGTTCAGTGTTCTGCTCGATGTCTCCAGCAGCAACAGCCCACATGCGTGCCAAGATTTTCATGGCATGCTCACGTACGTACGGTTTGCGGTCCTTGACACGCTCAGCGAGAATTGCTAACACTGAATCAGGTGACGAACAACCACCCTTCATGCCGAGTTTATGAATGACATGTGTGTATCCAAACTGGCCGACAGTATCCACGGCAGCAAGACGGACCTTTTCGTCAGCATCGCGGAGCATGGAGGCAAGACTCTGCACAAGTCCTTGTTCCTCGCTTTCACTCAAACCAGAGCCGCCAGCAGAGGTCAACAGAATCCGACCCACAACTGTCGCCCACGCTGCGCGGACTTTAGGTGTCTTATCAAGACGCCGGCTCAAGAAAGCATCATAAGCCGATGAGTGCACCTGGGAGAATGGCTTCGGTGACACTGGTGTGAGAAGAACGTTAGGCTGGGGAATCGTCTGCGCATAATCTTCGAGTGTCACAGGCGGGTAGGCCGCAGGATCCATGGGTGGTGGTGGAGGGGGTCCTGCAACACCAATGCCTGCCGAAAGGTCACCGATGGTCTGCGTAGCCAGTAACCGGAGAGCAACTGACTCTGCAGACAGTTCAGCTTCAACCTGTGGGATGACATTCTGCAAAACTTCCGGGCAGGCTCGCCAGAGCTCTCGAATGAGAAGATGCGCTTTGCGCAAATCATTGACATCTTCCCCTTCCTCCTCTGAATCATCCAGGGTCGGCTTGCGAGTTCCATTTTTCGACCCGTTGGCTTGACTGGTAGGCCCAGATGCATCAATGATGACGTTGTTAAAGTACTGGCTGATATGGCTCGTCATTCGCTCTGGGCAGGCCTGACAGATTGCCTTTGCCATGTTATAAGCCGGCGGGTAGTCTTTCAACAAAAGTGTATCTTGCTTAGCATCGAGGGGTGCATCGCTGCGTTTAGCCTTGCGAGGGTTTTCCAGGGCCCGAGGGTCTACCCGGAGGAATTGTGTCAACATGGTGTCCACTACCTCGGCGGCCAAGACGGGTGTTTCATCAATCACCGTCACAAGGAGTCGGGTCATGTCAAATTCCACGTTCTTAGCCACCTCCTCGCCAGTTGACGCTTTCGATGACCCTGAGACGATGTCGAAGCATGCCGTGAAGAGAGGAACGATAAGAGAGTCGGGGTGGTCCAGATCAGTCATCAGAACAATACTTTTGACCTCGGCAAGCGAGCCCAAGACGTATATATGTTGCGCATTGTAGGCATTGGAAGGATCGGCTAAAGCGGGGATAACCGAACTGACGATACATGTAAAAACATCCTGCATCAATCTGTGTCAGCACATGCCAAGAAATCATTTAATCTCCAAAGGGTCTGTCCTCTGGCAATCGCACCTTGAGCTGATTTCTTGTAAAAGGCGCGTCCGGCGCGCACAGTCGTAAGACATCGACCAGACAGCACGCGGCCCAGGCTCGCACCCCCTTATCCTTGTGCGCGAGCAGATGAGCGCCGGCGAGTTCCTGCGACACTTTCCGCAGAGATTCCTTATCAATTTCCTCCTGTTCGAGCTTGCGAAGTTCTTGGGCGAGGGTCTGGAGACGTTCAAGTAGATCGGCGATGGGGATAGCCGAGCGCCCCACGCGCCACGACAACGGCTGATTGAAGGAGAGGCTGCGAAGGCCAGAATCCTCCTCGGCCTCGTCGGCAGGAGCTTGACGAGTGCGCGACGGCATGATTGCGACAACCGAGCTCACATAGGAGATGGAGGGGAGGGAGAAAGTCTACGCGGTGCAGAATGGGTGGAGGTGGAGGTTGACCGCCCAGACGCGTCGCACGGGATCGCGTCTGCCCTACAAACTTTACATTGAGTCGAGTTTGTCTTAATTGCTTAAGTTCAATTCTATCTATGATGGAAAATACGAGCATGCAAATTGGTTTTCATATCTAGGTTGAGCATACAAACTGTGCAATGTGAATAGTGCATGGGACACATCGAAGGTCGGGTAAACACTCGAGCGCCATGGGCGGTGTGGGCTGATCTATAGGGCAGGTACAGTGGCGTTCCATGAGTTTGAAACCAGCCTTTCAGACCGCTTACTATATAGCTTAACACCTACCAATACGCAGCACGCTGATTCGACAAGTAAACACCGGTTAACACACGATTCTTGTATATAATTCTATGTGATACGTTATTAAGAATGTTCTCAATAATGTTCAGTTGTAGTTTCTACATACTAAGCTTATTTAGCTAAGAATGTGAGGTTTTGGCTGGCAGGAAACATGGCAGAATATTATGTAAGGAGTGGAGCGGGTTTCAAACTCATGCAACGCCACTGTACGCCTACCATCTATCCTAAACCATAAAAACCATAAAGATGTGCTAGGAATCCTGGTTGGCAACTTTGCTGTGCCTATACTACAGACTGCATGCATTCAAACCTTGAAAAGAAAAAAATCAATAAATAAATAAAATAAGAACTTGCGGTGAAAATCGCAACAACCTTAGAAGCATCTGAAACCTCCTCCAGCTGTCCAGGTCAACGATCCATGGGTACACGACTCCAGCTATTATGACGATTAAAATCCTCACGATCAAGATACGGCTCGGATCGGATTATATATCAATGACATATACAAGGTGACATAAAAATTCCGAGGTTCCAAGGCTATCAACCTGAGAATAAGGGACAAAGATGCCATAAGCAGGTCTCCATTCGGCTTTCGGCCTTTCGGGAGCACGTTGAGCGCGAAGCCGCTCAAGTGCCGACTACGCAATTATTTCGTTGCAAACGCCATTAAAACCAGCCACAAGCTCGGCTATGTGACGCACGGTCAGTCATGTGGGGGAAGATTCTGAATCTCATGATATAAGTCGTCTACACGGAACATCGGCATGGGGCTTAGAATATCAACATCTGAATTTACTCTATGGATCTCGGCCTCGCGCTGGGCCCGGACTTTAGTCTCTGCGGGCTAACCACGGACATTAGGGCGAACAGTGGAGCCTCCACGCTTTGCTAAATTGCTTTTTAGCAAATAGTATGGGTCCATGAGGATTTGCTCGTAGATTTACTTGTGGATTTCGGGGCTTTGTTCTTATTAGCGTAGCTCCGGGCTCGGTCTAAAAAGACCACGAGATTCTTAGCATGACATTCATCAAGATAAAGCCAGAGCAATGCCCACATTAGGAACTATCTTTTCATCTTCACAATTGATTACACACAAACCTTGGAAGTTCTTGCATTTAGCATTATCTTAAGGTTGGAAGTGTCGACCCTATTCCTACGACAGGAGTACGAATACATCTGTTTTGGCAATTGCCCCTTTCAATACATTTTCTCCATCTTGCGCTTGAGATGAGTGCCAATCATATCGACTCATCTAATACTACGCCTCGCCTCAGCAAGGATCGTCACGAGCCAACCATGGAGCCCGCCATGGCCACCGATGCCCTGGACAAAGAGGCGTTTAGAGCACCGCAAGAGGACACCGATGTTGAGAGTGCCCATAGACCACAATTCCCCGAGAAACCTGCAGATAAAGACCCCAATCTCGTTGAATGGGATGGCCCAGATGACCCAGAAAACCCTCAAAACTTTTCTAGGGGGCGCAAATGGTTGATCACGGTGACCATGTCGTTGATGACCGTGTGGATCACATTTGCCAGCAGTGTCTTCTCGACTGCAACCACCGTCACAGCCGAAGAATTCAATGTTTCTACTGAAGTCATGGTCCTAGGAACCAGTCTTACTGTCTTCGGTTTTGCCCTCGGTCCTCTCTGCTGGGCCCCGATGAGCGAACTATACGGCCGCCGCATTCCACTATTTTCCGGTTACGCTATCTTCGCCATTTTCCAAATCCCCGTCGCCGTGGCCACTAACCTACAACAGATCATGATTTTTCGTTTCCTAATTGGTGTCTTTGGCTGCTCTCCACTAGCCGTGGTCGGTGGTGCCATGGCCGACATCTGGGATCCCGTTGATCGAGCTGTCGCCATCGCCATGTTCAGCGGAGCTACCTTCTTGGGCCCAACTATGGGTCCCATCATTGGCGGTTTTATCACGGACTCATATCTAGGCTGGCGCTGGACTGCATGGATCACACTTATCCCATCGGCATTCTTTGGGCTACTCGCCCTTTTCATCGTCCCAGAGACGTACGGTCCCAAGCTCCTCCAGGACCGGGCTGCCCGTCTTCGACGCGAAACCAAGAACTGGGCACTTCACTCCTTCCTTGATGAGCACAGGCCCACTTGGGGAGATATCGCGAACAAGTATCTTCTCCGTCCATTCCAGATGCTCGTCTTGGAGCCTATTCTCCTCTTCATCACCCTTTACCTCGCCCTCATCTACGGTATTCTCTACCTCTTCTTCGAGGCTTACCCTATCTCCTTTGGCGAAGTGCGTGGCTGGAAACAGGAAGGTGTCGCCGCACTCCCTTTCATCGGAATCATGATCGGTGTCTTCATGGGTATTTCCCTGATCATCTACACTACTAAAACTCGCTTCGCTCGCAAATTGGCCAAGCACGGTCGTGTCGTTCCTGAAGAGCGCCTGGTACCAATGATGATCGCCTCAGTTCTCTTGCCAATCGGTCTTTTCTGGTTCGGTTGGACCTCCAAGAAAGAGATCTCGTGGGTGCCACAGGTCATCGCCGGTGTCCCAATTGGAATGGGTATCCTGGTGATTTTCATGCAGGGTCTCAACTACATCATTGATGTCTATATGATGTTCGCGAACTCAGCAATTGCTGCCAATACACTCGTGCGGTCCACACTTGGTGGTGCTTTCCCGCTTTTTGCGGCTCAGATGTATGAAAACCTCGGCGTGGACTGGGCGTCCAGTGTCTTGGGCTTCATCACTGTCGCTATGATTCCTATTCCGATTTTGTTCTTCTTCTATGGAGCCAAGATTCGAGCTATGAGTCGATTCAGTCCGAAGTTTTAAATCGTTCTATTTTGTTGATCGTCGAGTTTGTTTCTCAAGACTTTGGTGATTTGGATTTGGTGAAAGCGTTGCTAGTTTTGATCATCGTCGGTTGCACACATGGAGTTTGAGCAGTTTTTTTTAGCTTCTATGACGCTACATCATCACGACTTATAGATTTTATACATTGTTACATTCTTAATACTTGATATATTACCGCTGCATCCTACCTACACATCCATACTTTTCTTGTTCGAAACTCACTTAGGCTCAAGGCCTACTCATTCACTACACGGAGCCGTTATGGATAGTATAATACCAGGAGTCAATCAACTCGAAGGAAGACCCTCTGTTGTTATGATCTTTTTTGTTATGATTTTGTTTTCTAAGCCTCCCTTTTCACACTGCATGGTTTTTTATCTTCCATATGTCGGCATCACATAGAATTCAAATCTCTGCGTGCCTTTTAGGTAGATAATAATACAGTATACACTCGTGTAGGTATATTCGGCAGCCGGACAACTCAATCAACGAATTCACTATTGCCAACCTTGGAAGGTGCCCAGCTTCAGGGTTTTGATGACAGTGATAGCAGAGGCCCTACAGTTCAAACTACATAGGTACCTACTGGACCAGAAGAAAGTAATTCAACGTAGAACTTCTCTACTTAATTGGCAATTATGACACATTGTATAGGGCAGAGACAACCTTGAGGAACGAAAATAATCGAAAAGGGAAAAACGACCACCGCAGTTCTCAGCAAGTTCCCCCACTCTAAAAGGAACCATCTAACTAACGATGAATATTCAGCGCAGAAGAACCCCAGTCGAAACCGAATGGTCAAACACAGATGTCGTCACCCCGAGCAAAAGAATAAAAAAGGAACCATTTAGTCGTAGAGGCTGTCATCATTGCCGGCTTCGCCGAACGTGTCGTTGTTCTGGACCTCCCCGGCCTCGGGGAAGCGGAAGAAGCTGCTGCCTCCAGAGTTCTTAAGGCTCTGGGCAAAAGCCTCGTAGCGGCGAATCTCAACATCGCTGACGGAGCGACGAGCAGACTTCATGGCCTCCTCGAAGTGCGCCTTTGTGAGCTCAGACACGGTGTCCTCCATGTTCTCATCATCGTCCATGGTGACATCCTCGCCAGCAGCCTCGCGGGCCTTAATGCGCTCGATGTCGGCTGTGATGGCCTCCTTAATGGCGAGCTTGACGGCACGCTGGGTCACGAAGCCAAGATCGGCACCGGAGAAACCGTGGGTCTTGCTGGCAATGAAGTCCAGGTCGACATCTCCGGCAACAGGGGTCTTACGAAGCTGGGCCTTGAGGATACCAGCACGGGACTCCTGGTCGGGAAGAGGAACGTAGACAAGGGTGTCAAGACGACCGGGACGGACAAGGGCAGCATCCAGTTGCTCGGGACGGTTAGTGGCACCGATAACGAAGACATTCTTCTTGGAGGTCATGCCATCCATCTCTGATACGGGTGTTAGCGGAAATCTAGTATTACGGGGTTTTGGAGGCACTTACCAGTCAAGAGCTGGTTGACAACACGGTCAGAAGCACCACCGGCATCACCGACAGAGCCACCACGGGACTTGGCAATAGAGTCCAACTCGTCAAGGAACACAACGCAAGGAGCGGCAGCACGGGCCTTGTCGAAGATGTCACGGATGTTGCTTTCCGACTCACCAAACCACATGCTCAGCAACTCAGGACCCTTGATGGAGATGAAGTTGGCAGCACACTCGTTGGCGACGGCCTTGGCCAACATGGTCTTACCAGTACCCGGAGGTCCATAGAAGAGAACACCCCTTGAAGGGCTGAGACCGAATTTGGTGAACATCTCGGGGTGGTCCACAGGGTACTGCACGCTCTCGATAAGTTCGCGCTTGACCTCCTCCAGACCACCAATGTCGTCCCAGCGGACGTTGGGAACCTCGACCACGGCAACCTCGCGGAGGGCGGACGGGTTGGAGACACCGAGAGAGTAGCGGAAGTTATCCATGGTGACACCGAGAGAGTCAAGAACCTCAGCATCGATAGTGTCCTCATCAAGATCAATGAGATCCATCTTCTCACGGATCTGCTGCATGGCAGCCTCGGAACAGAGGGAGGCTAAATCGGAACCGACGTAACCGTGGGTCTCAGCGGCGAGGGACTCGAGGTCAACATCATCACCCAGCTTCATGTTCTTGGTGTGGATCTGCAGAATCTCGACTAAAATGAACCAGCGTGGTCAGTACACTTATTTTCGAAAATTCATGGGGAAATGAAGGAGGCACGTACGACGACCAGTTGGGTCGGGAATACCGATATCAACCTCACGGTCGAAACGACCGAAACGACGGAGAGCAGGGTCAATGGAGTTAGGGCGGTTAGTGGCAGCCATCACCACAACGTTAGAACGAGACTTCATGCCGTCCATGAGGGTCAAAAGCTGGGAGACAACACGACGCTCAACTTCGCCGTTGGTCTTCTCACGCTTGGGGGCAATAGAGTCGATCTCATCAATGAAGATGATAGCAGGCGAATTCTTCTCGGCCTCCTCAAAGGCCTTGCGCAGGTTGGACTCAGACTCGCCAGCCATTTTGGACATGATCTCAGGTCCGTTTATTAAGAAGAAGAATGCTCCGGTCTCGTTCGCAACCGCACGGGCCATCAGAGTCTTACCGGTACCAGGAGGTCCATACATGAGGATACCACGAGGCGCCTTGACACCCAGAGTCTGGAATAGCTGAGGGTGGCGAAGAGGCAGCTCAACGAGCTCACGAATCTGTGCCATCTGTTTGCGGCAGCCACCAATGTCGTCATAGCCGACCTCACTGAGGTTACCCTCCTCATCCTCTCGTTGGATGGGCTCACCCTCGCAGTGGATAATTGTGTCCTGTGCAACGATGCCGTACTCTGGGGGGTCCACCTCAACGACCTTAAACTCGACTTGGCGCATACCTCCACGCACGGTGAAGAGGTCTCCTTGGCGCACCGGTCGGTAGGCCTCACGGAAGTAGGGGGCGAGAAAGACATCGAAAATGGATCCGGTCAGACCCTCAATAGTATCGGCGATGGGAAGGACGGCAATGCGCTTAGCCTATGTGACGTCTAGATTAGCCACCTAAAACAAAGAATAAAGATGCAGATCAAAGATAAACTCCACATCTAAACTCACATATTTGATATCAGGGCAAGGGTGAACGGTAATAACGTCGCCGTGCTTGACACGGAGGTTGTGTCGGACAACGCGGTTGATGCGGGCGCTACCGTCATCGAGGTCGTCATCAGCCAGGACAATCAGCACAGTGTCCTTGCGCTTCTTGCCCTTGACCAAGACTGTGTCACCACGGAAGAGCTGGAGAGTCTCCATGGTGTTGTTGGATAGGGCAATAACGGAGTTGTCATCGTTGACGGCATCGGTAACGCTATTGATGAGCTGTCAGCTTCGTCCCCGCAGATCGGGCCCATGGCCCCAATCGAATCTCTTACATCAAAGAGTTGGGCTTCTTCTTCTTCTTGAGAATAGCAGTCGCGGTATCGAGCTCCTATTTATCTTGTCAGACTCCTGATTGCCCCGTTTTGCAGTGTGTTGGTCTCACCTCTTTCTTCTCGGCGCCCGAGGGATCCCTGCTACGGTGTTAGTCACGAGGCGGCGGAAAAAGGCATGCACATGCAACATACTGAAGGTTGACTCTCTTCTTGTCGTGAGTGTGATCCGGCTCTGCAGACATTTCGAAGGATCTGAGATGTGTGGCGGGTTGATGAGAAGAGGAAGCTTGGAGAAGCGGGAAAGATCAAGTGTTCACAACCAAGCTGGGCAGCAGCTTGCGAAAGTGAACAAGAAAAATAGACAATCGAAAAACGATGGGAAGATGGAAAAGTGCAAAGTGAACACCTGGAGATCAACAAGACGACCGGGGTGAGAAGGTGAGAGATGGAGGTTGGCTCAGAGCTCCCAGGTACTCATCGAGTGACGATATGTGATGAGGTAAGCGGTGGACCATTATGTCAGCAAATTGGGGTCCGCCACCAGCGAATGTGATGGAACTTGGTCGATCTGGTAGGCCTGAATGCCTGATTTACTGTTTATATAGATCAATAATCAATAGTGGCCACTAAATAGTAGAGGTAGGTGTTACTATGATTGGTCTTTCTTTGATGAGTACTCCGTATTTGGCTGATCTCTCTCATGGTGAACAAGGCATCCACATCCACGGGCGCAGAACTATACCTATTCCTGGCCCTTTCCCCCATGAATCCACGGTTGAACCATCCAAGGATAACCCAAAAAGATGTCGGGTCTTGTGTGATTCCCTGTTTCAAAATCCCAAATAATACAAATGCAAGTTGTGAGATTTTCCAACTGCATGAATGAGGCTCTTTCGGTTACTTCGCCCAGGTGCAGCCTCTCTGGCACAGCCTAGATCCTCCGCACTTTTGTACACCAGGCATCCCCCAGAGCGAGAATGGTTGATTAATTCGCGCGTCATGTCACTTCAATTGATTAAAACAGAGAAAAGACTTTATCCCTAATCTGTTCCTGGTCTGGCTTCATCCTACCTAGCAACCCTCCGACCATCTGTAATATACCCCTACGCATCATTTCAACTCACCACTGCCAAACCTCTTCATAATTATTTGCTTTAACAGTTTCGCTTCTAGTGAAAGGGGAGATACAGCTTCCTCCTCCTTGTCTGTCCTCCTTTCCTGGAAATGGAAATGAAGCCCTGGTACCCGACCGACTTTAAGCTAGCACTGAGCAACACAATCTCCAAAGAGGATGTCACAAGCTTCCACCAGCAACCAGGCAGCTCTCCGCGCTTTGTATACGGAGTCTTGATGCTTCCAACTGTTCTGAAATACTATATCAACATCGACCAATGCTACGAAATCCACACATCCATGACCCAGGCCACATTGCCCGGCTACCAATTATATCAATTCGCCGAATCAGGTTCGCCGGTCCTCACTCCTTCGACGGATCCAAAAGATATTGTGGAGGGAATGCTTATTTTCAATCTCAATGAGCAACAACGTAATGCCCTCTACGAATTCGAAGCAGGGTTGATGTGCCTGACCAATGTCCAGGTTGAAATTTGCCAGAAAGATACGGATCAAAGACACCACCTCCGCACTGTGGATGCTGGGACATTCACTTGGACCAAATCCACGCAGGGAATGACTAGAATTCCTGACTCTTCATGGTGTGTGAGGGAATTTTTGCAAAGCCCATTCTATCAGCACATGTCTCAATCACAAGATCGATCAAGTATTGAAGTATGTGAATGGGAAAGTCATGGAGAACAGGGCTTTTTGGGTCGTTAGAGCCGCAATCATTATGCTTAATTGTACATCATGGAGAATGATGCGCAGCATAGTAAAATCCAAACATTTGACTCTATCAATTGATCGGGTTTAATTGATTTTTTCCTTGTTAATAACCGTTTATAGAATTAGTCCTTGTAACATCACGAACCACTAAAGTTGACTGAGTAAAGCAGCAACATCGTGATATCCCTTTTGTTTAGCGATACTCAAAGCTATTTGTTACATAGCATCGGTAATATACAGGTCTACTCTACCAGTTTCCATGAGTAGCCGAGCGATGTCTGCATCTCCGTTCTGAGCAGCGTAGAATATAGTCGATTGTCCCTTCACATCCTGGATGTTAATACTAAGATCCTCCCGGTCAGAATTTTCTTCAAAATCTCCTTGTTTCCAACCGCCACAGCAAATATAGAACGTGTTAGATTGCATCTGTCTTGAGAATCGATATTGATCCGCGGACAACGCAGAAGTACATCCACAAATCTGGTATTCTGCATCGCCACGGCCCAGATAAGAGCAGGCTGTTTAGCGCGGATCGCGCATCTTATGCTTTTTCTCTCTACCGAGATGTCGGAGTGTTTCGCAAAGCAAAGAGGAGGTCAAGTGTGAGGTTCTCAATATCTGCAGTACAATTTGATTTATGTTTATAGAGCAGTGGTCGTATCCTTTCCTTCTTGCACCAGATGATTGAGCGCGTCTGCGGTGGAACGTAGGCTCCTCGCTGCACAGGCCGAGTCGAAGGACTCGAGCCCGGCGTCGAGACCGCTGCCTATAGGATTGGCTTCAACAATTATTGCTCGGGAATTTGCGGCCATTTCTTCATTTTGAATGCATGTTTGTGATTGAACACAGGCAACCAAAGCGGCCGTAAGATCGGCAATTCTGCGTGAGGACGCGTTTCAATTAAACATTACGCCGAATTATTACTGCGCTTGAGAAGCGTAGGAGCCGCGAGTGTCCACGATATCTTGCACGTTCAACTCTAAAACTTTACAGGTGACACGAGAACATACAGATACAAGTATATTGCGAATTCACCGCGACTTTGACTGATAAACGTGTATTATTGACAACACCTTGGGCTTGAATAACTGCAACCGATGTTCCCCCTGTTCCGCAAACAAAGGAAGACATGTTGTAATATGTGTTGTTAATTGAGGCTGGCACAGATCAGGAACCAAGCCGTGCCATCGGAATTAATCCCGAAGTATCTATACGAAGAATCAAGTTGATTGGAAATCAACTTGTTCTTCTCGCTGTATATATAGTTTCAAGGTTCCCTCTGAATAACAAGAACAATCAATCCTTCCTCTGAACTACAACCTTCAAGACAAGTGATCCTCTGACCAGTAAAATTACTCGGACATTGACCACAATGTGACCGGGATGATGTTTACAAGTACGCCTATAGATCCGAGCCCGTGTAAGCCCTAGAGGCCTTGGGCAACGGTACGATTGCGGAACACACTTAAGGTACGTATAGATCTCTCCTACAGGTAAGCCCAAGAGAAGAGGAATATTTAGTTTAACTTAGCAACGTTTAAAGACAGTTAGAGAGATGGTTAGAAACAATGGCTAATTTATTACCTGTCTTGACCGCCCACTTACCGCGTTCAAACTAGGCCTTTGCGGGGGCTTGCTGTATAAGATTCATTCCTCTCTAGTTGTACCCCTTTGACAAACACTCCATTTTTATTTCAATGGATTTTTCTCAACTTCCGGACATCACCAGCCTGCTTGTCAGGCCAGATAACCCTCCACGAGATGATCTCGAAGGAATGGACTACACACGATGTGCAGCTCTACACAACTACCTGATCCAATATGCCTGGCTCGCTGAGGGCCGCCCACTGGAAACTCTGGATGCCAACAACAACTTTTTCACGGGCTCCGGTGATGAAGATGAAGCCGAGGCTTGTCGTCCAAGGCTTCATCCGTCACTGGCGGCATTCCTTGACACCGCTATCATGTCCCCTTTTCCTTTTGATAATCCTCACGAATACCTCCCATTCTCAGTTTTTGCATGGGGTATCGATGGGCCATCAAGGCTTTTTGAGGAACTTGCAGCTGATCTTCAAGATCAGCCCGTTGACGGCCTGGTGCGCTTGTACGCTGTCGAAGGGGGCTTATCGGCTGTGGACAGTGATGGCGGTGTTATCTACCACCAAGGCCTCCACCGAGTCGCGAGCTTCATGCATCTTGATGAATATGACATTGGGTTTCCAGTGGAGGGTAGTAAACACGTTTGGAACCCGCTAGAGACACTACTCACCAACTGGATCGACCTTATTCATATTGGAAAAGTTGTGGCTTCGCCTCATAAAGAGCCAGCCCTGTTCGACTTTGAGAAGATCGGGCCCTGGGAGTGGCGGCCTTATAGCGACGCCCAGGTTACTACGTGTGTCGCCGAGTGGGATCGGCTGTGTCAGGCCATTGAGGCGCGCATCTCGCAGCCGTCAAACCCACCACTGACCGGGACTGATGCGGATAATTCAGAGCCGCTGGTTGCATCAAGTATCCTAGACGCTGCTTCGGTGCCCAATCCTTCCTTTGCGCGTTCATTTCTGACGCGCGCGAGGCGGCCTCAGTTCCGCTACATCGCTCCGGGCCTTCTTCTGCCCCCGGCTGACTCGGCTGGATTTATGGCAGCGCAGCCATTCAGCGTATTACCCCGCTCCGAGTACACCGCACCGCCAGTGTGTCTTTTCCCGGCTGATATAGGAGACCAGCGTCCTATCCAGCTTACGAGAACAACATCTCCATTTTTACAGTCGGACTTCTATTCAACGTCCACCGAAACGTGTACACCATCTCGCGTCTCTGCAGGCCTGTATACTGAGGCAGTGGAGAGAAACGGCCTTGACGTGGCGGAGGAGGGATTTCGGCTGTTGCTTCCGTTCACCTTTAATGATGATTGGGACAAGAGCGTGGGCGCACGAAAAAGCGATGGGTCCCTTGTTGATAGGGGACGCTTTTCAGAGCTCTTTCAGCATGGATATAAGCCTTTTGGTGGTGACTACTACCGCTCCCAGCGCCTGGAGCGTTTGTTGGGTTGTTGGCGTAAGCTGGTTGAAAAAGGCGTCTGGTCTGTTGGGGCGGATGGGGTAGAAGGTACTATTGATACTTTCAAAGATGCTGAGTCCGACCGTTGGGAGGATTATTATATTCCACCCACATGGTAGATATTCCAGTGCCATTCTGCCTTCCATCCGGAGAGGATTTCTGAGCTCCATTCTGCGGAAATGGAGTACCAGGGCCGAGGAGGGATATGCAATTCCATAAGAAATCAGTCATGAAGATAGCCATTTTCCTACCCAGTCGTGATTTATTTACAAATTTAGTCTCGACCCTTCCATTTTCTTCATATATCTCCAACCCAGCCAAGAGCCTGTCATACTATCAAATGATATAATTCTAACCCCATAGCTTCCAAAGTTTCGTTCATCATTGACATGTTCGATGCTGTCAAAGACCGTACACATACGGCGCCGGTGTCACTACAGTTCCCGATCCCGTCTGCACGCCAATCGTACTGGCAGGGAACGTGGGTCGAGACTCGCTGCCCGCCGCAACACCCGTCGTGACAGTGACGGTGGTGGGATCAACAGTCACCGTGTCCGACTTGGAACTTTTGAGCGCCTCTCTTGTCCACGAACCAGCCTCTGCGTCGCCCATATACATGTCCACGACATGTCCCTCCTCGTTCAGTATGAGACGCAGTTCGGAGTGCGGGTCGTCATCTTCGTAGATGACATTACATGTCTGACCGTCGACAGGGTTGCCTTCCAGATCGACAAAGAGGAGATTATCATAATCAAGGTCAAGTTAGGCATCCTGTTTGCCATTGCCAAGTGATCTGAGGTCTGCGTTGCAGACGCCAGCGGGGTCGCTATCTTCCTCAGACCATGTGCCGTTGCCGAGAAGGTCTCTTCGCTGGAATACGGACGGTTGGGAGTCATAGGGCCGGTATTTCTGGCTCGCGATCGGGGCTGGATTGACGCGCCAGGACTGTCGAGGCCATCCATAGGCGCTACTGTACATGCTTATCAACACCGTCTTGTCAGCTATACTTTGAATACGTAGTCAGGTTGGAAGAGGCACACATACGGATCATCGTCGAGAACGCGAAAGCCATGGTCAACAACCGTGGAGGTGCTGATAACTCCAGGTGAATCAGTGTAAGTGTATGTAGCCCAGCAAGACGAGCCGGCCGTTTGATCGTCGAAACCATAAGCATCGATGAAGTGTTTCCCACTGCCACTACCGCGACCCGCGGCCAGTGGTCCAAACGCCCTGTTTCAAGATCAGATATGCTCGCATGAGGGAAGCTTCGGTTTTACATACCAGGTTGCAGGCGGCCCACCGTCCCTACTATTGCACACAGCAGAGCGGTACGTCGAGCAAGGTTGCCACTGCGCCAATTTCCACATCTGGTAATCTCTTCCCTGTTTCCCATTCGCAGGACCGTTAACGAGACGGCAAGCTTGCGGGGCCTTATTTCCCGATTCCGCCAGGTTACCCATAGGAAACTCATCAACTTCACATTGATATCTTGAGCCTAGGAGCTTTACTTGGGCCGCGGTTCGGTAGGCCTCAATGCGCTGGCCTCTCCATAGTGCTTGGTTAGCACCGACAGCGCGGCTCGTTGTCAATGGCTGATAGACGGTCCTTCCGTTGAGCAGCTTGTTGATTCCCCATCTTTGGTTATCACAAATCTCATCCCAACCCATGCCATAGCTACACGTATATGTGACCACACAATCGCAGGTACTCGTCGTAGTGCCGCCGCTAAAGTCGAGAATCGGCCACTGGCCATACAAAGATCGGCCCCCTACTGTTGTTGGGACGCCAACGTTGGGTTTAGATGGAGATCCACCGAAAAGCCTCTATCTTTTGATTCTTTCCTTCCTTAAGAATTAGTTTTGAAACTAATATAAACTATATTGCCTTAGACTCTAAATCTATACTAAATTAGTACTGTTTTATATTCGATTTAGATCTTCTTCACTATCTTCTTACCTGGCCCTTTTACTCCTTTTATATATATATATAGTAATAGAGAGGTGTAGAAGCGTGTTATTTAATACTATCTTTAAGCTACTAGATATACTACCTGTGCCTAGCATATCAGAATACCGAAAAATAGGCGTCACAATATAGGTCGGAAAAACCTCTTCCGGTCTACTCTATAATAACATATAATAGGGGGTTCCCCACTACAATAGGTAGTGAACTAGACAATCCAGGGAGTAATACGCAAGATCCACCTCAACCCCACTCTAGATATATATTAGCCTAGGTGCCCGATGGTCTTGGCTTGGCAAAATTTGGCGGACCTTCATGCTTGTTATATAGAGTATGACATCAGAAGAAAAGAAATCGGTCTTATTCACTAAGCTTTACTATCGAATCTATATTTATTACATCCATGGACCCAGGGAAAAAGTAGAAATATACCACGTTGAAGGCATTGTGTGCCTCACAATGGATAATAAGCACTAGTTAATTCGTTCTGCCGCTACAGACTCAAACAGAAAAAGATTCCTATACAACAAACACCCTCGCGAAAGAGACAGAAATGGTTGGTGTTCTAGGGAAGGGTAGGGAGCGCGAATGGTGTCATACATAAAAAAGAGTACAGGCGTTTGAAAGAAGAGGGTTCCAGTCAGAAGATTTCACACAGGCACCGCAGTCATGACTTCGTCAATGAGATTTTTGACTCAATGCCGAGGGCCAAGGGCAGGAGAAGGGGCACCAAGGTTTGCAGGGCTAGCACTAGCCGATGTACGAGCACCAGGGGCCGGGCTCGCACTACCCAGATTAGGGTTCACAGGAGCATTGGCAGCCTTCGAAATACGCTCCTCCACACGTTCCTTGTGCTGCCGGTTGCGAAGGTGGACCTCAAAGTTGTCAACAGTCATCCCGGGACCAGGCGTGTACAACTTGCCGGGGCAGTCGTGGCACCGAATTCGCGGTAGGTATTGGTATTTGATTTTCTGACCTGGTTGGAGGTTGTTGGTATTGGTCACAGGGGCAAGAGTTTCAAGATCCACGGCAGAGTAACGCATCACTCCTTCAAAAGAGTCGTTAGGGTGGGCCTGTTTTAACCCTTGAAGTCCGGCCACAAGCCAACTAGGCGGTGGGGGCTGAATGCGCACACGGTCAGCCAAAGACCAAAAATCGAAGGTCAATATCTACTCACAGCGGGGACACCGGGCTGAGGAGGGTTCGGTGCGTCGACGGCTCCTGTTTGCTGCGGTCGAGGTGGGTTGTGTCCAGGGAGTCGCGCTTGCTTATCTGAAGGGGGTGCCATTTGCGTGGCATTGGGCGCAGCCCTGTTAAAGGACGCTTGGGACGCGGAGACGATTCGCTGTCCATTTCTCAAAGCCACCAGCTTGTCTCGTGACAATTTGAGTCTCACAACCAACTTGTCCGGTTCTTCGTCGCTTTCTTCTCGGTATTGTTGCCGTCGAGCTGACGCTCGCGGCTCGTAAAGTACAGGCTCCGGGGTTTCGGAGTGTCCCAAACCAGCACGCAAAGCTGCGTGAGCTTCCCTAGCGGCCCCCCTCATGCCTCTCGTGCGGGCAGTGCCTTGGGCAAGGTTTGGCCCAACGGCTGGAGAGCCCTCATCCGAGTCATCACTTTCAAACTCATCAGAATCGTCATCTCTTTGTCCTGTGATGCCACGACGGCGACCAGATCCTGAACGCTTGATGACGTTGCTTTCTTCCATTGATGCAGCCGAGTTGGGAATGACAGAAGACACAATCAATGTTCGGATCGTACGTTGACGGTCCTTTAGGTCCGGTAGAGCAGGGCCACCACGCCGATTTATGGATCGTTTCTGGCGACGTTGTTCCCGAGATATCGAGATCTCTGTTCGCTCAAGATCTGTCTCGTTCAATTCGTACAGGTAAGGTGTGTGTTCCTTGGCCGATTGGTAAGGTCGGAAGGCGGAGGACACGGGTGTTGGTAGGAAGGAAGCGCTAAGATCGGGATCCTCGATGGGGCGACCATCGAATGGATGTGCAACAATGTAAAGGGACTTAGTAAAGAGTTGGGATTGTTCACGAATGGAATGGGCGATGGCGGTGGTGAACTCGCCAGAGAGAGAAAGATCGTCTGTCATGCGCATGGCAAACTGCTCAGGGGAATTTTGTGCATCGTTGATATCCCACTCGAATTGATCAATGAGGGTATGCTGTCCAATAGTAATGTTCAGCTTGACCAGGATACGCATCTCATCGTTTCGGTATGCCGTGTAAGGGAGATGCGGGTCAAGAGCCTCCTCGTGCATGTAGACTTGCGGGTAGTAGTCCATCAACTGCTCTTGAATGCTTTGCGAGATCTGGCGCATGAGAGGAGCGGAAGTTTCCATAGGTAGACCCAGATCCTCCACCAGCTTTTCGGCAAACAGGTCTGGGGATATAACACGATCATGTAAATTCCAAGTAAAAGTGTCGCGAATCTTAACTTTCTCCCAGTCAATGTCTAGACGAATGGGCACCAGGTCGTCCATTTGCTCGCTCTGCACCTTCATATCTCGACGTGAGATCCGAAGCTCGCGAGTCTTGCGATTCCCAGGCCTACGTCGGTTGGCTGGGTACAAAAGCTGAGGTGGGTGGTTTCGCAGGTCCGTGCGTGTATTCCCAAACCCTTCGTATCCTGCGCCAAACAATGCAGCTGGGTTTGTTTGGTTGTCACGTCGAAGCTGTAAGTAAAAATCACGCTCCGCCCTTTTCTCTCGCTGCAGTTCCTGGCTTGGGTTTTGCCAAGCAGTTGCAGCCGAGTAATCAAACTCGCGATTGACGAGATTCTCTATCATAATTTGTTCGACGGGCGTCTCGCGTGTCCGGACGGTCATTGTCCCTGAGATGTCACTG
The DNA here is from genome assembly GCA_023626355.1 of Penicillium sp. S1602. Lineage (NCBI taxonomy): Eukaryota > Fungi > Ascomycota > Eurotiomycetes > Eurotiales > Aspergillaceae > Penicillium > Penicillium sp. S1602. The sequence continues at coordinate 248,028 of JAMAGW010000015.1, read as the reverse complement.
GGCTGAATAACAGACCCATCACGAGATCGTTTTCGACTTTGCGCGGAACCATTTGTACCATTCGATTGGGGCGTACCGTTGGGATCACTGTTGGGATCCGAAACACCAGATGCCGCCAGCATAGCCTTGGCATTCTGCTTCCCATCTTCAAGTGTATTGCTCTCCTGACCATTGGCAGATGGCTGTGTTCCCGGGTCGGTGGGATCGTCTCCTCCAGGCCTCGTGTCAGACGCGCCGGAGCCATTCTGCATGCCAGATTGGGAGTCGGCGGTAGAGAATTCTGATGGAACAGAGCCACTGGCCAATTCCGGAGATGGCATGGCGATTTGTTGGGTTGGAATAGGAAACGGGCGTTGGGTGTCACTCAGTCGGTAATCTATGGGGAGTGGCACTCAACGCGACAAGGATAATTGAGAGCTAATTAAAACAGCATCATCGAATAATGTCCTAGAGGTAGAATCCGCCTAGGTTAGTAATCTTCCTTTTGTGTGGAGCATGGGCTATCCTAATCGCGACTGCGCGGTCATCCTCGGCCTGTTCTGGCGCCGATCGATGGACGTGTCGCGACGGACGCATGTCCTGGGCGACACACTGCCACTGACTTGAGCAGCGCGAGGAGAAAGATGAAATGGCATGGAATTGGTGAAGCCGACAAACAGCGAAGCTCATGGGAACAGAACAACATACCAGAGCCAAAGGGGGTTGGGTGCCGATAATGGTCTCGCTCTTGTCACGAGCGCTGGCACAGGTGGAGTCAGACAGAGATCGATCGGTATCGGAGTATAGGTCACTTTGCTCAGGGAGCTTCGCGCGGGAAGATAATCGATTTCTCCCGATTGTATCTTCTGATGCTGGAGAGGCTGTGGTGGCGGTCGCTTAAGGCGCGGGTGGGTGAGAGAAGTTCAGTTCAAAGGGGAGGATTACGAGATGTCCGCTCCCGGGCAAAAAGCAAGGACTATGCTCGGCGCGCCCTTCCACGACCACACAGAGTGCTCTATACGAGTTCAGGAGGGTATATACGGGAAGGAAATAAATTCTACGTTCAGGGACAGTATACTTTGCCCGTTTATGGCTGGAGACGGCGCTGCGCCAGGACCAATTTGCCGGCATGTGGGGGTCATGTGACCTTGACCCAACTGAGGTCTGTGTGCCTGCAGAGTTAGGCATCAACTATCAGGTCAACTCTCATACTTCCGAGGTTCAGAAGCTTATGCGTACAGTCTCAACGACGTTGAGACCAAATGAGTACACAGGCAAACGGGGTATTTCATAGCCTTCATAGGCAGGAATGTGGTCTCTACTTCGATAAATTTTACGCTATTGCCTGAATTATCCTGCATGATCCATGGATGTACCATGGCGCCAGGGCGGACAACGGTAATTCAGCAGAACCCTAATTGGAATAATTGGTCCTTATTGTCTTATTGTCCTGCTTGAACTTTTTATTGCTCCTTCATCTTTGTAGGCTGAAGTGGGCATGCTCCGAGTATGCAAGTTGGGCTTTGCCAATGGGTGCTTCATATTGTATCTAAGGAAAGCTCAATGGCCTGGAGCTTTCTCAGTTGACTCTTGTGGAAACAAGATTAGTCTAACCTGAATTTAAATCAAACCATTTCTAGGGGATGACCTTGGAAGGCACCTGGGCACTACACGTTTTGTGTTGGTCGCAGAAAAACACAACATCACGTCCAACTAGCAGAAACGCTACCTATACATATTATCCAACCAAGGTGAGATCGGCGACCACCGCGCAATGATCCGAATTATAAACCTCATCATCGAACCGGTTTGGTATCACCGAGTACCCATCAACTCTCCAGGGCTGGTTCCCGTCGGGCACCAGCAAAATGAAGTCAATCCGCTTTGGTGGCTCCTTGCCATATCCAAACCCAGTGAAGGTGTTGTGGTTCCCATATTGATGCACGTCGGAGATCAGCTTATAGGTATCACTCAAGCCTCCCTTGTTTGTCAATTCCAAGTATGCTTCCTGCTTTTCCTTGCTATTCAAGTCTCCAGATAAGAATGTTCCTGAGATCAGACCCCCAAATTGACCCTGCTGGTAATCACGAATCTTAGAAAGGATGATGCGTGCAGCCTCAAGTCTAGAGCGCGATCCTTGATCGTCGAGGTGTGTGTTCAGGGCTAAGACAGTATTGCCTGTCTTGTGATGAGTGAAGAGACCAATGGTGACAATTCGGATAGAGGCTGCGTCCCAGCTTTTCGAGGGCTTGAATGGAGTCTCGGAGAGCCATACTGTCTCCCAGGATTGCAAGCCCCATACCGACGGCTGATAAAATATTGGCGAGTATTCGCCCGCTTGATGGCCATCATCCCGACCGACACCAATGTATGCCCACTTTTGGGTCAAAGACGCATTGGATGGGTTCAAGCCGGCACGAATGTCCTCAAGTTGGTTATGAAGAACTTCCTGCAGGCATATGAATGTTTCATCACAATGACGTGAGTGGTATTTTAACTCATTCAAAAGATTTTGTTCTCGTTCGGCCCAAGGCCGTTCCCCCTTGAATGGAGAGTTGGTTGCATAGCGGATGTTATGGGTCAGTACCCGGACGGGAAGCGTAGGAGTGGATCTCATGTTGCTAATTCTCAAATGCTAAAAGGCAAAAAAATGATTAAAATTCTGCAAAGAGGCTTTGATATCTTGGAAAGGAAGGCAGAAGCTCGGAAAAGAGATGGAAATCATTTGTGTTTACATTTGCGGAGAAGCTCGGGATATGGTTCTGGGCCCGTGGCTGGCCCCTTGTGACCTCCTCAAAGGATGTAAGTACCTAATGGAAACTGCACGCAAAATGCACAGATACTGTTAACATGGTTTCATCCAAAAAGCTGCAAAAGCGGGGAAAGCAAAGCACCAATAGACCGTCATCATGACCCATGACGTCTTTGCGGCCGTAACCCTACGACAAGCCTGACAGATCAGGCTGCAACAGTGAATAACCCCACTACCGCTAAACGCTAAACGCTTCATTCGCTGCACACGACTTGTTCTCGATCCATTCCTCTCAGGCTTCCAGTGAATTTCAGATCTACCGTCAATACCCACCTGTTATCTTTTTTTATTCTCTATATCACCGGCCAGGCCAACCTACTTCACAATGGTCGAGACTCAAACCCCCGAGGTTGGTAAGTAAACGACTGGTGCTCCCGAGAAAGCTCTGACGTGTGTGGGCATCGCTGTCCGACAAGCTGCAGAGCTTTGGCGGGGCTCCAGGATAACACCAACAAACTTCCAGGAAATTTCCAGAGCTAATTGGTCTATTTTCTCTTTCAGACTACACCCTCAACAACCCCGACACCTTGACCAAGTACAAGACCGCTGCTGGCATTTCACACAAAGTGCTCGAGGCTGTCACTGGTTCGTTGTACTTCGCCATTAACTCACATCGCTATGTGACCTAACATCTTTCAATAGCTCTGTGTGTTGAGGGCGAGAAGATCGTCGAGATTTGCCAGAAGGGTGACCAGCTCCTCGATGAGGAAATCGCCAAGGTCTACAAGGGCAAGAAGATCGCCAAGGGTGGGTTCTAAATTTTTTGATTTTTTTTTCTTGATATGAATTTTCAAACGGTGAAATCTAACTGAGGAAAAAAGGTATCGCTCACCCCACTACCGTCTCTCCCAGCTCCTATGTCACTCCCTACACTCCCCTTGTGTCCGATGCCGCCGAGGCCGAGATCACTCTGAAGGCCGGCGAGATCGTCAAGATCCAGCTCGGTGCCCAGATTGATGGATTCGGAACTATTGTCTGTGACATGCACGTCGTCGCCAAGAAGGACGCCGCCAAGGAGGTCATCACCGGCCGTGAGGCTGACCTCATTGTCGCTACCCACTACGCCAACGAGCTCCTGCTCCGCTTGATGGTTCCCGCCGGTCTGTTGGCCCAGGGTACTGACGAGGAGAAGGCTAAGGCCGCTGCCAAGAAGCCCCCTACCCAGTCTTACATGTCTGATCTCCTGGAGAAGATCGCCAAGGCTTACGACTGCAAGGTTGTTGAGAACACTACCAGCTGGATGTTCGACCGCAACGAGATTGAGGGTAACAAGAAGATCATCCTGGTCCCCGGCGAGGGTGTCCGTGGTGAGGGTGTCCCCGATGTTGGTGAGGTTTGGGGTGTTGAGGTCGGCCTCAGCTTGGGATCCGGTAAGGTCAAGAACCTCGACCACCGCACCACCCTGCACCGCCGTACCACCACCACCTACGGTCTGAAGCGTCCCAGCTCTCGCCAAACCCTCTCTGAGGTTGTCAAGAAGTTCGGTACCTTCCCCTTCAGCTTGCGCCAGCTTGACGACGAGAAGTCCGCCAAGGTCGGTGTTGTTGAGTGTGTTCGTGGCGGTGTCTTGCGCCAATACGAGCCCGCTGGTGAGACTGACGGCTCCCCCGTCTCTCGCCTGCTGTCCACCGTTGGTGAGTTTTGAATTACCAAGTCCTACAACGAATAAAGTTTACTAATAATATTATAGCCATCACCAAGAACGGTCTCACCAAGCTTGCCGCCCCTGCCCCCATTGACTTGGAGCTGTACAAGTCTGACAAGAAGATCGAGGATGAGGAGATCCTTAAGATCCTCGAGCAGCCCCTGGCCCGCTCTACCGGCAACAAGAAGAGCAAGAGCAAGAAGAAGAAGACCACCACCGCTGGTGAAGAGTAAATGGATTGATCAGAGCTCTTTGCCTTAATCTCCATTTGCAATATCCTCCGATCTAAATTTGGAATAAGACTTGGTATTGGTATCTAGTCTTCAAGTCATACAAAAAAAAAAGATATCCAATAACAAATTTCCATCGGACCATACGACCTCGGGAGTCTTCTACGATATAAAAACAAGAAAATAGCTGATGACTGATGTGTGTATGTGTGAGACAGGCAACAATGCCAATCATGGGTGTTGTGCCCACCCTTGACATGATAGTTGTAGACATTTATCTGATATCCGCGCCATGTAATTAGCTGAAGGTTCATAAAGGTTGCCATCCCATTTCCGGGGCCTTGAACGTTCCTTCGTTGATTCCCTTCGACTCAACATACATATGGAACTGCTGCTGCGCAACTATGTACACATAGGCCATGAGAAATGGTACCGCCGTGTGATTAGATCAGAGCATCCAAGGCCACATCCGGTCTTTATTTTCGATCTTTCTGGAATATGGAAGAGATTGGATGTTGTGGAGGCCGAATGATTCTTCGCTCCATTTGGAAGATCCCGGTTCGCGTACAGAGATGGTATGACCATATCTCGCTCTAACATGAAAAATAATAGCGTCATATTTGGTCATTCCGCTTTGGTTTTTTTTTTCTTTGTCTACTCATGCGCCCGTAATCTCTCCATGAGACTCACTTAAAGCCCACTTACTAATCTGTGAAAATAGTGAATGTGAAGCTGAAGATACCTCTCACGACTTCCTACCGGGTTTTCTGTCCCCTGGAGTCTGTCCCCATACTCAGGTTAAAGAAGGTCAACAATATGGTGGTCACAATTGTATTTTTAGCCCCCTTGTCGCAATTGAACACATGAAACATAAATTCTATCAAATTAACATTCAAGCAAAATGTGAGTGATCAAGTCCTCCAATGCCAAGTCATAGTTAGGGCACGGACGGGCGTGGCGCTAACCCTAGCAGGTGGTTTCCGCCTACCGCGATGGGCTACTTGACTCGGTCCAGTCGCCGAGCTAATTCTCAATCCGCGAAACCCGCGACGCAGCGCAAGCTTTCAGAACCTAAACCGCGTCCAAAACGCGCTGATTCCGTGCACACTGGCAATGCGCCAATAACCGAACCAAAAAAGTCCTCTGAGACTGTATGGGAGGACCCCCCGGTCGCACGCGCGCGCCCGACTGAGGCCGATGCCGATTCCAGCAGCACAGACAAGAACACCATCTATATCATGAAACCGATCGGCCAGTACCCGTCTCCCGCAGAGTATAAAAGCGTCGGCTTGAAGCCACCTCCTAAGCATGTCCGTAAGGTCACTAAGTGGGTGGGGGACACTGACGAGGAGGAGGAAGACTTCATGACCACCGACACCCCTATAACACCGACCGCGGAGGAGGCCATGCTCTCAGATGCCTCGTGCATTGATAAACAAGGCGATCGATTCACAGGGGGAGTGAATCCAGTGGCACTTAAGAGCTCCATTGAGAAGATGGTCAGAAGGGATATGGGTGTCACAGTGAATGGAGAAGTGAATGGAGACGACTCAGATAAAACAAATCTAGCGACTCCGGTTTCCGAGGCCTTTGATCTCCATCTTCTTCCGCCTTCGACAACACACCCATCCCTTTCTCCGGCAGAGACCCCCGTACAGACCCCCGCTGACGAGGTCTTGACCGACTCGATCTTAACGGTGCCCGACACTCTTCTTTCCGCACCCGACCCCGACACCCCCTTACACCAAACACAATCACCTCCAGCTACAGCTGTAGCAGACGCTGGTATGGCTTCAGAAGCCGATAAGTCTACTACTGGTCGTAATTTCATCGATGTGCTAAATCACATCCCTCAGCCAGCATCCGACGTTTATGACGTTCCTCAGCTCAAAAAGATCTTAGAGAACGCTATTTCTCATTCTAAAGTCATTGGTGATGACGATGTTGCGTTAAGTCTTACCTACTTCTGGTCTGAAGTGAAAAGCGACGAATTTAAGTTGGCGTTGATTCATAACATCGGCCGGGAGAATAAGGATCACCGACTCGAACTCGCACTACGCACAATGCTCAGTCACTCAGTGCAAGAGGCCGATCTATGGTACAAAGAATTCAGTGCAAAATGTGCTCAGGTGGAGCTTCGCCCTGAATACGAATCAGACAGCAGTTCCAGTTTGTCTTCTGCAAAGTCTGTCGCAGCAGAGCCAGGCAAGCCCTCTTTCAAAGTTTCTGACATCTACCGGGACACAAGTGGCCCCAAACTTGAAGAACTATTTGTGAATGGGAAAACAAACACGGCTCCTTACAAACGCCCAAAGAAACCAGTTCGTGTCAACGAAAACTCCTTCAAGCGCCGACACGAGTGGGAAACAGACCCAACTATGGGTGAGAAGATGCGCAACAAGCGTGCTCGCTTTGCCAAAGAGACCAATATTGAGGAAATCCCTGTGAAGCCCAGCTCCATCCGCCCTGAGCTTCCCGACCCAGAGATCCAGCCGGATGAGCCGGACAAAGACGTTGACGCACCTCCTGTACCGGATCTTTCCCCACGCTCCAAGCGTGCTGAAGAGCGAAAAGAGCGGCAGAAGAAGCAGGATCAGGATAAAGGCAAAGCTCCAGCTTCAAAGAAACAGAAAAAGCCTTCCACTTCAAAGTCTCCTTCTGTTCCTGCGAACAATCGATCACGGTCCCTCTCAAATGCTAGCACCAAACTGCCTGCTTTGAAAAATTGGCGGCAGAACTGGATGGCCCGGTTCCGACCTGACTCGAAGTACGTGAATATCTTATCTTTCGTGCATTTCCTTGATCACTCGAGACTAACTTTGGCTCTCTATAGGGACAACGATGCAGAAAATATCGACAACTGCGCTTGGTGCGGTGGTGGTGGCAAGTTACTGTGCTGTGACACCTGTGAAAATGCCTTCCATTTCAAATGTGTGAAGACTGCCAACAAAAATTCACTCAAGGATGAGTGGTTTTGCCCGAATTGCGATGCTCAGCATGAGTTCACCTTTGCGATCCTCGCAGCCGACGCCCTCGAAAAATCTGATTATTGTCCCCCCACCGAGATCAAGGAGTACTTTGCAGGCGTTGGTGAAGTAGTCCAGTATGATCTTGGCGATTCAGAAGATGACGATGCGAATGGCCCTGGAGACTCGTCCCCATGCAAGAAACAGCGCTTCTTCCAGACCGTTCCCCACATTCCACGTCTGACTAAGCCAGCGAAGGCCGGAACCTTGACACCGGCCTACAACGATCCCAGCCTGCTCAAGCTAATGGAAAACGGGCATGTGATTCTTTGCAACAAATGTGGCAAGTCCACGGACAATGTGCGCCCCATAATCAAATGTGACTACTGTCCTTGCCGCTTCCACATGGATTGTCTTGATCCTCCCCGTGCCATCCCCCCTAACCCTGTTGCCGGGTGGATGTGTCCCAACCACGTTACGCCTGAGGATCTGCTCGCCATAAAAATTGTCGATGGCAATGTTCAAGAGCGCCGTGTTCGTCGTCCCCGGAATTTACTCCTGGTAGACGCAGAGCCCAACACCAGTTATGACCGGGACTCCACGTTTGACGATGACTGGCGGGCAGATCGCCTTCGTTTCCCTCCTGGGGACATGATCATGGATTTTGTATCCGCTGTTAAAGAAGATCGCAAGAATACCAACAAAGAAGTCGCTGAGCGCCTGGCGAGGCGCATGGTCGCCGTTACTACGCTTGCAGTTAAGGACTTGGCTAGAAATGGCGGCAATGCTTCTGAAGAATGGATGCAGAATTTTGAATCTCTTTGCGAATCTGAGGCCCAGCATGTTCGAGCTGGAGATTCTCGTGACCGAGAGATCAGTGCTGCAGACGCTCTCCTCGATATGCTCCACGGTGGCCAACAACAATCTACCCCCCTCAAATCCTCCCAGCCTGAACAGCCAGCCGAAGAAACACCGGCAACTGTCGAGGCCGAGAAGGAAACCAAGGAATCCCCCACGACCAAGCCTGCTGCCTGACCTTCTCCACCACTTTTTCTTAGCTTTACTCATTTTCCTGTTTTTGCCCTTTTTTTTCTTCATTGTTATTCGGGGCCGGGGTTTTTTCCGCTTTTCTGTCTCGTTCTTTCTTTCCAAACTCTGCATTTTCTCGCTTTTTCTACTGATCTGCGAAATTGTCATGTGAGCATGGGACGGCGCATATTCGAAGAATTCCTTTGTACGATAGCATGGGCCCCAAAAAATGGATATGATACATCCATTTCATCGATTCCGTGATTTGATTTTCGACTCAGTTTCGATTCCGATTATTTTGTTTATCGTTTAAACACACAAAACACAATGGTTTTTGCAATTCCAAACTTCATAATGATCAAATCAAACAGAAATTGCTAAATTCGTACTCTACATGAACATGAAAGATCCGAAAATCGGCGTACAAAAGCCTAGCGCCAAACCAGGGGCAAAGGGGAACATCATAGCTAATAAACGACACGCAAGAACAAAATGAGATTTCATTTCACATTTTGCCACTCAACTCATTGAAGAGAAATCGTATGCAATAAAGGCAGTGCAGAACTCCGGATCGAAAGGCTTTTTTGCTAAAAGAAAATTTCCGAGCGCGATGCGATGCGAACCGTTTACAGGAACTTCTTGGGCATGTTGGCGCGGCGACGCTTGTAAACCACGTATGACACGGCGAGGAGAACCTGGAATGCGATGACCAGGAAAATAAAGAAGCCCATACGAGGAGATGAAGCAGTAATAGCTAGAGGTTTAATAAGTCAGTAAATGACCTCGTGCGGTGGGTTTAGTCTCAAACAACTTACCATTGAGGAAGTGATCCTGTAGGTTCTCCCGCAGACTGAGATGCGAAGACCGCAGAGTATCGTGGAGCTTGTTGAAGTTACTGCTGTAATCCTTACCCTCCAAGTCTCGCTGAATATTCTGGAGCAGGGTCTCGATGCGCTGGAGCCGGTTATCGAGGGAGTTGAACTGGTCCTTTGATACGGTGTTGCGAAGAACCTCGCCGTGGCGGGACTCGCTCTTCGTCACCAACGCCTTGATATCCTGGGCGATACCGTTGGTGGCTTTGCTCTGGAGCTGGATGCGGTTTCCCAGATCGAAGAATTGAGCTGAGTAGTCCTTTTCAGGGCCTGCTTGGGCCACCGGTGGGATGTTCTGGCTTGCAATGGGCTGCTGCTGTTGCTGCTGCTCTTGCTGGGGGGTTCCTTGAGGAATGGTCTGGCCGGTCGCAGATTCCAGGACAAACTTGAAGATCTCGAAGGAGTCGGGGTTCTCGGGGGTGGCAGCCGTGATACCGAAGGTGTTTCCGGCTGGGAGAGCGACCTACTTACGGTTAGTAGATATTCGTTTAATTCCTCTGAGATATGGACGCATACCTTGTCGGTCGAGAAGCAGACCTTGTCGTCCACGGTGACCTCGAAGAACGAGTTGGTGTGCTTGAGCTTCACCACCGAGGGACGACCCAAGTTTCGGTATGCGTAGTCGCAGTGACCAAATGCCAGACTATCGACGCTGCGGTGGGTCTTGTAGTCTGTTGTTCCATCATTCAAAAATCCACGAATACTTCCACCCTATAAGCTGATCAGCCAACGTCCAGATTTTGTTTGGAATCAAAGCATACCCTTCCACCATGGGTATCAATCACCAGGGCGAATCCATCAAAGGGGCCCACAGTATAGATGCTAGATGTGCCAACGCGAGCCTGACCATCCTTTGTGTACCATAATTGGAGGTTTCCGCTAGCTCGCTCGGGGCCAGTGGCTCGGAATTGAAACTCGGCGGCCCATTCAGGCTGTGAAATACTGCCTCATGTTCAGTATATTCTCCATGGTTCAGTTTAAAGGTGTCACGTACGGGTTCTGGGCCCAGGCTGATCCTCGCACGTTTCCGGGGTAGGGAGGGGTTAGGATGAGTTTGTCGGATAGCTAGACAAACGTTAGAAGTAGACAGCAACGAATCTGTTTAACACTCACCAAAGATGTGTCAAAGCCCTCTCCATTAATATTCCATCCTGGAATCGAGTCTCGGCTTGGGGAAATACTAGTCAAAGCAGTTAGACAAGATGAGACCAGAAAGGAGAGAGCAAATTCCATACGTTTTGCCAAAGCCAAAGCTTGCACTCTCAATCACCTGAGCTGTAGCACCTGCAGCAAGCAATGCGATTGAAGTAAATGTCTTCATTGTGGCGGTATAAGGGACAGGTGAGTAGGGAATGGAGATTGGTCACGACAAGAAGGTTCTGAATCCAGGGACAATGCAATATAGACAGGTCCTGCGCGTGAGTAGTATACCAGTCTATATCGATTATTCAGTTATAGAGCCTTTTGGATGACTGGAGCCACAATGTTCACACGATGTCGATCTCCGGGGAAGTTCACAGAGACTAGACACGACGCGAGTAGTGATCCACCCAGCCACAATAGCAATCACGCAAAGACGAGCTTCCTTAGCAATGGCAGCAGCCGAGGGAGAAAAATCAATAAAATGATGCAGTTGGAGACTGTTGAGAATGGTGTGTCGGATGCCGACGTCCGTGAAGTCCATGCGGAATAGATTGCCCTGCGCTAGTGTAGCTGTTGATACCTGGCCTTCTCCTGATTTGTTCTCCGCATATGCACGTGACCTTCTCCGGTGCGGAGCAGCTTGGACCTTGATCTTGACATCAACATAAGCAGCCTTCAATCTCTGAAGCTGCTCATCATTGGTACACATTTTGTACCTTTTTCTCGGGTGTCTGACTATTTCTCCCTAGGTTTAGCTTGTCTCGATATTCCGACCGCCGTTCGCCAGCACATTCACCAACGCCGAGGCCCCCCAGAATTTTCTCACCACTTACAGTCTGCAACATAGTACCGGTCAAACAATCAAGCTATGAGACTGATATAATTTACACTTAGTTGCCCATTCTCGGCTCTAGTCCGACTTCTACAGACCTCCGAATCGCCCCTCAATTACCCCGCTCTCCGTGGCCTTGGGATGGCTGTCGCAAACGACGACACATGGACATGGAAGTTGTGATGTTGAAAAATTGGTCTATCACTTGTGAGAAAAATAATACGTTCTCTGCATAGGTAGAAAACTGCGGCCATCGAAACCGAGTTAGTCTTACAGGCCTCTCTAACTCCATTCTGACTAGGTTTCATCTGTCGTTGCTATCTCTCTATAGAAAGCAAATTTATGAGAAATAAAAACCTTTTTCCATCTTTTTTTCCGTTCCATTACTCTCAGAAACCGACCCAACGTTAGTACTGTATCTGCCCGTAGGGATCCCACTTCATCTATACTGCTCCAGATTTCAAGCTTATATAGAAACAAAGACCAACTACTCACATTTCCAGAATTATTTTCTTCTTCATTTTAAGGCCATATAATCATCTAATTTTTATGTATATCAAATATTGAATCCATTGCATACCCCAGTACGTACACGCTCTCACAGAGACAATGATGTAAGGTGTTTGCATTGTTTGGCAGACCACGTGGGCCAGACCCACCACAACCTGGAACCGCACGGAGCCTAACCCGCACTATACCCAACGTGGCTAGTCCCACTTCAGATCCATGCATGCTGCAGGATGCGGTCAAAATACAAATTTGTAAAATTCTTGAGAATGGTAATGTATCTCCTTTGAGACGATAGGCTTTCAGGCAATGTATTTCTGGATTAAGCATTCCGTTAAATTCAACTTGAAGATTTCATCGTTCCTAAATTTTAGAGTTTGTGAGGTATATATGCACAGGACGCATATATATTTACCTGACAGGGGTCTTCAACCCGTGCTTAGAGAATCATCACAAGTCACGCGATTTTTCAAGTAAGAGAGAAAAAATAGAAAAAAAGGGAATGTAATGGGGGGTTTTACATATAAATATGTAAAGATATCATTTCCAAATAATGGGGTCCGACTTTGAATGGAGGATCATAGATCACTAGGCAATCTCTTCGATTCTATCATCGACGCATGAGCTTACCAATAAAGAGAACTGGATTTATCTGAGATCAAAGAATCTATAAGATGAAAGAACTGGGCAGACTTGTCTCGCGTCGATTGGCTGGAAGACTCGGCAATATACCAAGGTAGGCAACGACGTAAGATTTTTTTCTCATTTTTGGACAGGGAAAGTATCAGGATAAGATCATGAACACAATTTTCCCAGCCTGAGAGTTGGAGAGCGTCTGTTGATAGCCTCAGGCTACAGTGGGGATGTTCACGACGCCGAATCCACATCTTCAACTTTCACACCCCCTGTGGAGAGAATGACCATATATAATCCAAAGAAGGGTTGCTTGGTCCCTGAGTGTATATCAATATCCGGAAAAAGCCACTGAAGTCTTAACAGAGCTAGAAAAGGATGTGCGAAGCTTGAGAACAATCTCTAGTCATGAAATACTGCCTTTCTGTCGTGTGGTTTAGAAAAGTCAGTAAAAGCCATTCGATATCTGACCTTTAATTAATGGAGAAGCCTATATTTTCGAGGTCTCCCTTGGTTATCACAGATCACAGATATCCAATCTGTGCCGGTGGGCCTTCGTAGATATCGAACAACTGTGCTGCCCTGCCAGATTGGTGCAAAGCTATCTGAAAGAATGAGATAGTGAATAAAAAGAAGAAACCGAAAAATTACTATCCTCTACTTTTGGTAAGCTTAAAATAGGATGGTGGTGGGAAAACATAATATTTTGGGTGTATATGACAGTCACTGTTGCGACATAACCCTAGTTGTCGGAGAGGCGGCCCGAGGAGATCAATTGATAATCGCAGAAAACCCGGGACTAGGAAGATAAAATTAGGCAAATGATTATTGGCATTATTCTCTGCGTCACGACGACTCGAAAGAGGGTAAATACAAGGGTTGATGGTGGGGAGAGTGACAGGGGGAAGACAACAAGCGCGGGCAACGGGGCAGGAGGGCGAGGAGGGTCCCGAGAGAAGCAAAAGCGGTTTTTCTGCTGGGCTTTTGACTTCCCGCTGCTCCTCCTCTCCGCCAATCAGCGTCCACCGCCGATTCGCGGTTGATCTACCGCTTCCTCCTCTTTTAGGCCTTTCAACCTTTCGACTTTCTGCTTTCTCTCCTTCCCCCAATTCTCCTTCAACGCGACTTGCGCGTCCACCATCCGATCTTCACCACCACCCTTGTTCCAGCTTTGGTTACTGGAACTGCACGGCTATTCAACACGCGTTCCTCCGGTAAGTCCGCCTCGATTCTATCGTCACGCCTTCGCGGTTCACCCGCTTTGGCCCTGGTCGCCTCGACCATCTTCTCGGCGAGTTCCAACCATATGGAATAGAATCGCTTCAAGCTATGAACCTTCTATCACCATTCCTCTTGTCATCTCTACTTGTTCCATACTTCCTACAATAGTGGGCCTTTTCCCGCATGATCGGACGCAATCCGCTGACTGACGTCGCGTGCTATTTTAGTCGGTTTATGTTCGAAGTTGCTCACAACCTTCCCCGGTAGCCCGGCGCGCGTCGGCTTAATATTTAAGATATAATGGTATGCGATATCGTATACACTTGGCATCCATCGTTCAGGTTACTGGCGGCGGAACCATACATGACGGTGGAACAGTTGCTTAACATTGCAAATCCAGGTACTATTTAAACGAAAGCCGGTCCAATACCTGCCACGGCCGGTCATTGAAGATGACAATTCCGAGGTACATCCGTACCGCCCATACCCCCAGAATTGAAAGAACCAATCTTTGTTAATACCACGATAGGTCTGGGTCATCCCAGAGACCAGCGAGGTCTTCATGAGCTATGAGCCGTACCTCCAGCGCATGGACTTTTATAAACAACGTCGGTTTATTTGTGAAATCACCGGTCATTCGGGGTTGAACTTTTTCGAGGCTTATCGAAGTGAGGTAGGTGGCTACAATGGCATTTTTGGCTCGGTGCATGAGAGACGGGGGCTCATTCTCGAGTAGATGGAAGAGTCGCGCGAGGTGAACAACAGCTTCCCTGAAGCTTTGAAGGAACCGATTTTGCGTCGAATCCAATTCGCGACAACCTCACGGGTTGACAATCTGGGTATGTTCTGTGACGCTCTACGGTACACCGCGACTAAGCTAATTGCTCCTCATATATGAAGTGGACGAAGTTTATGAAGTGAGATGAAACGATCGACTGGGAGCCGCTCCTACAGATAGACTAACAGCAATTCAGGAATTCAAGCAGGATTTTTACCCCGGAGAGCCTGTCGTCATCCTGCTGCAGGATAGTACCAGACTTCACGGCACCATCAGGGACAAGGCCAACTTTGCTGAACAGCTCTTTGCCGACGGGACTATCAAGACCCCTGCGTATGCTCGGTATTTGGTAAAGATCTCAGACCGTCCCAATGAGGAAGCGCTGCTGGACCAAGACCATATTACGCGTGATCGCAAGTCGTTCACAAAGTTGATGCTGCGCGGCTTTATCAAGAACAATGTTACTCGAGAGTCATGGACCGGTGCGCCCTGGCTGGTGAAGGCGTCGATTGCAGAGGAATACAAAATCTCTACAGAGGTCCCCAAGCACTTGCAGTACGGCGCGAAGGTCGCAGAGAAGAAGGCGATGAAGAAGGCAGACCAGGATGGCTTCTTTGGATTCTTCTCGTCTCAACAATTGCCTGAATTGAAGCCAGCTGTCAAGGGCCAGAAATTGAAGTTTTCGGCAAATGATACGGCCAAGTCGAGAGAAGCTCAGTATCAAGAATATCAGCGGTCGCTAAACGGGAATCCTTCGTTTCTGTCACCGAACAACCCACTCCGCCCAACCAAACCGCCGCTGGTCGGTGACAAGAAAATGCCTCCTCCTGCGGTTGTTATTAAAAATGAATCGAGACCTCCATCACCACCACCTGTCAGATACCCCATTGAGGATCTCGAACTTGCCCCACGTCATGATAAGAATCCTCGTCCCACCTTGAAGCTGTTGATGCTAGGCGAGTCGGAGGAGGATGGAGGAGAAGACCTTCTGCCCGATGACTTGGAACCGGAATCCGTCGGATTGCTTCTCGAGACATGGGATACCCTCAATGTATACTGTGAGGTGTTCCAGCTGGATTCATTCACATTCGATGACTATGTTCAAGCCATGCGCTTTTCATCAGAAGAAATCGATTGTGAGTTGCTGGTCGAGTTGCACTGTGCCATTCTGAAGAAGCTTGTCAACGCAGAAGACCAAGGCGGCGCAATCCAGATCTCTCTTCCAGATTTCCCCACCGAGGATTCCGATGACTCTGAAGAGGATGATGAAGATGACGAGGAAGAGGAAGACGAGGAGCAGCCGGAGAAGGCTCCTCGCATGACTACCAGGGGAAGCCTCGCCAAGAAAGAAGCGGAGAGTTTGAAGGCACAAATTGTCGAGGAGGAGCCTGAAGAAGAGCGCATCCATCGTGCTGCTGAAATGTTCGAGAAGTACGGGTGGATTGATCGCCTACGGAAACGCGACTTCCGCAATGGTGGATGGGAGGTTGTCATGATTGGCCTCCTGCATCAGTTATCTCTTCGTCCTCGCTCTGAAAAGACCTGCAACGACATCCTAAAACACCTCGCCCCGCTCGATGAACCACCGACCCAGCGGACTGCCAAGGCACAATACCGCACCCTTGATATCAATTTGCGTGTCAAGGCTCTTCAAATGATGACCATGCTTTGTCTTGAGACCAAGGCGATTCGGAATTATCTTGAGGAATGTAGCAACCAGATGACAGAGTTCCGCAAAGAGAAGATTGAACATCAGAAGGCCCGCAAAGTATTGTAAGTACATATGCTCTTGTGAAGAAATCTTCTCAACTAACACTTTACCAGGTTAACTGAACTTCGTCAATTGCACCAGGAGCGAAAGGCGCTCCAGCCGGAACCTGAAAAGTCACCCTCTCCCTTACCGGAACTGGAAGGGGAGAACATGGACGATTCGAAAATGACTGGAATCGAGGGTGATTCCGAGATCCCCATGGATTCAGAGGATGAGGATACGCCTAGACCACGTGCCCTTCGTGGTGGAGTTGACCGTGCCCTTGAACGCAAGCGGAGGCAAGAGGTGGAGCGAGAACGCAAGGAGCAGCTGGCCAAACAGCCCAAGGGTACTAAGCAGTACCAGCGAGTCCTCAAGAAAATCGACGAGTTGAAAGCCAAGATCGCTAAGGCTGAGGAGGAGATCGAAACCGTGGACAATGATTTGCGTGAGGCTGACTGCCCCCGGACCCGATGCCTCGGATTGGATCGTTTCTGCAATCGATACTGGTGGTTTGAGCGCAACGCCATGCCCTTTGAAGGCATGCCGAATAGCTCGACTGCTGAGGCCCACTACGCCAATGGCCGCCTTTGGGTGCAGGGCCCTGACGAGCTGGAAAGCGCCGGCTTCATCAACTTGACGGATGAACAACGCAAACAGTACCACAAGCATTTCCAGACCACTCCGGCCGAGCGCAAGAAGCACGAGGAAGGGTCTACCCATGTATCGAATGCCCGCGAATGGGGTTACTACGATGACCCGGACTCAGTTGAGTCGCTGATCGAATGGCTGGATCCACGAGGCAACCGCGAATGCAAGCTACTAAAGGAACTTCACTTGCAGAAGGGATACATTATTAAATACATGAAGCACCGCCAGGCCTACCTGTCCGAGAACACCGAGCGGGCTGAGTCTGAGGAGATGCCCACCAAGCGGGTCACCACGCGCACCAAGACTTACGTGGATGTCAATGAACACCGTCTTCGTTGTCTTCGTTGGAGGAACACGGCTGCCCTGACTGAGATCGGACACCTTCACGTCGACCCTGACCGACCAGCCAAGCGCAAGCGGAACACCGATGATATGCGCGAGGTCAAGGCCACTCGAGGCAAACCCCTGACTCGACGGGGTTCGCGTCGAGGATAAAATCGGTTGTTTTTTTTGGTTTGCCTTGACCAGATCACGTGACCACGACTTTTTTGCCGTTTTAAGGTGTATTATTGTTTCTTTCTTTCTTTCTTTTTCTCTACCGGGATCGGTTGATCTGTATACATTCTGTGCATTTTTGGAGATGGGAGGAGTCGAGGAGGGTTTTTTCTACAACATTTCACTTTTTGGTTTATCATTCTTAGTTCCAGATCACGAGGGGAGAAACAAATAGGATGCACATATAGACCAATAGCCAATCGCTTACCATTGCACCGCTCGGGACTCGTCGGGTTCTTTTTCTGCCGCCACTTTAACTCGGTCCGTACAATTTCCCTCGGCTACTCGCGGTGCGTCATTGTCGCCTCTGCCTTCATGAGCCCCATGTTCTTACCCCATTTCCAAATTCCAACTTTGAATTCTCCTAAATTATTCGAATACCCTTGTTCATTGTATTACTTGTCACGCAACTGTTAAACCCCTGCGCGACCTGAGTAGTGTAATCTGAGGATCAGCCGTTAGCCCGAGGAAAATCCCCAAGCTTTTCTTGCCGGGCTATCGCCGAGAGTCACGAGGGGGGAAGACCGTTTTCCCCAGACCCTCTTTTTTTGCCCCCAGCCTCGGTCTCATCACATACCTTTCATGTCGACCGGCGCGACAGATCATGCAAATCGGGACCGCATCTTTACGCAGTCTCGCTATCCTTTTAAAACCAGTGCGGAATCAAGTCCGCAGCACAACCCGCAGATGAGTGAGATCGCACATTCACAATCGGCGGGCCCCATTGCAGGTGGCACGGCCCCGAAGAAGACCCCCAATACAAGTGCAGATGGACAAAAAACTAGCAGTCCGGTTAAGACGCGGAGTTTGGACTATATCTTGCGGAGTGGTCTAGCTGGAGGACTGGCTGGTTGTGCGGTAAGTGCGCGAGAATCGCCGAGCACGCTTGCTCCAGAAAAATAAAAAACAAAGAGGAGAATACTGATTGAGATTCTGAAAATAACAGGCCAAAACTGTC
Organism: Penicillium sp. S1602; assembly: GCA_023626355.1. Lineage (NCBI taxonomy): Eukaryota > Fungi > Ascomycota > Eurotiomycetes > Eurotiales > Aspergillaceae > Penicillium > Penicillium sp. S1602. The sequence goes on along the minus strand of JAMAGW010000015.1, from coordinate 229,467 downwards.
GTTGCGCCACTCGACCGGGTCAAGATTCTTTTCCAAGCCTCAAATCCACAATTCGCCAAATATACAGGTAGCTGGGCAGGCCTGGCAGCTGCCATCCGGGACATCAAGCGCTATGAAGGCACCCGCGGCCTCTTCAAAGGCCATTCCGCCACACTCCTCCGAATCTTCCCTTACGCCGCAATCAAATTCCTTGCATACGAGCAGATTCGTGCTATCGTGATCCCCTCCCACGATAAAGAAACCGCTTTTCGCCGCTTGATATCCGGTAGTATGGCCGGTATCACGTCCGTCTTTTTCACATACCCACTAGAACTGGTCCGAGTACGGCTCGCTTTCGAAACTAAGCAATCATCCCGGTCATCATTAAGAGATATCTGTCGCCAAATCTACAATGAAAACGTTATGCCCCCATCTACGGGCGCAGCCGCAACACCCCAAGCACCCTCTTCCACCGTCGCCGCCGCCGAAACCGTCTCTTCAGCCGTGAACTCGGCCGTACCTCGTTCAGGCCTTGCAAATTTCTACCGTGGCTTCGCCCCGACAATCCTTGGCATGCTTCCCTACGCGGGCATGTCGTTCCTCACACACGACACAATTGGTGACTGGCTTCGTGATCCGTCCGTGGCGCAATACACCACCCTCCCCGACTCACAAGCCACACCTTCCAACAAGAGCTCTCGACGACCTCAACTAACAGCCGCCGCGGAACTATTTTCAGGTGCCATTGCCGGTCTTGTTTCTCAAACCTCCTCGTATCCACTTGAAGTGATCCGGCGACGAATGCAGGTTGGCGGTGCAGTCGGGGATGGCACCCGGTTCGGAATCATCGAAACGGGCCGCAAGATCTGGCTTGAGCGTGGATTCCGCGGTTTCTGGGTTGGCTTGACTATTGGCTACATGAAGGTTGTTCCCATGGCAGCCACCGCTTTCTTTGTTTATGAGCGGTTAAAGTGGGCATTGAGCATCTAAATGCGTGCATTGTCTTGATCCCCCGTTTCGCCGTACCCAAAACTACCTCTTCATCTCGGAGCCTCATTATCCTCTTTTCTTCTTCGCTTGCATATCTCATATGTGTTTTCAGTGATAGATTACCCATTTTTGCTGGTGCGATTATTGGCATCCGCGCTTGATTCCCGCTGTTGGCGTCTGTGTATATCCTTTTTGGCTTGGGATTTTTTTTTTCATTTCTTAGCATTAGAGGAGCTAATGATGGCTCACTTGGAGATACAATACCTGAAGAGATGCACATATGATTCTGTTTCCAGATTTCATTTCCGATATTTGGATATCGGTGTAGATCTACTCCCTTAGTTTGCATGTACTTGTAGTATTGCATTTCATCGCTATCCATGGGTGCTGGATACTGCTGCTAATGTGAGGTTTATCAATCATGTTCCACAAGTTTTTGTTGTCACTAGCAATCCGTTCTCCCTTATTCACCTCCCTTAATACCATTATCATATGATTTCAATTCCATTTGTTCAATATCGACTTTACTTCCTCATCTTCTGAATAAGCATCAATGCTTCAATTGCAGTTGATGAATTATTTCTAATATTTTCCCTCATCTCTACTGTTTTGGAGGTCGGAGGCCGATGGTTCGGAAGCGTTATTAGACACTTTTGACACATTTTCAGTATTTGCATTACTTGAGTCCTGCTCTTAGATATGGAAATACCCTCTTTTCTCATGTTAGGAGAAGCAATAAGTTGCTTCAGTTTCCATACTCCCATGCAACTCTTCTATAGATGATGTAAGTGATTAGCGGATCATGAGTGGTCCGTGCGTTACTCCGGGCTCCGCAAAAAAAAAGTTGAAGGTCAAGAACTTTCCGCGCCACTACATACGCCCTGTACACAATGACAACACGCAAGCACAACGATTTCCTGGACGTCGCTGCCAGTGACGATGAAATTGACCGCGGCTATGATTCCGACGAGAAGGTGACGGAGAGCAAGGGTCGAGCTGTGAAGCGGAGAAAGAGAGCGGCGGATACCCAAGACTTCTTTGGCTTACAGTCTGACGAAGATTCAGAAGGTGAGGATTCGGAAGTGGAAGAGTCGCGCTTGAAGGGCAAGGCGCGCAAGCAAACCAAAACGAAAGTATCCCCTGCCTCGGATGACGATAAACACGACGACGACAATGAAGATGCCGAAGAAGGCGGAGTCGATCTTGATGACGATGAAGAAGGCGCTTATCTCGACATTGCCACAACAAAATCGAAATCCAAGGCCGTGAAGCCGCTTGATCTCAAAAAACTTGGAACGCAAAAGAAAAAGCAAAAGCTTGGAGTGGTATATCGTGAGTTTCACAGATGATCTCCACCCGCAAACCAGAACTAATCTTCTCAACAGTGTCCTCTCTTCCGCCATACCTGAAGCCGATGGCCCTCAAATCTATTCTCGAGAAGCGCGGCTTCCCTCTCACCAAGGTCTTCCTGTCGAAGCGCGTCAACGACTCAAAGCAGAAAAAATCCAATAAGAGACAACTGTATACAGAGGGCTGGGTCGAGTTGCGGAAGAAAGATGCGAAGATAATGGCGGAGACGCTTAATGCCCAGACAATTGGTGGTCTTGGGTAAGTGAAGCCTCCACAGATGAATAAGAAGCTCTACTAATGTAGCCCAGTTACTACCGTGATGACCTGTTCAACATGAAATACCTCTCCGGGTTCCGTTGGGATGATCTGACCGACCAAATAAACCGCGAGAGAGCAGAGAGAGAATCGAAACGTCGGGTTGAAGATGCACGGGCACACAAGGAAGAGAAGATGTTCATTGCTGGTGTCGAGGCTGGAAGAATTGCTGATGGTATGGCGAAGAAGAATGAGGAGAAGAGAAAACGCAAATTGGAGGAGGCTGGCAAAGATACCGACGCTGTGGTTGAGAAGAAACCAGTTGTGCGGAGACGATTCGTGCAAAATGATGTTGTGAAGCCCAAGCAGGATCTGAATGCCGTTGGGGATGACATCAAACGGGTGCTTGGAAAGATTTTTTGATCTTGCAGGTTCTTTTTACCGTTGTAATAAAGAAATGCATATTTAGTCTAGTGTATTGGGGTTATTGTTTGCGATATCCATATGTATTTGTTCAATGAAAATATTTGCATAGAGTGCCTGCTCTCCAGTCCTAACAGTCATATATATGGCTCGTCTTTGCAAGCCAAGGCATATCTGTCTCCAACATTAAAGCCATTGAAGTCAAGCAGCTTAACAAAAGTCCAGAGAATGATAAAGAATGATAACGTCAATTGATCGACACAGCAGCTTCCAGTGTTAGATGACTCGGCCTGTTTGTCTTGTTTGCACCTACAATCGCCGCGCTCTTTCTCCGAAAGCATGATTCGTGTTTCGAAGACTCAAGCATCATCGCATCAACCATGAGTGGAGCCCTGCTTCGAGGGGCCGTGTGCCAATCCTGTCGCCATGAAGTGCTACGATCTTTTATCGCCGTATCAGGTCCGCCGATGCCGCGATACACCTCTCATTTGCGCTCCAGCTTAAACACCAGAGCTTTCTCCGCTCTAGCACCAAAGCGATCTGATCGTCCCCCTATCTCGAATCCTTCAGATATCAATTTTTCGCCTTTAGAATCAACTTCAGAGTCGGCTCCAGAGACAGTCGCAGAAAACGAGGACAATGAGCCTGCAGAGTCACAGGTTCCTTGGTACCTACAGGAAGAAGCGCCAACCAGAAAAGTCCGCCCATTAATCGGCGATCACATCCCAAAGATCCCAGAGAACTCCCCAGCTATGCTTCCGAACCTCATGGAGTACACATATCAGGATCTTGGCTTGGATGAGCTGAAGCTTTACGATCTTCGCGGTCTTGACATCCCGGCAGCCCTGGGCGCCAATGTCATTATGATCGTTGGTACCGCTCGCAGTGTGAAACACTTGAACGTTGCTGCCGATCGCCTGTGCCGTTGGCTCCGCAGCACATATAAGCTTTCGCCATATGCTGATGGATTGCTGGGTCGCAATGAGTTGAAGATCAAGCTCCGTCGCAAGGCCAAACGCGCTCGTGCCGCTAGTCACGCGGGTACGATGATCGACGAAAAGGATGACGGAATTACCACCGGTTGGATTTGTGTGAACATGGGTGTAGTCGACAAGGATGTTGCCAGTCCCCAGCTCAGCGAGGTTGGGTTTGAAGGGTTCGGTCAGCTTGATACCGGAACAAGCGTGGTGGTTCAGATTTTCACCGAGGAAAAGCGGGCTGATGTTGATCTGGATGGTCTCTGGCAAGGGACTTTGGATCGGGCTGAGCGCAAAAGACTTCAAGACGCTTCGGACCCTGTCCCCAAAACCGATCCCTCAATCAACAGCTCCCGGCGCGGAGGCATGGGCACCCCTGGAGGTCAACGTCGAGGTATGCATACTGGGCGGCAAGACAAGGCAACCGCCAGCCAAGCTGAGGCCCTGGAAGATTCGTCTACTGTCTCGAAACCCCCTGGATTTGGTATGAGTACTGAGTCGTTGATGCAGAAGCTACTCGGACTCCCCCACGATAACGCTCGGGGTGAGCTTGGAACTGGTCCTGAGGATTACACATCCACTCTTTTCCTGCAGCTTCTATATGCTAGCTTGCCAGCCAAAATTTCTGCCAGAGAAAAAGCTATTTTACGATTGAGACTGCACTCTATTGCGGTCTCTAGACAACACTCTGGATACAGCAAGGACACCCTGTTCAACGCATTCAACAAGTTCCTTTCTGATGGCAATCAAATTTCCGACGAGCTTGCTTTTGATGTTGTCGCCGCTCTTTTGACCCCGCGCCTGGAACCTTCTTCCCAAACACCTGCGCAGTTCCTTCCTGAAGCCGACGTTGAGCTAGCTCTCCAGGTGCTGGAACGGCTGAGTCTGCGTGGTGTGCCCATTCTTAATATGAAAGTGTTTAATATGTTATATGAGGCGGTCAACACTCCAGCTGCGCCATTCTCATCTCCTGAGGAAGTCGAACGAACTGCAGGCCACAAGCGTCAGATGTTGACTCGTCTCTCCAAAATTGTTGCTGAGGCAGAGGTGCCTTTTGATGCGGTCGAGGCCCGCAAGCTTATGTTCACCCAGTTCCGGTGTCAAGATTACGATGGTTTCTGGCGCTTATGGCGCCTGTTCCCTCTAAAGAATGCTACTCGTACACAGGCAGATTATGCCCAATTGTTCCAACTTCATGCGGAGCTTGGCGAGGAGCAACGGGCCCGCGACCTCCTGTCTGCATGGGTGCCTATGATGCGTCGGGAAATGACTCCAATCATCCTCCAGGGTCCAATTGTCAATGCTATTATGCATTGCATCCTGGTGGCAGACCCGGAGATTCAATACCGAGCCGAGGACGGATCCCCCAGCTACTTCATGGACTTGTGGGCCCAGTGCCAACGAGCACTGGCACAGGCTGAAGAAATGATGGAAGAGCATTGAAATGTATAAACCTCAACCTTATGTATCATAAACAAATATTTACCTTGTACCAACATGACATCGTCTTGTATTCTGGATTTTGGTTGTCAAATGTAGTTCCGCTCGGACAAATTGAGCCTCGGCTGCTGATCACTGGATCCGGCCATGAGGTTGGACCTCCGCTCTCCGTCTCTCCGCAAAACAACCCTCCAACTCTCTCATCTCCAGTCAAGGATGACCGGTGCTCCTGACAATGGAGTACCTTCCTAGTCTTCAGCAAGAGTTCGATGAACACAAACCATCGCTCTTCGGTAAGTCCCGACCCACAGGGCGACCTCGCGGGGAAAGCCACTCGAAACCCGGGGAACTGTCACACCCAGGCGGCGTTGCTAACAGAAACATCGCGTGCATCTAGAACTCCTTGCTGAACAGCAACTATCTGATTTACTACCGCCATCCATTCGATACCTACTCGCAGTCGCGACACACCGCCACCCGCGGTACCTACTCCGGATCCTCAATTCATATGACGAGGTCTACGCCCTCGTCTCCCTAGTCGTCGAACGCTATTATCTCCGCACGTTCGGCGGCTCCTTCACAGAAAATTTCTATTCCCTCAAACGCGAGCGCGTTCTTCGCACAAAGAATGGCGAAATTCCGCGCGCCCAGGTCGGCGCCGGGGGCCCCGTGCGCGATGCCCTCAAGTTACACTCCGTCGATGTGTGGAAGAACCTGCTTGTCATGGTCGGAATACCTTATTTGAAACGCAAGCTTGATGAAGGATACGATATTCACGCAGCGCCGCAAGCGTCTCTGGTTCTAGGTGGGGGACCGCGATATAACCCCAGCGATGATCTGCCTCCGCACCCGACAGTGCGCCAGCGCATCTTCCACTATTACAAGTGGTTCCTGCGCAACATATACCCTTCCGTGAACGCGGCATATTATTTCTCGATTTTGGCTTTCAATCTCGCCTACTTGTTCGATAATACGAAATACTCATCCCCCTTCCTTTGGCTCATTGGATCGCGCATTCGCCGTCTCGGAGCCGCAGACCACCGTGCCATTGCTGAGGTGCTGGACCCAAAGCCTGCGCCTGGTGGGAGCAGCAGATCCCAGCGACCTGGATCCGGCCTTATGGGACTTCTCAGTCCCCAAAATCTGTCACCACCCCTCCTCACTTCCCTACGCTACTTCCTCCCCGCATCTATCTTTGCCCTGAAGTTCCTGGAATGGTGGCACGCAAGTGACTTCTCGCGGCAATTAGCCCGTAAAGCCACTGAGGTTCTCGACCTACCTGCGCCTGTCGTCTCGGGCTTGACTAACCCGGCCGAGCGAAGAAAGTCCGGTCAAGAAGAGAAGGAGAAGAAGCAAGCTGAAGAGAAGAAACCTGCCGGAGATCTCAAATCTGCTCTAAAACCCGCCCGTCGCCAGAAACACCTCATCTCTGCTACTTCATACCTCCCCATATTCACTGTTCCCTTACCACCAGCAGACACTTCAAGCGCGAATACTTGTCCCGTCTGCTTGAATACCCTCGTCAACCCGACAGCCTGTCAAACGGGATATGTGTTCTGCTACGTGTGTATTTTCCACTGGATCAATGGCGAACACCAGCGCCAGTTGGATTTCATGAACGGGGAGGGAGCCGGTGCTGCCTGGGAAGAAGAAATCATGGGCGACGATGATGAGAAGAGCTCAGATGAAGTTGAGGGAGAGAAGGGCTCTCGTAAGCGTGGCGGGAAATGGGAGAGTGGCAAGGGGAGATGCCCCGTCACTGGCAGGAGAGTCCTTGGTGGAACTGAGGGCTTGCGACGTGTGCTAATCTGATGTATATATACCTGGCTTAGAGCCATTGTCAGAGATATTTGTCATTAAATGAGATTCAGACTGCCCAGGTCGTTCTCGAATTTTATCTCGCCTTTCCTATCTGTACACTTAGTCTGCATTCAGTGCAAAAAGACCTTCAGCATTCCAGAGACCAGCCTGACGTCGTGGTAAGCATTAAGCTTAACTTGACAACGTTATTACCAACATGTTCGAGAAAACTTGATTTTCCATGGAAAAAATAATTATCTTATCAACATAAGGATATTCAATTAGTTTACACTTCGCCCTTATTCAGTAAAGAGGGCATTCATTATAGCCGAGTCGTATCACTTTTCTGCCCACCACCAGAGTGAGACACTGGGATTCACCATATATCCGGGCGTGACCAGCACTTGCACCTACGGACGCGATGAAGACTTTTTGAAACTATAACCTCTCAAAGCCTCCAGATCAACATCACCCGCTTCAAATCCAGGCCATAGTGCATCGATATCCAACGGAGGCTTCATGGGATGAGATCCCAACCGACTAGAACGAGCCGAGGGAAATGGTGGATCCGAATTTTCATGAGAAGGCTGACTAGACTTAGGACTAAAACCAAGCGAGCTCTTCACCCGGCGAGGAAGTCCAGATTCCATAATCAGCTTTGACAGACACGGCATGCTGAAGATCAAAAAGCCACAGGTCATTTCGGCGCAAGCCCAGAATAGTAATGGTCCAATGAGATAAATCACATCGGATGAACTGGCGAGTAAAATCGTACGAGCCAAGCGGAAGCAGGCAGCGATTGAGGCACTGCAGGATATGTTGGTTAATACCGGATAAGGCAAATCTTGGATGCAGATGATATAGAAGTACTCACAATATACCCGCGCTGAAGATAATGAAGACTCCGATCTTCTTTTGCCAATTAATCCGTAGACGCCAGATGATCCTTTGCGGAAGGATGAACATTATTATATCGGAAGCCACTTGGACGCTGGCGGATGTGAGCATCAGGTCGGGGAGAGAGTAGCATTTGCTTGGAAGGTAGAATTCCCAGATTGCTTCGTGCGGTCTGCATTGTAGGTTCAACAATATGATGCAAGCTGCTCCCCATACGCATTGTAGACATATGATAGCCATGCAGCCCCACCAAAAGGGGTTTTGAGTGCAGTTGAAATGGACGAATATTCTACACCAGTCCAGTAAGATCGCGGTTTTGATCAGGGGAAGAACTGCTGAGTAGCAACACCCATAGACGAGAATCAGCTATTGATATATGTTAGTCCAACACCAAAATTTCTGGAAGCAGTTCTTATGAAGAGTCGTGCAAACATACGTAGAGCGGTCGAATGAGGTCTTCATTGCGCAGGTTCCAGGTATGAACGAAGTATCCCGGGGAATAGATTAATGCATAGGCAGCATAGGCAGTACCGCAATAGGCGCCCTATAATATAAGGTTAGCTTCAATGCGCGTGGAGGATGAACACCGAGAGATACCATACGTATGCGCAAATCATCAAAACTGAAGAAAGAAGAGGGCAGTTAGTCTCCGTCTGTTATAGCCAAAAGATCTAGAAGATATCGTAGACTCACCCTCTTCCGCGCGCATCTTTTTCTCCAGCCACACTCGAGCTAACAAGCGTAAAGACAGGCATATTGTGGCGATCACCAAGCACAAGGTCGTCACTACCCATGCGATAGTATTGCTTTTCGGTGGGTTGTCAAAATTCGCCGTGACACCAGGTGGTGCTGGGAGAGCTGGCTGGGCCAGCAGTGTAGCCAGCGCTTCTGCCGACATCTTGCGCGACAAGCCCGTCACGGACAGTGAGGAATTGAATAGCGATTTTCATTGAGTTAGAGGTTTTTATTTCGGAATGTTGGAGCTGTCAGTTCAAATACCGAGCTCATGACCCGATGATCGTTGGTGGCAGCTGTGGCAGCTGCTAAACCATGGTTTGCCCCCAGGGATCGGAAAATCGAGATCCGCCACGTCAGGATTTCTTCCAATAGAAGGGATGGTATCTTGTTTCCGAATCTTAATGACGTCGAAACTTTATGACATCCGATTTGTAGCTCTGCAGAAAAAAAAAAGAAAGAAAAAAAAAACAAGAAATAGCCCGATGTGGAGCCTGTTAAAGCTGTCTTCATCGTTCGCAGTGATATGTAAGATTCAGTCAAATCGGCAGTCTTCGGAATCTACACCCTTTACTACTCGCATACACCCTAAAACCGATGGAAATCCCTAGTCTCTAATTAGTCGGAATATTCATCTAGAACAAAGCTGTTCCTAGTCCGACTTCTGTAATATTTCAATCTTAGTATTCTCACTGCCTTTCTTTTACTATTAGTATTAACTATATCTATATACCCTAGGGCCTATACTTACTAGTTCGTTAGTCTGACTTAAGAAGTCTTTCTTAGTGCTATATATAACTCTTTCCTATACTCTATAGATCTCTGGGCTGAACTTCTACCTTGCCGTTAGTGTTGGGAAGAAGGGTTGGGGCAATGTGGTGCAAGGCGAACTGGTGACAAGATTCCTGGGAGAGGATCGGCAATGATTCGAAAAATTGAGCCACGACGAGGCTCTAGTAACCATCCATTGTAAGAGCCCACTAGGGATGGCATTCGCCCATTCTGTCTGACATGAAGTGAGGAATCCGAGTTTGCTGTGGACGCAGCTATGTTGTCCCCGTTTAAAGACAGGAACGATATATTGCCTGCATCCTAACAAAAAAGTTGGGGTTTAGATCGAAACCTCGCTAGAATCGTCGGAATATAGCTGAGTGGGCTATCTCGGTGCATCAATAGAAATCACAATAGGTCTGAATTGCTACGACGCCCCTCGGGTTGGCAATTTAGATGGGCCTTCTACATGACTAATCTTGGCGGACATAACTTACAACCAAACACCACAACTTCCCATCCACCTCAACCTTACGAGCAATCTCCAACCTCTCCCTGGCTGTAAGGCAGGAGCACAAAATAACAGGATGGGTGAAAATGCAACAGGAGAAGATACTCAGAAGGAGAGGAACAAGAAGTGGGAGATGGCATTCACGGCTCGGATGAGGCAGATTGTCCCTGGTCTCTTCCTGGGAAATGTCGAGGCATCATACAAACGGGAAATGCTTCAAGAGAACCATATCAACGCAATTATCTCTCTCACTAATGCTCGATGGGTATGGTGGAATACCATTACAAGACAGGCAGGCGTTCCAGAACATCGTCACAAGTGGGTTCAGTGTGTAGATTCGTCGACCCAAGACCTCCTCAGCTATATGAGTGATATTTGCGACTTCATCGACCAAATGGCATCCCCGGCTCTTTCCTCATTGCTCTCCTTGCCCGTCGAGCGCGAACATGAAAGGAATGACGAGCGGCGCGGTGCAGCTTCGGAGGCGATATTAATTCACTGTGATCTTGGAATATCACGCTCGCCGACTATTCTTACTGCCTATCTCATGCGCAAGTTAAAGATTCAGCAAGCAGATGTATTAAATTTTGTTCAATCAAAGCAGAAAATCAAACCGAGCACGAATTTTACTCGTCAACTTCAAGTTTGGGAGGAGGTTGGATTCCAAGTATGGGAGAATGAAGATAGGACTGTCCCGAAACCAGCATACAAAGCTTTTCTCGAACACCGGGCTGTTCTTCTCCGAGAAAGAGGGCTCACAGGAAATGAGCCACTTGCACCCCAGAACCTTTAATAACTGCACCTGTTTTCTAGAAGTCACATCAAAATATCAGGCACATTCAAAGGCTTGTTTTTACATGGACACTTATAAACGCACTATATAGTGTCCAATCTTGATAAGACTTCGACCAGTTTCTAGTCCTTTCAGGACCCAACACTTATCTATTCAAAAAATGAAGGGCAAAATTTGCGCGAAATCAGTTGCAAGCCTAAATGCGGAAGCCACGTTCCTGATTTACGGTCAAGACTTGTAAATGAATACTTAAGAAATTCCCAACTCTAAGAATGTCTCTCTCTCTGCACTCATGATGGGTGTCAAGTTAATATCATCATTTTTTAATATAGATAGATTGTATGCTGCAGAAATATAGATGACTATGCATATAACCCTAAAATGCCTGACAGCCATGCCTAGCCTGGCCAGTTTTATCGATCGTAACAAAATAGTGGACACATATCAACGCTAGGAGACATAAAAAAATAAGACTAGAACAAGACTGAGACCAGCTCAGGAGAAATCATAATTTCCTTCAGAAGGACTGCCATACTCGAACTTTGAAAGTAACTCGGCATCATGTTGCAAGTCATGCGAAGGTGGGTTCATAAGTCCCAGTACCTCCTGTCGAAAGGGATCAGAACCGTCGTCAACCATCATCTGGTATGCATTATTGGCCGTGTGGTATCGCATCGCATCGTCGAAGTTTGCCATGCCCATATTGGGGCCTTGGGGGAAGGCACCGGCCATGGCGTTTTGTTGTTGGTAGCGCCGCAGCTGTTGCTGTAGATGCATGATCTGGGGGTCGAGAGGCATCGGGGTGAAATTCGCCATGGGATGTACGGCTACGGGAACATTGGCAGGGACGTTACCTGGTACTGCCTGGTTCATGTAGGGGTGGTGGGCTGGGGAGTCGTCTGATGCTTCGTCCATGTCTTGAGAGACATCCACATGTTCGTCGCCATGGTCCATGCTATCGTCTACCATGTCTGACGTATCAACAGAAGGTGACTCATCCTCCTCCTTGGTTCCTGGGATAGGAGGCGTTTTGAGGGTTTCCTTGCATTGAGGACAATCGCGAATCACCCGGTTGACAGTTTCCTTGATCCGTACCCAGTGGTATTTAACTGCAATGGCAGCGGTGGTTTTGTTAATGCCAGCGTGTTGCCTGAGGTGGACTTCCTTGGCAATTTCATACTGTTGCTGTGGATCCGAGACAACCTCTTTGTCCTTGAGCATCAGTTTGTCGGGGTCTCCCTCTTCGCCCTCGATCAGCTTGTAGTGGGTGGCGGCGCTACGCAACCGACTCTTCTCGGCGCGATCTGCACCTCGAGGGTACTTGGAGTGCTTCAGATAATACCGAATCTTCTCAAATCGGTCTTGTGATACAGAATCCTCGCCGTCTAAGCTGAGACCCCGGCCGTAGATAATCGCATCCACAAACTCCCCTGGTTGAGACTTGAGCCTTCCTCCACCTGGAATTCTGCCAATGCGTTTGAACCCAAGGGAATCCCAAAGACGACATGATGCAACATTGCTCTCGTAGACCAGGTTAAATACTGCATATGTATAACCCTAGTTTGAATGTTCAGCTTCAAGTCATATAAGTATGAAGGAGATCACAAGATACTCACGAGTCGAGGTGCCCACTCCAGATAACCTTCACCCATCAACCTGCCTACACCCTTGTTTCTGGCGGCATCTGTGACAATAAATGTACCATTGCAAACATGGCTACTCCAGCCGGGGTAGTTAGGACGAATGTGAAAGCCACCCAGACAAATTTTGGTCCAATTGGCACCGGCCTTGTCCATGGCGTGTGTTTGTTGTACACTCTGAATATCACCGAGCAGCATGACCACACCAAAATTGGAGAACCAATAGCGACTAAACTGGGCTAAGGGAATCGGTTCAGACATCGCATAGGTGTCACCCTTTTCAATCTCCTTGTTGAATTGGTCGGAGAGATACTTTAGCAGGGGTCGGGGTAGATCATCCCCCGAGGCGAATGGCATCAAGGTTGCCACCGTTACCCGATCGCGGAGCGTGACTTGTCGCGGCGCCAGCGCCAGAGGATAGTCTAGCTCCTGACCTGTCGGAACCATCTCTGCATCGCCATGGAGTTCAGACATGATGAATAAAATATACTATAGTTGGGTCAGTGCTGATCACGGGACTGGATGCCAAATTAGTCAATCAGTTCTTTTCTGACTGCATTGAAAAAGATGGCGAAGGATATATGATAGAAACCGAGTGCTCATGGGGAGAGCTCTGAATTGTATCTTGACTACACCAGAATCACCAAGGGGCTAGGACTGACATTCTGCTCTGCTTCTAGAAGCCTTTGGCACTTCGTGGACCGCGTGAGTATTCTCGAGTCCGGAATCGGTGCAACGCAAGTTAGAGAAGCTGTGGTCCCTGATGAGTCATCAGGCTGACTCATCAGGCTGCAAGGTGTCATTGCTGAGGTAACGGCCCACTATCATTTTTGCCTAAGGCGGAAAAGTCAATACATACATCATACATGTAGTACGCAACTTTACCTATCTCTCACTTTCTTTCAATCATAACAACGTTCATATGTATATCATCAACTGGGCACTCTTATTATGACTTGTGCTTTGTATCCTTTTCTTGGAACCTTGGAACCTTAGACTGATACCAGTTATTCTGAGCTTTCTCTTCTGCTTCCGCTACCCTTTTTGCATTTCTCGTAAGTATTGCACCTCATCCCAAAGTGTGTATGCGACGTGTCCAGTGCTTTGTCAAAGACTGAAACTACCTGACGCCATTCACTTGGCAAATTCCATTTGTATGCTGGAGGCTAATAATGCTAAAATCTTAGAGGCCCGCAGCCTTTTATTACTAAAGAAAAATCTGTTGTCAATAACTCAACCTTCAAAATCTTCACGTGGTGAAATCATTTACAATTTCTCATTCGCAAGAACAGACCGACAAAATGGCCAACACGGACAACAGGCAATCTCATTCGGAAAAAGACCTATCGTCCGATCGCATGCCAGTATTCAAAGCAAACGACAAGGTGCTGCTCGTGGTCATGCTTACCGAATTCACGGAGCAAAAGAGGAAAGAACTCGTGGAGTTCTTGGAGACTGAGCCCGGGGTCATCAATGGTGATCTCAATGTCCAAACATGGGCTCCGTCTAAACGTCTTCTTGGTTCAATTGCTGTACAGGGTCCACATCGAGACAGTCTGGCCACTGTTCATGCTCTTGCCATGCTAGCCTACCGATCCGGGCTAGAGTTCTTATTTCGCACGAGCTTTGTTGTTGCTGATGACCTCACCAAACGTTGCTGGGATGGTACCCATCGAGTCGGTGAGCGGGGCAAGCTCTCACTTCTTATGGTCAGTGTTCAGCCAGAGAATACTCAGAAGACACCAGCTTCTATTCCTTTACCCCCGCCTGGTGTTCGGGTAGTCGTCTCTCGCTTCTCTGATACTTCAGACAGCTCTGATGAGGAATGGTATGATGACTTCGTTGGTTGCGCTAGCTGCGACCCCTCATCTGACGATTACTTGATCCGAGATTACAAGGGTACAAACGACCCGTGGACTGTCAGACAGTACGAATACGGCTTATTGCCGTTCATTTTGGAGAAGTTTTGTTGGGAAGATTACGATGTTTTCTTTCATGATGTTCTTCGTCCCGATTATCACTGCAGAATTAGACAACAGCATCACTTGCTTAACCCCAGAGCTCAGCGGTCTTACTCTATTTCTTACCATTGCATGAATCTTCTTGATCCCGATCAAGAGGTTTTTGCCACCGAAAGCCCGCATTTTTCAATAAGGAAACAGTATCTGAAGGCTGCATGGTCAGCGCTTTCCTTTCGTCTCCCACCAGAGTTGTCGACTGAGATAATCTCTCTAGCCGACCTGGTTCCATCCTTCCGAGCACCTCTATGGAGACGCCGACAAAGTCAGGAACATCTACACCTTTTTGTAATGTTTCCCACAACGGAGAATGAGCTCCGCGAAGCCCATTTGATTATCCATGATGCACTGCAAAGACGATCTAAAGAACAAAAGGATGTTCCGAAAACAGCAGAGCTCATCCCTCTTCACCGCCATGGTATAAAAACTCGCCGCGATGTGGTGGTATTCTGGGAGAATTATCGGATGCACGAACCAGATGAAAGATGCATCGATCCACTTTTGAATCTTATGCTCAGCCCCATTCAAAATAAAACCATGGGCTTGTCCCAGTTCGCCATTGTTCATTCCGGTGGTGCGAGGCCTGTAGTTGCTTTGAGAACTACACTCGACACGTTGTGCCGTGTGTCTACATCTAGTTTGCATCGTCTTCTTGCTCGCGATTATGATAAGTGCAATATCGATCTCGTGGAAGCCGCATACAATCCAGACCAGCCATATTATTACAATCCACCAATCTGGGAGACGGTGAGTAATTCATATACAGATCAATACCTCCTTGACTATGACTGGATCCCAGTGTTCTACCTCACTAAGCATCTGACGGATTCGGATGATCTGGTACTCCGCAAGGAAATCTATAAAGTGGATGGACAGGATAGGTATGGCATCGGTCCCGAGGCTGCTATGGACTACGATACCGAGCAACGAAAGGATGTCTGTTTCGTCCCCTGGGAGCACGACGAAGATGGAACTCTGGATGACATTTGGAATATCGTTCTCAAGATTTACAAACACGAAGGTTTCGGTCGCCGGTTTCAGCGCTTCTTTTGCCTTGACCGACAGTCTGTGGAGGATCAAAAGCTCATTGTCGTTGAGCCCGACTTCTATCTTGCCGGAAGAAAAGTCCAAGATGAAGGTAGATTATTACAGGGCATGGTTGCGCCTACACTGGCAGGATTCCGTTGCAACCGTGTTCCATGTGAAGAAGCCCATGATGCCAAGATCGAACTTGATTCATGTGTTCGAACTATTGAAGATATCCACGGCGCGCTTTCCGATGAAGGACAGCACTTTATTCGGCCCGGCTGGCCAGGCCCTGAAGTTCTTCTTCCTACACATCCGTGGAGGCTGGCATGGCCCGAGCCTAGTCAACCCGGTACTATTCCTGTGTGGGATATATTCGGTTCTCATCTACATGCAGTCAATGATGAAAATCAAGAGAGCGGAGAAGAATAATCACCATGTCAGGACACCATGTAGATATCAATCAAATGTAGCTAAGAGTAAGGCTAGAAATATCAAAGCATGATTAATTGCATGTGCCCAAAGTATGTAACAAGCACTCGCCGATAGAAGCACAGTAAGATGTGTACAAGTATTTGGAATCAGTGCTGTCTCCTTAGTGACACTGGGTTATAATACTGTTGTCCTTTAATTCTGCAATCTGTAAATGGTCTAATGAACACCGTCTTCGTGTCGAGCGATCTGCCCCACCCTCTGCACGGGTTCGTGTTGTCCCCCTCTGTGGAGTCCAACCCGCCACCGACATTTCAAGAATCTGCCAATAGCGAATCGCCGATGCAGGTTTCAATACTATGACGACGGGTCTGCGGCCTAAGGCTACCTACCCTTCAGCTCTGGTGGGGGTTGAGCGCTTGCGATTGAAAGTTCCCAATCACCCCAGGATTTTAGCACGCCATCCCGCAAAATATTGTCACATCGATCGAGATCTTATCTAAAACAATGGCAGAGCGTCCACAGTTCTACGAAAACACATTGAAGCCGCTAGAGGTCACCGCAGCCTCACTCGCAGAATCCCTAGAGGAATTGCGTGTCGCAGTTCGCTATGGAGCTGAAGCTATTCAAGCGAATGAGGCTCCCCAAGACAAATGGTCGCTCGGTGGCATGTTCAAGCATTTCCCTGGTATGTATAGTTATCGGAAATATTATCCCAAATCTGATATCTATTGTATCTCTTTCGGTCAATGCGGGGCGGAACTAATCAGCCGCCACAGGTGTGGCCCTTGCTTTCTTACGCCTTGATTATCAGTCCTCGGCGTTGAATGAGGGTAATGGTTCGCACCCGGACTATCGTCAGCTTGCGCTCGAGAGGATTCCATCGGATTTCCCAAGCCATCCGTTGCTGCCGTCTCGATTGTCACCGGCAGGATCACTCTCGCCTATTGTTGGTGTAACTTTGCGCGTTTTCTCGGCGTTGGCGAAGTCTAACTGGGAAAGAGATTCTAAGCCAAGCCTTTCTCAGCAAGATATCACTTGTCTTTATGATGCTGCGAACCTTGCTCTGAAGAACGGACCCCTTGTTCCTCATGATGGCCGCAATATGGGTGGTGATGAGATGCTGTATGGTCGGGCGGGTCTCCTGTGGGCCCTACTGAATATTCGTGCTCATCAGTTCGATGATGAAACCCAGAAATCACTCGATCCTGTCTTTGAGACAATCCCCAGATTGATCGATGTAATTGTAGACTCTGGACGTCAGGGCTCAAAAGCTTATATTGAGAAGAACGGGGCAGAGAGTGCGCATCCGCTGATGTATGCCTGGATGGAAGAGCACTATTGCTTTGGAGCGTAAGTGTGGTCTTTCCTAAGATTCTTAAATCTTCAAGTACTAATGACCTTTCTATCAGTGTTCATGGAATTAGTGAGTTATACTGCTAAAGACGGGTGAGATAAATTGCTAACGATCCTGCGTGCATAGCTGGCATTCTTCCTATTATCCTTGCAGCTAAGCCAGAGGAACTCACAAAGCACATTGCTATCATTGGGGAGACCATTACGGCACTATGCAAACTTACTCTTTCAAATGAGGGCCACCTCCCAATGACCCTCCCACCATTCAGCTACGGGCAGACCTCTGAGCTTGTGCAGCTCTGTCATGGGAGCCCTGGTATTCTGATTATGCTAGCAGCAGCTTTGAAGAACCCAGCTCTGACTCAAGACCACTGGTGTCCCGAATGGGACCGTACGGTCTATGAAGCCTCTCAGCGAATCTGGGAGGAAGGTCTCCTCTCCAAAGGAGGCAGT
Organism: Penicillium sp. S1602; assembly: GCA_023626355.1. Classification (NCBI taxonomy): domain Eukaryota; kingdom Fungi; phylum Ascomycota; class Eurotiomycetes; order Eurotiales; family Aspergillaceae; genus Penicillium; species Penicillium sp. S1602. The sequence goes on along the minus strand of JAMAGW010000015.1, from coordinate 211,621 downwards.
CTGTGCCACGGAATCTCTGGAAACGGATGGCCCTGGCTCATGCTGCACAACACCTTCGAGTACCACTCAAAGGAACTTGAAGCTGCTAGAGCCGCTTACTTGCAGCGTGCGCAGGCCTCGGCTCCTTCGGGCGAAGACCTGGGTCAGAGGCTCACGTCGGACTTCTTTTTGTCAAAAGCTTTGGCATTCATGCTGCACTCTCGTGAGACTCGGCCTTACAACAAAGCCGCTGAGACCTCTGAGAAGGATTACCGCATGCCCGACGACCCATACTCATTGTTCGAGGGTCTGGCGGGTAATGTCTGTGCTTGGGCTGAGACCTGCGCGGTGATTCAAGCCCGATTGCGCAAAATGGAACTCAGCGAGAAGGGATCGGACTTTGAGTCTGATCTGCTTTTTAAGCAGGCAATTAAGAGTGAGCTTGGGTTCCCGCTCATTGGTGGGAATGGGGCTGGTGGTCTGATTTAGTCGATGGTCCTGTTGCAGGTTCAACTAAGACTTTCGGGTTTTTATTTTCACTCTCGCTCTATAAACAAATACTATGAAAAGAACAAAATTCACCAATACGGTTTTTCGGAGAGTCACTTGTGGACTATTTCACTTGATTCTTCACTTGCCCTTCTCACTTGCAAGGATGTATATCTGTATCGCCCTAATGTTGCCCGATGACATCATAAACAAACTCACCACCTAGCATCCGCTGTACATGACCTGGGTGCCTTTATTGACCACTAACAGTGAAGGAAGTACTTGGATGTCCATGAAATATTGTTTCCTTCCAAGACTCAGACCAAATATGAATTGAGAGCAATACTAGGGATACAAAGTGATATTAGCCCCTGAGCTTCCCCACCAACACGGACCTCAGGACCGGGCGTTCACAGCCTTACGGAACTCCCCGCATTATTAGCGGTTCATCGTGGCAGTGCAGGGCACCTCGCGAGACGCAACGTTAATTAATTTATCATCTTCGGAAAGAAGCTCCCGTTTACATAAAATGTGAACTATCTTTCGATCGAGTCCCACTCACAACCGAAGTGATGGATTTGATTCCACCATCATACGAGTCGGCAACAGATCGGGATGCATGGGTCATCATTGCTCGCTATATCTCTTCGAGCGACCTTTGTGCAGCGTCACTAGTCAGTCACCGATGGCATGACCTGTTTATGCCTTTTCTGTGGGGTGATCCAGCATCGCATTTTGGCACAGAAAATGATGCCGTCTACGGTAAACCTTACAGCGCTTTGCTTCGGTTGTCGAAATATTCACCACTAACAATGTATATCCAGTGGCCCTCACACGTTTTCGAAGAACCCTAAAGTATGCGAGGCGAGAAGTGCGCGCATTGACGCATACACTTCACCTCCCACCCGCTCTATCGGAGATCTACGATGGCCCCCGACCAACATGGCTGAGGGATATCTTGGAGTACCTACCTTGTCTGCAGTCGCTGATAGTCTCACGGCTACCATTTTTCGATCATAATTGCATGATTGCATTGAAAAGCTCGAAAAGTCCTCAATATAATGTCCGTCTATTGTTAGCGGACCATGAGCCAAACACGACCTCTGCAGGTCTAGCAGAAACTCTTCTTCGATTTCCCCTATTGACCTATCTGGACTTCTCATATACGACTTCCGCGCGTGATCCTGGCGTTTTATCGTCATTATCTCAACTTGAACACCTTCAAGTTCTGAAATTGCGCGGTATTGGCCTGAAAGACCCTGATGCCGAGTTCCTGGCCAACGCCATTGGGAAACGAGTTCGTGTTTTGGATTTGCGCAATAACATGCTCACCGATATGGCCGTTCGCTCCTTGCTCCAGGCCTCTTTCCTATCACCAAATCAGCAGCCACAGCAACCTCGACATCTTAGACGTACTGGAACTTCGCCAGACCCTGTCATCCAGTCGGCCCTTCGAGGCATTGGGTCAGATTTCTTGAGATCGCCCTGCCTAGATGAGCAGTACCTGAAGTTCCTAGCGAGTCAAGTCACCAGGCATCCTTGGGTTGATTACTTACCGTATGTGGGTATCACCCATCTTTATATCGCAAACAACAATATAAGCGTCGAGGGTGTGGCAGCCCTCCTGGCCTCTTCAAATCTCTATGCCCTCGATGTCGGGACAGTGAAGAGCGCAGATATCATACATAAACAGGCGCAGTCTCTCAATCATTGGAAGTACCCTGGCGCAGAGAAGCTTGTTCCTCTTTTAGGGAAAATTGCTGGAGACAAGTTGACTTATCTCCGCACCCATCATGCAGTACTTACTGCTGAGCCCCCGTTGAAAGATTTTGGTCCCACGTCTGAGTTTCTTCCCGAACTCGGGACCAGCGAAGTGCCTCCCGAGGCCGAGCTGGACGCTTCAGAAGAAGCTCGAATCTACGAGCTTCCCGAGGAAGAAGCCCCAATCTATGAACTTGCAGATACGTCTCTTGCTGAGTCTACAAGTACAGTCGCGAGCACCAGCACCGCTCGAAAGCAAAAGATGGCAGCACTATATCAGGATGAACCTTCGCCGACTGTCAGACGGGGATCAGCTTTCGCTCCAGAGGTCATTCAGACTATGCCCAATGGAAACATCATAGAACCAGACTACTGCGAGAGTCCTAGTAACATTGACTCTCTTCAAGCACCCCCACTCTGCAGTTCCCCCGTTTCGTCAGATGATCCCCGTGCCCAAAGAATTCAAGAACTCCTGGCAAAACGCCCACGAAACCAATCCCTTCCGCTACGCGGCGGCAAAGAAAGCCGATTTCCATACCTCCACCCCTCACATATACCCCATTGCGAAACACTAGTTTTAACAGACATTCCATCGCACATTCCGCCCAACTCCCCGATCTTGTATACCCTCACCCGCTTCATCACAGCCTGCTCCAACGAAGCTCTTCTCGCTACCCTTCAAGCTGGTTCAGACTATTCCCTCCCACCAGGCCAAGCCCGCTACCAAGCTGAGCAGCAGCGCTCTCGCTCTCTCTTCGGTCTTCGTCGCATAGTCCTCGAAGTCACCGACACTTCCACCAGACATATATCATGGAAACCTGCGAACCAACGCAACGGAACCACAATATCCAGCACAGGAGACCGCGACTCGGAGGCTCTATGGGCCGCTGCTACAGACGACTTTAGCTTTTTCGGCGAAGAAGAATGCGGCATTCCCGATAGTGATCCGGGGAAGTACTTCCCTATGGCAGCACTAAACGAGAAAGTCTCGCTCTCACCCTCGGACGACAGCTCTTCCTCTCCCTCTGGCGCCGAATCACCCTCCCGCGGCGGTGATAATTCGAGGCGGGGACCTACGTCTACTGGGTCTCGTAGCACGGACGCAAGCAAAAAGCGGCAGCTTTTGCAGAATGTGGATCTCGTGGCACAACTAGCCGCTTTCCGTCGTGAGAAGAAGGCGGAATATGAGCAGCTTCTCAGGCAAGAGAGAGGACGGCGGAATACGAATGGGACTGAAGTGTCGAGTATATTCTCGACTGCTTCGGCGCAGGGATCTATGGCTCATTTTGTGGAAGGGCATTGGAAGGGAGAGGTTAAGATTGTGAGGAATCCGATGCCTAAGGTTCGTAGTGGAGTTGTCGATATGTATGGCAATTATTTTGAGAAGGGATACCTGTATCCCTGAAAGGTGCGGGTCCTACATGATAGATACCAAATGTATTACGGCGATTTTGGAGTTTTGAGAAGTTTTTTGGTATTTTCTAAGCCCGTATATAGGGCACTCCCTTCTCCCTAGGTTAAACCTGGGGTTCAAGCAACCCGAGGGAGACATAACCCAGACAAAGCAGTAGAATGAAAAGTGACAGAAAGCCCATAGGAATAAATCCCCATAATAGTCCCCTGGCCACTTTCAATCCAACGGCCATCATGTCAATCAATCCAACAAATCAATGCCGAATCCCTCCAATTTTTATCAATCGTCACAGCATCGCCGGTCGGTTCATGCACGAAAATCGTGTGGTAAGAAGATCAACGCGGGAAAAAAGAGACAAAATAAAAGAATTCATTTCAGACTAGTTCCATTTTATTTTGTTCGTTGAACAACCGTGTCATATCCCTTAGTTGGCCTTGCCGGCCTGGGGGGGAGTCAACTTCTTTCCGTCCTTGTTGTAGCGGATACGGGGAGGGGGAGCACGGTTGCGGCGGCCTTCGCGGGAACGGACACTACATTCAAGTCAGTATGGCTGTTGTTTGCAATGTGAACAGTGTAATGACTGTTCGCCACGTATTGGCTGGTTGGATGGGAGTGGCGTACCGAACGATCTTGCCGTGAATAGCGCAGGACACACAGTACTGGAGCTTCAGGTACATCTTGGGGACGGAGTACTCGGCGAAGACGGAGGCATCGGAGATATCACGGATGGCAGCAGACTCAACCATGTTGCGGATGGTGAACCGCTTGATAGCCTTGTCCTTGGGAACGCAGCGGGCGCAGTTGGAGCAGCGCACCGGCTTGACGTGGCCGCGGCCATTCTTGTTGCGACCGCTAAAGAAATCAATTAGTGATTCGTCCTTGAATTCGTCTTGCATATTCGTGCTGTGCGAATATGTCCATTTTCACGGGTGTCTAATCGATTCTCCCGTGGCTCCCATTCTTCTCGTTTCCGGCAATGCGCGTAGGTTGCTTGTTATTTTTGAAATTCATCGGCGTGATTCATCTTGTCCTTCTGATTGAATTTGTGCGTGGCTTTGGCATCATTGCGGAGGTTCAAGTCGAATGGGAGTCTGGGTGTGGAAATTCGAGGCGACGGGGAGGGATTCGGTCTTACTTGTTCGCCCGCTTCTTGACCATTTTGACGGATTGATCTGGTTTGGAATTAGAGGTTGATAGATCGTAGATGGGGTAGGGGTAGCGTACGGTTGACTTGTCGAGGGTGGGTTGTCGAAGCTCGCTCACTCAGAGACTCATCGGGAATGGATAGTGGTTGTGTTGTGGGAAGCCCTAAACCCTTAAGCGAGACCCACGGACACCTTGACACCTGAATTCTGAGGAGACAAAGGCAACGTCACCTGACAGATCATGCGTTTGGGGTCACGAGAAGCGCTAATCCAGCATTGGACTAGCGTCCGGAACGAACCGTCAAAGCATGTGATTACCTAATCCCCGTGTTTACCTGCGGGACAACGAGGAGAGAGAACACCCCTGTCTGGATCGTCAGTCAACTACTTCTCTTTGGGACTTTGAACAAAAAAAATCACCCTTGCTGCTGTTTCTTGTACATTCTCCTTATTCTCTTGTCTCTCCTCCCCCCCCCCTTCCTCCTTATCCCTCTTTTTTGGAAGTAATCCCTTAGGATGTCGCATACCGGTACATTTCGAGGAACGCCCAATAAGACCATCGGCAGAGGAAGGCTGCCCGACTTCGACGGTTCCAACACTTCCCACATCCCCCGGCCCCGATCCGACCGCCCTGAACCTACCTCTTCCCACCCCCCATCCAGCGACGTTGGCAGCGGTACCGGCACCATGAGCGCCGCCAGTAGCAGACAGCGACAAACTCAGTCGAAGCGTGATGAGGTTCGTGATCACCCGATCTACATTGTTCCCAAGACTGCGCCTGTTTCCCAATTTTCCTCGGTCTTTTCTGGGCTCGAAGAATCAAAGCTCGCCTACTCTACAAGCTTGATTTGATTCGACTTGACTCGACTCGATCTGTTTATTGGGTTTACTTGACTTACTGACCGCCTTTTTGTTTATAGGCAATCCGTCTCAAGATGGAGGCCAACCTCAATAAGAAGAGGCAAAATCCGACCAAGGCTACCCGTTCTCGCAAAGCCCCACCGGGCACCGTCCTGGCCCTGAAGCCCAGCCAGGCCCTCCAGATCAAGCCTTCCCTCAGCATTTCGGAGGCGGCCCAGTTGATGGCCGCCAAGCGCGAGGACTGCGTGTTGGTCACCGACGATGATGAGCGCATTGCCGGTATCTTTACGGCTAAGGACTTGGCTTTCCGTGTGATTGGAATGGGCTTGAAGGCCCGTGAGGTTTTGGTTTCCGAGATCATGACCAAGAACCCCCTATGTGCGCGAACAGACACCAGCGCAACAGATGCGCTCGACCTCATGGTTCGGAAGGGTTTCAGACATCTGCCAGTTATGGATGAGAATCAGGATATCTCTGGTGTTTTGGATATCACAAAGTGCTTCTACGATGCGATGGAGAAATTGGAGCGCGCCTACAGCTCCTCCCGGAAGCTCTACGATGCTTTGGAGGGTGTTCAAACGGAGCTTGGCTCTAGCCAGCCCCAGCAGGTGATCCAGTATGTTGAGGCTCTGCGGTCAAAGATGTCTGGCCCGACGCTTGAGTCTGTGCTTGATGGCATGCCGCCCGTGACTGTCTCAGTTCGAACTACTGTGAAGGATGCTGCAGCTTTGATGAAGGAGCACCACACCACTGCTTTGCTTGTGCAGGACCAAGGCTCAATCACCGGTATCTTCACCAGCAAGGATGTTGTTCTGCGTGTCATTGCTCCTGGCCTTGACCCGGCCACTTGCAGCGTGGTCCGCGTCATGACCCCCCACCCCGACTTTGCTCCCTCCGATATGAGTATCCAGGCTGCGCTCCGTAAGATGCATGGTGAGTTGACCTGAAATCGAAATATCCGTTGCAGTCTGCTAATTATGATACAGATGGACACTATCTTAACCTCCCCGTCATGAACGAAGGTGGTGAGATTGTCGGCATGGTGGATGTGTTGAAGCTCACCTACGCCACTCTTGAACAGATCAACACCATGCAGACTCAGGATGACGAGGGTCCTGCATGGAACAAGTTCTGGCTTTCGATGGATCATGAGTCGGATTCCATGGTCTCGGGCAGCCAGAGCCAACAGCCACACACTCCCCACCGCTCTGTCATGAGCCCCGACATGGCTCGGTCCGGCTACGATAACAGCGTCCTTCCCAACGATTCCGCATCACACAATGGCGCAGAAGAGCACTCAGAAGTTGCATCTCAACATCACCATCAGCAAGCTGAGGATGTACCATTCCCCTTCAAGTTCAAGGCTCCCAGCGGTCGTGTGCACCGGGTGAACGTGTTGACCTCTGCGGGTGTCGAAGACCTTGTCAAGCAGGTTACAGCCAAACTGGGTAGCGAGATCGAGGCTGTCGGTGGTGAGGCGGTTGTTGAAGAAGGCCGCCTCAGCAACACTGGCTATGCTCTCAGCTATATGGACAACGAGGGCGATACTGTCTCGATCACCACCGACCAGGACATGTTGGATGCCATCACCCTTTCTCGTGCTACTCGTCGTGACAAGGTGGATCTCTTTGTTCATGACCCGTCTCAGCCCCCCATCCCTGCTACTGTTGAGCCTCAGCCAGTTAAAGCTCCCACCCCAATCATTGAAGAGCAGGTCAGTGTTGCGGATTCTACTGCCACTGAAGAGCCCATTGTGAAGCCCCGCCAACAGCACTTCCCTTCGCAAGCACATGGACACGGTCCTGAAGACCAGCTCATTGCCGGCGTCCCCAATGACCTGCTCCTTCCTGGAGCTATTGTGACTTTGGCTGCAGTCATTGCGGGTGTGTTCATCCTCAGCCGACCCAGCGGTCGCTAGAAGCTCCATTTTTTATTCTCCTGTTTCTCTTTTCTCTCTTAGATATTCCCTTCCTCTCGTTTTCCACATCCACAGCCTTGTTTCTATCATCCACCCACATTCTTGACCAACTAAATCTCCCCTGCCCATCTTGGCTCCTGTGAACTTCTGAGAGAGTGCATACCCTTTTCTAATTATCGGTACTTGTGTGTATCGCGTGTCCAAATACCGCTGTTCTATTAATGTTCAGTTACGGCCTTAGCTTAGCCTTCAATGCAAATACTTCTTTGTGTCGCGTATATGTATATATTACAAAGGCTGGGATCAAGGACTAAAAGTTGAAGAGCTACAATAGATCCATATTGGGTAATGGTAAGGATAAAGGACAAAAACGAAAATAGTTCTTATGTTTATGACCCTGCAACCTACAATTACCCAGTTAAGAGACGAGTCATTTTTAGTCCGACATTATTACTGCTGGCATCGCAAGTGTTGATCCCCAGTGGCCGCTATCGCATATCAATTCCCCTAATCATCAATCTTTTTTTCCCTTCCTCCCCGCCCCACCAAAAACAAATCTCCTCCCTTTTTGAACCACCCCTCCTTCAAAACCCCCGGTTTACATCTCACCCGTAGGGCTCTCGCGAACTGGGTAGATTCTGTCCGTTGGATCTTGGGAACAGACATCGCCCACCATGTCCCTCCTACCGCCCGAGGTCCACACCGCGCTGTCCCAGCTGCTGCGCTCGCTGAGCACCCCCGACAATGCTGTCAGATCACAGGCTGAAGACCAGTTGAACAATGACTGGGTTCAGAACCGACCAGATGTCCTTTTGATGGGACTTGCGGAGCAGATTGGGGGAGCCGAAGACACATTGGTTAGTGCTCACCCTCTTTGACCCCTCCCTTGAAAGACTGTTCACTCCCGAGGATTCGTGATTCAAAAGCCTTTGGATAAAAACACATCTCGTGTAATGCGAATACCGCCATGATCCGAATGCTAATATTGAGACAACTCCGAACAGACTCGTGCTTTCTCCTCCGTTCTTTTCCGACGAATCGCAACAAAAACTCGCAAGGACCCCGCTACTGGCGAGGCTAAAGAGATCTTCCTGAGCTTGCCCAACGAACAGCGTATTGCTATCCGGGAAAAGCTGATCACATGTCTCACAACCGAGACCGTTACCGATGTGCGCAAGAAGATCGGTGACGCGGTGGCAGAGGCGGCTCGGCAGTACACCGACAATGGTATGCAAATTCGCGTTTCATCTGTGGAGTCGAAATATGCAGTGATACTGACCGTTGGTTTTTTTTTGCGGTGTTTTAGGTGATCAATGGCCTGAGCTACTCGCTATTCTTTTCCAGGCTAGTCAGTCGCCCGAGGCTGGTCTTCGAGAGACTGCTTTCCGCATCTTCACAACCACCCCCGGTATCATCGAAAAGCAGCACCAGGATGCCGTGATTAGCGTCTTCTCAAAAGGGTTCAAAGACGACAACATTGCCGTATGTTTTGAGAAGGTTCAATATTGGCTTTGAGGAGTTATGATCAGCTTACGAATGTGTTCTCTAGGTGCGAATTTCTGCTATGGAAGCCTTCGCCGCGATGTTCCGCTCTATCCCCAAGAAAGCTCAGCCCAAGTTCTTCTCCCTCATGGGAGATGTTCTCAACATCTTGCCTCCTCTCAAGGAGTCTAACGAAAGCGAGGAGCTGTCTTCTGCTTTCCTTGCCTTGATTGAGCTGGCTGAAATCAGCCCGAAGATGTTCAAGGGCTCTTTCACTGACCTGGTCAAGTTCAGCATCAGCGTTATCGCTGATAAGGAACTCAGTGATCAAGTGCGCCAGAACTCGCTTGAATTGATGGCCACATTTGCCGACTACGCACCCAAGATGTGCCAGAAGGAGCCCAACTTTGCACAGGAGATGGTTACCCAATGTCTAAGTTTGATGACCGACGTTGGTGCTGATGACGATGATGCTGAGGAGTGGAATGCTTCTGAGGATGTAAGTTTGTTATGCATCATAGTCATACCTTTGAACTGTCTTGCTAATTGCTACTTAGCTCGAACCCGAAGAGAATGATCTTAACCACATCGCTGGTGAGCAATGTATGGACCGTCTTGCCAACAAGCTCGGTGGCCAGGCCATTCTGCAGCCCGCTTTCTCTTGGATTCCTCGCATGATGTCGTCTACTGCTTGGCGCGATCGCCACGCTGCCCTTATGGCCGTCTCCGCCATCTCTGAGGGCTGCCGTGACCTTATGGTCGGTGAGCTTGACCAGGTCCTTGCCCTGGTTGTGCCCGCTCTGCAGGACCCCCACCCCCGTGTCCGTTACGCCGGCTGCAATGCGCTCGGCCAGATGAGTACCGACTTTGCCGGAACCATGCAGGAGAAGTATCACGCCATTGTCCTTAACAACATTATCCCTGTTCTCAGCTGCCCCGAGCCCCGTGTGCAGTCCCACGCAGCCGCTGCTCTGGTCAATTTCTGCGAGGAGGCCGAGCGCAGCATTTTGGAGCCATACCTTGGAGATCTTCTTAGCCGCCTTCTGGACCTCCTGCGCAGCCCCAAGCGCTACTTGCAGGAGCAGGCTCTATCTACTATTGCCACCATTGCCGACTCCGCTGAGACTGCTTTCGGTCAGTATTATTCCAACCTGATGCCTCTGCTGCTCGATGTTCTCAAGCAGGAGCAGGGTAAGGAATACCGTTTGCTTCGCGCCAAGGCCATGGAGTGCGCTACTCTGATCGCTTTGGCCGTTGGCAAGGAGAAGATGGGCCAGGATGCCTTGAACCTTGTGCAGATTCTCGGAAACATCCAGCAAAACATCACCGATGCGGATGATCCTCAGTCACAGTACCTGCTCCACTGCTGGGGCCGCATGTGCCGTGTTCTCAACCGTGATTTCGTGCCCTACCTCCCGGGTGTCATGCCGCCTCTGTTGGCCGTGGCAGCCGCCAAGGCAGATATTCAGCTGCTTGATGATGAGGACCAGATTGAACAGGTTGAGCAGGATGAGGGCTGGGAGCTGGTGCCTCTCAAGGGCAAGATCATTGGTATCAAGACTAGTGCTCTCGAGGACAAGAACACTGCTATTGAGTTGATCACTATCTACGCTCAGATCTTGGAGGAGGCGTTTGAGCCCTATGTCCTGGAGACCATGGAGAAGATTGCTGTCCCCGGACTTGCCTTCTTCTTCCACGACCCCGTCCGCGTATCGGCGGCCAAGTTGATCCCGCAGCTGCTGAATTCATACAAGAAGGCACACGGACAATCTCCTGCCTTTGCTGAGATGTGGAATAAGGTGGCTGAGAAGATCATTGAGGTCTTGAGTGCCGAGCCCACTGTTGACACCCTGGCCGAGATGTACCAGTGCTTCTACGAGTCGGTTGAGGTTATTGGCCGCAACAGCTTGACCCCGCAGCACATGCAAGCATTCATCGACTCCGCCAAGTCTACTCTGGAGGACTACCAGATGCGGGTGAAGCAACGTTTGGAGGAGCAGGCTGAGCTGGAGGATGGTGACGAGGAGAACCTAGATTACGAGTACGCTGTCGAGGATGACCAAAACCTGCTCAGCGATATGAACAAGGCATTCCACACCATCTTCAAGAACCAGGGCACATCTTTCCTCCCTGCCTGGCAGCAGCTGATCCAGTTCTACGATAACTTCATCACCAGCCAAGACCCCACACAGCGCCAGTGGGCTCTTTGCATCATGGACGACGTGTTGGAATTCTGCTCCGAGGAGTCGTGGACATATAAGGATCACATCATGCAGCCCCTGGCTGCCGGTCTGCAGGACCCGAATGCTGCTAACCGACAGGCAGCTGCGTACGGTGTTGGTGTTGCCGCTCAAAAGGGCGGTGTCGCTTGGAGCGACTTTGTCGCTGCCTGCATCCCCAGCCTGTTCCAGGTGACACAGCACCCGCAAAACCGCACTGAAGAGCACGTCTTTGCCACTGAGAACGCATCTGCCAGTATTGCCAAGATCTTGCACTACAACCCCTCCAAGGTGCAGGGTGCTCAGGAAGTTGTGGCCAACTGGATTGAAACCCTCCCCATCACCTTTGACGAGGAGGCAGCTCCTTATGCTTACTCCTTTATTGCCCAGCTGATCGACCAGTAAGTCTTTTTCTTCCCGATCTTGCCATGGCTATCCATCTTGACTAACTTTTTTTTCTAGGCAAAACCCGGCCGTCTTCGCCAAGGCCGACCGCGTCTTTGGTTTCATTGTTGAGGCTCTTGATGCCCAAACCCTGCAGGGCCAAACCGCCACTCGTGTAGCCCAGTCCGCCAAGTCATTGGTGGCAGCCACTGGTCTGAACGCTGAGTCTATTCTGGCGGGCGTCAGCCCGGAGAACCAAGAGCGCATCCGCAAGTTCTTCCAGTAGATTCGGTTTTGTTCTCTATCCCGGTTGTCTTTTGTTATCATTCCCCTTGGCCATGTGAAACCTGATGTTAGTGAGAAATGTCGTCGTTAATCCATTTCTTTTTTATAATCCGTATCCCCTCTAAATACGAGTGCAATAAAGTACAAAGGATAGAGCTCATGAGTCCAATGAACATTCATCTTGAATTTATCAAACTTGTACAGTGGATATGGATATCTGCAATACCACCTAGGTGGGCCAGACTATGTACTATATCTAAAGGGAAGCAACCCTCTTAATCTCATTAGCAACAACCTCCTCCAACCCCATAACCTTCGGCTCCCCAATAACCCCATTAGCCCGCTTCTCATAAAGCGTACCACCTTCCGTCCAAATTCTGCGCAAAGTCAAAATAGTCGCAACCGGCTTCCCCTCCTCCCAAGCCTTCGCCTCCAACTCGCGGAGTCGATCAAGCGATGTATAGGAAACATCCGTCCACGGCGCCCCAGTAGTCTGGCGTTCAAACTCAGCCTGAATCTGCGCAGGCGTCGTAGTAAATGAGTTAACGCAGAGAGCTCTGTTGACGATCTCGGGAGACGCATTAAGCAATGTCGCAAGAACGAGGGTTCCAACACTACCATAATCAGCACACCTACACAAAACCCATGAAAGATGGTAGAAACTCACTCCTTCATTGTAGTCAAACTAACCCTCGCCTCACCCTTCTCACCAAGCAAAACTGCCTTACGGGCCTTAACATCCCAACCACCAGCCTCATCAACCCCAGGCGCAAGATGGAGATACATCTCCGCGAACGGTCCAGTAACAACATACGCATAATCGAGCTGTTCACGGGGGATTTCCTTCTCAAGGACAGCGCGCACCTTCAATTTCTGCTGGTGTGGCTTTTCGTTTGCGGATGCTGGGCCGTACGCGATATCTGTGCCGTATTCTGAGGGGAGGAAGAGCTTTACGGAGGGGCTTGCTGCTGCGAGGCGGATAAGAGGGATTTGTTGGGCAAGGGCCATGCGGCCTAGGGCTGAGATTACGGTGTCGATTCCTGTGTTGGCGTTAGTATGCTTGGGATTTGGGTTAAGATGTATAAATGGGTCTTGGATGAGATGGATTAAAGTACATGTATACGTACCGTTGTATGCAGCCTTAACGGCATTCTCATTTTCGACATCACCAACAATAACCTCGATATTCTGCGCCTTCAGTTTCTCTAGGTATGCGGCTTTTGTCTCGGCCGTGCGGGGGGAAGTGAAGATAGCGACACGGTCGAATCGGGAGCGTGCAGAGAGAATGGCTTGTAGAATAAAGGAGCCAATGGTGCCGGTGGCACCGAAAATGAGGAGGTTCTTGGGCGACATTTTAAATTGTTTTCCTTGTTTGTCCTGTAGTCAATGGGATGAAAAGAGGTTAGAGCGAAGAGCTTCATTCATAAAGCCTTCGGATGTGACAATGTGGGGTCGCGGGGTTGCTTATCAATCGTGTGATTGAGGTGTGGATACGTTGAACTAGGATATGTGTAGTGGTTCATTGGATGAGAACCTTGGGAATGGGATTTGCGTCAATGCGTACCTTGTATGTTCCGGTGGAAGAAAGGGTTCCGAATCCGTCGGATGTAGTACAGTTTAGTAAGAACATGCGGGGATGGTACAGACATTATTAATTCGGACAGAATTCCGATAAGTTGATTGTATGTACAGGTCAAATGGCTACAAGACTTCGAATTCACACGGAGAATAGCACAGACATATGCAACGCTATGCAATTGTCAGACTAGAGATCCAGCCCGTGCAAAAGCCATAGAATTGTAAACCCGAGATCTATTTCAGTCCTATCTGCAATCCATATGGATTCGATTCGACCCTCTTAAACTGAACGCTAATCGCATTTAAAGGGCACCGGCAGCGGCGAGCAGAGCGGGGAGCTCGGACTTCTTGTTCTGCAGGTCGGAGTTACCGCCGATGTGCTCCCGGTTGATGTAGATGTTGGGGACAGTGCGCTGACCGGAGATTTCCTGGAGAGCGCTTTGGATAGCGGCGCCGTCCTCTATTTGAAAAGGATATGTCAGTAATAGTTTATTGAACAGTGGTATAGAATAAAGGCAAAGTATTTTGTGACGAAATGGTAGTTCGGATGACGACAGAGCGGGGTAATTGGGGTGAGGAGTTGCGATTGACGCGATGGAGGAGAGAGGTATCTTCAAATACTGGGCAGTATTCTCCGAGATAATGTACATGCGAAAGCATGGAAGGAACGAAATGACATAGGTAGAACACGAACGAAAAGGGGTAACTCACGCTCCTCATCCAGCTCAAGGGTGGTGTACTTGGCACCAAGCTCGTTCAGGAGGTCCTTGCTGGCCTTGCAGTAGGGGCAGTAAGACTTGGAGAAGACAACAACGCCATTCTCGTTGATGAGGTTCTGGGCGGTGATCTTAGCGGCAGACATGACGGGTGATGGGGCGGCGGTGCCGAAGAGACGCTGAAAGATGAACGAAATGGTGGGCGAGATGAGGGAAAGAAACCGGGGTTGTGCGGCTTCTTTTTATAAATATGTACTGTGAAGGTTAAAGTTGCGGAAAAGTGATTCAATCAATGGCGTCAGTGATGTCAGGTGATAGCTTTGTCAGCTGGAGCGGCCGAGATCGTCACGTTACTTAATCGGGATTTATCATGCAGAAGCTAGATCTATAGTTATAGATCTACGGGCCTGAGACGCAATTATGCATTGGTAATCCATTTTATGCATTTAAGTAATGATTCTTCTACAAGGGAATGGGTCATTCAATGATGTTAATGTCTTTTAGTCCAGAGACTTGGCTATAAGATGGATAAGTACCATGCTAGAAATGTCCACCGACAAAACAGAGCAGAATAAGAAAAAGATCAAAGAAACGCTTGCAACGACTTGGGAATATGGCAAAGTGGCAATGGGAGCAAAAGAAAAGCCAAATGTAAATGAAATAAGAGGCAAGGAAGTTGAGCAGATCACACAGAACCAGATGAATATACTAGGGCTTCAAGAGGACCCGTGGGCTATGTATCACCCGGTGGAAGAATCGCGTTTTGGGGGTCATTCCGGCCATTCCTGGTGTTGGCGGAAGCCGGGAACAATGGTCACAAGAAAAGAATCGAGAAGGAATGAATACACGAGGGATGTCACGCTTCGGAAGTCCGAATTAAAAGAAATTCTGGGTAGACTTCAAATGAGGCCAGTTCAGTATTGGAAAAAAAGAAAATACCAACCCCACTGAACACCATCCCACCGAAGAGGGGGGTAAATCAAATTGAACAAAAAGGAAAGATCAAGAGAGAAGGGGCGTATGTGCGCGTGCAAGTAATCAAAGGTATCTCGAAAAATGGTAGAGCAGGAATATGGTTGGGAGGGGATAAAAATGAGTTGAGAAATAAATGGATACGCACATCCATCACATCACAACGCAACATCCACAACCCTTTTCCTTCTTCGGCTTCTCTTGGGCGGAGACTACCGGAGGAGTCCAATTGGGATTGGGTGTCAGGCCAAGTGGGGGGGTGTCCTGCACCTTGGGCATCGTACTGTAGCCGGTGCTTGTATTGGGCCGCGGCGGCTCTGGAGTCCTGGCCTTGGGCGGCTCTTCGATCTGCGGTGGCTCTTCCACAGGCTTCTGCTCCTCGGCCTTTGGTGGCACAGGGGGCAAATCGGTGGGGTAAACAGCCAGAGGTGCAAAGTCGCGGTCGTATGTATTCGGAGTTCGTCCTTCCTTCTCCCACTGTTCCTGCTGCATCTTCTTGGCAAGGGTAGGGAGCATCTGCTGGTCAGGCGGGAGACGAGGATCCGGCTTGTACATGGTTGCCAGCCATGGGGGATCACCTTCTGGCCGATTAGCAGCAGTGGTAGGCCGCATTTCACCTCGGGTAGTAGGTCGCTGCGTAGTGTTGCTCGACACTGCCCGTGATCTCGCCGTGGAGGTCTTCCTATTGGCAGGAGGCGCTGAGGTTTTCCGGTTGGTGGATCCGGTCGCCTTGGTTGAAGTCTTCTTAGCCGGGGTGTTTTGTGTGGTATTGAAGCCATTGAAGCCACGGCTGCCCGGTCGACTTCCCGGAGAGGGAGTAGAGGGTTCCATCTCAGTGGCCAATGGTTCGCTGGCTCTGCGTCCACGGCTTTCATCGTCCTCATCAGTCGCTGCACGGCTGCGAGGCCCGCGAGAATCACGGCCTAGCATCATGGGTACAGGACTCGATGCAGCAATGGGAATCCTAGAGGAGCTCTTGCGGAGACCCGGGTGGTTGTAAAAACCAGCGGCTGCTTCATCGGCCGCGATTTCCTCTGGTCGGCGAAGATCCCAATGCTGCCGCTCCTCGGTCTGGCCGTCACCCTCTCCATTCCGGGATGATTCCTGCATTTGCGGCCACGGTTCAGCGTGCTCTGTACTCGGCGAGGCCACTGAGGCTGCACCACTCTGGTGAGAATCATGGCTTCTTTCACGCCCCGCGCTCGATTTGCTCTCGGCCCTCATCCGCCGTTGAAATCTTATGGCCGCCTGATGCAGCTCCTCGCTCTCGATTTTCGCTAGCTTATCACGATGAATCCAACTCTCACTGTTGAACTCGAATGCGTCACCCTCCTGACCGTCTACCGGGGCTCGAATGGGCGCTTCATGTCCTGGGGCATCCCGCGGGCTATTGACGTCGCCTCCGAATCGATTCTGACTTTGTTCTCGTCGACCTCGGCCGGGCATGAAGGGCGCATCGTGGGCGTGAACAGTTCGGGAAACAGACGAGCTCCGGGAGCCGTTCGAATTGCGATTTTTGCTGGATCTCGCTCGGACGGAGTTTGAATCGTGGGAATTGCGTGGTCGTGTGGAATGCTGGGCGCCCTGTGCGTGTTGAAAATGGCGATCGGTCAGAAAAAGGAAACTTCCCTCGTTTTACACCCACCTAGTGCGCTGCCAAGCTAATGGGAGGGAAAGGATGCCGACGAAAAACTCACATCACTACCAATTGGGACCGAAAACTCCCATTGCGAAGAATTATCCGGGGCTCCAGATGTCAACGCATCTGTCGAGAACGCGGTGGCCACGCCCGCCATTCCACTAAGATTTTGAGGGGAATTTTGTGGGATGAGTAAGGCCAGGCCAGCTGGAACCCGATTCTTAAGGAGAAATTAAGGTAGGAAGCAAACGAGGAAGAGTCCAGGTCCGCTTTGACAAGTGTAGTTGTTTCAACTAAGCCATCCCAGTCGGTAGCCGCCTGTCACGAACCGAATATGTGGAATGGAGGTTTCTCTCTCTCTCTCTCGTAAGGGGTGGAAAGAGTCCCGCACGCCGCAGTGGGGAACCGAAAGCAGTTAAATGTAAATACACTGCAGGGGGTGGAGTTGCCAAATCGCGCAGCCTGTTCGTCGGTAGGTTTTGGTTTCCCCTCGAGCCACGGAACAAGTCTGGGACGGCGCGTGTCGGTACCGTGGAAGAGTTCGCCGATAATCCCCGGTGACAAACAGGGATGGAGATCTTGAAACTCTCAAATGGAAAGGGCTGGGCTCGACCGGAAAGTTCGGTGCTGGCTCAAAGAGACCACGAGGGGAAGAGGGGGTTGGGGGGTTGGGGGGTAAGATCGTGCGTCCGGTCCAAGCTGGGATGTGTACTCGAGGCCTGGAGATGGGGGCAAGGGGAAAAAAAAAAGTGGATAACGAAAAGAACGCGCGGGGGGGAAAGAGAGTAAGAGAACAACAGGAATTGGAAGAACGCGAGATCACGAAGGCCTTCAAAGGAGGAAGAGAAGAACGGTTAAACTAACGAAGTTCGGTCCCAACTGGGATTAGCACGGTCACATTTGGGCTAGACTTTTCATATAGATTGTCATGGGTTGATAGCCTATTTACATGTATATACTTTCAGCACGCATAATTCTATGATTTGGAAGATGTTTCAAGGGGAAAAAGGCTAATTCAATTATTGACAGCTGGAAGATCCGCCACGCAGCATAAACTGACAGGAAATCGACGAGGAAAAATTAGATTTCCGAGTCCAAACTATTTGATTCCATTGGACCGTGCGTTGGGGAGTTTTGCCCCTGAACCATACGCTGATCAGGAAAAGGAACTAATGACTATTTCTTAGGAGTTCATGTCTTTTCTGCTTAAACGTAAACCCCCACTTCGAATTACAAGTGACACTTGATCCCGCGCGGCCTGAGCGGTTGACTCCTCTGAAACGCCTATATATGCATAACCCGGTTGACAGGTCTCATCGTCAACTTCCCCAGGGTATATCGATAGTCTATGTGTAAGAATTGGAAAATGGAGATTTTAATAGAACAGATCGGGATACATTCTCCCCTCGTATAGGCTTCGACCTTGGCAAATCGGAAGACTTGTTGTAGATCTGGCTGATCTGCTTATTCCGGTTTGTACTCATCGAGTCGGGTGAGGTAGGATTGGGCCTCCTTGATCAGGGCCTTGCGGGCATTGCGCACTTCAACGTTGCCATCGGGTTCAATTCCATCTGCCTTCAGCATGATCTGGGCCAGGATGGTCTCACTTAGTTTCTTGTATTCGAAATCCCGTTTCTTGGCATCGGTGGGCACGTTGGCAAAGAACTCCTCACACATGGGGATGAGCACTTGTTGAAGGTATCCGGTCAATGCGGCTACCTGCTCTATTGCGGTGGGCAGAAGCTTGAGATTGGGTGGCAGGGGTGGGTTGGAGCTGGAAGAAGGAGTTGTCGACCCGGGACGGGAGGGCTCCGACAGAGGGCCCTTCTTCTTGGGCTTCTTCTTCTTGTTCTTCTTTTTGCTTTTCTCGACGGGTGAGCCAGCGTCTTCGTCTTCCCCGTCTACACGCGACGAGTCCGAGACCTCGCTCGGGGTGTTGGCGCCAACTTCGGAGACTACACACAACACCTCGGAGTGCTGCTTGAGTCCCTCGGCCTTGCATGACCGATTATCATCCTTGAGCAGGTTCCCTTTGTAAAGCAACCGGACTTGTTGAGGGTTGTTTGCGCCGGTCTGTCGTGCAGCCTCCTCCCGAAGTGCGCCCACGGTCAGGACACCGTCGTCGATGGCATATGCGCGGAAGTGGAGAGGGTAGATGGTGCCACGGTGTCGAAGAGCGATAATGTCCGGTTCGTTGTTATCCACATTTGGATCGTATCTGGTCTGGGCATGACGCGAAGTATTGTTGGCTGGGGAGTCGACGATATAATCAGGAGTGATGTAACTGTAATCATTCTCGCTGACCTGCGGGGCAGCACGACGCCAGAGCCCGGACAGGGGGTTTCCCCAACTCATTGCGGCAAAGGTAAGAACACAGACTAGAAGAGCCGCACAGAGGGCAGTGGTTTGTTCGTCGGCGTCAAATGGCAGCGCCTGTGCGACCGAGCGGAAGGACGTGGTCGAGTATGTCAGCCACGGGTCCAATCGGGGACGGAGAGAGTGCAGGAACACAGGGAGATTGTCGGTTACGGGGGCCAAATAGAGAGCGGCCTTCTCGCTCAAGGTGGACTGAGCGAGGGGCGAAGGCAGGAGAGTCATGGATCTCTTGAATGGACGAACTGGACCAGGGAATGGTGGAGTCGTGCCCCAGAGTTCAGCGCTGATCGAGGCTGATAAGGCGGAGAGCTCAGGTTTTTTGCCATTGCGTACTCCCACTGTACCATAGAAATTGCCGATTTATACCACGGAAATTTGCCACTGCCTCAAGGCATACTGTCTGCTTTTTGAATATCAACGGTTTCAAAATCCTGAGGTGTAGGCTGGCGCCTTGTGTGTCAAATGCTGCCTAGTTCATGATCAAGGTGCTGGGCGCCTAAGGCTGCCTAGTCGTATGCTAGTACCAATCCACACTCCGCGCCAATATCGATGCCTATTACTATATGATCAACCCTGTATTTCGAGATTTTCGGGCTTCTGGGTGTGTGTGGTTATATGATGGGGTATGCGATGGATTGTTTCGGGACTGTCCGTTAATGAAGTCTGCTTCAAGGGTTCATAGGGTCATGCAACTATTCCAACACCGAAAATATACATCCGCCTGCAGTTGCACAAATCTCATTGAGTAACTGTCGCAAAATACGCACATGGGTACTTGCCTACATGAATGTGTAGTCACCAATAAGTCACCAATAAGTCAGAGAAACCTAGGTAGAAGGTTGATATTTAAAAGTGAAGTTTTCTTCAAGCACCATCAAAGAAATAAGTAGAAAAGGATGTTACTCGCCACCCTGTCTTTACCATCATATGAACGATACCATGTTCAAGCGTACTACTTTCAAAGATCCATGGATGTTGGAACCTGATGACTGAATTTCAGTCAATGGTATAAGACCGAGAATAAGTATATTTAAGCCCGACTAGTTCATTCATACCCCAGAGACTTCCAAGGTTGTGTATCCACCTCGAAGCAGGTCATGCAAGACCAGGTTGATTACAGACACCTGGGCAACGGCTAGATCTAGACATAAGTACATAGGAGCTAGAAGCAATAAATAATAGTTTCGAATGCATTAAAAATAGTCTCAAAACTCACCGACTTTTTAACGCAGCATTTGAGATTTACAGCCTCGTCCTTTGCCGAGAACGCAAGGAGTATACCGGAGTCTCCGAAGCGCTCCCCACAGCCACCACTATTTGGAACAGACACTTATGACACCTCAAAAGACATAAAGATGGCTGAAGAGCATGCAAAGTCAACAAAAATCCAAAATCCAAACAAATTGCCTAGCAAAATGCTGCAGAAAAAGCAAAAAAAGATGCCCTCGTCCAGGATCGAACTGGAGACCTTCGGATAGCAATCCTGTTAACAGGAGCGTCATATGAAAGTGATATGAGACCAACGTCATAACCAACTAGACCACGAAGGCAACTGATGACGGAAAATCCAGAAAAATGCGTTCAAGACGAAATAGAGTTAATCAGTGTTAAGGTTCAGATTGTGCATTATTCCACCGCCTTAGAGAAGCGGTACAATGCCAAGGAGTTTGATAGGCTGAATTCATGGAACTATAGTATTAACCTGCTCTGTTCGTTACACATATATACAGGGACAAACATGAGGCAGAAGTCATTAAAACCAAATAGGAGGCTATTCATCAGTTACCAACCAAGTTTTAAGCAATGTTGATAACTTTCATCGCCTCAAAAACTCAATATCGCAGAGTCAAACATTTCGCCGGGAATCGCCGTAGTGGAATGATAGGGTCTCGCAGGTGTCTATCAAGGAAAATGCCCTCATTCTATATACGAATTTTCCAAATCCACGTTCTTGGTATAACAATATTGTGTCACTCTCCCTTGGTGCACCTGTTAATATAGATTATCACATTCCCACTCCAATTTCACAGTCTAATGTCCTCTCTTCTCTCTTACCTCAGTCAAGCTCCCAGAAGGTACCAATAATTGAAGAGTTATCATTCTCTCTTACCATCTTATCATTTTTTCATCTTCACTTACCATTCCCGCCGTCTTTACTCGCCATTCTCACTCACCTAAGACCTCCATTTGCCATCCTAAATTATCTTGATCTTCTGTTATTCTCAACTAGGCTTTGAGGGGTTGTTCATTTATATACACCACCCTTCATCTTTGCTCAGATTTTCTAGTCTCACCTTTCCATTAGGACTTCGAAACTCCCCGGAGTCTAATACAAGTCTGCACCATGTTGACCAGACAAGGCAAACTCGGGAATGCAAGCAGTCAAGACTGCACGGTCACCCCATCAGAGTCCTTGAATGGGGACTGCCCCGCTATGATCGACACGGTTTGGAGAGCCTTCTAATTCGGGTTCTTTGACCCCAGCCTTGAGGACAAAGATGGTATTACGATGATCGGTAACCGCTGCACTATACCAATGTTTATCTCTTCATCGCCCATATGACCGATCTCATATTTCTGGAAATCCGAACAATTTGTCCGTATGCTTATCAACAAATGACTCAAGCACAAGCTCTGATGTGGTACACCGCTGAGATCAATCACGATAAATGGGAAATGGTGCAAGCTGCCCTGCTGAGGGAAGGGTGGTTTCAGATGCCCATTGATCGATTCGAAAGAGACGCAGACGCGATAACGGATCATTTAATACAGCTTCGCATGCAGTGTGGGAGATCTCCTCGCGCGACGTGATCATGGAGAGCATGTCCAGAAAGTTATTCGGCTGGTCAACGCCTTGAAAATCAACGAGACTGAGGTCAAAATCATTAATCATTGATACGTTTGAGCCAGTTGTTCGAGGGGCAGACAGTTTCCACTTTTATGATTGGGCTGGGCAGCTGATACTCTTTTGAGTGCATGCAGATCTAGTAAGAGTGTGGACACCAAGAAAAGAAGGAAGTCACGGTTCAATTAGTAAGACCCTTAGGATAACAGGAAGTTATAAATCTGACATCAATCATCGACAGAATTCAACGCTTGCATCCCTGGTAGGATGGCGGACTAGATGTTTATCAAGCGTACATAGGTAGCTAGGTGATGGTTCGAATATTACATCTTCATTGTCATTCTAGCCCGACTCTGTGCAAAGTAACATGCAGTTGCTGGTTTGGATCCCCAGTAATATGAAGATGTCAGTCTTCTACCAAATAGTACGAATAACACATTGAATGATAGTATGAACAGAAGGAAGCATGATTTTCTATTCATGCCCGCACAAATATCAAATCCATTCCCCGGCAGCCTTAGTAGTTGGGAATGCAAACACCGGCGTTCCACTCAGTGGCACCAACACACTGCCAGCCATCGCAGCAGGGGTCACCGCCAGACTGGCATGCAACATCGTAGTCTAGAGACAAGACTGTTAGCTGAAGTCACTGTAGTCTGAGTCTTTGTCATGGTTAACTCACTGGCGACGCATGAGCGCTTCTCGGTGGAAGGGGAGGCAGAGGCCACGGCGGCCAGGGTAGCAATGAAGACGGTGATGAACTGCATTTTGTGGAGATTGGTTGATCGGTAGATTGGTAGATTGATGGAGTAGATCGAATTATATGAGTGGTTTGAGTTGATTATTTTCAACTTATCGAGGAAATATCTCGCTATTTAACCTTGAACAAAATTGTTACAGACGACTAATAGCAGAGATTTTGTATGTATTCAACAACTATTAGATCCGTGCCGATCTAAGATCACCAATTTTGGACATATTTTGGCCCCCTAAGTCCGTGACTCTCTAAGATTGCCATTTTTGGAGTCGCTTTTGCCTCCCGGAGTATAATCTTAGCATGAAACAAATGCCACGATAGTATATGCGCCTTTGTGAGCTATGGCTTGGATGATCCTGGGTGTCGTTTTAATGAATCACTCTTTTGTGTAATCCTCCGCGCCTTCCGAATGGAGGATGTCGTCCATGAAGAGGCGGGCAATGAGGGCTATACTGCCACATCAGGCCATGCCAAGATCAACAGGGCCTTTCCCATTCAAAATATATATGCGGACCGCCTCACCAGGTACCAACAGCGCTACTGAATAGTGCCCATTGATCGAATAAAGGGAGACACTAAGCTGATTGTTAATAATGATGGAAGGAAAAGAAAAAAAAAAAAAAAAAAAAAAAAAGAATGGACACCAATTCCTATCCACCAGTTTTAGGATTGAGTGGTGGTGGGAAAAGCAAAAAGAGAATGCCCTCGTCCAGGATCGAACTGGAGACCTTCGGATAGCAGTCCTGTTAACAGGAGCGTCATATGAAAGTGATATGAGACCAACGTCATAACCAACTAGACCACGAAGGCTTCTTGATGAAGGCTGGAGGAAACTTGTGCTCCATTCGCCAGAGATTAAATCAGATCTCGGCACTGGCCCGACCCCACGGCATCCCGATATCAGCAAAAAGTCATCAAAATTGACCATGACATAATTTCAAGTCTAGTTCAGAAATTTCCAAGCTTTTTAGTCTATCTCTTGAAACCCTAAACTACCTGGACTTTATCACCACGACCCCGCATGGGTTCATCCCGGCACTGAGCAGCGCCTCCTATGTCATAGATATCATGTCACTGTAGAATCTCCCAACCCCGCTTGATTCTTTGTTTACTGTGCTACGATCGGATGCTGTCAAAACTGAGCTGTCACCAGATAGCCTAAAAAACTCCATAAAGCAGCCCACCTAATTGTCCAACATTACACCACCCCGCATCTGTGCCACAGGCCGTTTCAGTAAAATGGTAGCCTGTTTTGCCATTCTACCGTACCGTTGCATTTAAGCAAGAGGATGCACAGTAGTTCGAAAACAGGGCCACTTGCCGAGAGCGACATACGTGGCTAAAAATGTACAATGCCCGTGCCCTAAGATCTGCAATATCTGACCGCAGAGTCCGGAGTACATACTCTATCCATGGGAGAACTTACAACTGCCGTGGTAATTCAAACCTTACAAATGTGTATTTGTGCTGCCTAAAGCAAACCAATCCGAGGCCGGCAACATCCCGACCATTTTGATAGATCCTAGGCCCTAGTAGAATTCTAATTTGAATCCGGATTTCCTCTGTATCTGTGTATGCGACATGGTTGTTTCAGCGCTGACTATGGGCAACTGACCTGATGCAGATGCCAAGTTTCCCATATTTTTAGAAGATCTGCAAGAAGCAACGAAATGTAAGAGTGCAGGAGGGCGCGGATGTTGGTCTAGACGGCTGTATTATTGGAGGCTGGCTTTGTTTTTGGGTTTTCCTTGCATCCGAATCCCGACACAATTCCTTGATTGACGAGATTAATGGCCGCTTCTTGACCCACCGGACCTTTTTTTTTTCTTTTTGTGACGATCGGAGGGCAATGGGTGGGTCTTTTTAGTGTAGAACAAGGCAACTAGAAAGCTTGTGGGATCGATTTAGGCGAGAACATTTAACCGAAGCCATAGGGATTATGGATAATCTCCTGATTTATATGGTATTCTGGGTGTATGACATGATCCTGGAGGATGAAATCTTGTTTACTCCATAGACAGGTACAGAGTAGCTGCGGCTGGGAGGCAACTCCGTGCAGGGCGCGGGTCACACCATTGGAGGAAAGAGTATCCCTGCGCGATAAAGATAGAAAGGGCAGTGATCACAGCCAATAATAGTGGCGTTATACAAATTGGACTCCACTGTTGAGCCGTTCCAGTTAGCAAAATGCGTGACTAAGGCCAGTCCCTGACTTTCAACCCGTGGCTCGGCCAATGAACTGACCCGCCCTGATCGGCTTCATTTCTTTTCGAGGTCCCTTTTCTTCTCCTCTTTTCCCCTGTGTCCTGGCCTTTGGGTACTTTTTTTTCTTCTGCACATCGAGGAAGCACTCTATACAAGTCGAATTGTCAGCCCCCGACCATCTCACAGGTGCAGCTGTATTGGTTGTCCTGTCGCCAAGGACCTAGCTTTCGGCCCCCTATTTCCGATACTGTCCAGCATCCACACCCACCCCCATAAATTCCCACAATCCCCGAGAGGACGCTTTTGATTGCGACTCCGTATATTTGGCCTAGTGTGCGACAACGGTTATTGGGTCTATAATCATCGTTTGGGGCTACCCTTTACACGTCACTGGAGAGCTGTTGCCTCGACAACTCGAGAACCCTGAGAAACCCAAGACCCGCACTGCTTGGCGTTGCTTGTTTTGCGCGTCAACCCCTCCACGATTACTTTCCCCACGCGTGCGACGAGAAAAGAAGGCATTCTACACATTCAATACTATACACAATGAGACCGACTGTTTTCCTTGTCGCCCTCGCGCCGGCCGTCCTCGCCGGCCCCTCGCCACGCGCCCCCGACAACCTCGACTTAGCTATTCGCTCCGCCCAATCAATACCGGACCTTGCCCCGCGGGAACCTATCCTCCCTGAAACGATGGTGGGCAAACTGGGTGCACGGCAGGTCCTCCAAGCGCGCAGCGAAGGCTCTCTCGGCCAGACCCCATGGATCGGAATGGCGATCGGGTTGACCTGCACAGCTCTAGCGGCAGTAATGCTAGGGTAAACAACATGACCCGCGCACCCCAAAGGCTACTTCTACCTTTTTTCGATTTCCACTTCACCTTTACCTTCACAACTTCTCTTCGAATACCCTCTTTCCTCCAATTCTTGATACGACACGTGAATACGCGCCCCCCGAACCTTACCAACATTTTGAATGTTTAATTCGTCGACATGCCCATCGACCTACCCCTTTTACCCTTTGGCACTTTTTACTTTCTGGCGATTCCAGCGACATTGGTTTTTTTTTTATTCATTGCATCCATTGCCTGCTCGGCGTGGGAATTACCTTTTGATTTGAGCACTGATTGCATTCCCGCCTGTTGGGCTGTGGGAGTATAGAGCTTGTATATGATACCTCTGGGAGCCTGTGTGTATACCTGGACTGATATTTGTCTGTATTTGTGTGTACATAAATGAAATCATACACTTTACTTTTGACTTTTCTCTCTTTGTTTGTTACAGCTAGTAGCTTTTGGTACTTCTTTGTTTGCTTGACCTCTTTGCTTTTTCCCTCCCTTACCCGCAAAATCATCCCACCTTTCTACATGTTTTGGCCTCGAGACTGACACTGTTCTTTTGATCTGCAAGTGCCTGGTAGTTGGAAAATACGGACTGGTGCATACTAAACTCTTCACTCCACTTCTACCCATCTGCACCCAGTCCAGCTTCGAACCCCACTCAGCTCGACATAGAACTCGCGCGAATTATCGTTTGCAGTATCTCCTTTGATTTCAGCGAGATCGACAATGGGTGTCACATTTCAGCCATACACACCTGCAACCTCGCTCGGCGACGAGCTGGCCATCATCTTCGCGTTTAGCGCCGCGATGGTCGGGACAATGATCATCTATGTCTTTTTCTGGCGAAGTATGCTTCCAAGCTTTCTCTTTTGGTTCAGAGCTTCAGCTCCATTTATCAATCTCGGCATTCCCTTAACCTAATCATGTTCTCCTGAATTATATCCTCCAACACAAAAACACTTATACACCGTCCATGTCAATGCTTATACCAATCATAACTAGTCCGGCAAAAACGCAACCACGAAGAAGACCTCGCCCGTCGCAAAGCCTTCCAAAGCCGCTCAGCTTCCCGCGCAGAGACCTTCGACTTCGATCTACAGTTCGGCACCACCGCAACCGTCAAAACGGGTGGGAGTGTTGCGGACAGTTCCGATATAGGTACTTTTGTAGGATCGAGTTCGGGTGTTGCTGGGGTGCATGAGAAGATGATAGATCGGTATGCTGTTCCTGAGCATCGGGCAGAGTTGCCGGTTCATGGGATGGAGTTTGCGCGGGAAGCAAAGGTTATAGGGTTGCGAAAATAGGATGCTGATGGTATTTCATGTTTATTATGCCTTGGTGATGGGTGAACGAGAGATTGAGTAATCCGTGTTGGAGTTAGTATTAGGGTTGGACGTGCAATAAATGCTTCTTGAATGATTATATCTAGTTGGGTATATACATAGTTTACATGGAAGCTTCAAGCTTCAACAGACCGGGTCATCAAAGCCACGAGTCCATAACAAGGATCCCATAATCACCACCATAAAGCAAAGTCCTCCAGCCACACTAGTGACACCATAGACATAAGCATGCTCTCTCTTCGCCAATCCATTTAACTCCACAACCCACGTACTAATTGTAGTAGTCGCACCGCAGAAGCCATCCATAACACCCTGCAACACCTGACATCCCGTCAAAGCAGCAGGCACAACAGCCCCAAGCCCACTGACATGCTGCAAATCATAACAAACCCCCTCGACCACCGTTCCAAACATATTGACCGCAAACGTACCAAGCGGGAACGCAGGAACCCGACTATTAAGATAAAGCGACACATAAAACCTCAACAGACACCCCAACGGCGCAAACACAATCGCAAACACTGCGCGTCCCCGCCACTCCTCTGGACCAGCATTATACCGATCCGGCGGCCAGATAGCCAAGAACACAGCACCAAGCCAGCACCCCCACCCCAGAACCACCATAACGGGGTCCAGGACGCGACGCGTCAGCGCAAAAGGTATTGTAGGAGTAAACCGGCCCAGCGCAAGCGCAAGATGCGCCCCGAAAATCAGCGCAGACAGGCACAGCGATACGGTAATCAGAAGCACCGCTACTAGCGCCATGAAGCTATATCCGCCGTTTCGGGACGCAATGCTCGCGCCAGATGGGAGTGAGGGATCGGGGAGCGCATTCGCTAATGCGAGGAAGATGTCGCGTATAAACGAGGAGAAAGACGTGCAGCATCCACAGAAACCGGTTGTCAGGCCGATATACAATGGGATGGATTTCTTCGTGGCCTTGTGGTTTTTTGAGTGCTCTTGTGCGCTGTGCTCGTCTTTGGGTGGGGTTGGCGGTGAGCCCCATTCTTCACGGAAGATGTTTGAGTCTTCGATGAGGAAGCCCATTACGAGGCTGCCGCTGACGTTTGCCCAGAGGACGCCGGTTACTACTGGTGCGCCGGTGTAGAATGTAAGGGCTTGGAGACCCAGTCGGGCGAGGGTGCCGAGGATGGAGAAGAATATGAGATAGGAGATTGTGTATAGGTGGGTTGCGTGTTTAGAGAGGGGTTTGGCGGTGGTTGATGGGATTGTTCCTGTGTTCAAGGGAGCGTCGGTTGGGTGCCATGATTGTCTCAGGGATGAGACCGGTTCGACGGGCTGTGATGCAGTGGTTTCTGTTAATCGGAGCTCGTGTTGTTCCTGGGGATCTTGTGTGAGGGGCGCAGCCCCTGACATGGCGCGATCAGGCATGCCGTTGGAGAAGCACGCTCTGAGTTAAGAAATTTAAGGTTGGAGGAGCTTGTTATCTTAGATAATCTACGACGCCGATAAGGAGTCCGCGACTACGCACCTCATTCCGCGTGACAATACCACAACAAGAATGTTATCCTAAGGCAACTCAATATAGATGTCCAACTTTGGGTCTCTTTGCAAATTTTCAATGCTGAAGAAGAAAAAGAAAGGAGTCACTGGCGACTAAACCTCCGCCAGGGCCGTCGGCCTCCATGACATGCCATAATCTATCGCCTGGGCTTTGACCTATATTGGCTGAGATGGCACCACTGGAATACTTGACAGCTGACAGCAGACTCTTCTTGATTCCTGGCATGCAGTAAGTGGTGAAACCAAGTTGGGAAGAACAGCAAGAAATCCAACCCTGGAATCCCAGACATTGCTATGATACACACACAACAATGAATGCATCATCGCTGGTCCCACTTAGGCTAGTGCTCTAAGCCCTTCACTGCACAGTGTGCCGAGCTATAGTGATGCTAAGCATGATATCCTTCTTGCGTTAGTGGACTGGGTCGAAAATGGAACTGCACCGGAGTACATTATCGGTTCTCACATTAACACCGAGACTTTGGCCATCTATAAGCAGCATCCTATCTATGCTTGCCCAATGCAAGCGAAGTGTAAGAGTACGGGTGATATCGACGATGCTGATAAATTTGAGTGCAAGCTGCTCTATTGAGTGGTATGTGAGGACTTATGTATGTTCCTATAAGACAGGCTCCCTTGGCTTTTACCAGTAGAAGATAGCGTTATAGATTTTCAGATCATTGGCATATCTACAAGGACAGACCAGACATACTCTTCAGAAGAACACGCCCCTAGTCACCGACAGGAGATACGTTAACTACTTTCCTTAACCCAGTAAGCTCAGTAGTTTTACCGGAGAACCATCGATCTCAGATGATAGCATGACATGTCCTAAATATGATCTCCAGGATAAAGAGGCAGAAGCCTGCTGCCACAAACAAATGCTATACAATATGTAGGGGCCGAGATGCGGTGAAGCCAAACGCTATACGTGCGGTGATAAGTAATGCAAACCTACGTCTCACAGCAGATAATTACCCCTCACCAAACCTACTGACTTACTCTGTAGCTTGAGAGTCCGACAAAGCAAGTCCATATCTAATTCTTGTCTTAAAACCTATTTATCCCTTTCCCCTCACCTGCTCTCTACAGTATTCCATCGACCCCACATCACAATGTCCCTCCCCCCAAACATCCACGTCTCCACCCATCCCTGCCTCCAGGCAAAGCTCTCCCAGCTCCGCTCGGCAAGCGCCAGCCCCCGCGAAACAAGAGCACTCATTCATGAGATCTCATCGATAATCGGCGTGGAGGCATTTGCAAAGGGACTCACTGTTGCGAAGACGGGGACGGTGGGCATGGTCATTCCGTCATAGGGCCCACTATAGCTAATGCTCTGAGTAGGACCGTACCCCGCTCGGTGCTGAGTATGAGACACAAGGCATTGATCCGGCGGATCTGGCTCTTGTGCCGATTTTGAGATCGGGGTTGGGCATGGTTGAGGGTTTGTTCTCTCTTTACTTGAATTATTTCATTCTTTTCCTTAACTATTCGGTTCTCGTACGGTTCCTTTTATTATCAAGCATATACCCCGCAGTTTTCTTCTATACCCAACCCATCCACCAAATAAACAGCAACTAACAAAAACAGCCATAAATTCCCTCCTTCCAACCGCCGTCCCAATCTACCATCTAGGTCTTTTTCGTGAAAAAATCACACTCCAACCCGTAGAATACTACAACAACCTCCCCTTCCACCGCAACGAACTCTCACCGCAAAGTCCTGCGCTCCTGGATCCGTCCGCTGCAACAATGAACAAGGCTGCCGCGACGCTGGCGGTGCTACTTGATCCTATTATTGCGACGGGTGCTACGGCCGAGGCGGCTATACATCTGTTGCGGGAGTGGGGGGTGCAGAAGGTTATTATGCTGAGTGTGCTTGCTTCTGAAGAGGGTATTAAGCGGGCTGCGGGGACTTGGGAGGAGGTTGAGGTTTGGGTTGGAGGTGTTGATGGGAAGGTTAATGAGAAGGGAATGATTGTGCCTGGGCTTGGGGATATTGGGGATCGGTTGTTTGTTGCTATTGGGAAGTAGATTTAATTAGATAGAGGAAGTCGATGTTGAAAGGACACAATGACAGGAACTGTGGGCAGTAGAAGATTATCCTGATTACTTTAGTTATGAATTGTTTACTTTACTTGAACTGATTCCCCGCCAAATATTGTATTCATCGATTACGTATAGTACATGGAAATAAGGCGTCAAAAACATGTGCAGGTGAAACAGAAATGCAGACAATGCTGAGCAGAGAAAAAAGGAGCAATGGCGGGGAAGCAAGGTGCAAATAACATCAAATACAGCAGACCAGGTTGAACCGGGACCACAAGAAGCAGATGAAAGCAGATGAGCAAAAAGATCAAAAACCATAACAGCAAATCAACGTATCAAGAAACCGTAAAGTCAAAAGGTATCAAAAGATCGAAAAGCAGATGGACGGGGGCACGATTAGGGGCTAAGGAGAAAAACAAAAAACTCCATCGAGTGCGAAGGAACACACAGGACCAGCCAGGTGTTGAAGAGGGGACCAAAGCAGATAAACACCACACCGGACTCCCTGGTGCAAAGATAGATCAGGGGGAAAGATGCAACCCAAAGTAGTAGAAAAGTCAGGAATCACACCAAAAGGCAGAATGCAGAATGACGGCGACTATTCCCATAGCCATAAACACCCCGCCTGCCCACCGGTGTACCCGTTCCTGAGTTTTCCCATGTCCCATAAAGCGTCCAACAAATGAGAGTAAGAAAGCCCGAAAAAAAAACATAAAAGATTTCAAAGATGCAGAAATCAAAAAAGGAGAGTAGAGAAAAATTAGTACGCAGTGCCAACGCTAGCAAGCGACTTGGTAGGGACTGCGTGGATCGGCTGATCCTTGCCAACGCGCAAGGAATCTTCATATCCGACCAGAGCCTGGGAGTGGAGCTTGAATGATTCGCCCATCAACTTGGTGATACTAGAGAAACCGTTAGTATTGAATTCCGACCATATCAGTGGAATGAAAACTTACCCCCAAACAACCACGCCGTCCAGGATGTTACCCCATACACGGGCCACGGTGGAGCTGAGTTTACCAAATGCGTCGATGGCATCATCATCAAACAAGTTCCGCACCTTGTTGTAAATAGCCAATTCAGCCTCAGTAGCAGGCTCTTCGTCATGTTCCAGGCGGTAGAGCCAAAGGCTGAGAATGACCATCAAATCCAGGCCACAGAGCGGGTGCTCGACACTCCAGTTAGTGGCGGAAGTCTTAGCAACCCAGTTAATGCCCTGAATGGCGGCAATCTCGATGCACTCGAAGCATTGCTGAACAACCTTGTTCATCTCCTGTCCGCGCTTAACCTTCTCACGAGCGACAGTCATAGCAGCAGCCACCTCATATGAGGAGTGGTAACGCATGGCCTCCTGGATGGACTTCAGGTCAACTTCCAGGCGGGCGCGAGTGTTGCGGTAAACGGCCATCGAGTTGAAGATCAAGGGGTGGCCCTTCTGAGGAGTGCTGAGCGGGACAACGATGGTCTCAGACTCACACACATCAAGGGATCTCTCCCAGGTCTCGAGAGCCAGACGGAGCTTGTACTCGGTAACCACGTCTTGCAGAGCCTCGAAGCTACGCTTGTGATTCCAGACCTGCAAGAAGAGGGCATTGATGAGAACACGGGTGGCAAATGCACTGTAGCGAGTCTGCTCGCCCTGGAACAGGAAATCGTGAGCCTCACGGACGGTGAGAGTGCTGGTGGTAGTATTACGGCGCCAGGTCTCCTCGTCGGATGGGTCCAGGTTCCAAAGGGACTCGGAGGACGGAAGCTCGAGGTTGTCGAACTCGTCGAAACTCATCGCAGGGGTGTGGTTGAAGGTGAGAGTCAACATGCCGAAGAAGATGTACACAGCGAAGTAGGTACGACGGCACGACTCATCCTCAATCCAATCCTCCCGTGTGGTCGGAATACCTTGGCGAGCATCAGTTCGCACCTTGAGCTGGTACCGGTTGCCGGCGACCATGTTGGCGAGGAGACTCTTGATCGAGCAAGTCCATTCAAGACCCTTGGGGTCACCACTCCAGCTCTCAAAGACCATATTCAGCAGGGTGCTCTGCATCAACCAAAGAGGGCACTTGCGAGAATCGAAGTTATCCTTGTGTTGCAGGAACTGGTTGACCAAAACCTTAGAACCGACGTGAAGCATGAAAGCGTGCTCGCGCTCGAAGGTGTAGAGAGCGCCAATCGAGAGAACTGCGAGCAGTAGCGGTGCAGACACGGTGGTAGGATTAAAAGATTGCTGGTGCAGGAAGGGCAAGTGAGGGTGGTACAGGTTAAAGTAGGTAGACAGGTACCGGTTCAATGCGATCAGGCCTGGCATCTGGAAGGTCTCGGGCAGACCACCGAGGTTGTCTGCATTTTGAACACGCTCCACCACCAGGTTGCGTTCCATCTCATCCATGATTTGCGGCGCTCTGGGCAGAGTCAACGCTTGGCTAGGACCGGGAGAGCGACGGTAGTTTACGGGGCTTACGGGGCCGGTCATGGAGGGGTAGGGAGATAACGCGTTCGGGGTCGAGTTGCCAGACATGGGCATCGAGTTCGACAGGAGCACATCTCCGACAGGGCCGTGACGTTCGACGAGGGTGGGCATCGAGCCAGCATCGTGAGGCGAAACGAGAGTGTCCCAGGGCATTTGCGGCAGAGTAGCGTTGCCGGAAAGGTAGGGCTCGAAGGAGCCTTGGCCGGGGGACAACGATTCGGAGCGCTCGGAAACCTGGCCATTCGCCGCGGCTGCAGCCTTATGTTGGAAATCTGTCATCAACATGGCTGCAGTTTCAAGGTCGACCATACCATCACTGCTTGCCTCAATCTGCTCCAGCGTCGCTGGGTCAATTGTGATTGAGGGTTTGGCGGGGGCAGAAGTTGTAGACTTCTGAACACCACCACCACGTCGGCGGCCCTCGGCGACCAGAGGGATACCGCCATCCTTGGCGTGTACAGTTCGATCATGGCGCAACAGAAGGTCGCGACGAACGAAGGTACTCCGACATTTTAGGCACTTGAAGGGGCGTTCTTTTGTGTCTGCAAAAAGTCAGTATTGGGGGGATGACAACGCTGTGGGTAGTCCGACCGGACCACCACAAAATGGAAACTTACGTGACCGTTCATGTCTGCTGCGATGTTCACTGCGACTGAAGGCGCGATTGCAAAATTGACATTTGTATTTCTTCTCTGGAGCTGAAGCCTTCTTAGCCGGCGAGTTGCTGGCTGTCCCGGGAGCTGATGGAGCCATGTGTGTGTATCTGTCGGGTCCTTCTCAAACAAAAATAGTCGAGTTCGGTGGTATGGTTCCCTGGGTGAGCTCGCACCGGTTCCTTAAACGTGTCGACGACAGAAGTTCGTTGGGATGTCTGATCATTCCTATGTGGGGGAATCACGGGTATGTAAAGGTGAAAGTGGGTGTCCAGCCACGGAAAACAAAAAAGGAACGCTCGAAAAGAAAGGCGGGTGAGCGTTAAGCACCGCGATAGGAGGGGTTATAATGTGTTGAAGAAAGGTGGGAGGGGAGGGGGGAAGAGGGGAAGGAAAGAAAGGATGAGGAGAGAAGAGGAATTTAGAAAACGGGTTTCCTTTGGGGGGGGAAGGGAGGGGATGGAAGGGAGGGGGAACGATGGGACGTGGGCCCAAGCATCGCTTACTACGCGTGAGTCGCGCCGAGGGGCGAAAGCGGGACTGGGAGGGACTAAGGGAGGGGGAAAGTATAGTGAAAGCGAAATCACGGTAAATCAGAGGGGGCTGGGAATCTCTTCCTGCTCTCCGGCCACGCACTCCTGCTTCCTATCACCACAACCACACTATAGTTGGGCTAAAAACCGATGATGTGTGCCCCCCTTTTTACCATACACTAAATCGACACGTCGTAATATTCAAACACAAATCTGATTCGACCTGATCGCCAAATTTTAAAAATCCAAAAAAATACATGTGGCCCGCAGTCCTCTGAAACCCATCATCTCGGTCCTGCCGAACGTTTACATTTTACCTTTTTTGGTTCGAATCTTTAGATGTATAGATAGGCTATATTTACGTATATCCATGGAGGGGTAGAACCTCGATGTATACTGTGGATAGTTGACAAAGAATGATCTATACAAAGAAGAAAAAAA
Organism: Penicillium sp. S1602; assembly: GCA_023626355.1. NCBI lineage: Eukaryota > Fungi > Ascomycota > Eurotiomycetes > Eurotiales > Aspergillaceae > Penicillium > Penicillium sp. S1602. The sequence continues at coordinate 176,746 of JAMAGW010000015.1, read as the reverse complement.
TATAAAAAGAAAGAAAAAAAAATCCAAATCCAAAAAAAGAAAAAGAAAAAGAAAAAGCAATATTCAAGGGAGATCCGGAACAAAAGTGGGAATAGCGCTGTCTGCTGCGAGGGCTCTCGAGTGTGGGCCATGCAGTGGCCCCTCGCTCACCAAAAACCAGACCCATAGTATAGGATTAAGAGACTAAGACTATTATATTTTCACGAAAATGTGTGGCTGGCATGTGAGGCGATTTAGTGTCTCGATCGTGGCACATCCACAGCGATGCAATCTTACTGGTTATGTGGATTATCTAGGGCCCTGGTAGGTGGCCCTGCAGTTACCTGTCATGATGTCCTATATACTTGTATGATGATACTTTTGATATTCGTTACCATGGTTCATGCCCACGCTACCCCTCTTGTCATTCAAACCCCTCCGATCGGCACGATCAAAGATTGGCTCGGTTGATCGGGTATCGTTACACACTTCCGACCAAGACACGGGCAATCAGGTGGGTTGGGAATGAGACAGGGATATATTTGCTCACATTGCTAGCGACTCTCAAGGTTTGCCATGGGAAATAGGTAGGTAAATTCTAGCAAATAATATAAATCTAATAAATCTACGGGGACCTCCCTTCAACCCTCCGGATAGCGCTAGAATAGCCTCGATCGTGTGTATCCGCGGGGCGTGGGTTAGTTGCAGCCGGTCTAGTCGATCAATCCACATCGTTCTGGTCTTTTGTTTTCCATTCAAAGGGTCAATCAAACTCAGGGATACTATTTGGCCTAGCAGATGCGCCACACCTCTTTCGAAGCACGATGGATCCCCCTTAATTATTGACAGATCATTGATGTTCACGTACTTTTGTCCTAGGTCTGACCGGTCCAGATTCCGTCTCATCTCGGAGTGCCCCGCTGTGTGGCGGTTCCAAGCTGTGCCACGGAGGGGGTACTTATTCATAATATTAATTCATATCCAAGGAATACGTAGGCGATATGTCATGTACCTGCGCAGTTATACACCTCTAATACTCCCACTTCGTCACAAGTCATAGGTCATTGTCGACGCATAAGATGTACGACACCACATCATGTCTGTGCGACATTGGTGTCCGAAGCCATCCAGGCATCACCTGCTGAACTGCAGGGCGATCTGCAAGCAAAATGCGAATCGGATCTTTAGGTTGGAATACCATCATCTGATTCAGAGCCTAGTCTTGCTGTTTTAGGGTAAGACCCATGCGTCTATACGTCTACTTTTGTTGGTTACGGGAATATGACCCGGATTGTCTCGATGATGATATCTCGGTGCCAGCAAAATCATGGTAGTATTCGTGTTCAAGCGTGCCGGGAGGCTCGGGGTCCACTATAAGCTCAATGAACGGTCAAGCCCGAAGTGTGTTGGCTAGCTCTTGTACACCGCACAAAACCCGTGTCCTGAATTCCCGGCTCCCGTGGGGCACTGCATCATTGGGAACCCGAAGATCCGCTAGGACTCAAGACGCGGAGGACCGACGCGGTTACTTGGGAAACGCGTCTGGCGACGCCCCTCTGAGTGGAGATACGCGATGCAGCCCAGGACGGCACAGAAATGGAAGATCAGCCAGCGAGGGGGAAAGAAAAAAAAGTACATCTTTTACTTACATCGCCCCCCCTTGACCCCTCGAATGACTGACCTATCGATTTATGCGATGGATAACAAATAGAATTCTACAAGTATACTTTTCAAAAGTACATTTTATACAGCAACATCTGCAGCCCTTGAGTGAACCGGAATAATCGCTTCTAGCGGAGTTCCCGGATGATCATCGAAGCCTCAGCGAACCTTTCTCCAGTCCGCAACATCAGCTGAGTCGAGCGGTGGAGAGCTGGTGTTTAGCGAGGACTCAGAAAGGGAGAGCAATGAAAGTGATAGCCCTTGATTTAACCAAAGAATTCCAATAATGGCTCGATCCACTTCCCGATGCAGCGGTCCGACCCAGTTTCAACGTTCTCGACCCAAGCAGGAACCAAGGGGGAGATGATGACGACGTAGTGCAGATTGAGCGGTGACTTGACCGCCTGGCATTTGGTACTTTTGTCTGTTATATCAAAGACCAGTTGATGATCCACCATTCCCAATCCCTTGGTCAACGCCCAAAGCCCTAAAAATCCGACATTCCATTCTTGAAGTTGAAGTGTGAATTAATCTGACCGTTTGGGCTGAAGTCCGACCCCGAAACCTTATGAATCCATAATTCCAGTATGCATAGGATTACTCCGTACGGAGTAATCACGAACATGATTCAGACTAAGACCAATACTTGAAAACAGTGGATCTGCAAAAAAGGGATCGGAATCGGCCCAGTCATCAATGAAACACTTTGGCCTCGTGAACTTACCGTAGAAAGACTAAATGTCAAAAGAGCTCTCTATCTGTACCGAGCTAAGTGAACCCAGCTCCACACACACCTACACTTTGTCGCAGGAATCTTAGGAACATCTTCCCCGGCGCCGGCCCCTGAACTAATGACCTCCGGCAGCCCGCGCCTGGTCGATGGGGGCCCATCGTCCCGACAACTAACGAAGTGGGGGTCAGAGTGGACACCAACTGGGTCCGCTGGTCGCGCCCCGCCGCCAGGACGGTCTGGAATTTCTGAACTTCCTCGCTAGCAGCTCTGGCCCGTTTGGCCTACAGCCTAAGATGTTGCCGAACATGTCGGTGAGACCTCATCGTGCATGTAGTTATTCCCAACTACATGCTTCACCGCTATGTCACATGGCTATCTAGGATTCGAGGTGCAGATGCAGGTCCCGCTTTCTTTGTGATTTTTATCTTTATCTTGACTTTTTCGATTTTCCATTTTCCATTGTGCGCGCTAGCTTTCATTCCCTTTACACTTTCGCTAAAGATGGGGCGTTTGAAACCCCGACTTCCCGGTGCCCTGGGAAGCAACATCTCCGAGATGGGGTTCCACTGGCTTTTGGTGTGTGTGGGTTTCCTTACTCCCTTCCGATTGATTGCCTAGGGTCATCGAAGGAAAGAAACCAAATCCGAATCCGCCTGCCTAGTTGAGCCCGGCTTTGTCTTGTTTAGGATCTTCGTGTCTGGCTAACTTGACGTTCCCGAAGGATTTTGTCAATCCGCTTACCGTTCGTTAATCTGTGCCGTCCCAGGATCTGGACTCGGCACACAATCAGGAAATGCGAATTGCACACTAAACCGGTGCGAAATCCCCGTTTATTGTGATGCTTCCTCCCGGCAGTTAATTACTAGATCCAGTTAGTTCCGTTAGAAGTAATTGACCGCCGTTCGTCATTCTTTAATTTGCCACACTGGGGTACAAACTGGAGTATTAACTATGCCAATCCCAATATTGAGCAGCATTGAAGCATCATTGGATTCGGAATTGAATTAATATCAATATAATGAATATCCCTTGTGACCTTGGAAAGTAAATGAGGGTTTCGGGGAAGAACACCCGGTCCATGGTTCACTCCCGCCAGATCGAACCAAATCAAATCACGTTCTCTGATATCACCTTCTGAAAGTCCAGACCGACGCAGGGCTGCAGCTGCAGTTGCCGTGCGTGTACGTGGCATTATCTCACCGTCAGTATTCCCCAATTCCAGGGTTTGGTTTTAGTGCATTTTAGCCTGATGCAGGGGATGCTTTAGATAATCAATCTCCCTTGTCCCACCATCGCGAGGACCTTTGTAGGCCGCGATCAATAATCTGAATTATTGGAACTTCATTATTTAGACTAAGTAAGCGTACGCCCCGCGTCGATGTGCTTCAGAATTTTCTCGAAGGGGTGGAACACCCTAAGCCTGGAAAAAGAAACGGAGAACCCGGCAACCTTTCTTCCTGAACTAGGTTCAAAGAGCGGAGCTAGACTTGCTTCTGACGATATTATCGTATCCTGGCAACTCCACCCAGTCTAACGAATAATCTATCGAATGCAACGGGCTTTTTGGAAGCTCTTCCTCCGCGCGTGTGGGTGGAGCTGCAGGAGGGGGATCACCACAAAGTGGCTCCGTACATTGTACATATGTAGTAAGAGGGGCATTGTGCAAGATTGATGTTCATCGCGACAACTGGGTCTGTCTCCATACGGGTGCACGAACGACAGTACTGGGTCTCCGTTCCCCTCCGAAAGAATTGCTGGTCGCTACAGTATGGAACTGAGAAAGGGGGCAATGAAAGTGACGATCAGGATCAGCGGTCGGGCCCGACATTCTGGATACACAGGGGCTAGACAGTGCTCCGCGATTGGATGCCGCTGCCCCGAGCGGCAGGATGAGACTCCATTTGGTACTGGAAAACCGTCCGGTTGGGTAAGCGTGGATGTCGTCCACAGGGAGAGGTTCCTGCGACTCCGTAATATCCGCTCCTGCAAGGAACGAGGATTGACGGTGGCAAATTGGCTGAGGTAAGTCCTGTAAGCTCTTGAGGAATGTTGCTCTGGTGGGTATGGGTAAGCTTGTTTGCTTGGCACCCATGGGAGCTTTTTAGTTGCCTTGGTAGGTAAAGGTGCTACTTAAGTGGTTTTGGTGTTGGAATTTGCGCCTTCGGTAATTAGATATTCCAAGTCTATTGGTATGTTTTTTATAATGGTATATAATCAATCTTTGCTCTGTAGTTTCAAGTTATCTCAATTTTGGACTTTTGAACGTTGAATTCCAAGGTTTGTTGGTTACATGTACAACGTTCGCATTTATATATGTTGCTTCTGGCAACCATTAACTTCAACCGCAACAAATTAATCCAACCTCGGAATTAGCATATACTTTTCACCTAGGCATAATGTGTTCGAGATTCATAAAAAATTCACACACATAGATAAATAACATAAAAAAAAAAACTTGTATGTGTACCGTACCCATGTCATGTAGGTGAGGTACTGTGGAGTGAACTCGACTCGTGGGACTTGACAGCTTGACCCACCGCCCACTTCCAGGGCTGCATCCATGGATGGATCCAGATCACTTTTTTTAACTATGAATATAGTATTACTCATAGCAAATGAGGGGCACAAAGTAGCAGGAATAGTTTTAACGTTGAGGATTAAATGCATTTTCCTCGCTGGTCTCATGTATGGGTAGCCGAGTGCACACGTAATTGTTGCAAGGGAATAAGAAGTAATTGAGATAATCCACGCATGACAATGACCCACTGGCCACGTGCTCATTTGCAAAAGCCATCATTTAGTCTGATGGCGCAGAACTAGTGTTTATACCCGATCAATAGACCGTGATCAATGGCCATGCTCATAGGTAAAACGTGCTGATAACAACGGTCTGAATATTCAGGATTATACCCCTGGCCAAGTTTGAGATGGCAACGTCAGAGAAATCTAGACTAAATGAAACGACCACCGTTCCATGGAACCATTAACCTTTACCACTTCACATGGAAATAAGCCAGTTCGCGCCCTGACCCCGCAACCGAACCAAACCAAAACGATTTACTCCGATCTACAGACAACATCGCGGTCCGAGGACAAAGAGCGTGTTCACTCCACCAGGCTCGAGAACCAAGGACACCCTGAATTACCCGCGGACACCGAGAAAATACGGTATAGTTACAGATCATGACAACCCCAACCTTGGAATAATCCTTGTTCGAGGATAAAACGGCCCACAAGTAATCCCCAGTAGACCGGTTCTCGGCGCACTTTATTACGCCTAGCTTGGAAGCGATGGCCAATTGTTTTGAATAAATTGTCAGGAAATATACTCTTGCCACATGGCAGGTATTGCGGACGGCAAAGAGATGGTATGAGTGATTATTTTATGGGGTTTGGTGCCTAGTCGAAGTAAAGTTCGACATCGCGTATGAAACATGAACCTTAGAACCAACCCCCGACTTGTACAGTAAACTCAATTCGGCTCAATAAGTTTTCAAGGTTCTCACTCAGAAGTATGGTGCCGGCCCTAGTCGCTAGTCAGCTATCGTGTTTGAAATTTAGGTGCCTTACCGCGATCTTCAAGACTAGTGAAATGACTCCAAATATTGACCCGTTCACTGGTACAAAGTGAGGCAATAGACAATCAACCCCATGGGCAAGGCGAACCCTGATTTACATGGGATGTCCAAAGATTGTGATGGCGTGGATCGGACTTGATTACCAACCTTGCATAATCCATACGGCCGGGGCTTACGGACCCCAGTTTCCTGCATGCGGTATAATCTCCTAAATCTCAACAGGGCAGGGGTTCAACGGGGTTGTGGAATGACGCCCAAATCTTGTCACTGCAGGAAGTCAGCAAAAACCAATTGTACATCACCCAGGTGCTGTTGCCGCGCGGATTAATATGTGTTTATGCAGCCACCATCAACGAAGGGGACAGGGACGTCAGCGCGATTTCAAGTTGGCTTTGAGCTTCGGACATCAGCGGAAGCTATGACAGCCACAGCAATTTAATATGGGCTCGACCTTCTAGAATAGTTCTGGAACGTGTTGGTTCCCCTGTAGCTTGGTGTGGCTTAGTGGGTCGTGCAGGGATAAGCCAACCGTTCAGTTTTGATCTCGGAGAATGAGGTTGGTTTGATCATATCATCCGAGGTCATATAACTTCTGAATGGGGGTAGCAAAGCATGCATAGTCCGAGGTTGCTTATCTAGCTTGGTTGGATATTGTCCCAAAGGACGTATGATGGATCCACGCTGTGTAAATGTATTTCACCTGCTGGTCAACAATTATTGGTACCGTGGGGGTTTAGCTTTTCTGCCCCTTGCCTTGACTGTTTTTTCTTAGTCTTATCAGACTTTGGAATCTGATAGTTTGGCGGACCATTTTTTGTTTTGATTTCCCTTGTACCCAATTACCAGAGTTCCCCTGATGACGATTTCAATGAAGGAAAACCAGCATCTCAGTTCGATAATACCGTCATACGTATAACGTATAGCAGCCAGCAAGGGCAGCTAGGAGTTTCCTATTGGGTCACTGCACGGGTGGACAGTGAAGTTGAGAGTTCACGCTCCGAAAACCCACCTAGGTGTCAAATCAGCGTGAGCCGCGCAGGATCCACATGGGCGCACTTTTCACGAAACGAAAGCCGGCGTAACACGCTTCGGTCTGGATCTCAAAGGTCCCTGGGGCATTTATCATAGGGCGAATGGCACGACGAGGAGGATCCCAGTTTTTCGCTGTTGTCTTGGATCACAATCATTTTTTTTATCTAATTTTACTAAAATTTTTTTTGGCCCCTTCCTCGTCGTTTTGCCCCTCAAAATCGGGGGATGTGACTGTAACGGGGCGAGTAGACTGTCACACTGTTGGTAGAGATAGTCATGTCCTACCATGTTATTTGGAGGTGCGGTTGGCGATTTGAGGGGCATGATAGCAATGTAGTAATCAAAACAATACAAGAGTGGATTGCTTCCCCCTAGGGCTTGCTTGAGCCCATAGCGCGTGAACGTGCCACGGTAGATCCAAAGCCTGTCGGGTCGATGGAGTGCTCCGTTATGGAGCCGGGTGCTCAGACGCTGGTAACGCACTGTGTTGCTTGTGTGTACCCATAAAGGCGAGATAAGATGGCCCTAGAAAATTAGAGAGGAAGAGGATATGAATGACATATGCAGCAAAGTGGCTCTCAAAAGCCAACACTGATGTCAGATTGCATTAGACATGTAGAGTGTAGAATTGAGGTGCCGTATTCCGTACTCTATGAAAACGGTAATAATACCAATAATACCAATAATACCGCGGCAGATACGCAACTGCTTGCTGCTTCCTCTCACGGAGTAGACGCCTTATCCGTCCCGCCTCCACTCCCTGATTCTCCCACTCCTGATTTATTACGAGCTTCTTCACACACTCTCCCTAATGGCTTAAAACAGATCTGTGGTGGTTTATTGTGGTTGCACTGTCATCGTGAGCCCCTCGGACACAGTCATCTCCTCCCCAACCCCCGAAAGTGGGTTGCAAAAACTACCCACCCGCGCCCCCTCCCAAGAGCACATTTCAGTCATGAGCCTCCCGGAACTGTGAGTGAGAGAAGAAATACAAGCCAAAAGTACGGTTCCGACCGGTACAAACTCGACTTCCAGTTGAGACTTCCTTATGTACGAATACCGTGCAGTGGACTTAGCCGTGGACTCTGCGCTGGCTGCTAAAGCCGGGGCCTTTGCGACCGCTTTCGAGTACACCAACGAACAGGCCACCACCCCCACAGCTGCATCCCGACTCCGCGGTCGGGGGAGCATCTCGCAGCAATCCGACCGTTTCACTCAATCCCCCCTGAAAATGGCCACCGGATATGCGGTCAGCCCTGAGCCGCCGGCACTGTTCGTGCGGGCGATGTACGATTACGATGCCGATGATCACACAAGTTTGAGCTTTCGCCGGGGCGACATCATTCAGGTCCTCAACCAGCTGGACACTGGATGGTGGGATGGAGTTATTGATAATGTCCGTGGTTGGTTCCCAAGTAACTATTGTACCATCATCACAGAGGCGGACGACTTCGGTGAGCACATGTTACAGGCACAAGAAGAGGAGGACATGAGCGCAGAATCGGGACCCGAAGACGATTATGGCAATGGACATGACGAGGACGACGAGCTGGACTCGGAGGGTAATCCGCGCGACTCGCTGCCCATCCTACCGATCGAGGGTATTCCGGCGCAACAGGAGCAAGAGGAGGCCGCATTTTGGATCCCGCAGGCGACACCGGACGGTCGTCTCTTTTACTTCAACACTCTGACCGGATACTCAACTATGGAGTTGCCGTTTGAGAACCCCACCGGTGCGAACGAAAATGGCCCTCGAGACCGAACCAACTTTTTCGTCCCTGACCAGACGCGGCCGCCTCCTGAGTTGATGGCGCGTGGATTCGAGAGGGACGAAGATGAGTACGACGGCTCTGCATCGGAGGCAGAAGGAGAGTCGCTGATGCTGACTTCCCGTGACTCTATTTCTCGTCGTCGTCAGTCCTTGGTGGACGGGGTTTCGCCTGCTACCTCCATGGATTCATTATATCCCCCGGGGCCAAAGGACTTCAAACCTTCGCATATGAGCAAGAGTCCTCAGCCATCATTCAGCAGCGCCGGAGGCACCACCAGTACCAACACTTCTGTCGCCGAAATCATCTCCCGACCTTCCATTTCTTCCAACACGCCCTTGCACTTCGTAGATGACGGCTTTATCCCGCCTGTGGCTTGGCCCACGCTGGTTGATAACATGCGGTTTGCCGTCGAAGCTTACCGTCAGACTCTTCTTTCTGGCGAACGGTCAGAGTATGTAAGAAAGGCCGAGGATATTTCTGATCACCTGCGCATGCTTTTGGCCGCTGGGTCGGATACTACCGATAATCATTCTGGCAATCCGTCTATCATCTCCACCAACAAAGCGCTCTATCCTTACTTCCGAGACATGATGTCAAAATTCTCGAAGTTGGTTCTCTCATCACATATCGCTGCTGCCGACTGGCCTGGCTCTGATTCAGTCAACAAGTGCCTTCAAGAAGCCGATGGTGTCATGCAAGGAGTGTACGGTTATGTTGATGTTGCCCGCCAGCAATGCGGGGACAACATTAACAGAATCGTTCCTGGCTTTGTCAGTGGTAGCTCTTGTGGTGGCAGCTGGCAAAACAATGGAGTTTCTTTGAATACAGCTGGCCCCACCTCTTTCCTCGTCCCCGAGGGGCTTGATTCACGAACTGAGCCGTCCGTTTCTCTGGATTCTGCCCTTTTGGATCATATAGATGTCCAAAGGAGGTCATTTGTGGGTTGTATTCGTCGACTGGAAGAGCGATTGATAGTGAACCAAAAGATCGTCACCGTAAGCGAGCATGCAGAGATCGCGGATGCTGTCTCAGCCGCTGCAATCAAGGTTGTTGAGCAGTTCCGTCCTTGGATCTCAACTGTGGAGTCGATCAACCTCGTGCCTCTTGGCACCAGCTTCCAGAATCCTCAACTGGTGGATTTCAGCTTGCAGAAGCAACGGGTTTATGATGGCATTGGCGACTTCATCTTGAGTTGCCAAGCAGTCTCTGCTCCTCTTCCTGATGAGTGGGCCGAGCTTCGAGGTGATTCTCTTGACGACCGAATCACTGCTGTGCGAAGTGTGGCCAAGCAAGTGGAAAACTATGTCTCTCAGATTGGCTTTTCGCTGTCTCTGCTTCTTGAACAAATCCCCGATGATCATTCGTCCGCTACTCGAGTCGATAGTCGTCTAGAGGAGGAGGATGAGTCGCTTAGCAAGACTAGTCACAGTCGCAGTGAATCCAAAGCCAATATCGCCTCAGAGTCCATTGGCATCCCGTCTTCCTATGCCCCTGGAAAGGAACCTGGGAAGGTGCGCCGCAACATGGACAAGGCTCAGAGATTCTTTGGACAAGCACCACCTACAACCGTCACCCGTGAGCCGGTTCAGCAGGAGCCCGTAAGAGAACCTGAAGAGACCCCATGGTTCCTGAAGATGGACCACGAGGGCGAAGTTTTCTACGATACGAAGGGTGACTCTCCTATTCTTAAATGTGGAACACTGTCTGGCTTGGTCGAGCACCTTACACGCCATGACAAGCTTGATGCATCCTTTAACAATACTTTCCTCCTTACCTATCGCTCCTTTACGACTGCCTGCGAACTTTTTGAGTTGATTGTGCAGCGCTTCAACATCCAGCCTCCCTTCGGCTTAAATGCCGATGACATGCAAATGTGGGTCGATCGCAAACAGAAGCCTATCAGATTCCGGGTGGTCAATATCCTCAAAAGTTGGTTTGATCACTTTTGGATGGAACCCAATGATGAAGTGAACATGGATCTCTTGCGACGTGTACATGCGTTCACCAAGGACTCCATTGCCACAACCAAGACTCCGGGTTGTCCTACTCTCCTTGCTGTCATTGAACAGCGACTTCGCGGTCAAGACACAACTGTGAAGCGCCTTGTTCCAACCCAGAGCAATACCGCCCCGCCGTCTATCATCCCGAAGAACATGAAAAAGTTGAAGTTCCTCGATATTGACCCTACCGAGTTTGCTCGACAGTTGACTATCATTGAGTCACGCCTTTACTCCAAGATCCGGCCTACCGAGTGCTTGAATAAGACTTGGCAGAAGAAGGTTGGTCCGGATGAGCCCGAGCCAGCTTCTAATGTCAAGGCTTTGATTCTTCACTCGAACCAGCTGACCAATTGGGTCGCTGAAATGATCTTGACACAAGGCGATGTCAAGAAGCGCGTGGTAGTCATCAAGCATTTCGTCAATGTCGCTGATAAATGTCGCGCCCTCAACAACTACTCTACCCTCACATCCATCATATCCGCCCTTGGAACAGCTCCTATTCATCGGCTGGGCCGCACATGGGGCCAGGTCAGCGGCCGCACTTCTGCAATTCTAGAGCAGATGCGCCGACTGATGGCCAGCACGAAGAACTTTGGCGAGTATCGTGAAACCCTGCATCTTGCCAACCCTCCCTGTATTCCATTCTTCGGTATGACATACACCTGAGCACATCTTCTGGTGTCTTCTCTTTCTACTTTTAGTGACCGTGGCTAACATTATCCTAGGTGTTTATCTCACGGATTTGACATTTATCGAAGATGGTATCCCATCCCTTACGCCATCAGAACTGATCAACTTCAACAAACGGGCCAAGACTGCCGAAGTTATTCGGGACATTCAGCAGTACCAGAATGTGCCTTATCTGCTTTCGCCAGTCCCCGAACTCCAAGATTATATTCTCAGTAATCTACAAGCCGCCGGTGATGTTCACGACATGTACGACCGGAGTCTTGAAATCGAACCTCGGGAGCGTGAAGACGAGAAGATTGCAAGGTATGCTGACTCTTCTAGCAATAAGCCCAACACCATGCTTTTTGCGAGCACCGTCGCACTATTGCGATAATCATGTTTCAACCTATTTGTTTTTGCTTTCCCCCCTTTTCTCCTTTTGTGGGATGTGGTGCTTGGCACTTTTTCGCGATACCCAAATTTGACCTCACATTTTCGGTTGTTTTTTTCCGGGGACGGTTTTTCAAACCTGTTTTGAGCGTTGAAACTAACCGCTTTTGACTTTAACTCGTAGATTGCTTTCTGAGTCAGGTTTCCTGTAGTTGTGGCGGTGACCCCCTTGTCAAGCTACACCTGCAGGTGGCCGTGGCCAATCGAGGCGCTAATGCTCCATTTTTCGCCACACTCAACGGCGCTCCAATCAAATCAACGCGATACCTGATCGTCGTCAACTCCCGCAGGCAATGTTTCACCACTGGGTGATTAGCAGGGGCTAGTAAGACATTTCGGACATGTCCGAATCATGCGACCGCGGCCTAGCCGCTGCACAAGCTCCTGCATATGCCTAGTTCATCGAGATTGGGACGAATCTGGTTCGATGAACCTCTTATACCCCGCGACATTGTGGGGCTGAAACGCTTCTATGAAGATTGTCAATGACCCAATCGCCGCAAACATCAAACTCTCATGCACCTTACCGCTGCACGATCCATGTGCTTTCGATTTTTTTTCGTTCCATATACCTTTTTGTTTGGCATAGAATTTCTCTGGGATTCGATCGGTTGTTTGTTTCTGCGCTTTGAAATATTCTCAAGAGGATTTTCTTTACATTTCATGTGCTCGATTGTCTCACATACTGGCCATTTGGTGTGTATATTCTGACCTTCTTGTTAACAGCTTCTCTTATATATCCTTTTCGTTATGGCCAGGGGGAGGGAAGGTGGGATGATGTGAAATCCTTCGGAAAGATAATGCCTTGACGCCGTTTTCTATAATGATATATCACGACCTTTTTGTCTGAAGTTCTTGCTCAAACCCACAAATTTTGACAAATCCACTTTTCTTATGACCAGGAACCCATGTATGGTTCTTGGCTCGCTTCTTTGTATCTATTGTCTGAAAAACGATTTTCTATACATACTCAGCATTATGCGACTCCCTGCGTCTATGGGGTCAATATACGCGCTTGGGACTATTTTAGACCTCTGTTTTTTGAGTAGTGTGAATGTTACAATAAGGTATACAGTAGCTGGCTTCAAGGTTGGACAGTCGACAGGGATGTTTCCGAGGCTACATAAGATGAGAGATCACATGCATCTGTATTTGTAATTGAGAAAGTGGCTCTACCATGGAGCTGGTAACTATTCCATGCAGCTAGAAGCTCTATGGGTGTGATTCATCACTTTACTTGAAAGACTCCACTCCCGGAGATATGCAAAATTGACCTACCCAGCGCCAAGACACCAGTTCAAATCTGTAGCTGAATGCGAAGATGAAAGAGACGTGACAGTCGTAGCGATATGTATGTGATGGAGGCCTCGCGACCCGGCCATGAGACATGGGGCTTAGGCTGCTGGTTTTGGCTGCTCCCCAATATCCCGGAAGAGCTTCAACTTGACCTCAGATGCCATAAGACCCTTAACCTCCTCTGATACAATCCGTTGGCCGCCTCGTACAACCTTTTCAAGCTGTTGGTCCTTGACCGCAGACCCACCAGGACGCGCACCAGAATTCTCGATTTGCCTCGAAACTTTGCGCAATTTATCACTGAGATCGACCATCTGCTTGCTACCATAGTCCCGGGAAGCGAACAACGGACTTTGGCTGAGCGTAGAAACCCAATATTTGTTCCAGAGCAATGATAAAATATCCGAATCAAGCGTACTCTTGAAATGTGTCGTCTCAAGCGAATAATACCGATTCGCATGCGTTCCAAAATCCTCCGCCTTCCCAACAGGAATAGTCTGGAACTCATCATCCTCATGAGCCTCCTTAGCAGGCGTAAAATCCAGAGGGAACGTCCTGAAGGACCCAATCTCCACCTTACCCGCCGAGATCGTCCGGTCGGGGTCAATAACAACAGCCACAAACGGCCCGGACATTTGCTGCGTCTGTTGCGTCGCCACATCAATACCCGATAGCCAGCAACCGTACCCCGGGTGACTGTGGTACCAGCCAACGGCGTTATCCACTCGCCCCGCATCTCGACATGACTGCAGATAAGAAACCATGTATTCGTTCGCTTCGTCTTGTGCGTTCACGCGGGTCTCTGTACCTTCAACGGGGAGTCTGAATGCATCTGTCACCACGAAGGTTTCTGGGAGGATGTAGCCTTGCATTAGACCCATCACTTCTAGGGATCCACCTGAGCGCGCATGCATCACCATTTTCAATAGTGCTGTTGCGGAGATTCGGACATATTTGAAATAATAGGGGTCTTTGGCCCATGGCCGTTCATCATTCAGTTTCTTTTGTGTTTCCGCGTCGTACTGGTATAGCGCATCGCGTTGGGGGTCGAAGACACTGATCGAGTTGTCGAGCTCTGTGTTGATTGGAGTTAGCTTGGTGGTGCTATTGATGTCTCGGGTAAGGAGTACGAACCCCAGGACTGCTGTGCAGCCTGCATTTTGATAGAGTATGTATGGCGGCAGATAATTGGGATTTCCTTGAAGACTTGGAGGTGAGGGGGAAAGTGAATGAGGGATGATTAAGTCTATGGAGGGGATCAATGAGCTTGGTTGATGTAGTGATGACCGTGGAGAAAAGCGGTGGGGCGGGGAGGGGCAGAATGGAGGGGCGGTGTGGTAGATATGCTTATCTAATGGGCACACACCAGTTGAAAACCATCGGTGACTAAGCCGTTGCCCTGGACAACGATCGGCGCCAAACAACGGGGACTTCCTTGATGAACCTGTTATCATTCAGGCCTCTAGCTGATTCTCCATCCCCCTCATAAACACACCCACTTCTTCATGTCTCGCATCTGACAACTCACCCTCTAAGCCCACCTTCGTTTTTGAAAGTTTGGTTCCGTGTGTCGGGACGCTCTGGGTTTTGTTTGTTGATACCCTCGGGGTCGCAGTCGACCTGTTGTTGGAAGTGAACCACATTCTTTGATTCGAGTTACTCTTGTTCCCTACCAGGGCGCTGAGAAATGGCTGTCGATACAAGTTACCTGACCACTCAGGTCAACAATATTGTGGAGCAGCTGCATGGTATTTTTGATGACATTGGTGTCCCTGCTCATGAGCGCGACACTCGCGAAGCAGAGGTGAGTCCTATGCGAATCGCAATCGACTGTTCGCAATCTAACTAGGGATATAGCTATTCAATGCTTTGTCGGAGAGTTTGAACAATCATCTGAAGCTCGTTGATGCGTGAGTTCATCGCCAATGGCACCAACCTTTCACATTGTGGCCGCTACTAACGCCGCCTAAAGAGAAAAGGAGCAGATGACACAAGAGGCTCAGCGCCTGATCACAACTATTCAGCAAATAGAGGTTTCTCTCGGTGACGAGAGAGCCAATGGCCAGTATGAGCTGAACCGCGACGACGTTCGCATCACCTACCCGCTCAACCGGTGTATCGCATTCTTGCGCGAGAAGTGCGAGGCAATGACCAAGCTGCACCGTGAGCGTTTTGAACAAGTCAAGAGTATGTTCATCTGGATTTTGTGGTGCTTGAAATTTATGCTGACCGCTGATAGAACTTGTTGATGCGCTCGAGTCCTACTCGTCCCACCTCGAGGCTTCATTCCTTATCATTGAACTGCCTCCCACCGCACCCGGCTCGACTATCCCCCCAAGCTTCGACCTTTCACCCGATTATGTTACATCACTGGACTCCGAGTTTAGTCGCGTCTATGAAGAATACCACCGTCGTGTTTCCTTCGTTCAGACTACCTCCGAGGAGATCATTAAGATGTGGGCCGAGCTTGGAACCCCCCAGGTCCAGACCGATTCCAACATTGTTAAGCACTACCGCGAGTCTCCCGAGCAGCTTGGCCTGCACGAAGGCGATCTTGCCAACCTGAAAGCTAGACGCGATAAGCTGATGGATGAGAAGAAGGGTCGTGAGCGCAAGATTAAGGAGCTCCGAGCAGCCGTTGAGGGCTTGTGGGAGCGCTTTGGTGTCGAGGAGTCAGACCGCAAGGCATTCTTGGCCGCCAACCGTGGTTGTGGTATGCGCACCATCAATGAATTTGAGGAGGAGCTGAATCGTCTCAACGAACTCAAGAGACAGAACATGCACCTGTTCGTCGAGGACGCTCGTGTCCGTTTGCAGGAACTCTGGGATAGTCTCTTTTTCTCCGAAGAGGAGATGCTCGATTTTACCCCTGCTTTCTCTGATGTGTTCAGTGACGCTCTTTTGGAGGCTCATGAAGGCGAGATTCAACGCCTGGAAGCCCTCAAAGAACAACGTGCCCCTGTTTTGGAAATGATTGAAAAGCACCGTGGCCTGCTGGCAGACCGTGAAGCTTTGTCTACATCCAGCCAGGATGCTTCCCGTCTTATGGCGCGCGGAAATAAGGGTGAGAAGCGCGATCCTGGAAAGCTTTTGAGAGAGGAGAAGATGCGAAAGCGTATTTCAAAGGACTTGCCTAAGCTTGAGGCAGACCTTCGCAAAGAGCTTGAGCATTGGGAGGATGAGTTTGGCCGGCCTTTCCTGGTTCACGGTGAACGTTATCTTGATAACTTGACTCATACTGCCACAAGACCCCCGCCTCGCTCAAAGACACCCTCTGCTCCCCCTTCTACCATTAAATCCAATCCTGTCCGACAGCAGCCACCATCGCGACCTGGAAGCTCCATGCGTGGGCCTCCTCCGCCTCGCTCCGCTACAAAGACTCCCAATGGAAGTCGTCCCGTGAAGCATAACACAATCGGATACGGTGGATCCAGGTCAGGAGCCACTTCTCCCTCCAAGCTTCCTGCACGGGCTCCTCTGAGCAATATGCCTCACGGAAACAACTCTCCTGAGCGTCGCACTGGTCCCGGTACTTATTCATCCAGCACTCTCAATAGCAAGATGCTTCCACCACGTAATGCGCCGCCCCGCATGCGTGCCTTGACCGTGGAGTCGAAGGAGCGCCATAGCCATATCTTGGAGCCCCCGCGCTGCAACAGTGCCATGTCGAACGCCTTTGTCCGACCTGTCAGCCCAGAGGATGTCTACGATGACCGTCAGAGGTCTTTCATGAGCGCATCTGTCATGTCAAACTCTCAACGGTCAACCGGCTTCTCACATTCCTCTACCTCCTCCTTGTCATCGCTGTCGTTGAGCTCTTCCCAACAGGGATACCCACGTATGAACCCGTATCTGTCGCAGGCACCACCACCCCCAGCACTTCGTCAAACCTCCAACTCATCCACCGTTAATACCGCCACCTCCGGTTCCGAAAACTGGGAGACCTTTGACGATGGCTCCGAATCCGATGTTGATTCCAGTGACATTTACTACGCCAAGTTGCGTGCTGGACAAGGCAAGCGCTTTGCTCCAGACGATGGCTTGGACCTCATGGGCAAGAAGAGCAAGGGTATCAGAAGCGTGAGCCCGGAAGGGCCCCACCCAGGCCAGGTCCTTCGTGTTGCGGGTAGTGACACAGAGTGGAATGATGACTTCGAAACCTACTAATCCTGCCAACATCTGCTTTCTTTTGTGATACGCGATTTCCATTTGATTGCAATTCTCTTACTGGCGCTTCGGGCAATTAGCTGTGGTTACGCAATCGCTTTGTTACGGACGATCCAATGACTGGACTCGGTACGGCTCATGGCTCACGATCTACGGACGTTGACGATCCCTTATGATTGAGCTTTCTCAGATTCCTTATGGGCTGGTGTCTTTCCGCACTCAATAATCACCGACCTCGCCCTGGTTTCAATTTCCTTTCGTGTTCAAAATTCTGACATGGCTCATGTCAATACTGTTCATGCTCTGCCTTTCTTCTGTTAATTTTCTCATAATTCGTCGCTGCTTTTTTGCGGTCCTTGAGGGTTGGCATTTTGTCTTTTCTTCTGTTCAGTGTCTCTCAGATTTGACTTCTCTCTTCAACTGCGGACGGGGTTTAATGCTGTTTTCTCCTATCTCTGGTGTGGCATGGCGTTGTACTTTACTTTCTCTGTCTTATGGTTTTGGCTTGGTGCTTAGGTTCACTTATTCCCTCCCGGGCCCTGTGGGACTCGGGTTTTTGCTGGGCCGTTCTTTCTACCTTATTTTTTTTTATTTGTTGACTTTAGCGCAATACATACTGCTATATTCGAAAACAGTTCCCACGTATAAACCCACGTATTATTTCCCAAACTCTACCTTGAGCTTAAAAATACAGTATATCACCTCAAACCTCTGGAAAGCGTGCGATCTCCATGTAGTAGGCATTCATATCTACAAGTCTATTGACATCATAATCTCTCCATCTTCATCCGGTGGCGCTGTCTCCTTAAACCCAAGTTTCTGGTAAAATTTATATGGCGAGTCTTCAGCCTTCACACTCTTCAACGGATTTCCACTCATCTTCCCTTCCGGTGGCGTTGACATCACCCCCAACTGCTTTGCTTGAGGGTTATGCTGTCGTATATGTGCAATCGCGAATTCTACACCCCGCCGGCCGTACCCAAGACGCTGATACCGGCCATCAATCATGAATCGCCAAATGTAGTATGCCTCATCAGGATCCCATATTGCCATCATAAGCATGCCAACAGGCGTCTCATCGGCGTAAATGGCTCGTACCCACGCGTCTTCGGAGTAATGGGCTTCGCAGAGAGACCAAACGTTGGGGGCGAGGTTTCCTACTTGGCCGTCTTTGGGTTTTAGGTTGGCCACTTCGCGCCAGTTTTTTTCGGTGACTTCGCGGAATGTGAGGGTTGAGTCCCTGCTGAGAGTGGTCATGGTGGAAGTGTCTTTCATTTGATGAGTATTTGAATGATTAAGTAACTCGAGAGTTGAGTATGATATTTAAAAGAGTGTTCTCTTTGAAGTCCACGGATATGAATAAAGCACAAGTAGAATAGCCTTGACTTCTTATATTTTGTTTTTATCTTGTGAGATTACCACTCCGGACTAACGTGCCAAAACATAAAGTAGCTCTCTTAGGTGGTGGTATGCCAGGCCACCGATCGTATTTTCTTTTGGCTGCTACAATAAAGTATGAGTCAGTGATAATGTTGACTTTGAGATTACTACTTGAGTGGTTGATGTTGGCATTTGACTCATCTTTGGTGCCCATGAAAACCAGGAGTATGTAATCCTTGGATCGAGGCCTTGCATACGTGAGTCAGAGGTCCGGTGCAAGATCGCTAACAACATTGCATTACAGTAAAGCTAAAACAGATAAAGACTAGCAAAGAGGTGGCTCCAGAAAAGAGGTAAAGCACATTTAATTCTGATAAAAAGACACAGAACCGTAGTCTTCGGCGGGGTTGAAGGAACTAACTATTTTTAGACTAGCGCGTTATGGGAAAATCTGGGGGAAACAATTCTCGAATCTCGAAACTAGCAGTACCTACAGCTTCCGCGATTCTTGCTAGTAACATGACCTTTTGGTTTGACTAAACCTTTGAATACCCAGTATAGCATGTAACATTATTATCCCCTCGTAGTACCCGGAGATATGAGTCAGGACAGGAAAAAATGCCTTGAAATCAGGTGAGTGGCCATGGTATCCACTCCCTTCTATGGCTCACATCCATCTCGCCACTCGGTCCGAGGCATCTCGTATGAGGCAATATACGTTCTAGGTCTAAGATCCACAAATTGGTCATCGTGCGGAAATATTTTTCACGGTCTTTCGGCCTTGCGGAAGTGTAGATCTCCGCTGCAGGTAAGAGTCCTTTTATTCTGTACACTGATGACACCTTCGAGCAATTGCGATTGATGGGATTTCGGTATATGCGTATTCTAGAAAGGAGATCAAGACACTGGCAAGGATGCCTACCTACAGTATGAGGCCTAGGTGTAGCATGGAAATTTACATAGTTCTAGTGTACGGGTACCTGGGCAGAGACTCACAAAATGCGGGGGATCAGCAAATTAGAGAATCCATCCTCATCACGCGGTCCAGCCATTTTCCGCAAACTTCAGAAATCTCTGAAAATAGCAATGATTAAATAAGAGAAATTGCGACATTCAAGAGATGAAACGCAATTTTCCCACACGTGCCTGGTCAGTTGACCCATTTGCGTGATAAATTACCTAAAAACTCGGTTTGCCTCGGGCTTGTACTTACCCGATCCAGCCATGCCTTCCGTTTATAGATGAAACCGAGTCTAGATCTCCATATTTTTACGTGATTTTGCCGACCATTCCACGGCGCCCCCCATAATTGCGCAGTCGCGTGGGTCTGAATAGCGTCATAATGATCTGCCTCCCCCGCAAAATCTCTATAAATTGAGATGCTCCCCGGACTTGAATACCGATCATCATTCAGGCTATTTACAGAGTACCCTACTATACCATACTCTTTCGACCTTACTTCACTCATTCCAACTTCTGGAAACTTCCTTTTCTTCAATTCAACCACGGTTCAATGTAAGTTCTTTGCCTCCCCATGCCTATACTCCTGCATCAGTGACTGACACAATACCTTCTAGTCAATCATCTTTCATCATGACACAAACCTGGAAATGCGATCAGTGCGGCCTCCCCGGCGTCCGTTTATCCACAAGCCAAGACTCCCACTCGGCATACTACAAATGCATTCCATGCAACCGCTCCTTAGGCCTTTGCCCCTGCACTACACCTGGAGCTAGAACAACCTCAACTTGCCCCTGTGGCGAAAAGAGTGGTTCCGAATCACCCGGCGTGGACGTCCCTCGCGGTGTCTCCATGCTTTCTATGGAGTACAACCCAGACTCGGGCTTCGATGAGGACTGGGAGTCGAATTGCAAGCCAGGCTACATGGTCTCAAGATTCAAGGCTGCCGGCCATGAGTTGCTCTGGGCGTGAAAGTGATGTCGCATTTTGAGTTTTTCTTTGTGTTCAATAGCGAGTCTTGAATCGAACAAGACACACCATACTCGATTGTTGCCTTTCGAGGCGACATCACGATTCTCGAGTAAAAAGTCAATTATGTCAATAATATTATGGTCTTGAGACCGACTACCAATTTATCATATCTGCCTGCATAAATGATTATATTTGCTTTATGGGTAGTAGTAAAGCTTTTGGTGTGCATTGGCCACTATCATAAATCTATGTATAGGTAATGTAGCTACTTAACTCGGGCGTTGCCACGCACCTTATCTATGCCCTCGCGTCATCCATTCCATGCGCAGGCCAACCTTTGCCTGCCAATAGACAATAATCATGGGTTAGATATGTCAGATCATTTATCTTCACCCCGTACAAATCTCCAACTTCTTTGTTAATTTCAAAGCCACATAGCATATGCTAGAATTCGAACACAAATTACCCTTTAGACACTTACGTGTCAGGAATGAGCTCTGTATGCTTGACTCTTCATACTTGAGCATCACAATTTGATACCATATTCTCAAATACAGAGGTCCCTTCTCCAAACAATGAAGCTTGAAATCAAGTAAAAGAACGAATCTCCATCCTCAATTCTTCAGTGCAATCAAGAACCCATCATAGTTCTTTTCTCCCACAGTCTGAATTGCCGTCGCCTCAACGTCCTCCAATTTCCCAATCGCCTCAATCAACTCCCTCGTTGCCTTAACCCGATCATCCTTCTTCGCCTCCTCAGCAGACGCGACCTTTCCATCTCTCACCACATTATCAACAATAATCACCGCTCTCTCTCTGGCAATATCCATCGCAACTTTAAAATAAGCCAAATTATCCTGCTTATTCGCATCAATAAATGCCAAGTCGAATTTCTCCCGTTCTCCCCGGTGCACCTCTTCTCTGATACCCTGCAGCACAGTAATCCCCATCCCCTGCAATATCTCAACCCTTTCGCTTAGCCCTGCTTTCTCCAGATTCTGGCGCGCGACGGCAGCATAGTGATGATCAAGTTCAATGGTAGTCACTTTCGTTTGCGGACTAGTCATCGCGAACCATGCGGCGCTGTACCCACCCAGTGTGCCCACTTCGAGAACACGCTTTGCGTTGCACATGCGGGCCTGCAACATGAGGAATTTGGCTTGCGGCGCGGAGCAGGCTATGTCGGGTAGGCCAGCGATAAGAGAATCGCGGTGGATTGTTTCCAAGACATTGTGATAATTCGCTGAATGGAGGTGTGTTTTGAAGTAAGTGTCTACGGCGTTGGGGCGCGGGTCTTTGCCGCCCGGAAGGGCATCGTAGACATTGTGGGTTGAAGTGTACGCGGGCTTGAAGGAGTGAGACATGATAGAATGAATGATATCCGGAGAATACTAAGCTAGATACTGGGTAATTCCTGAATATATGTATAAATTCAGCCTCGTCAAATAAGTCATTGAATGATGGAAAGGATTATCTTTGATAGCGTTAAAGCCGAGATTTCGGAACCTCGGGACTTATGTAACTATCACTGATCAACGATTTCGATCTCCAATGGATATATGCCGATGGAAAATACTGAATATTTTTCTTACGAATGAAATTACCATATTCATGTTGGATGATCACATTAACGGTCAAGTTGCACTTGTACTGCAATCTCCGTGATACAGGATAAGAAGGGATCTGATGATTATCCTTGTTTCGGAGCTCAATTCCAAGCGTACAGACTGCGCACAAGCAATGATCCATGCTATACAACATGTGGGGCTTTGATATTCTGGGGTTCAGACTGGGGCATAGTTGGCATTACGTACATGTGGATTTACCCGCTAGTATAGAGTATCTTGTGCGCTCTGTTTATGTCTGACATCATAATACGGTATATAGCAAAGATAAGAGATAGCATGAGATCCCAGATCATAGTAATATTCAACCTTACCATTCAAGCGGGCGCAAAATAAGTCTCATGAGTAAACTACAATGCAACGGAACGGAGAAGCCACTCCCCACAAGTTATGGATATGAGTGGATCAATAGTGTCACGTGACCAACCATGCTTTGAAATCACGAGACAGGCTTTGGCTGGGGAAGGGATCAAAGGTCACATGACACAGATGCCCCGGCATCGGTTCTTGGCCATTCTGCAGGCGAAATTTCTCTAGTGACTCACCTATACATCTCTTTTCATATAGTTGATCAGCATGGCTAGGCATCTGTGTGCGCTGATGCGCCGGCCTGTGAGTACATATTTATCTGAAAATTACCCTATTTGATCTGACGTTCCTAGGTTTGGCGCCGGCCTCTTCTGACTCCATCGGTCGCCCTCCCGACTAGAAGAATTCAGCCTCAATTGCGATCAATTGCGACTCCTCTCGCTCCTCGTTCGCTTAGCACAACCGCCATTGCCCAGGCCGAGGCTTTGAACTCCCAACAAAGTACTTCCTCATTCAGCTTCTCTGAGATTGAGACCGAGGCCGAAAAGCGGACACCCCAGACCTTGACAGAGAAGATTGTTCAGCGCTATGCAGTCGGCCTCCCTGAAGGAAAGTTCGTCCGTAGCGGCGACTATATCAGTCTTGCACCCCAATACTGCATGACCCACGACAACTCGTGGCCCGTCGCCACCAAGTTCATGTCCATGGGAGCTACCCAGGTCCACAACCGCAAGCAGATCGTCATGACCCTTGACCACGATGTCCAGAACACCAGCGAAGCGAACCTTAAGAAATACAAGCAAATTGAAACCTTTGCTGGACAACACGGCATCGACTTCTACCCTGCGGGCCGAGGTATTGGACACCAGGTTATGGTGGAAGAGGGATATGCCTGGCCAGGAACTATGGCTGTAGCCTCTGACAGCCACAGCAACCACTACGGTGGTGTTGGCTGTCTTGGTACTGCTGTTGTGCGTACAGATGCTGCTAGTATCTGGGCCACTTCTCGAACATGGTGGCAGATCCCGCCCGTTGCGCGGGTCACCCTCACCGGAACCCTTCCAGTAGGTGTGACCGGTAAGGACGTGATTGTCGCATTGTGCGGACTGTTCAACAGCGATGTCCTTAACCATGCTATTGAGTTCACCGGTTCCGAAGAAACCATGTCCAGCCTTCGTGTGGATAGCCGCATGACCATTGCCAACATGACAACTGAGTGGGGTGCGCTCACTGGTCTTTTCCCTATTGACCGAACCCTAGAACGCTGGTTGCGATACAAGGCTACCGAGGCAGCTATGCTTGATGACCGCACGACTCGCGAACGTATTACTCACGAGCGTGTCGATGAGCTGTTCGCCAACCCCCTCAAGGCTGATCCCGATGCTCAATACGCTAAGCAGCTTTACCTCAACCTCTCCACCCTCTCGCCCTACGTTTCCGGACCCAACTCAGTCAAGGTCGCCACCCCATTGAACGAGCTCGTCCAGCAGAACATCAAGGTCAACCGCGCATACATCGTCTCTTGCACCAACTCGCGTGCCTCTGACATTGCGGCCGCCGCTAAGGTCTTCAAGGACGCTGCTAAGGAGAACAATGATGTGATCCCCAAGATTGCTGATGGTGTTCAGCTGTACATTGCTGCTGCTTCCGCCCCCGAACAGGAGGCTGCCGAGGCCGCCGGTGACTGGCAGGCTTTGCTCGATGCTGGTGCGCAGCCACTGCCTGCTGGTTGCGGACCTTGCATTGGTCTCGGAAAGGGTCTTTTGGAGCCCGGTGAGGTTGGCATCAGTGCCAGCAACCGTAACTTCAAGGGACGTATGGGTTCGCGTGATGCCAAGGCATACCTGGCCAGTCCCGAAGTCGTGGCTGCCAGTGCCCTCAGCGGTCTTATCTCTGGTCCCGGTGCCTACCAGGTGCCCGAGGGCTGGTCCGGCGTGGAGCACGGATTCGGCACTGGTGCCGAGCCCTCCACTGAGAGCGCCCTGGACAATATGATCCAGCAGATGGAATCTCTTATCGACCGTGTCGAGTCATCGGCCGGAGGTGAAGAGAAGGCTGCCACCGAGATTCTCCCCGGTTTCCCCGAGAAGATCAGTGGTGAAATCGTCTTCTGCGACATGGACAACCTCGACACCGATAACATCTACCCCGGAAAATTAACATACCAAGACAACGTCTCCAAGGAGGATATGGCTCTCGCCTGTATGATGAACTACGACCCTAACTTCAAAGAGATTGCCAAGCCCAACGACATCCTCGTTTCCGGCTTCAACTTCGGCTGTGGTTCCTCCCGAGAGCAGGCCGCCACCGCCATTCTGGCCAAGAAGATTCCCCTTGTCGTGGCTGGCAGCTTCGGCAACATCTTCTCCCGAAACAGTATCAACAACGCGCTTATGGGCCTGGAAGTCCCGCGTCTTGTTGAGCGTCTGCGTGCTACCTTCGCTGACTCTGAGCGCCAGTCCACCCGGCGGACTGGTTGGACCCTGACCTGGGACGTGAAGCGTAGCTGCGTCGAGGTGCGTGAGGGAGAGAACGGAGAGAGCTGGACTGAGCAGGTCGGTGAGCTACCCGCCAACGTGCAGGCCATTATTGCGGCAGGTGGACTCGAGGCTTGGGTTAAGGAGGAGGTTAAGAAGGCGGCCGCCCAGTCGTCCTAATCCGGGTATATGAGGAACATTATACATGGCATTAGAATATTGTGATGTGCTCACTTTTGTAACATAGTGAAAAAGAGGAGTAGAGGATGGGATGCCGAAAAAGAGCGAACTGTTTAAATGCATAGGTGGAACATATTGTCCACATACTATTATTGCGATCTTTCCTTGAAATAGAATGTATGCCAGAGCTTTTCTAGAATAAGGGGCATGTGTACAGAATAAACACCAGTTGACGTACTTGAGATAACTTCCTAAACGTGGTTTTGCTTTGTCTGAGATATCGGGAATGATGGTACATAAGATTCTACTTCTCATATACATACTAATAATAGTACATCGCAGCCAGCAAAGATGATATAATACATACTCAACTCATACAAAGAGCTTTCTATTGCCCACCGGCTAGAGAACCCATCCAGCTTCTATCGTCACCCATGCTCTGCTTACCCTTGGGTACCCGTCTACCCACAGCAGGGACAAGATGTTGCGTCAAGGCCTTAGCATCCTGGAGTCTGCGAACAGTCTCATCTCTCCCGAGGATAGTCATCGTCTCTGGGATGCCAGGACCAGGCGCCGAGGCAGACAAAGCCCAACGAAGGTAATGGTAGAGTTCCTTCTTGAAGATCTTATCCGTCGAACCAGTCATCTCAGATGACATGGTGACAGCATCAGAGCCATCGTAGGAGTTAACGTTGAAACGGTGAGTTTCAATCGTCCAATGACTGGGTGGGACGAGGGCTAGAGCGGCTGCTGCGGTGTGTAGAGCTTGCATGGGGACTGATGGTGGCGAGGGAGATTTCGAAGCTGAGGTTGGTTCGTAAGGAGCTCGATCGAGCTTGGTGGTGAAGAATGTCGAGTTGCGCTCCTTGAATTCCGGCGCTGTGGTGTAAGACTTGGCGTCGGCGCGGAGGAGGGGAGCGACATATTCGGCAAGGGTTCGCCCCTTGAGGAGAGGAGCACTGGAACCTGTTAGATTGTGGCGGGGGTTTGGTTGAGATGATAGAGATGCTTACAGGTCTTCTTGGGAGTGGCTTTCTTTGACGTCGTTGCATACTCTGTTGACCATCTCGTCGAACTCGGGACCTCCAGTTTCTGCGAACCGCTGGGCATGCGCTTTTTGAAGGAACCAGAGTTTCTCAAAAGCAACAATAGTATTGCCACGGGTGATCTTCAAATTGAACTAAAATCATGTTAGCAGGCAGGCATTTGCATAGAAAGGTAAATAGAAGACCTACAATCTTCTCAAGTTCGCTCAAGTCGAAGATGTCGGACTTTTGTAAATGAGACCAGCCCAGGAGAGAAGCAAAGTTAATCAATGTAGCGGCAAAGATTCCCTGCTGATCCTTGAACGAAGAGAGGTCAATGTCTGCGTTTCGCTTGCTCAATTTCTGTCCAGATTTGTCCACTAGCAGAGGAACATGTCCGAAGCGCGGAGGTGTCCACTTGAATGCATTATACAATGCCATATGCATAGGTGTGGAGGGCATCCATTCCTAATTCTGGGTTAGATATCAATGGTACACAAGTGCAAGTATAGAGACCTACAGTGCCCCGAATAACATGTGTAATTTCCATGCAATGATCATCCACGACATTTGCCAGATGATATGTTGGGTGACCATCCGACTTGATCAAGATCGGATCATCATATACGCGATCAATGAAGTCCAATTTGTTGTTGTTGGGCTTATTCTGGCCCGTCTTGCCGTATACCAGATCGTTAAACATGGGGTATCCCTCAACCTTCAGCCGAACGACATGTGCCTCTCCTTTATGGGCCCGATCGTCCGACTCTTCAGAAGAAATATCGGCGCATTTACGATCGTATCCTGGAGGTAATCCTGCAGAGCTTCGGTGGCGGGCGTGGGAATCGAGTCTTTCGGAGGAACAGAAACATCGGTAGGCATGGCCATTGAAGATCAGATCGTCGGCGTGAGATCGGTACAAGGCGGTTCGCTCAGACTATGCAATACAAGTGTTAGTCGAGGCTCAATGCTAATGATGTACCAAGGTAACGCCTTACCTGTCTATAAGGTCCATATGGGCCACCGACAACAGGACCTGTTATCTCATTAGTTCAGTTCACCATGATAGCGCGCAAGATGGCTATACCCTCATCCCAATGAAGTCCTGCCCACCGTAAATCATCATACAGTCTCTGTTCCGCTCCAGGAATTGTTCGTTTCTACGCCAATCAGTCGCCATTTCACTACCCATGGATGCCCATCCCATTGTATACGAACCTGGTCGGTATCTTCAATCCGTAGCAGAAATTGTCCACCGGTTCGTTTCGCGAGTAGGTAATTGAATAGAGCGGTCCGCAAAGATCCAAGGTGCAGGTAACCGGTCGGTGAGGGCGCAAAACGCGTGCGCGCAGGTGCGTCCGGAAGGTTGGTTTTGCCCTTGCGAGCTTGCGCGCCCGCGGTGGACGAATGGGCTCTGCATTGAATGCAGGTCCATGATCGTCGGGCAAAGAGCCCCGTCTGAGGACGTGGCATGGAGGTCTAATCCGAGGAGGTTGCGTCGGTTAGAGGTTAAAGACGATCGGACAATTTCTCGGTTTTTCTGCGGAGAAGTTTGGGCGGCTCCGCACCGAAGCTTCCTTGACAAAATTTCGCCCGCAAACTCCGCTTGATCAACATCTTCTTCTCTTATCTCATTTGGCCTTCACTTTCGCTTTGCGGTGAAGTGCTTTTCTATATTCCTTTTAAGCGTTTTCTCAAAGACTACTTTCCTCATCAATTTCGTTTAGGAAAAGTACGCAAACAGTACGTCGTCCCCAGAAGCGCGCTGCTTCTGTTTTGCTCACTTTCGTCTTTTCTTTGGGTTGTCATTTGCTAACAAATACTGCAGTGTCTGGTGTTGAAGTTGATCTCTATGGTATGTATAGCAGTATCTGTCAGGTGATATGATTGGGTGGAAGATTAATATAGTCTTTCTGGCTACAGAGGTCCTTGAAATCCACCGCGGCGCGAGCAAGGAGGAAGTTCGACAGGCTTATCGCAAGGTACTGGTTCCCCCTACAGACCTTGGAGATACGTAAGGCTGACTGTATGATAAATAGGCTGCGCTGTCCAACCACCCTGACAAAGTCGCCGAAGAAGAGCGCCCCGCCGCCGAAATCAAGTTCAAGGCTGTCCAGGAGGCATACGAGATCCTTTACGATGAAGACAAACGCCATATTTATGACACACATGGCATGTCCGCCTTCAACGGCTCCGGTGAGCCTGGCATGGGTGGAATGGGTGGTGGCCCAGATCTAGATGATCTCCTGGCACAGATGTTCGGTGGCATGGGTGGCATGGGCGGTATGCCCGGTATGGGAGGTATGGGAGGTATGCCCGGCATGGGCGGTATGGGCGGTATGCCCGGTGGCAAGCCTCGCACAAGCCCGAACGAAGAGCAAGATTACGAAATTAGCCTGGAGGACATGTACAAGGGCAAGACGGTCAAGTTCGCCAGCACCAAGAATATCATTTGCAGTCTTTGCGACGGCAAGGGCGGTAAGGAGAAAGCAAAGCCTAAGAAGTGCTCAACTTGTGATGGTCAGGGAGTTCGGGAAGTCCTCAAGAACATGGGCCAGTTCATCACTCGGGCCACTCAGCCCTGTAGCACTTGCAATGGCGAGGGTCAGTTCTACAGCCCCAAGGACAAGTGCAAGAAGTGCAAGGGCAACAAGATTGTCGAGGCGAAGAAGATGCTGGAGATGTATATCGCTCCCGGTGCACGGTAAGAACTCTTCGCAACGCGAGTGGGGGTAACAAGCTGATCCTTATTCTTTAGTGATGGCGAGAAGATCGTTCTCGAGGGCGAGGCCGACCAAGTACCAGGCCAGGAGCCTGGCGACATTATTTTCCGTCTGGTTCAAGATGAGCACCCGGTGTTCGAGCGTGGCGGTGCCGATCTCCGGGCTGAGATCAATGTCACCCTGGCCGAGGCCTTGACTGGTTTCCACCGTGTTGTCCTGAAGCACCTTGACGGTCGTGGTATTGAGATCAAGCACTCTCCCGGTACTGTTCTCCAGCCCGGTCAGGTCCTTACCATCCGCGGCGAAGGAATGCCGATTAAGCGCAGTGATTCACGCGGTGACTTGTACTTGGTGGTGAATGTGGTGTTCCCCGAGGGTTCATGGAAGCCAACTCCCGAGGTTTTGGCGAAGTTGCAGGAGGTGCTTCCCAAGCCTGAAGCGCCCATCGAGGCCTCCCCTGTGGATGAAGTCGAGTACGACCCGCATGGTAACATGGAGGAGTTTGGCGCTCGCGATACCAATGGTGGCTCGGCCTGGCAGGACGATGAAGAGGATGATGAGCCTGTGCAGTGCGCACCTCAATAAAATGGGAACAGTTCTCTGCGATTCTGGCATAGAAGGCGTCCGGAGTTTGCTTTTTTTTTTTTTCTATCTCCCACTGTGGCTTTTGTGTTTCCGGGATATGAAAATCTCCCTTCTACGATCATGACGAGTACAGTGCTTAGACCGATTCTTACTAAATTCACTTATATTAGACTTGCTTATTGCAGTAGATTTTAAAGGCTTGCCACCCCTGATAATCCAATTATGTGCGTCACTTGTCTACTTCCTGAAAATAAGCCCCGTGGCCGAAGGCAACTTTGCGCTTCTGTGAACCCTCTTGCATAGCGAATATGCTAGGAAACTTTTTTTGCAAATCAATTGGACCCTTAGACCAATTTAAACCCCATTGAACTTTGATTAAACGAGAAGCAGAAAGTCGATGGGCTCTGCAATTGTCCTCGATTGAAGTCAACTTTACGGTCCTATTCTAGTGTCACCGTGTATGGTGGTATCTGAGAAAGATACATTGCACTTGGGAAGTGCATCTACACAATGAGGCCAATCAAGACGAATGTTCAATCTTGCACCTGAACAGTAGGACTAGCACCTAACTGTAACTGGTGATAAATCATATTGTAGCCACAAAACCAGAGAGATGATTACAACGACAAATACTAAGCGGGATGAGGAACTCAGCTGGAATGACGCTCAACTTGGGAAGCGATCCATCCCGTGTTTCACGATCTTGCTACTTATACCCCACTTGCTGTATGGCCACTGTCTGACAGAATCGACTGAGAAGCTGGTGGCTCGGTTGTATGACCTGTCGCTTCTGAACAGGTGATGGCGAATTTGAGTAAATGAAGGTCGTGAATGGCATCGGGAACGGGACGGGCCGCTTGAGGGTCGCGTGCGGCGGATGGGCCCCTTGCGAGAGTGGTGTTGTAGACTCGACATGATGCGTATGGGAGTAATATGACACTAGGTTCAACTTGCATTGTCTGGCTGAGGCTATCAATGTCAACACCTCCTTTCATACTGATACCACGGAGATGTTCGAAGTCGACGTTCAAGCCTGCCAGTGGATCCCAGATGCACTGGAAGTCCAGCTGAGTGACGATACCCGACGCTGACATATGGGAGCTGCAAGCCTCTCGTGAAAATCCACCTGCTAATAAAATTGGCAAGTGATAACAAGCCAAATTGTGATTCTATCTTCAACGTACCAATATTTGTGTGTCAGAGGATGACGGAAGGAGTGGGGAGAGGCTTGTGAATCCCAGCAATGATAGATGGTAGAAAAGGAGTCTCGAATCAGCTCACAGACTAAGAATCATCATGTTCGAGGGATGGAGAGTAAAAGAAAGAATAGGAATAAGGATACAAAGTAAGGATAGTGATAAAGATGCGAGTAAAGATGCGAGTAAAGATGCGAGTAAAGATGCGAGTAAAGATGCGAGTAAAGATGCGAGTAAAGATGCGAGTAGAGATGCAGGAAGGAATGGGATGATGATAGGAGTAGGATGCAAGTAAGGATAGGAACGAAGATACTGATAAATATACAAATAATGGTAGTGATGAAAATGGGAATAAGGAGACAAGTAAGGACGGGGATAGTGATTGGTGAATAAAGATGGGAATGCTTGAATCAGCGCAGTTTGTCTAAAGAGTCATCACTTTCAAGAGGTAGAGAAGTCGAAGGAAAAGCAGAAGGAGGAATAGAAGAAGGAATACAAAAGGGGGGTAAGGCCAAGTGAGGAGGAAAGAAAAGGAAGAAGAGAAGACAAAAAAAGGTCAGGGTAATTGCTGTCAGGAGAGACTGGTGACTCGTTCAAAGAGTGTTTTTCAGTGGAGTGGTCTGAAGGATAGGATTTTGTTGTTGATATCGACTGAAGCCTCAAGCCTAAACAGGACTCCGAAGCATCAGAAACTAATAATGCCATACTTTACACGGTAGAAATATGTACATGTGTGTGCGACTTTGCCGCGCCAATTTCTAAATCGATGCAATAAATTCAATGCCCTTGTGCAGCAGGACAAAATCCTGTATCTAGGGGGCAATGACACGCCCGCGTAGGGGGTTGCCATATATGAACAACCATAGCCAGCATTGGTCACTTGTAGCCCTGGTAATTCAGATTTTAGCACCTTTGGAAGGTTCTGAGCGAGAAAAAGAAAGACAGAAACAGCTGATCTAACAAGAATATAGATGTCATAGGGAGTGGGAGCCAAAAATGCACACTGCCGGAATCGAACCAGCGATCTTTCGATACCTCTTTGAGGCAAAGATTAGTACAAGTCGAACGCCTTACCACTTGGCCAAGCGTGCATGATTGATTACTAAACGGAAATTCCGTGTTGATAAACAAAATCGAGATTTCCCAATTATCTACCAATCCATGGTTGAGCCTCTCTCTTCCAGGGTGGTAGACCCGTGGACTGCGAAAGTCTAACCAAGAAAGAAGAAAAGAAATCAACAGTAGGATACATGTGATCATGGTAATCTGATCATTTACATTTCCTTTTAAATTAGATGCAATTGATGCATTTGCCAGAATAGCCTCGATTGAGTCTATAGATGCTGACCTTAACCCCACGCGGGACGAAGATGACGTATTGCCCCTGAATA
The DNA here is from genome assembly GCA_023626355.1 of Penicillium sp. S1602. NCBI lineage: Eukaryota > Fungi > Ascomycota > Eurotiomycetes > Eurotiales > Aspergillaceae > Penicillium > Penicillium sp. S1602. The sequence continues at coordinate 144,585 of JAMAGW010000015.1, read as the reverse complement.
TCGGCATGTTCAGGCACATATTTGGTATTTTGCTACATATATACAATGTAAATCAGGTTTATCAGGAAACTATTTTTATCTTGTCTTTCTGATCTACTTACTCATCATGGTTCACAAGCTCCGTCCTAAAAACGGACCTAGCCGTGATCCAGTAGGACTGGACAAGTGGGGCCAAGATTTTCTGCACAAGTATATCATACCTACTTTTGGGAGATATTCCAAATTTTGAGCGGCTTCGTCTCAATTGGATCAATGATCTAATTCTGAGATCAACTCAGCTCGTTCTGATGAGGATCTACGAACAACATGATGTTTGCCTAAATTTTCAACTTCTTTTCTAGTCATGGCCATGATGGAATATTCAGGTACAATTTTTGGGAATCGTCGATCCCTGTTCCTGATCGACTGCCCAGGTGTATATGTACCTGGGTAATTGTCACTGCGTCCACAGGGGTTGAGTGTTAGAAATCACTCCTACAATCCCTCCTTCTACGCCATGCTTTCTTCGTCATTCATAGTGGTTTCTCTTCTGTCGGTGCAGATCCAAGCACTCGATACAACAAATGATTATAGTATCTCTGTGCCAAAGACTACACCCGACGATGCTGAGGCTGTACCCGCTAACTTCTTCGGATTCGGCTTTGAGTCTGGTCTTCTATCACACTATGACAATGACTTCTCCGAGAACATCGTCAATGCAATCGCAGCACGGATGAGTGCGCCACTCGTCATCCGAGTTGGCGGTTCAAGTGGTGACAAACTCACCTACAACGAAAGCCTTACAGAGCCGTATACTTGCAATGTTCAGGTTTGCGACAGTACCAGCACCTTCACTATTGGTCCTAGCTACTTCAATATCATGAAGCGTTTACAGAATGCATCGATGACTATCCAGGCACCCATGAACACGGCTTCCATGGACAATTGCATGACCTTTCTCCGACTGGCTTGGAATGCACTTGGTCAGGACCGCGTTGAGGCGATTGCACTAGGCAACGAGCCGGAATACTATCCCAACGACCTTCCGGCGTGGACTGCTGCTGAATATGTCAACAAAGGGCTGGCTATTGAGGATGAGTTTATCAAAGAATTCCAGCTGGAGGGTAACGAGACTCGGATCTTCCAGATTGGCGAGGTTGCCAGTGAGGTTATTCAGGGGATCTTCCCCTTGTTCACCATGTGGGTTGTTTCTTTCCTTATATATGCAAACCAGTGCTATTCATGCTGACAAAATGGAACAGGGAGGATGTCCTTAGTGCCCCGGCCGCTCTCAATGGTCGAAACAAATACGCTTCGGACCACCTCTACCAGATGGACATCATCGGAATACAACCCGGAGCAGAATACTACACGACAGACAAATTGCAGTGTGAGTAAACTCAAGAACACCCCCAATCCCGCACACAAGTAGCCATTCTAACTCACCCATTCTACACCCACAGGGCAACTAATGGCTCACAATCGCACCAGCCAAGTCCTCGAGGGCTACGCCCGCGACGCCGCCTGGATGAGAAGCAAGAACCTATCCTTCCCCCTAGTCATCTCCGAGATAGGCTCAGCAATTGGAAACAGCCCACCCGACTTCGCTGGTGGCTTCGGCGCAGGCATGTGGGCCGTGGACATCCACCTGAAAGCAATGAGCATCGGAATTAAACAAATTACCAATACTCAAGAGCCAACCGCCACACACGGATTCTGGGTACCTGATAACTCTGGTCCACAAACTACCGGGCCAGCCGTTCAGGGGCAATTCCCTGCTGCGGCATTCATTACCGACTTCGTGGGCAAGGAAGGTTCGCTTGGAAAAATCCATCAGTTGCTCGGCGATACACTCCTCACTGCGTATGCGATGTATGATCTGAAATCTGAGCATGTGTCGAGAATCGCCGTTCTCAACTTGAAAGAGTGGCACTATGATGCGAACGCAACGGATAATGTCCGAGGAAACACTACCGTCACGTTGAATGTGGGTAGTGAGGCCCAGTCAGTGGTGGTCCAGCGCATGCGCTCGGATTATGGTGCCTACGCTCTCGGGTTTGACAATGGAGGTCCCGAGCAGAATACCAGTTGGGCGGGAGAGCAATGGAGTTATCGTGTGGATGAGGGAAAGGGACATTTCCTAGATGGTCCTCAGAGTGAGACGCTGCAGGTTACTAATGGCACCGTGGAGGTCGTTGTTCCTGATACAGAGGCTGTGATGGTTTCTTTGCAGAGGCATGTTGCACCCGTCTCTGCCTCTTCTTGTCCTCGTGTATAACATTTTCCTAGTTTTCCTTCGGTGGAGTCGTTGTGTTTGACAATGGTAGAAAACTTTATGTTTGGCGAGTCTAGTATCTGCCTCGACTTTAAATAGATTTGGGGCCAGCCCCCAGGGCTGAGTACATGCTCGGACAGCTTGCTCGTGTAGGAATACGAACTCTACCGCACACATAGGGATTTCTGTGGTCATAATGGAATTTTTTGCGCTTTGTACAATAGTTTAGATGGAAGGCCCATCGAAGGTTGTTGGAACAGATTGATGTAAGAAAGTAGAATATGCAATTAATAAAAAAAAGTCGCTTTCAATGCTGATTATATACGTAAATGCAAATGTGTGGGTATATCCAATGTGCTGGGCTTATAACCGCAGTGGTCATTCACGGCAGTTCATGAGCCGCGTGCTGGGTCTCCATTTCTCTCTTTTTATCCAAATCCAGTTGCGTCGCTGGCAGCTCCACCTTGGTCGCGTCTGAATGAAGTTCCGCGGGCGGTGCATTGCTTTGAAGCTCTGGAGGCTCATATGTGCCCTGTAGCTCTCGTCGTCTATCCCAATCTGCGGCTCCTGCGGCGCCTGCAGCCCCTGCAGAACTGGCGCCTTCTGCATCTCCAGTGCTCTTGCGAGCCCGTCGGAAGTACCAAAATGCTAATGCTCCGACCAAAGCAATTCCGGCTATAGCGCCCACCACGGGACCCGCGATCCAGGCATTGGAAGAGGAGGATGAGGAAGATGCAGAGGAATTATTCGTTGTCGCCGCGGCCGCAGTATTCGGTGCCGATGTCGCGGTAGCGGTGCTGGCAGGTGAAGCATCGGTTGTGGTAGTCGCAACAAGTTTATCCAAACCCGAAACAACAGGAATTGTAGCGAACGCCAGAGTCGGTTCGAGGGTAACGGTGACACCATCTGCCGTCGATGAATTAACGGTAGTGCCGGCAGAATACCATGAGCTCGTGGTAAGCACGCAATCAGCACCCATCGAGGAATTCGTAACCACGCACGACGCACTCCCCGAAACAATCCACAGTGTCGAACCATAGTACGTGGTGATATCGAAATTCATTGCTTGGATGGAGGGACCGACGGTCACAGTCTGCGGCCAGAGCATACCGGAAGAAGTGCAGATTGAGTACGCTGAAGCTTGACAATCCAGCTCGAGTGTAGTGGCTGTCGCGTCGGCCGAGATCACACTTCCTTCTAGCAAAGTCATATTCTCGGTGATAAGTCTCTCCATCAGGTGAATTGTGGTCGTTGATGTCGCCGTGCTCTCTGCGCCAGCCATTGCTGGCACCATTATGGCGGCCGCAGCCACCAGGGCCAGGGGCCGTAGGAAAAGCATCGGAGCGTCGAGAAACGAAATAATTTCGCGCACCCGGGGCTTGGGGGCTGTTCGCTTTTTGGAGGATTTGAAATTGTTAGCGCAAGGCTGCACGATGGCTCCATCTCCTCATCCTGCGAATTGCGAGCGGACCAATAACAAAGCAATCGGATGAATGGTGATTGGGTATTGTTTGAAAGGGTCCATCTAAAGTATGTATGATCCTTTCCTGACCACGTTTAATTGAGTGGAGGCGGAGCTTATCCTTTCTTAAAGTAAATTAGCCTCCTGGACCCGTTGGCATCATTCGTTAGAGGTGACTGGCTGTTTGTCCCGCTCGGCTACCTGCTTGGGCGATCTCTCCTTGGCAATGGGCTTTGCGCGACCCACAGTAAACACTAAGGTCGGGTTTCCGCCTTCTTATAGGATTCTGATGACTGCCCGATTGCATTTGTGAGAGCACCGTGCCCCATGCTGGGCAATGAAGGGCCAAGGGATTCATTTTGTATGTAAAGCCCTAAATCCATGTTGATGAGCCTCAATGATGTCTCTTCAGCGTATTAGATACTGTATAATGACTTGATTAGATATTGAATCTATAGCATTATCGGACCTTTACTCCGTATTTCCCCCAGTATCATCTTTGTCCCATGCCTGTTATTTTATGCATCTAGAAGCAGGCATTGGTAGGGCAATTATCTATTTAGAGGCATTCACATATACCATACTTGTTTACGTACTTACATTTCCGCTAGATATACAAATTGCTTAAATGCAGATCGTAAAGCAATGCAATCATCCATTTTGTGTTTGATGCCTTCCACATGTTGAACAGTAAACACGGAGATAACGCTGGCCGGAGGTAACGCTGTGGCCGGAGATAAGAGTCACGAGTATCACGAGACGCCCTGTCAGCATCCAACACACCTTCCACCGTTTGAACTCTTGCTAAACACCTACACTATCCCATCATGAAAGTCATACTTGCAGGTTCTACCGGATTTGCCGGTCGTGAAGTCCTTAACCAGTGCCTGGCACACCCCGCTATAACCTCAGTCGTAGCACTGAGTCGACGTGAGCTACCACCGCACGACAAACTCAAGGTTGCCGTGATCGAGGATTTTCTTTCATATTCAGAATCCGTTCGTGAAGCAATCAAAGGTGCAGATGCATGTATTTGGTACAAATCGCCTTTTAAAAGAAAATTAAAAACTCCCGAATAATCCCTTTAATAAATAACTGTTACAGGACCATCGGTTTGATACCCACCAAGGTTCCCAAGGGCGACGACGGGGCCGCAAAACGTGTCAGTATTGAGTACACATTGACAGCAGCTCGGGTATTTCAAGAAGTATGTGAAAAACCCTTCCGCTTCGTATATGTCAGTGGTGCGGCCGCGGAACGGGATCAGAGCAAGTCATTGTGGTTCATGCAAGATTATCGGCGCATTCGGGTACGTATTGATATTCGTTTTAGATATCAAGTTTCAGAAACTAGTTTACTGATATTTGACGCAGGGACAAGTTGAGACTGAACTCTTGAATTTCGCTGGGGCTCATGCGAATTTCAAGCCGTATATTATGCGGCCTGCCATGATCATCTCGCCGGGGATGAGTCTGCACAGTTTGGTGTTTGGGCTAGGGCCATCGATTAAAGTGGATGTCCTTGCTAAATCCATGATTGAGTTAGCGTTAAAGGGCGGGGATAAGGCAATTTGGGAGAATGCTGATATGAAGTAGCATAATTTGATGCCCGAGTAATATTGGTCTGAAGTAAATGAAATGGAAGCTCAATCGTTCTCTACTCAACCCATCAATTTTGTTTTGTATTAACTGATTAAGTGATTAAGTATGAAAATATCTATCGCTAGAGCGAGTGAGGCAAAAAATGTATGTCAATTTTCCAAAAAAGAACCGAACGCGGGGGTCGAACCCGCAACCTTGAGATTAAGAGTCTCACGCTCTACCGATTGAGCTAGCCCGGCTTGCTGCTTTAACACCAAATATTTACATACCATATTCCATATGGTATCATGCAGAGAAACATTGCATGTGGGTGTAGGGTGTGAAGAGTTCTGAGATGAACCTTTCTCGTCGACCCGTCTCCGAAAAATATATCATCACAGATATAAGTCCTAAAATTAGTTTTATAACGCAACTCAACGAAAAGGGACCTTCAGCTGGTTTCATCCTGTCCAGGTGTTCCGGTTGTCGCTTCATTGTAGGGCTCCTGAGTAGCGGTCTAATAGGACAAGGTTGTGAATGACCCACTTATGCGATTGTGCTCCTACCGCAATGGGGCTCGTAAACCTTGGAAGTCATTCCAAGTTTGAGAAAGAAAAAAGTAAATAAGAAAGTCATGGTTATTCTTTATTATATCGAACATCATACATATCCTGTATGGATAACTAAATACACGGGTTTTAACCCAATCAAAGCGACGTTATCAACATCCCTCATCTATCAATTCAGACATTAATTTCAACTACCTTAGCCAGCAGGGTTAGTGCAGGAGAAAGGAGTGAGCGAGGTAGTCTTGAAAGTGGCATTCATCGAGACAACGGACGCCCAGATACCAAGACCAGCAGTAGCAAGAGCAGCAAGAGCATAGATCAGGTCGAAGGTGTTCCACCAGAACTTCTTCTTGTAACCACGGATCCAGCGCTTCACACCGTGATCCACACGCTGGGCAATTCCAGTGCGGGGGTTGAATTCCTCCTCGGGAAGCATGGCATCCTTCTGGACGTGGTAGCCGACCAGGAGGAGGGGAGGGAAGGTGTAGGAGAACTGCAGAATACAGGCGGCACCGACGAACGAGGTCAGGTTGCTAATCTGGGGAATGGCGGCAGCAACGATCCAGGCAAGGATCCAGTATATAGGCACAACGGCAACCCAGATCCACTTGCCGATCTTGCTGTCCAACGGGGGGAAGTGGAAGAGATCACGCATCACGGAGGAGTAGAAGACCTTGATACCGATGTTTCCGTACAGCAGGGCTGCGATGGCACCGGTGACGAATGAGAGGGCGTTACCCAGTGTCTGGAAACGGTATGCACCTGGGGTGTTGGGAATTCCCTCGTAAGCAGGGTTGTAGACGAATTGTCCCTGAGCGGCGTAGACAACCATTCCGTTGACCAGGTAGCAAACGTAGATGAAGATCTCGGCGATGACGAAGCCCTTCCAGAAGTCCATAGGACGTCTCATCTCAGCCATCAGCTCGTTGAAGAGCGTAGCACCACCGTAGGCGAAGACGGCGTTCATCATGGCGGTGATACGGTCCTCGAGGCCGTAACCCGCAGCCCAGTTGGCGCTGGTGACGACTGGGCCCTTCTCGATACCGTAGCTGGTGTACACGGCGGAGTAGTTGGGAGGGTACTTGTAGACAACAACCATAGTCATGATGATAACGATGACGTTACCCCAAATGGCGAGGTTGGCCAACCAGGAAAGGCGCTGCAGGGTTCGGATCTGTCCGAGGACAAATCCAATGACCATGAAAATGACCTCGGCGGCAATGAAGCAGAGGAAACCACCGGTATTGTTCACACCAGCGACCATCTGTGCCAGACCTTGTCCATTACTCTCAATCAACAACGAAACGTTGAGGAAGAACTGGAAACTTTGCAGGATGTTGACACCAATGCGGGCCCAGGAGCCAAAGACACGGAATGCGACATCACCGTAGTTACGCATGGGGAAACGAGTGGAATCGAGACCGACAAAGATACGCCACAGCTGAAGACCGGAGTAGGCGGCCAACACACCGAAGACAGTGTAGAGCGCAAAACCAGGGCCGTATCCCATTCGACTGATGGCGTAAGGGACGTTGGTAGGACCCAAGATATCAGTGGTAATCAGATAGAAGATTGATCCCCAGGTCGCGGTACGGGCAGCTCTCTGTGCTGTTTCCCATTCCGTCTCAGTGACACCCCATTTGTCTGATCCTTCATCGCTTCTTGGTGCATCGGCAGCGGGTGTCTTCTCATCGGTAGGGGCCTTCTCAGGGATAGGCTCGGGCTCAGTGGGCTCAGCGGTTGCTTCTTCCTGCTTGTCCTTGCGTTTGAGGAGCTTTCCCAGTGCCGAGAAGCCTGCATTGTCGGTACGAATGAACTTCTCTGCTTCACGGGATCGGTTGGCCCAGTAATGATAATTCTCAAAAGTGATGCTGGTGTCCAAGTAGATACTGCCGGGACCGTTCAAGTTGGGAGGTTCCATATCATGGTGCACATCAACCTCGTGCTCTTTCTCGGTGCCGATAATATCAGCCTCATTCCCAAGACGAGGGTCGGCCACGCCGCCAATATTGGCAGCGGAAATAACACCAGCCATTCTGGGGGTGTGAAAGAGTCGCGCGTTGATCTCAGAGATCGAGGGGAAACGCGAGGGCCCAGTCGCCTTTTAAAAGAAAAGACCGGTCACCGAAAAAACTCCCGGACTGTAACCCCAGCCATAAAAAAAAAAAGGCTTGTGGAGTGATAGGGACTTGTGGGCCGGACTTAATCCTCGCTATCTGCTTTGTTATTGGGTTGCATGATGAGCAAGTGGATCTCGCTATCAGGAGTGGCATGGCCCGGCTTCGTCCAGTGCCTATCCAGGGACTTATCGCTCGGTTCTGAGACTTGATCACGTTTGGTGCCTGTATCAGCGACGAGCCGGGGCGCTGAATGGCGCTAGCGCTGGTTGAACTGATACTGGTGGCTGTTGCTGACGACTTGGGCCCACATCGTCCCGTGGAAACTCGGCAGAAGCTTGTCTTCTCCGCATTCAAAGATAAATCGCGTTGTAGGCCAGCCAATCACCCGTGGCTACCGGGTGTCGGCGGATCGCAACCTTCCCCCATGCTCCATTGTGTCTTGACCGGAACCCACTAATTGGACATGCATGGCGGGCGACCGACGGGACTGCAAGTCGACATTGCGTATGCCCCGGCAGGCCACATGGCTCGCATCCTTGCATGGGCCAAGTTACATTGTCTGCAAGCGATCTGAGGGTCAAAAATATTTCAGGACTGGATAGATTTCTGGTTCGGACCTGCCCGTGTAAGTGGACCTGATCCACCTTTTGGAAAGGAAATGGAAAATTTCGCTTACGGTAACCCGTGTCGCTAAAGTATCTTCCACCGAGATTCGGCTGTTCCGCAAGATCCGACGGAGAACGTTTGATCGTGCCACTGAAACTTTCTTGGTAAACGCTCACGTCAGAATAGTCAGCACTTTACACAGTGGCTGGCATTAGCCCAGCCACTGACTAAGCCTGTTTAGGCATGTAAAACATCCGGTTGTAAGCGCATATCAATTCTCAAGTTTCCTGCTTATCTCTAGAATTATGGGACCTGATCGATTTCCCGAGAAAAATCTTATGTAGAAAGTCGGATCCGGTCTTCGTGTGCATAAGTTGCCGCACATCGGCAATAACATGACCAGCAACGCCCCCTGATATACGAATAAAAAACCTTGATTGTGGCCTAGAGCCAATACGGAAATTCGGGCCCACGCATCATTTTGCGCAGTTCGCCAGGAATTTCCCACCTACCCAATCAATGCAGTCTACTCCATACTCCAGACAATTTTCAATCCCATGAGAACTTAAATCCAAACCGGTATACGTATACGGTCAAACTGCTGTCATATTCAGATAGGAGTCCTGTTCCGCTTCATGCATAAGTAACGGCCTCAAAGCTTAATTCCTGTCACATCGACTTGGCATCTACGATTCCCTTGGCAATGTGTCTGACATCGAGTTTGAGGGGATACAGAATCGAGGCCGATCGGAACATTAGAGCAACTCCGAGACATGTCCCCACTGTGGATTTCGCATCGTCCTGTAGAATCGGCCTTATCTCTCGGTCCACGTGGATTTTACTTTTAGGGTCTAGGTTTCAGTGTGAATTGTGGGTTGGGTGATAACTGTAAGTACTGTGACAGGTCGAATTTAGTCATTACCTTGGCACACAGGTGAGGTGCCCAGGCACGTCGGTTTCATCCGAGGTTGCCCTATGATCGGGATGTAAGCCCTAACAAACTACGCGGAAATCGAGGCCGGTGGCAAATCTTAAGAAATCAGAGCATGATAGTAGCGTGATCGTATCACACGATCTCTTGGAATTCGCAATAAGTCCAAAAGCCTACAGTCAAAAAGAAAAAAAGAAATAGATAAATCTATGGATGTTCCTCTCTTAAAAAGGAAGCCATCCAAAGCTAAACTACAAACACATCAAGATCTATACGAAGGGCGTGCGCTAACCATATTCTGACTACCCTGCAGAGAAGATCGGCGGAATTCTCACACAAATACAAGGTCAATCTACTAAGCTCAACTTTATTTCAACCTACTGCTAAAAATCTGAAATCGTGCGGTACATCTCCACCGGATTGGAATACATAGGAAAATACCCCATCTCCGGAATCTTCGCCAACTCTACCCTCTGCTCCTCCAGCGTCTCCAGATACGGTAACGACTTATATTTCGCCCCAATTATATGCATCTTCGGACACGGAATCACCAAACACATACCCTTAAGATCTTCCTCAACCGACAATCGGGCCATAGAATCGAAAATCGGCCGCATCGCACCGGTCATTACCCGCGCGGGCAACGTACTAGCATATAACAGGTTCTCGAAGGGCTTCGTCTTTCGCGTACGATTGAGGAACCCACTAAGAAAGACTGCAGGGTCATCGGAGGGGAAAGTGAAGATCTGCTGACTTTGGACACAATCTTCTGGTGCCAGATTTCCTTTTATATCTATGAAGCTGAGGACGCGACCAGGGCGCTGATTTGCGAACGTTAGTTCCGTAAGTCCACCCACTGACTGGCCTATGAGGTGAAATTTGTTTATGTTGAATTGCGTGAGGATTGCTTCGGCGCGGGCGACGAGGAAGGGGATGTCTATTGTTGATAGGTCGCTGCTTTGGGATGCTCCGCAGCCTAGGGCATCGTAGGCTATGAAGCCATAGCTTTGGAGAGCTGGGTGGAGGGAGACGTCGGCTTGGTCTTCTTTGCAGGAACCGAAGCCGGGAAGGAAGAGGATTGGAGGTTTGAAGTTGAAGTGGTGTATTATTGAGAGATTGAGCTTTACGCCTGACTTGAAGAGTGATTTCTGAGCTTTCGAATGACATTCTTCGATTTAATAGAAATTACAATGCTAGGTGGCGACCGGGAATGGATGAGGAGTTGTTTGATGTATTGAATGGAATGACATGGTGATGACACATTTCGTCAGCGGTTTTGGTCTACCTTTCGCCAGGAGGTTGATCCGTTGGTTGGTTGAAGACTAGGTACAACCGGTTTTTAGAACAAACCAAAGCGTAAATTTCAATAGGCTATCAATATGGCTGTTTAAAAAGATTTATCGGAAGATCACACTTATAGCCCCTCCAACTGGTACAACGGCTCCAGTTTGGCAGACCGCTGGAATAAAACATAGCGACGAATAAACCATGGCAGCCAAGTGCCAATCTGGTACCTGGCATGTCGATAGATGGGAACACCAAACGTATAGTCAAGCTCTTCCAGGGTGCGTTGCCTATGACTTGTTAGATATGAACCAGACATACATTCAGATCAACTTACATGGTCTCCGGAACCACCAAGAAAATGGTGATGAAGGCAAGTACATTCAACCCGGCATAGAATCCAAATGCTACACAACTGTCAGAAACATGTATCTATCAGCATCATAAGTTTGACCCACCTCCGGTTGGGGTTGTCTTGGCCAGCAGTGATGGGAAGCTGAGGGTCAGAGCACTTCCAACAGCGTTGTTCACGCAGATAGTGAATGCTGCACCCAACTCACGATGCGAGAGCGGAAACGCCTCACTAAAGTAGATCGACGGAATAGGTCCCATTCCTATACCAGTCAGTATGAACACCATCATGAAAAAGAGGGAAACGAACCTGGTCCATATAATGCCGTGAATAGATAGATGAACAATGCTATCAGGGGCACTCGAGCACTGGAGTCACTCGGAATCAAGAAGCAAAGTCCTGCAGCTAACAGGCACCAGGCCATGTTAGGAAAAGTGAACAACAATAGATTCCGACGGCCAAATGTATCCATCGTCCACACAGCAGGGAAGGCAAATACGAATGTGGTTAATCCAAACCCAAGAGATGCGAGAAGACAGTCTCTAGTGGAGTACCCTGCTTCCGAGAAAATAGTTGATGAATAGAAGCTCATAATGTTAATTCCCGAGAACTGCTGTGCGGTAACGATAATAGCACTAGAGATCATAGCGCGACGGAGACGGGGAACTGCGAATAGTTCCCATAGACGGTGTCCTAAGGACTTTCCAGAAAATGCATCTCGCTCGGTCATCACTTGACAGTGTGCATAGTACTGGTAGTGGTTAGATTCGGTACATATCAGGACAAATGCACAACTCACGAGATCTCTAGCAGCAATGAGCTCGGTATTGCGCAAACGGCAGAAAGAAAGGAACGCTTCTTGGTAGCGGCCTTTTTTCATAAGCCACCTGGGTGATTCTGTATACAATATTAGCCATATCCCTGAAAGCTAAACTAGCTAAACTTACCAGGGCACAACCAAACAAAGAACAACACGGGCACAGCGGGAACAAAGGCAGCGCCGAGCTGGAACCGCCAAGCAAGGCGCCCCACGCGATAAAATATCAGGTTGGAGCAGAAACCACTGGGGATTATTAGAAAGAGACCAAGATTTACCCCGTTGAGACTTACACTAGGGTACCGAATGCTACCCACAACTGAAAGCTCGTCACTAAACCACCGCGGATGGAAGCGGGACTAATCTCCGCACTGAACACGGGGATGGTTGAGACCTTGACGCCCATTCCTAGATTCACATCATTTATTAGCCTTTGAACCTTTGAAACCCTCCAGGCATTGCATACCGAGGCCCATGAATAGACGGCAGAGCAAAAGACCCCACCAGTTTTGCGTGAAAGCTTGTGCTAGCACAGGGAAGACACAGCTATAGTTCAAGTCAGTGAGAGGCGTATAGGTACGACACTTGACAGGTTCTTACAAAAGACCAGTGAGAAAAATAGTGCCACGGCGACCTAGCCAATTATTCAGAGGATCTGCTGCCCATGCACTTGAGGAGGTTAGATAGACATTTTGATATTCCGCTCTTCATTACCGACCTGAGAAGCCCAAAAAGCGTTGGTCTGCGAGGAATTAGATAAGTCTGTAGTTTAGGAATAGTGTATAAGACTTACCCGGAGTTGATAACACCAACCAGCCATGTGTTATCCTCAATGCCAAACTCCTGCGGAAATGAGAGATTGGCTCCATTTGCACCGGTGTTGTCCCATCCTCTTTAGTCTCAGTTAGCCACCAAATTTCAAGCGAATTGGATGGTAGACGTACTGAATTGCTGAACCCAGAGAGCACAAAGCGATACTGAAATACAGCGCCTTCGGCAGATGCCACTTGTCTATTCCTGGTCAGACTAAATTTGCCAAAGAAGAAGAGGCGGGTTGCATACGAGTAGTCTCCCGCTTCAAGTGATATTGATCCTCCTCAGTCAATTCAGGGAGACCCTCAAAGCCTTTCTGGTTCTGCGCTACTAGAGCGCCTTTCTGAAATGTTTCGACATGATCTTCAAATCCATATTCCTGACAAAATCTCAAAACCCGATCGAACAGGTCATTCTTAGAGACTCCAGCGAGGGGGTTGAGGATTCTATGAGGATAGTCAATAAATGCCACCAGCTACAAACAAAGCAAAATGAAACACGTTTCCGTACCTCGCATTAACATTCTGGTTATAACTCCCCACACGCCCCTGCTGAGCCTCAGCATCTTCCACAAAAATCGAAGTAGGCTTGAAATCGTCGTCCACGCTGAGCTTCGCCATGGTAAATTAACACCTGCACCTGCACCTGCACCGTAAGATACCAATCACAACAGCCCCAGCGCTGGGCCTCGAGCTGGAATTTATACTCCACCGGCAAACCCCAACACTATTGGCGTACTTGCGTGGGGGCGATCGGCCAGCAATCCGGGGTGCGCTAGCGTTGAATAAAGAAGTCGATCTGACCAATGGCGTCGGGGATGGTACCCCTCACCATTTACCAATGACGCTCACTGCCCTGCGTGTGTACTGTGTGCCGGGGAAGCTTCACCGCCAAGGTTTGGCCCTGCGTGCGACCGATGATCTGTCTGCGAATGAGGGGCTTTGGTATGTACTTTTGCAACGTTTAGCCGGTTCTTGACCTGCGTGTGGGTTTGGAATGCTGGGATATGGCTGGGCCGTGGAATGCCCTGTGTGAGGACATTGCAACTGTTTGACGTATCACAGTTCGTTACTGAGATTTGGGTCTGGTGTCCTGCGCAGGTGTGAGGTAGTCCTGTGTGTGTCCTATGCAAATGCACTCCTCTGCCAGGTAATCACAAGAGGGGTAACAAACTGAATTGCTAGTCGCACAAATCATTTCAATCAAATATATAATCCTCTCTTCTTAACCCGTTTCGAATTTAGTTGTAGTCATAGCCAATTTCAAAAAATATTTCCTGGAACTAAATTCGCACGAATACCTTCAAAATGGGCAGCGCAGGCACTGTGTCATGGCTGCAAAAGCTCTCTGAGCAGAGTGAGTAAACTGCGCAGCCTCAACACTCCTAAACTGACTTCATGACAGTCAATGTCGATGTGGACTGGATGGACCCTTCTTACACTCTCAGTATGCCCATCGTTCCCCATGATATGACCAGCAACCAGGGTTGGGTCCACGAACAGATGTGCAATCCAATCAATGAGGAGTTGTTCAAGAGTGTGGTCAAGGAATACAAAGACCAGGGCTGGTTGAAGATCTACACGCGCATGGTATCTCATCTCTGGTGTGCTCAAGTTTTAACAATTCATTAACATATTTCCAGGCTGTCTTGATGTCCAAAGCCAATATTGACAACATTCAAGGCCGAGTCCTTCTTCAAACTCTCCCTTCTGACGCCTACGACACTGAGAAAACACTCAAGCAAGCCCGTGCGTATGCTCGGGAGTTTGAGAGTGTTGGTGTTTCCAAGGATCGCTTCTGTATCAAGATCCCAAGCACCGGGCCTGCCTTGAATGCTTGCCCCATTCTGCTGCAGGAGGGGATTCGCACGCTCGGCACTGCTCTATTCAGTGTTCACCAGGCTATTGCTGCTAGCCAGGCTGGATGTCTATACATCAGCCCGTACTATAACGGTGAGGCGCTACTGGGTTTTCTCTCTCCAGGAATTGGTGATTAACGGATTTTCGCAGAGGTTCGCGCGCACGACGAGCAGGACCTATGGCCCAAGTCTGATGACCCTGCTTTGCTGCACCCAATGTCTCCGCGTCTCGTCCAGATTCTTGAAACATACAAGCGTATGTACAAGGAGACTGGAAAGGAGCAGCCATTCCTCAAGAACGCTAGGTATGTTGAATGGACCGCTCGAGGCAACTTTTGCTGACAGATGAATTGTAGTTTCATTTCGCCGGAGGAAGCTATGGCGGCCGGTGAGATGGGATGCCAGTCGGCGACCATCTCTCACTTGGTCCTCACTCAGCTGGCTAACCTCCCGTACGACGGCTCGAAGCAGCCTGGAGAAGGTGTACCTAAGCCAGATCACCCATACAAGAACGCTGCGCCAACCCCAGAGCGCCTGAGGAAGATTGCGCAGACGGATCCTCTGATTGGGCCTAACTGGGATGGAAAGTTGTCGAGAACCGATATCGACTACCTAGCTAACGGAGGTGCCGAGCTGGATAAGGCGAATGAGGAAGATCCGCAAACCAAGAAGCGGCTGCGAGAAGCTCTTGCGCTGTTTGTCGCTGCGGAGAAGAGAAGTCAAGCGAAGATCGAAGAGGCCATGAAGAATGTGTAGGTCTTTGGTTGAGCTAGTTCCTGAAGAGGCTGGAGAGAATCCTTCTCCGCCTCTAGATAGATAGAGTTTCCGAATTTGAGAGCAGTGGATTTGCAATTTGAAATGTTTGACCTGAAGAGATCGAATGCATATCCTCCGTTGCTGGCATAGAGGTGATCCCAATGTTTGGGGGCCATAGTAAAGAGTCATCAACAGGTAAAACTGAGGAAGTTGTGTCATATTGGAAATCAGTATCCTGAGGAGGGCCTTTGGGCGGTGTGGCTGTCAGCAGACCCGAATGTTGCGTCCAAAATAACGCAGAGTCTCTGACAAGACAGGAAGAACCATTATTGTATCTCGGATCCATATCTTTCGGTCGCGTAGTCATGGATATACCAGGTGGTTGACTCCATATAGAAGCAGGGTCAGCAATTGTATTTGACGGAACGGCAGCAGCAGGTGCTTGAGGACTAGACCAAGCCCATTCCGTCAAGTTATATGCCGTGGGTGAATTTTGCGGGATGTTTTGTTCGTGATGAGCTGGCACTTGAGATGGCTCGTCACCAGAAACGAGCAAGGGCGGCACTGGTGGGAAAGAAGAGGAAGACGTCTGATCCAGCTGTGCTCCAGTAGAGATAGTCCTCGCAGATGACCAAGTTTGACTAGCATCCGACTGGTCGCTTTTTCTCAAGAGTTCGAGAACAGCCGGATCAATTGGCCGTGCTTGTCGCGGGACAGAAGTACCAGGTTGGCACAGAGATCGCAAACTGTTGACCTCTTTAAGCAAATCATCACGCTCAGCTAGCAGTGCTTTGACTGCACTAGTGGCTTGATCGCATCTTGCTTGCTGGGTCTTGTGATGAGAGATACTCGCGTCCACGATAATATGCTTTGAGGGTCGCGTCTCTTCCCGGAGGAAGGGAAGTAACTTCGTTAGCTCCTAGAAACGGGTTAGCACATACGCCGCTAGCAATATACAGTGCTATACTAACCATCAAGCGCACGCCAAAGGCCTCCCGGCGGGACTTCTCAAACTCACGGTGGATTGCTCTATCCTCCGCAGTCCAGTTCCGGATGCGTTTCTTTTTTGGCCTCTCAGGGTCTGCTTGAGCCATAGTTACTGGAGAGTTCTGGAATATAGTTGTTCTGTTTTCCATTTCCAAAAGCAGGTTTTGAAGAAGCACCGGCAAGGTGTATGGTGAAATTCCGGGGAAGTGGGGGGCGAAATGCGGAGAAGCACCGGCTTCAGCTGTTCCGACGATCACCACTCTACTCCGTGTGGGAACACCCTGGATACCAAACTTTGTTTAGAACCAAATTTTGAAGTGCCTGAAATTTCGTTTGGATGGATCTTTCACTATCTAAAAGCATGTCATGCTACGTCACCTGTTCTCATCAAAGAAGCAAGCACCAATCGAGACTGCCGCATATGCTCAGCGTGATCATATTATTTCGATCTAATGAAGCAATAACTGAAATATTATAACGTAAGTAGTCATCTTTCTAGTTGTTTTGTACGGCATCGAGCTAGCCAGTCCAACTCCAGAGGGGTCATCGCCCGGAATTTCGACAGGAGGCTATGACTACAGGTAAAGTCGAGTGTTGCTCTCGACCAATGATTGTGAATTGAGAAACTCAAAGCAACATCCCTGAATATTTTAGATCTCTGTAATTCCAATAATTTTCAACCCTTCACCTGGGCATGTGTGCAGCTGTAGGTTTAACAACCTTGGAGACCGTTGTAAAGGTGGGGCTGATCGTAAACCGTAAATGACCTCCAAAAATAACAGTTAGCTCGAGACTGATTTACTTTACTTCCCCCGGTCATGATGAGAAGACTCATGAATTTTTTTTGTTCCCTTCTTGCCAAGTTTCTCCCGGAAATTGAGAGTTTCGACTGAACAGAATGTCGTGTGAGGCTATACCAAACTCAGGCCGGATATCCCCCATCCCCGCTCGTCCCACATAACCCCCGCAAATTGGCTAAAACAACGACTCTCAAATATATATCCTGTACAAAATGCTTCATACCATTCCTTTTCTCCTGTCCTCCAAGCATCCATGACGGCCAGAATGAGTGACAATTCCTCAAGGCCTCCCACCCACCCCGTGGGTGAATACTTAATAAATGGCGAAAAGACCGAATCTCCATTACTCCCAAATAGTCCCACCGCCGGTTTCAAAATGAACCATATGATGATGCGAATCCAAGACCCTGCCCGCTCATTACACTTCTATGTCGACTTGCTCGGCATGCGAACTGTGTTCACCATGAACGCCGGCCCCTTCACGATCTACTATCTCGGCTACCCCCAAACACCGGAACACCAACAAGATCTGACAAAATTCGGCGAAGACACGCTTGCAAATCTTGTGCATACTCTTGGCCTTCTGGAGCTCTATCATATTCACGGCACTGAAAATGAGCCCGCGGGGCTGTACAGCACCGGCAACCAACCTCCGAACTTGGGACTTGGACATTTAGGATTCACGGTTCCGGATGTTCCAAAGACTCTGGAATATTTGAGATCACATAATGTCGAGGTTGAAAAGGGTTTGGGGGTTGCGACCCGGGAATCTATCCCCTTGAGTCGTTGGGAGGCTCAGCGCGGTATCGGACTGGGCGCTGTTCATCCGGCTTACAAGAAAATATTCGAACAAATTGCATTTGTTAAAGATCCAGTAAGTCCTGTTCTTATCATCGGGCAAGTCTGGGGCTAAAATATTCTAGGATGGTTATACTATTGAACTCGTACCGCAAAATATGAAATGAATGGCAATCTGGCCTGAGTTGGGGCCTAGTTCCAAGTATTCAATAGGGACTACATAAAATGCTCCAAGTAAGACTGAATAAAACAGACAAATGCATGGAATATTATGTTTGAGTTCACTACCTCGGGCTTGAATGAAATCAGATCAGATCTCCACGGTCTGACCCAGTTGCCGCCGAACGCCTCGGCCTGGCCTATCTTTGACAGCACTTGAATGCCGTCTCGTTCGATATTGGCCTAGAAATTCGTTGTCTGGTTCCATCCAATAATGTCGCCTATTGGCCCATCGTGGGTTCCAAGGTTTGTTAAGCGGTAAGGCAGGTAGCCGTCCGCCAAATATAGATTTGGCTGCGCTAATGTAGATCACTCATGAATTATTTGCTACGTAGAACCTTGTAATGATGCGAGAGGTATGACTGATGCTGTTTCGGACTATGTAGACTAGCTAGATAGTATAGTGATTTTATAGTAGTGACATTGATATAGGAAAAGAAAAAGATCCCAACTATCCCTTAGTTGGGGATGCAAACGCCGTCACTCCACTGAGTGGCGCCAACACACTGCCAGCCATCGCAGCAAGGGGTGCCCCCGTTCTGGCAAGCAACATCGTAGTCTAGAAGGTCATTTAGCCAAGAACTCTCTAAGGCCTTACTTTTAAGATAAACTCACTGGCGATGCAGGAACGCTTCTCAGCAGTCTGGGAGGCAGAGGCCGCGGCAGCCAGGGTAGCAATGAAGACGGTGATGAACTGCATTTTGTCGGGGGAAAGATGGTTGATCAGGTGATCTGTGGATTGTTTACCTGGCGGGTTGGATTTTTTGATTGTTGATGATATCTACAATATCGAGGAGAAATCTCGAGCTATCTACCCTTGAGTTAAGCCAACATGGAATACTCACATCAAGCTTGAATGATCTCCATGCCTTCTTAGGTACTGATTTTAAGGTCGGAAAGTACGTATTATGTTTTTCGGAGTACGGAGTAAATCTTTTGCCCCCATAGGGAATAGGGCAAAAATTGCGATTTCGAAAGAACATTCTCTGCCGTTGCTTAATTCCGGGACTAACGATATCAGAGCTACTCGACCTAGGCTTCGCAACTAGGATTGATGAAAGCTAATGAGCTCAAAGTCTGGGGTAGATAACGGCGAACGCCATCTGAGGCCTAGAGCATATCTCCTCGATCTTACACACGTGGCAAGTGAGAGTATCGGCTTTCATGAAGAAAGTGGGGGCATTATCGATATTGGAATGGAGGGTTCGCAGTGCACGTACAGGAGTACGTACAAGTAATCAAAGGGGAGAGTCGACTGCGCAAGCAGTTTCGCGTCTTACAGGGGGCGCTTCCCGATAATCCGGTTCGTAAGGAATGGAGAGTGTCGAATCCTTCCTCACGGCCCAAAAAGCCATATTTTTGTTTCAATGGCGAGGCGTCGGAGTCATTAAAACGTACCATGTGGAGTAGACAGATCAAAAGTACATACATGTGGCAGTGCGACATCATAATTTTGACGATCACTTCCCTATAAGTAGAACGGAGCCGTGAAGTGTGGCAGGGATCGGAACCCACTATCTAAACTAGGCTAAAAAGCAGAGAACGAGCTAACCTTTAGAGGGCAAAGGGTGACATTTTTTCTTGTGATGTCAGATGATGGTCTGAAGCTGTTTCCAGAGTTGCAAAGATTTTAAGGGCTGAAACTCAGACTTTGAGCCACATGTCTGATCCTACAAAAAAATTACACGCCAAGAGCCGCGTGGTAAGCCGGAGCCACCAATGATCTTCATATGCAATGTATCACAAGATACGAAACAAAGGAAATATGTAGCTTTATAGAGAGCAAGGATAAATAGACCTGTAACATGTAGCTAGGGACCAAAAACCTGAAGGCAACAGCCTTGGCTGTGAGGATTTAGGTAAACAAAAGAAATAGCGCATGAAATGTGGCTCGGGTGGAGCCGCAGAAACGAGGAAAATTTCGATCTTGAGCGAGTCTAGACAACCTTGGTTTAAGGTGATGGATCCCCGAACACGGGAGACCCGCATCTAGTTAACATCCCACACAATTTTTCCTTTTATTATTTCCCCTATATAACACCGCCATGTCGACATTCCTCCAGTCAAATGCTCCATTGCTTGCATGCGGTCTCTATGAGCAATAACATCGGCTCCCTTCACTGCAAGCTGCCGATTTCTGCTCCGGCCAAGTCGTGATATTCTCCCTAATCCACTCTCCTGATTCGCCCCGGATTAGCCCCATCTTTCCCGGGGTTCTCTCAGAACCTCTGTGCTTAATTGCTAGCCTGTCCGAAGGAGCTGCACGCTTATCACGACTCTTCCCGACTTGATTTCGCAAATCCCGGGGACGTCTCACCGCAACGATAACGACATTCCCCTGTTTCCAGTGTCCCTAGACATCCCCTGCCCTTACCGCAGTTCCGTTGGTCTGTGGCCGTCCGTGGTCTTTCTCACCTTCTTTGTGGGAATAAAGAGAGCGCCCATCCTCTCCCTCCAAGGCCGTTCACCGAGCTTCTAAGTGGAAGCTGAAGGCCTTGTCCAACCTCTTCCCATCGATTTCGAACCACTGATCTCGAATTAACTTGTAATCATGGACGTCGATTTATAACCACGCCATCCTCTGGGATCTTTTTTTACTACATATTCCGCGTTTCAGCGCTGCGTGTTCGCAATTACTTTGATACTCCTTTTTCGCTGGTGATCTACACCAACTCGCAACCTCTCAACATCTTTGAATATTTCCAAGCCATCATGGCTCCAAACCTCTTCCTCTGCCTGCGCACCCTCTGCTGCCCCATCTACTGGTTCCAGCACCGTGATCGCATTGAACCCGACCACAACCGCGAACAACACTGGGATACTCCCGTCCCAGGAACATACAAGTTTTTGCCCGGTCAAGGCTGGCACCTTGTCCGCCGTGACGGGCGCGACCAAGACGAAAAAGTCCCCGCTGCCCTGGTCTACTGCCGCGTTTTGCACCGCTACATGTTTGAGTCTGAGCTCGAGGAGCGCTCACGCTTCTTCACTGCTCCCCTGCACAAGGGCGGTCGCCCTGAGAGGCTGCGCTTCTTCCTTCTTGATGACGGCGTCCACTGGGTCGCTGGCTGGGATGCCAAGGGCCGTTTTATTCCGGGTCCTTATCCTAAGTGGTGGTTGGACGAGGACGGTGAGACTATGCGCCGAGGCGTCTCACCGCCGACTAGTGCCAATGTTTCGCGCTGCAACAGTGTAATTGCGGGCAAGATTGAGTAAATTGGCATTTTGGCTCTTTGCCTTATGCAGCGTTTTGTTTTATTATCAGTTATGCTGCCATCTACACCTCCTTTATCTTGGTTTTTACCAAGGCAATTATCCCAACACCTTTTGTTAGCGCTTGTGTTTCGGTTTTGGGAAGCGTTTAAGCGTGCGTATAGGTTACAAAAGTGTTTTGTCTTGAGCTTTACGGGACGACTGGGTTATGGGTGTTTGTTTCGGGTTATTTCTTTTCTTGTTTTCTTGTCTTCTATGATAGACTAGACTCGACTTTTGTTTTCCGCGGGCTGGGATGATATGCGACGGCTCACGGGTTTAACGGTGCGCCTTTGCGGTTTCATTGGGCAGCTCACATTCTATATACTTTTTAATATGATAATCCGGTAATTCTCGGAGGATCTCATATCACCACTTTCCCATGGATCATCTTGAGACCTTCCCTATGTGGCACGGACGTAATTGGCTCGCTTCTTTTCCCTGCTTAGTGGTATGTGCTATAGGCATGATGCATGTGTGGCGCATTTCTACTTTGAGTCTTGACTGCAGGTCGTATATACAAGTGTCCTATCACGCCCAGGCGTTACATCACAGCTTCGAATCCGGTTTACTGAGCAACTTCTGTAGCCCATTGCGCACCTTATCCTCCATACCACCCTTACCCACTCGCATTGTGTCCCGCAAAACGAAAACATGAATATAAGTTCCCACCATCTTCACATCTTCCTCACCCTTTCGAAACACTCCAATTTCCCATGTCACGCTCGATGATCCCAACTTAGCAACTCGTAATCCGACTTCAAGGATATCGGGAAACGCAACGGAAGCAAAGAAGTCCGCGTGCGTTGAAACGATCAGGCCAATCTGATCCGCGCCAACTGATAGATTGGATGGCTGGCCAGCTTGGCTCTTAGGAGTGGGATTGTTGACGCTAAAGGGATTCATGCCACAAGCCTCGATCAGGTAAGAGTTGGCAATGGTGTCAAAGAGGGCGGTATAGACAGTGTTGTTGAGATGAGCATACATGTCATTGTCGAACCTGGTAGTTTGATTTATTAATTTCTCGTTGCTTTATCATCCAACTATCCGGTTCGGGTTGCCGTTACCATCTTGTTTGGTGGACTTGACGATAGCCATAATCGCTGCGTACACGACCCTTCTTGGCTAAGTAGTCAGAAGTGGCCATGTCTTTATGTATTGGGGTGTTTCTTTTATGGTTCTAGAAAGATAAGTGGTCTGGAGAACTGTTCAGCGAGGCAAGAGGTGTCAAAAGTGATCGTCTGCGTTTCCGCTACCTCGGAGTTGATGAACCGAGGTCCAAGAGATTAGGTAAGCTCCTACATTTTTGGGTGATTTTGGAGTCAGAAGATTAAATGATGAATTTCACATCAAGCAGTGATCACTCAATTATCATTCTATACACGAACCATGAGATTATTGACATATTCTGGGTTCTGGGTTCTGGGTCCTGGGTTCCGTGGGGGAGATTGACTCCACAATGAAATCCGTTATCGTTAATCAAATCTCCAATTTTATTTTTTTCATCCCAAACTTTCCCCGCCACCACTACGTTCCTTTGGATTTTTGAGCCGCACGTCGCTCGTTTTTCCTCCTGGCTCCATCTCCGCGTATAACGGCATATTTGCTCCGGCGAGGAAAACTTCCTCTGCCCCCGCCGCCCGTCATGGCCCTCGTCAATGTCGAAGTTAAACCCGAACCCTTCAAAGAGCCTCCCGCTGTCTGCATTACCCCTTGCGATCCATGGCCAGCACCATACTACCTAGAAGGTGGATTTCGCCGCGTCGCGCCCTACCACTACACCTATAATACCCATTGCAAGGAGCGGTGGCGCGGTCGTAACTTGGAGGACATCTTCACATCGGAGTTTCGAGACAGGAGACCAGACTATTATGTATGCGATCTCTCAACCCATTGATCCACAGCGATATACTAACATAAATATCAGCGATGGGCACTTGACCAAGGTCTCGTCGCCGTGAATGGCAAGCCTGCAGCCCGCGACACGATCATCAAGAACGGCCAGGTCATCTCGCACACCTGCCACCGTCATGAACCTCCCGTCTCATCGCAACCAATCGGTATCATCCACGAAAGCGACGACCTCCTCGTAATCGACAAGCCCGCAGGCGTACCCGTCCACTCTGCCGGCCGATACCACTTCAACTCCGTCGTCGAGATCCTCCGCGCAGAGCGCGGCCATGGCTTCCTCCCGCGGCCCTGCAACCGTCTCGACCGTCTCACTTCAGGCGTGATGTTCATCGGCAAGGACGCCAAGGGTGCAGAGAGAATGGCAACCAAGTTAAAGGAGCGCTCCGTGCAGAAGGAATACGTCGCACGAGTCAAGGGCAAGTTCCCCGATGGCGTGGTGGTCTGCGATCAGCCCATTATGCAGGTTAGTCCCAAACTGGGACTGAACCGCGTGCGCGCCACGGGTAAAACGGCTACCACCAAGTTCCGCCGGTTGGCATACTATCCTCCCGAGTCGGAACAGCCCACTCCCCCTGCGTCTGAGTCCAACGGCGATGTACTCCGCCCTGCAACCCCGCCTCCGGCTCTGTCCAATGAAACAGAGGGCTACAGTATCGTCCACTGCTTCCCCCTCACAGGACGTACGCACCAGATTCGCGTCCACCTCCAGTTCCTGGGCCATCCTATCTCCAATGATCCCATCTACTCTAACCGTCGCGTTTTCGGGCCTGAATTGGCTAAGAACGAATCGCACGGTCAGCGTGATGAGGAGATTATGGAACGGCTGAACCGGATGGGTAAGACTGAATTGCCTGATACGGTTTCTTACCGCCACCACTTCATGGCCTCACCGGACGTGCCGCCGGACACCGACCCGGCTATTCTGGCGCAGCTCCTCGAGCGCGAGCAGAAGGCGGCTGCCGAGGATTATACCATTCGCAAGGGTGAGCGTCTGTCCGGTGCTCTTTGTGAGGTCTGTGATACGGAGTTGTACTCTGATCCGGGTCCCCATGAGCTTGGTATCTTCTTGCATGCTGTTGCCTATGCTGATCGCGAGGGTGACTGGTCATACCGGAGTGCCATGCCCAGCTGGGGAATGCCGCCGTTTGGTCTTCTTGGTCCTCGTGAGGTTCCTGATTGGGTTCCTGCCGCTGAGGGTGAAGAAATTATTATTGGACACGGCACTGTTCCGCCAGAGATTGGTGTTGATGATGATGGTGTAGTCGCTGAGGGAACTAAGCTTCCTACCGGACCTGTTCTGCTTGAGGGTGTTGGCCTTGTGGATATGTCCTCCCTGGATACCGCATCTGCCCCAGAGGTTGCTGAGTTGGTGCCTCCTGTGGCGCAGTAGAGTGGTTATATTTCTTGTGTCTTCGTTGCATATTCTTTGGTCTTATGATACCATATCGTTGATTGGAGTCGAGGTGACATGTTTCGCGTCTCATCTGGACATACAGCATAGAGTGGGTGTTTACATTGCATATTTGTTTACATAGAGTTTGATGTCACTTTCGTGAATGACTATTCCATTCTGTCACTCGTAACTGGCAATGATCTGCTTCTCTAAGTAAAATGTCATGTTTCAAGAATAATCAAATCAATTGATTCGCTGCCAATCTATAGTCCTAGTTTATCTCCTTCAAGTATGCCAAAATCTATGCGAAGCCAAAGCCAAATCCAATTTCAAATGCTAGTTCTCCAGTCCCGATGCACCGATCCCATCGCTACGTGTATACGCCATGTTACCGAATCCCAAACGCAAAGGAAAAGCAAAAGAAAACACAAAACAAAAGTGAAGCAAAAATGAAAATACGGTATTACTCGTGAATCCACCGCGGGCTCTCGCACTCGCCCAGAGAACGCACTTTTTCATCGATCCTCCACATCATCGTACCAGCCGTGACATCCGCTGAAGGTCGGCCGCCAAGTGCGAGGTCGGAGATCTTACAGGCACCAGCCTTGTCGATACTGTATTGCATGCAATTCATCGTTTTGGCACATTCTTCTGCGCACTCGTAGTGTGTATAGGGCGCATCTTCATCGCCTTCTTTTTTGAGCTCATGGGGGGCGAAGTTATCCCAGTTTTCTTTTGTGTCTGTCAGACTTGGTTGGACGAGGAGGCGGAAGACATCTTTGTATAAGAGATAGGAATTTTTTGCCTAAGAAAGCGTGAGTAAAGAAAAATTGGAACATATTGCAGTGGCAAGGCGGCAAATACTCACATCCGCATGCCATTTCTTATCAAACTCGTACATCGTTTCAATATCTGTAGTGGTCATATGATGGAATGTAAAAGGCGGGTAACACCATTGCTGCCTCCCATATGCCTCATTGATAGCATCCTGCTCCCAGATAGACTGCCCAGTAACATGCGGCCAAGCCCATGTAAGCGAGATACCGATAGCCTTGAGCGCCATGCCCAGAATACAATCACCAGCCCAATGCAAATTCGTCTGGAAATGCCAATCATCCATATGCGCCAAGTACTCATCCGCGAGTCCATGCATAGCCGCATGGGAAAGAACGATACCCGATCCACCATGCGCAAACACGTCATCCCCGATCTGCATCTGGTTGCCGAGATAGAGTCTCTTGCTTGAGTCGAGCTTGTTCAACCACGCTACCAGAGTCGGCCAGATCGGGTATGTGTCTGCCTCAAGGATGACATACCACTTTGCATCGGGTTTGTAGTTCCTTGCTTCCACGGCCATGGGTAAAAACTTCCATTTATCGAGCTTCCAGCCTGGGTTGCCCCTCATTCCGGCTGCGCTGTTGGCGACCTTGACTGTATCTTCTTGTCTGAGGCCTGCGCGGCCGTTCATTCTTGCGCGATTGTAGAGTGCGAAGTCGATATTTTCTCGGACTTCCCAGCTTGTGTTGCGGAAGACATCGTATGTTTGGATTCCCTCGATTTCTTCTTCGAAGTCGGAGATGATTATTTTGTTCGGGATGCAGCGGAGAGTTGAGCGAATGTGCACGGGCACTTTTTCTTGTGCTTCTGTGATGCCTGTCTTTAGGATAACGAGGATATCTTCAATGCCGGGAAGTGGGCGGCACGTTGCGGATGTGGGGTTTGCGTCAACGGGTTTGATGCCGAATTTGATATCATCGAGTGTGGTGATTGTTTGGTTTGACGTTATTATTATTGATGACTCGGTGCCAATCGCTTGTGGGGTGTACGATCCAAAGCTAGGGTGTCGGAGCCGCAGAAAAAGAAATATGAGGACTGCCCCAGCAGCCATAGGCAGCCAGCGCGAGTAGCGGGCGGGGAAGGTGACCATTGTAGGGATGGCGTGGGAGAGAAGGGATGGAAAGGAGTTGCCTAAAGTTGTCCCTCCATATCCCAAGGAGATTGAGAAACAATTCCGAACTGTTTTAGATGGGAAAAATGGGTTTTAAGTATCACCACAGCCTGGACTTTAGGGGCTTTTGTTTCCGGGGCTTGTTTGGGGCTGACATTGGCCAGATCGGCGAATTGTTCCACTTTTTTTCGTCCTTGAATCGAGGGAATGAAGGCTTGACAACCCTGGAAATACAAGCTGGTCGATTTCGAAAACAAGAATCTGTGGATCGGAATTGCAACTGTCGTGCTTCCCTCGGAGTCACGTAATCTGGCTCTTTGGTTCGTTCTAGGCGCCGTGTTACAGAGGCCCGCTACAAGGACCCCTGGACTACCCTGGACAGGTGGGTCTGGCGATCACTCAATCCCTTTGCACGGACGAGGAAACCCTGGCGAGCTGGGCTGTGCTTTGAGCTCAAATTTACCGAGTTTGAGAGAAAGTTAAGTTGAAAGGGCACTGTCAAGTTTAATTTAGCCACGTTCTTGGCTGATGCCGGATGCAGCTGGATTTGCCCGAAGCAGGACATGCATGTTTCGAGTAGACCACAACATTGCAAGTACTAGTTAGTATAGTATAGCCACACTTGTCCCTAGATACTACAAGTACAAAAGTCGTAGCTCTACAAATGCAGGATCCATTCCATGCCCAGAAGAGAATTTTTGAATTTTTGTTTGTCATTTCAGAACAAGTTTCTCTCGCTCTATCGCCCAGCACTCTGACCAAGCGCGAGCCGCACATGGCATGGCATGCACAATCCTTGAAATTCGTTATCGCCAGAGAGATATCACGACCGTACAAAAACCCTCTCATGCTCCTGCGAATACCCCCGAAAACAAAATGAAACAGAACTTTTTGGGGTTCATTCCATTTAAGCCTCAGTGGTGACACGGCCCTTGGCGTTGGTGACCTTGACACCGAGAGCCTTGGCCTTGGCGATGATGTCGACACGCTTGCGGGAAGAGACGGCGTGGCCGATCCTGTAGATCTTTGTTAGTGCATGTTCAATTCGAATAGGTTCTGCAATTTCAAAGATGTAGAACATCGCATCAAGAGTGAACGTACTCAGCAGCGAAGGTGCGGTTGTGCATCAGGAGGAGCTCGACGTCCTTGGGGTTGTGGACGAGGAAAGCCTTGTGGCCGGAGGGCATCATGTGGCGGGTCTTCTTGTTGGAACCGTAACCGATCTGTGGTATCGGGTTAGCCTTGTTTCTGGTGACCTGAAGAACAGGGGATTCGTACGGAGGGCATGGCAATCTGGCCCTTGAAGCGACGGCGGACACAGTTATCGATACCCTTGGGCTTGCGCCACGAGGCACCGACACGGTGGAACCGGTCAGACTGGTGACGGGTGAAGCGGTTGGTCCCTATTACATCCTGTCAGTCCTTCCATCCGGCAATCGGTAGTCGTTGAATCAATTGATAGTGTGGTAGTTGTAGGTTTCCGTGGATAATATCGCTCTCCGACCATGACGAATTCGAGTCGTAAAAAATCGAAATCAAAAATTTCCCCTCAATGTCGTGCAAAATGCCCTTCTCTTTCTCATCCAACTCGATTTCGATCTCTCACGTCGTCTGGGGTGGTCGAAGGGCGATGCTATCCAGGCCACAAATCGGATTCATAGGGTCGAAGATCGGGAAACATACGCTTCTTAACGATAGGGATGTGCTGCTTAGCGGCGACCATCTGTAAAAAGAGATAACTGTCAGAATGCTGGTATGGTCGATCGAGCGGACGTGAAAACTCACTTTGTCGGTGTTGCTGGGTCTCGCCGGGCGTTGAGAGTTGTCGAGTCGGAACGTAGTCAATCTCGAAAACTTCCAAGCAGAGCGGCGTGGGCGACCCACACTAGTGTGATTTGGGCGACCTAAGCGAAATAGGTGGGCTTATGTCAGCGTAGGGCTGGCTGACACATAGCCCTGCCAAGATTCCCCTTTTGGGAGCATCTACATACCCCATCTTCATGTTAGATCTAGAGTTTACTTTCATTACTTCAGGTTCTGTTTGTCAAAATGGAGAAATATTTATGATCCTTTATTACATGATCCGTTGATTTAGAAATCCAGGAATCTCCGGTCACACTCCCTTGTCTTTTTCATGACCTCCCTACAACCTTGTCTTCATTATCTAGGTTTCCAACATACTTCAGCTGGGATATTTAAATATTCAGGCACAATCTATCTTCAGATACATCTACTCAAACATTGGACCTCGTCCAAAGGACATTTCCACCGAATTACGAAAGTTGGCAGTAACCATCAACCGTATTAAACACCATCATGCCCCATACATCCCTGGGAAATTGCACCATACCTCCAGTCTAGGACTATACATTGCATCATCTAATTATTGCCACTGAACCTCCATCTTCTCTCCCTCCCGGTCTCCACTCCGCAACATCTGCTCCAAAACCTCCAAGTCAGCCAACGCCTCCTCAGGCGACTGGCTCTTCGCAACAGGTCTGCCATTAACAACAGCCGCCGCAAAATCAGCAACTTCAGGAACAACCCCCTTGCCATCAAACTCAATGACATGGTCCTGTCCATTAACAGTAACCCCATCAAAGTGCATCTTCACTACACCCTTCTCACAAGAAAACTCAAAGATGTTATCACTGAATGCAGAGCCCCAAGACAGAGACATAACACCTGTAGCCCCGGACCCGGTCTTCAACACCGCATCTACGGTGTCTACTGGGGGCAGGTATTCTTGTTGCAGCTGTGAGTGGGCGGAGACAGTGGTGATCTTTTCGTCAGGTCCTAGGATCAGTCGTAGACCGGCTACCATGTGTACGCCGCCATCTAAAAGGAAACCTCCCTGGTACTCGGGTGTTTTGCGCCAGGCAGTCACTGATGAATTGAGTCAGATTATGTCCCAAGGTTTGCGATTGAGAATAATAGAAGTGGGTCAGATAACGTACAGTAGTATTTGTTATCCTGCTTCACCAGGCTGTGCACGTTCACTCTGAAATTGCGCACTTGTCCCATCTGTCGGACTTGCTCGGCTGCGAACAAGAACTTTGTCAAGTATCGGAAGTTCTCGCCTACAGCCCAGAATACCTTGCTGGTGTCGATGTTTTTCTTATACCAAGACAGAAGCTCGCGTGCGGTGGCGACATCCTTGGCAATTGGTTTTTCAGAAAGCACATGTTTGCCAGCCAGGAGTGCTTGACGGACGAAGTCTGGTTGGACCAGGATGGGGAGACTATTGACCATGTTAGACTTTCCAACATTATCAATAGGCCCCGTCTTGGTTACGCTTGACGTACCCGATGATTACAGCGCTGATATCTGAACGGTTTAGAAGATCGGTGTAGGAGCGTCCTGCACCGGAATCCTCTGAGTAGAGATCGATGTCTGCCGTGTTACTGGCGAGATCCTGTGCCGATTTTAGGGATCGTGAATAGATGGCCTTGAGATTCAGGTCCTTGACGGCTTGCACGGCGGGCTGTATATATCCAGACGGGGAATGAATCAGTACTACCATTCAATTACTTGAAGTGGGACCTCAGAACTCTCTGGTCATACCAAGTGTTGCTCTTTAGCAAAGTTGCCTGCATAGTTCTAACATTAGTCTTGATTTTCCTGCATTCAATTCACTCATACTTGAAGGATTGGATTGGTTCTTACCACTGCCGATGATAGCTACACCGATAGCCATGATGCGATTTCGTCTATGTTAGAGGTATATTGCGAAAACCTGAGTGTGAATCAGAAGGCTTGGAGCGAAGGATAGAGATCTGAAGCACTCAGGTACAAATGCAAAATTAAGTCTAGAATCCTTGCTAAGATGTCATGCAGAAGCATGCAGACATAAGTGGGGTTAAGTCGGACCACACCGACCTCCACTGCGAACGTGGGAAGGTCCAACCTTCGTTTCGCCTCCGAGAGCTCGGCTTCGGCTAGCCGTCTGTTCAATATTCGGTCTAATTTTGCGAGCGTACCAACTCGGTTATTCAATGATGCAGTCTTTGTATTTTCGTTCCAGAAACGATCATGCTGTCCTAAAGCACTGTTTTGCTTCTAAAGAATATGCATGACGCAATAATCTGTTTAGCTAATGCAGGCAAAGACGTCAAATCTACATAGCTCGACTCAAACATTACATCCATACTGAAACTTCACTTCGAATTACTAAGAGTAAAGAGAGGAAGACCAAGCTCCCCACCGGCCAAAAAGTATATAACCCATACACCAACCAGTTGCAAAAAACCACGCAAAGATGGGAATCGGATCCTACCACAAGTGGAGGGAGAAAAGCAAAAACCAAAGACCATTTCCAGCGCCACAGTCCATACCCATCATAACCCTGGAATCAAGCCCAAGCCCAATAGCAGGGTCAAAAAAACAAGAAAAATCATAGCAATCGTTATAGATAGCAGTATCGCGACATCACGAATTAACCAAAGCCTTCAACCTGTCCACTCTCGCCATGGATTTCTCCAGCTTCTCCAACCGGGTCCGTTTCTCGACATCTCGGCGCTCAAGAATGGCAACCCGTTCTTCGAGCTTTGCGCGCGCCTTCCGCTCTTGCGCGACCATTTCGTTTGCCTGGCTAAAGAGCTGTACTGTTAGCTCTTCTAGCTCGTTGCTTGCGAGAGACAGCTGGGACTCTGCTGCTTTGCGGAGGCCTTGTTCGCGCGTAAGCGCGTCTTGGAGCTCGGCGTTGTCGCTGTTGGCGGGCGATGACTGAGGAAGGGGTGGGAATGAGGTTGGGGTGGTTGGTAAGGCTGGTGCGGGTGTGCTCGCGGGTGCGCTGGTTGTTGAGCTTCCGCGGCGGTAGGGAAGGAGTGATGTGAGTGTTGCGAGGCGGCTGTGGTAGGTTGTCGGTTGGGAGGCTGTATCTGGTGTGCCGGAGATTTGGGTTGGCGAGAGTGTTAATCTATCGGCGTGAGAAGATGGGAGAGAGGCGCTGCTGCGGGGTGTGTCGTAGGATCCTCGGGTGTGCGTATGAGATTGGGATCTGCGCAGTCGTGTGATCTCGTCTTCGTAGTCGGCGAGTTTGTTTGCTGTTGCGAGAAGAAAGAGTCGGTCAGCGGATGTTTGGAGGCTCTCAAGCCCAGTCTGTTGGATATGGGACAGGTTTGTCGGGTATAAGAGCTTTGTTGTTTATGCTATTATATCCGTGCACTATGAAGGAGGCTCTAGTCCGTCACTTACCATCTAAAGCGACACGATGGGTCAAGTCCTGAATCTGCCCCTCCAACTCCTTGATCCGGAGATGGGCCTCGGAAGGATCATACGAGTCGCCAGATCCACATGTTGGACAGTGATTTTCTTCGACTGTAGCGACAGTCTTCATAGCAGAAGGGGTTCCGACAAGAGTGGCGGTCGCGAGCGTGGTGGTCGTAGCAGACATGACAACATGGGGATGTTACCCCGAGTTCGTATTTTTCTTAGCGGAGTCTAGGTTGCGATGAGGGGAAAAAGAAGCCGAGGCCTTTGTGGAAATAGTAAACAATAACACACTGGAATGTCCAGAATCTTGGAAGGACAAATGGCAGCAAAATATGAAACGATGAAATAATTAAAGTCCGCAAGCTTTGAAGGGGTTCAATTAACTCCATACTGCGCCACCGGCTTTTTATCTCACATTCATTGGGCCGTGTCTCAGGGTGTATTTCCAGGGACGTTTTTCTTACTTGATATATAAAGTGAATCAGTGAATCAATATAGATCTTTTCCCCTGTAGATAGATCTGTGATCTATGATCTATTTGATTGTGCCTTATCCCGATGACATAGTTGTGTACTGGGGAGCCGTCCCCGCCCCCATGTCAATGACCACATGCACCAACCTCCCTCGTGGCTAGTCAATCTAGGTAACATTTCACATGAGCTGCCTACTTTCCTAATTAGGTCTGCAGAAAAGGGGGGGAAATACCCCTGGTGAGGCTAGTGGTGTCCTATTTATATCGCCCTTACAGTGACCGAAAAAAAAAAGGACCAATGGCTTCCTTGCCCCTTGGGCGCTTATACCCACTGGGAAAATGTTGGCGCGGGGACAGTCCTAAGGTTCAGTAGTGTATTCCAAGGCTGTCCCATCAATGAAACAAAAATGAAAATTTTGATTCAATAATACCGATGGTCCACAATTTAGGGCAACAAGTGTTCTGTGTGGTTGATCTAGTGCTGTTGGGGCTCCACTATCTTTAAAGCCGTAGGACGTGTATCCCATACTGGGGTGCAGTATACGTATAAGTACCACACCAGGGCTCTACAGATGGCAGAACTTGTCAATGAAGACTTGAATTCAATCTATACGGAACTGGGGACTTGACATCGCAATCAGCACGTGCAAAGTTATGAGATGACCAGAAGGGTAAGATGAGGCCTTGTAAGTGGAAAGGATATGAATCGAAGCTCAAAGGAGACATGAGAGGAAGACTGGGAAGATTATCGGAGATTCATTTTCATCGAAGCTCAAGGGTAAGGTTATGGGTATGCTCATGGCGACTACTTCATCTCTCGTAGAGTCGTTCGTGATCACATAGCACGTCAAGTTGGGAAACAGAGGGTGTGTGGTAGAAGATGGACTCCAACTCCAATTCAAACAGATCCTCTGATCCTGGACAGGACAAGGGACATAACAGAACCACCTAGGGTCATTTGGAGGCAAGAGAAGGAAAAAGGAAACCGGGTAATCTTCATTTCGCATCGGCTGTAATGGTCATGGGCAAATCACACGAGTCACACGCATGGGAATAATAGCTAGATAGCGAACACATACGAGACACAAGTAAAAACAACGTAGGAAAATAAACTTTTCAGACTGCCAAATCATCAGAGCGAAGACTAGATGTGTATCGAGAATCTAGCCTGAGAAGAAAGGGAAGATCATGAACCAAGGACAAAATGAGGAGGGAACAGGTGGAGGGGAAAGAGGAGACAAAACAACTACCGTCTGTTGCACGATGTGCAATGAAATAGACCAAAAGAAAAAGCATGCTCACGGAGCGACATTGAGGCCAAATGGCCTTGGGATCCTCCTAGAAGCATGGTCTAGAAGGGACGCTGGTAAGGATCGTCAAAATGTGGTCATGGGTTCATTTGCACACCCGGGGCGACAATTTGGAGGTAAGCGGAGGTTGCTTCGGGGGTATCGATAAAATTATCAGAATCCACGACCACCACCGCGACGGTTGCTGCGCTTGTTTGTGCTGACAGTGCTCCAGCCGTCGTTTTCGTCAGTGGGCTCAGCAGTCCTCCAGTTGCCGTTGGCAGTGGACTGCTTGGCCTCCGCGGCATCAGCAGGAGCAGAGGCCTCCTCGGCGTCCGCATCAGCGTTCATACCGCTCTCCTCCCCACCGGCCCGCCGGAGGATCTCGAAGTTAGCCCCGCCCTTGGGGGTATCCACATCATCCTTGTTGGAATCAGTGCCGGCAACGCGGCTCTCCTTAGCCTGCTTGGGCTTCTCGGCCTTCTCGGCCTTCTCGGCCTTCTCAGCCCGAGCCTTCTCATCGGCTTCCTTCTTCTGGCGCAGAGCCTGCTGGCGCTTCTCCTCAACCTCACGCTCACGGGCGGCAGTGTCAATAGGGCGGGCAGCACCGAAGGGGCTGGCCTTAGAGTCACCGGTGGTCGAGGCGGCGGTGGTTGCAGCGTCGGGAACGGTACGCTTGGCCAGGTTCAGCTTGGGACGAGCGGCAGGGGCAGTGGGCGATGTGGGGGCGCCAGCCTCCTTGGGCTGATCGGGGCGCATCTTGGAGCGCCACTGGTTGTCCATATCGGCAGCGGTAGGGGTCCGCTCGGGACGAGGGGGGCGCGAGCCATCATCCTGAGAACGACCCTGACCCTCACCCCATGCGGGGGAGCTCCTCCGGTAGGCAGAGCCAGGTCCTTCATTGCTGTGAGTGCGACCACCTTCACGGGCCGGGGGGCCAGCGGGGGGCGAAAGGGGGCCCTTGCGCTCCCAGTTGCCGAAATCACGGAATTTTCCATCCGACTCGAAGTTGTTGCGACGGCCACCGCGCTCGCTGCCGGCATCGGATCCGGCATCCATGCCACGGCCAAAGCTGGAGCGCTCGGGAATACGGCGCTCAGGAGCAGCGGGAAGGGGTCCACGGCGGGTCCAGTCAAGGTCACGGCCCTCAAGACGGGATTCCTTGGCTTTAGATAATTTATTAGTCTTGATACAATGGTTATGTTGCTGGGGTACTTACGAGGCTCAGCAACGCTGGTACGAATAGTACGGCCCTGCAGGGTAGTGCCAGACAAATCCAAGGCCTTCTGGAGGCCATCCAGGGTCTCAAACTCAACGTATCCGAAGCCCTTGGGGGCCTTGGTAAGCTTGTCCTCAACAATGCGGACGTTGGTCACGCTGCAGCCGGCGAAAAGGTCGGAGATGTCATCGGCGGTCGCCTCAAATGAGAGGTTGCCAACGTGGGCAGTGTAAGGGGGCTCGGTGGGAAGAGCGAGCGGCTCGCGAACGGCGTATCCTCCACGGGTCTCACGTTCTAAATTGCACATGTCAGATCCGATATATCTTGCTTTCTCATTGTATGCGGCATACCGAAACCACTGCCACCGCCATAGCTGTTGCCGCCGAAACCCATGCCACCAGCAGGGCGGCTACCAAAGCCAGAGGATGCGGAGGGTCCTATTGTAGATCAGTATACCGTCTGAGGTAATTCGTAGGCGTATGAGAGATCGGGCGACATACCGGCTACAATTATGGTTAGTAACCGTGTGAACACAATATAGCGGGGAGGTCAGCGACTTACATGGGAGGGGCATGTCCTCCATCTCATCAGCCCAAGAGCCAAGGCCTATGGCCCGTTAGTATGAAATTTGCTTTCCCTATAGACCTTCCCAACACTCACTCTCGTCAGCCAAAAAGTTGCTGATGGTCATCTTCTGACCCTTCTGTTTCGCGGGCGCTAGTGGAGAAGACTCGTTAGCGGGGGTTTGATCACCACGGATCACTCAACCAACAGAGACATTCTGCTCTTAAATCGACAGTCGTGAATGGGAGTAATAAGGCGATCACTACATACCCATGATTGCGGTTTAGAGGTTAGCGCGCCAGCAGACTTGTGCGCGCTTCACACAGTAGGGTTAGAGGCGGGGAAATGGTAAGAAAAAATTTGAAAAACACCCGAGCGGAATTCCGGGAGCTGATCAAACGAAGTGAAATAGGACAGGTGGTCGTGAATTTCTAGGTCAGCAGAAACACACTTCACGAAAACTTGGTTAGAGGGGAAGTCGGCAATCGAGCACGATGGAAGTGGACGGGTTAGTTAATCCGTGATAATTTTTAAGTGGTGCCGCTAGTCCAATCAGAGCCGCCAGACTGCCGGTTCTACAAAGACAAACCCCGAGTAAAGCTTTTATTGATCAAACAATTGAAAATAAAAATAAAATTATTTGAAATTGATTTAGATATTTTTCATCTGTAAGTCAATTGATATACGGCGCAGATCTTACAAACTTAGGAAACCCCGAATGCCCACAGGCCAGAAAAGTCGCCTGACGGCGGGATCGACAACCCAATGGTTAAACCATAGTGAAGTTAGTATTGTATTCAGCGGACAATCACAGGAAGATACAACCGCACCAACTAATTGCGCCAGTCCAATTTTATCCTAGCCTGAACACGCCTACTAGGGTACACAGAAGGTCACTACTTCAAGAGAGGAAGGAAATGGTACCTGTTTTGTCATACGAAGTCGACCGTTGTATGCAAACATGACAAACACGACAACCACCGGATATTGTAAGCGCCTCACCCTCTCCACTCTGCTAGTGATCCTTTTGTCCCTACACTTTCTATGGGCTCACACTACATCTAAGGGAATATTGACTCAGTAGACTTGAGCAACTCTTCCATTACCAAGTCTTGGGATAGCCTGAAACAATGGATGAGAATTCTTACAACAGTAATACAATACGCTTGTCCTTCCTCAAAATGGACCTCCGAACCCTCTGATAGCCATCAAGCTGGGTTAGGCTCGACTATATCCCTTATCTCCTCTCATGTGATATATACATATTCTTTCCTTCTTCCATGGGACACCGGCCCCCGATGGCCACATGGGACACAATCCGAAATTCGAAAGACCTATGTCCTCATAGTATGGGAGGCTGTAAACTCCTGCCCAGGTGGTGATCAATGAATCAGCCATATCGAAAGTCTTACCCATGGTAAAGATGAGTTAAGCTGGAGCTGTCTATCATTTGGGGCAAAGGAAGTTCTTGTTCCAGAAGTCTTCAATGCCTATACGGTCGCCGGTTACGGATTCATCTTAATGTCACAGTGTCCTGGTCTCACTCTTGAACAATGCTGAAAAGAACTGTCTTGCGATGACAAGAGCTATATTTTTCAACAGTCAAAAGGGTTTACTCGTGACTGGCACCGGATCGAAGGGCTCCTTTTCGGGTTTGTTGATGGTGGTCCATGCCAAGATGTCCCCTTCAAGCATTCACGGGGTGCAAAGTCACGTCTCTATGGCCCTTTCTCGACAGGGAAAGATATCAATTAAGGGGTGGTAGAGGCTCTTCAATATGCTAGACTCAACTCGCAGCTTACGAAGAAAGATGAACCTCTGGTGGAGAGAACCCCCACCTCGGCTAGTCAGGATGAAAGAAAGGTGCTCACGCATGGTGATTTGAATAGAAGAATAATTGTGAATAGGAGTGACCACAACTATAGACTAGGGTACAGAGGCTATAGTACATCGGCAAGGAAATATTTCTGCTTATAGATGGCAAGCAATGGATGAAGACTGGAGTGACCTTATATCTAAAACGCTGGGAGGCTGACGAGTATAAGTTTTGGGCTGAAAATAATCATCCCATAGCGGACTATATTGGGTTTTGAGCTCAATACGCGTACTCTATGATACAGCAAGGCTCCAGGGCTGTTCATAAAAAAGAATGCATTGGATGAAAGAACAAAGCCGTAGAGGAAGAGTAGGATGATGAAACATGCGAATCAAGCATCCCACTCTACAGCCCTCAGTTCCATAAAATCATGCAACTCTCCCCACTGCTACCCATACACTGAGCCCATCTGCCCCGTCATCTATCATTCCAAACTAGGCTCATCCAGTTGGCACTGATAGTTTCCACTGCCTTTACCGGCTTTTCGATCATTTCCTACCAGAAGTAGCATGTGTCGGATGGAACAAGCTCTTCCACCTCCAGTGCCAGCAGAGTATCAAAACCCCAATCCTGACAACTCTTTTTTCCCAAGTCACAAGCATACAGCCAGGATATCTCATGCAGTGGATATTCGACTTCACTCTAGAAAATGATAGTCAAGCTAAAAGCGCCTAAAAAGAGACCAACACCCCGTTATTTGGCGCTTCGGTCCTTTCTATCTACTATAATGTCACTTCTTGCATTTTCAGCGGCTTATCAAATGCAAGTACACATCTTTGGACACGTCACAACACACGCGAAAGTAGCTACTGCCCCTACGGTTAGATTCTCACTGCATCCCAGGTCCTACTAGCGTAACTCCTAGGCCCAGATGTATGAAAACGCTGAGATCCTACATCCACTCAGTATACACGGCATGCGGATAGCCTGTTTTCCGAAAATCAGTTTTGCGGATCAACCTCGTAAAATGGAGTTAAAAAGCTCTGCGGTCCACGGAACGAACGATAATTTCGCTTGGAACGAGTGTATCATCGGCATAAGGCCATGAAGTAATGCAAAAGACAAATGAATGGATATTACTCAGACGGGTGCATAGACGATGCTTTATCAGGTCAACGATACTATAGCGCATCGCAAGAACGAGAATTATCGACATGTGGAGAAACACGGTGGGGTAGGTGGAGTGGATACCATCAACCAATTAGAAATCCAGTGCCTTGGTGCCTTGGTAAAAAGGCACATACATAGTCAATCAACCAAGTTACCTCATTGACTCGACTTCTACCCTAATTAATGCTAGCATTTCTTTGCATAGATGGCAAATTACAGTGAAGATAGACACAATATTCTAAGTCGACTTTCTTACATCCATGTATGAACCAGGAAGTCACAGAATGTGTAGGTGCATAACCTTGGAAGGCGCTTGGAAATATAAATATTCATCCATCGGCTCACAAACGCAATCAACCTCAACCTCAACCACAGAAAACCTAAATCTCAGAAAAATTTGGCCCCGGAGAGTCTACTTCCTACAGCGAAAGAAGTACTAAAGGCATTTGCCTTCGATATCTCGCACCCGTGGACCAGAATAACAATTGATCGCAAAGTATTGTTGCAACTGGCCTAGATCCACACTTACATAACCCACACGTGACACAATATTTTCCAGCGCTGGAGACGTAGTCAATCGTGTTGCCGAATAGCACAGGAATGCTTGTACCTTTGTCCAGTCCGTTCGCAACATGAGCGGGGACAATCGTCCAAATGACAGCTTTGCGTCTGACCCCCTGCTGGCGGCAGTCAAAGTGGGCGCCTTAAGCGGTTAGTATCGACCTGTGTTGGGTCCATCGGGATCCAGTAACATCCGGGTTCCCATTGTCCTTGTGCTTATCTGTTTCTCCAGGCACTGCCGGTTTGATCTATGGAGGGGCAGCAGGAGTCATCAAATCTCCCAACCCAGTGATCCATTCACTGTCCTGCGGTATCCACTGGTTTGCATGTGGTTCAACCTTTTGGTGTATGTCCATGCTCCGTCCACTATCTGGCCAACCACTAATTTTGTATGTTCAGGGTTGCGGAGCAATATCATCAAGCTTCACTTCCAGGACCAAGCATCCTCAAAAGAACGCGCGTATGTGAGCGCTCTATCTGGAGGAATTTCTGGCGGACTTGTTACTAGGCTCATGGGTATCTCTGACCCCCCAAATTCAGTCGCATAATGCGATCGCTAATTAGGGTCTTTTTTTTTTTATCTAGGCGGCCGGCTAATCCCTGGCCTTGTTGTGTTCTCATTGCTTGGCTTCTGCGGTCAAACCGCTTTCAATAAAGTTGATGCATGGCAAGTGGAAAGGGCACAGAACCCTTCCAATTCCAAACCATTTGTTCAGCGTATGGCTGATAGCAAATGGATCCCTCTCCGGAACTTGTCCGATGATGAATACCGTGGGATTCTTAGCGAGAAACTACTGGGTATTGAGGCTGAGATTGCGCTCCTTGACGAAAAGATCGAGGATCTTGAGAAAACTCGACCGGCTAGCTCTGCCGCTGAAAAATAGCCCCTCCATCCTGCACACTGCGGCTCCTAGTCTGCCTGTCGACGGTTTAGGTAATGTTGGAGGTTCGAGGTCAGCAGTGCACAGACGTTTTGCACTATCTTGACATTTTGGCGCACATGCGCAGTTTGCAAGGTGTCGTGTGTCTTTCATTTTACGGGTCAGGTTGTAAGGAGAACTGGTCTAATGGGTAGATACTTGTATGTATAATTGTATTATAAGTTGTTCCAACGATGCAGCCATTGTATTTTTCCTTCTATTTTTCTTCTATTGAATCCACTTTCAACCCGTCAAAAGGGGGATCGAATCAGGGAACGCCGATCGCAAGTTATTAAGGAGAGCCCCACGGCTGCGAAGTGAAATCATGGTACAGGACCACGCGCCAAGTGAGTTTCTTTTACGAAAAGACACATTATTCTTTGAATAAAGAGCTGTGGAGGAAACCGGAATATATAGGAGGGGCCTAGACGGAGTTAAACGTAAAAGGTCCAGAACGAATGCCGAGAAAGCCGGTTTGGGCAAGTTGGCAGATTACCGCTCCGCTTAATGGTTCTGGCTTTCTCCGGCGCGTCCGAACCATACTTGTCATTTCTACAGCTCCATTATGATCCACGGGGCGTGGTGTTCGTGTTACTGAAACACTTTGGAGCTTTCTCCCCAACTTTTTAGTCTCGGCGCGAAGTTGGACACGCTACACATTTACTTCAATCTCACCCCTCAACCAAAAAAAACCACGACACCTTTCCCAAGTGGAGGATCCCGGCAGCTATCCAACATTAATCGACGCAATTGAAAAACAACCACCATCAATCCACTCAATGTTCTTTGTGCTGCGCTGTGTCTCTGTTCGACGGATCAGCCCCTGCTGATCGCGATTCGCGATGACCCTCTTCAACCCGACCTCGATCCTCGTGGGCTTCCTGCTGCTCTACCTCTCGTCCTTCTTCGTCTTCGCGATCGTCCGCATTGCCACCGGAGTCTCTATCCAACGGATCGGTTACTTTTCGCTCCGCCGCATCGCATATGCCCCGAGAGAAGGCCTGCAGATTGAAATACGTGGACTCGGGTTCTCCTTACACCCCCCGTCATTCGCGCAGCCAACATGGATCAGTATTCGATTGACGGATTTGAAGGTGACTTTGGATACGGCGACTCTGGCGAAAGGAAAACCCGATGCCCCTCGAGATCTTCTAGGATCCCCGATTCCTGGGAGCCCCGTCCCCGAGAGTCCAACCCCCGACTCGACCACCCCGCGGAGTAAAACATGGAGGACATTGAGTCGACTGAAGGAGCGCCTGAAGCGGCTGCACCGGCAAATCAACTGGCTGGCCCTCGTTGATATTTCGGCTGTGAATACGGCCATTCAGTTCGTCGGTGCCGGTCATGTTCGGGTGGGGTCGTTGTCGCTAGCGGTGGACACCCGGAGTAAGATGGTAGAACGAGGCAAGCTCTTTCGGCGCAAGAAGGACATGTCCAAGGAACAACGCCCGGCGGAGTGGATTATGAATGTTCAAAATGTTCTCCTCGCCGTCGAAGGTCGGGAGCCAACGGAGGTCTTGGACAATGTTGGTGTGAATCTCCATGGACTACTTTATAAGGATCTCGAGGGGTTGCGTGATGCATCGATCGCGCTTAAGATTGGTCGACTGCATATTCCTTATGACGACCTCACCTTGCTTCTCCAACGCATCAAATCCGCCCAGAAGTCATCAGTCAAGGAACCGATGCGCGGTGATACGGATGACGAGATCTCCTTTGCTGACTTTGTGGAGGAGCTTGATAAGCCCGGCAGTCGTAATGATTCAATTGTGCAGACCGTGGCCGATTCGAAGGAGTTTGCTAGTTCTCTTCTGCGTGGGATCCAGGAGATCCAGGTCGCTTTGAGTTTCTTCCGCCTTTCTCGCAGCCTTGGATCTCTTTCTGCAGGCCAGAGCCCCGTGTTCCTGAATGTGGTCTCCCACGAGCTGGGAATCGATCTCCACCGAATGGATCAAAATAGCCCGGAGCATCGCATGTATTTCCGGCCACCCGACGTCGCCCACCAAGCGTTACTTGCTGCCATTTCCCTTTCTGTCAGCTTGGATGACAACTCGGGCGAAACTGATAATGTTCTCTATGTTCCCATGGCTACGACGACCATCAAAACTACACTGCCATCGAAGACAGTGAACGCCCTAGATGATGAGAACCCTGAGGAGCGAAACTCCAATATTCTCTTCGCTAACCTGGTCATCACATCACCATCACTCGATATGCAACCTCAACATGTGTCTCGACTCTTGAAACTAGCACAAGCGCGAGCCTCTACTCCTCGAGTCAAGAAGCGAAGTAACCACCAGTTGATCACCCGCCTACTTCCCAAAGCGACCATCAAATTGTCTGTTCATGAACCTGTTGTTCGATTCGTCCTCCCTATCAAAAAAGAGTCAGGCACTCCGGACGACTATAATCTCCTCATATCATCCATCTCGTCAATATCTCTAGACATTGACTCGTCTCACTCCTCCGAGGGTGGCGCCCATTATGCCCTTTCGGCCATATACCGCGTTGCTTCGCACAAATTCTACTACCAGACCCCTGCTGGCAACAAGCATAATTTGCTCACGACAGAGGGCTTGGAGTTCAAAGCTCACCTCAATGCAAGCCCTGAGGTAAAAGTCATTGCTTCGGGAGGTCTGAATGAGTGCTCTATCCACATGATCAATGGGGAAGTCAATCGCGGAATTCGTGAAGTTCTTGAACAATTCCGGATGCATCTGCAACCACAGAAGAAGGTTCTAATGCCGCCGAACGAGCGCAAGACGACTCCATTGAGAAAAATTCCGCCATGGCTTCTTCAATTTACTTTCGAGTCTACTGGTCTCAGCTTGGAAGTCGCTGGGGTGGACAAGCCTGTGTCTGGTATCTCCCGCGGAGTCTCTTTGCAGCTACAGTCATGGACAGCAGAATACAAAGTACAGGAAACCGAGCATAATGTTGGCAGCATTGCTAGGCGGCGTACCTCCAGTCAATCAATTGGCGATGAATCACCATTCAGATTTACGCCAACATCGCCCCCAAAGATTGTGAAGCGTGGTCTCTCTGAGCGTAGTGCTACAGATGGCAGACGACTTGCACTTCATGTGAGAGGCTTTGACGGGTTCGTGATCGAATCAGATGATTATCTCGAACCAGAGCCTTTCTTCTCTCTTCCTCGATTTGAGAT
The DNA here is from genome assembly GCA_023626355.1 of Penicillium sp. S1602. Classification (NCBI taxonomy): domain Eukaryota; kingdom Fungi; phylum Ascomycota; class Eurotiomycetes; order Eurotiales; family Aspergillaceae; genus Penicillium; species Penicillium sp. S1602. The sequence goes on along the minus strand of JAMAGW010000015.1, from coordinate 101,487 downwards.
TGCCTTGAGCACACACAGCGATCGACTGGGACCTGTCCTGCACATCAACTCGGTGTTCAAAGGGATATACCTCCAATATTCTCTGTATCGGTTTTATTGCGTAGGTGTTGCGATTTCTGTGATCCAAGACGTTCTTACACCTCTACCACGAGACTTCGACTCCACTCAAAAGAAACAGAGAGGAGCCCCAAGCATATCAATGCCACCGCCTCCGTCGTCTCCCTCGTCACCAGCATCATCAAAGAATGAGCTAATCACCTTGGACGTGAAAGCGACTGTTATTCAACTCAAGACTAACTTGCCAGCCGATCCTCCAATGATGCTCCAGATCTATGGCGTGTCGGGTGGTTCACAGCGACTTTCCACTCCTCACGTCAAGGCTAATCTTGTTCGTCTCCACGCAGAGGCCCCCAAGCTCAAGGGTGTTTGGGCGAGAATCGGCAGCATGAACAATGTCAGACTTGACTTCCGCAAGATGAAATACAAACAGGGCTCAAGTTTGGTAGAAGAGAGGTCAATCGATTTGTGGGCCGATTTTATTCGAATTGGCGTCCCGCACCACATGGTGATGCATCGCATCTTTGATAACCTCATCAACACCTCAAAAGCCTTCAAGCAATTACATCATCGCTTTAAGGCCCGCTGCAAGGAATTTTTCTCTGTTCGAGAGCCTGAGGGACCAAAGAAAGTACCGAGAGTATCAATTCGAAGCAAAGCTCTCCTCTTTGAGCTTGAAGATGACGCCTTTGAATGGAAACTGGGTTGCATTTACCGGACTGGTTTGATTGAACAAATACAGCGATGTGCACGAGAAGAAGCGTTCCAGTTGAAAGCGCAGAAGGTTAGAGAGTCTGACCAACGGCGGGCTTCATCAAGGCTACGGACCAGATCCAGCCATCGGACCCTACGCAGCGAACGAACCAGCCAAGACACCCGCAGAAGCAAGAGTGCCGATACACGAACCAAGCAAGACGAGCCACCTCGTGGCCGAGCCCGGAAATATCGCTATGATACAGAGGGCGCAACCTGCTTGACAGCGGAACAGAAGATATCTGCAGATGCTGCTTGGAACCGTCTTCAGCAACATAATGCTCAGATTTGGAAAGAGAAGATTGATGCTGCTATGAAGTTCCAAGGTACCTCTATTAAGGAAGTCCGAAACTTGTTCTCTGGTGCAGATGAACCACCTGACGACGCCAAGGAGACCGAGACTATTCTTGCAATTCCCAACAGACCAGGCTTGCTCTCTGCTCTGATCAGTGATGTGAATCTTGTGATTGACAAACCGTCCTTCCCGATTGAGGACTACCCTAAATTCCTGCATCGTATTGGCAAGGGCATGCCCATGTCCATGAAGTATGGCTTGCTTATTCCCATGAGCTTCAATCTGGAGATGGGTGAAGCACGCGTCAACTTGCGTGACTATCCTCTGGACCTGCTACATATCCCTGCCCTGCGCCCTGGGCAGTCTCCAAGGCTTCCTAGCTGGTCATTGCGAACCAATTTTGTCATCGCTGAAGAGTATCGTGATCACGACTCTGCCAGACAGGTTGAGGTGGAGCTCATTCCCTCTGCTTTAGAGGCGGATGGCTCTCCCACTGATCCGTTCCATATTAAGGTCTGGCGATCAGTGACTCCGGTCAAGACATACTCCGACCCAGTCATTGAGATCAACACTAGCTTGCCTACCAGCATTTCCTGGGGCGTCTCCTACCAGCCTGTGATCCAAGATATGATGAAGATCATTGAGGGTTTCACCAAACCCGAGATTGATCCTTCTGACCGTGTTGGCTTCTGGGATAAGATCCGACTTAGCTTTCACTCTCGGATCAAGGTGCTTTGGAAGGAAGATGGCGATGTCCATTTGCGCCTTAAGGGCTCTCGAGATCCTTACGTCGTGACAGGATTTGGAAGTGGCTTTGTCATGTGCTGGCGAAGGGATGTCAAGTGGGAGCTTCATTCTAACGATGACCCCATGGAGTTCATGAGCGTGACAAGTGGTGAATATGTGTTGGCAATCCCAGATTACAGCGCAGAAGCTCGATGGGCAAACGAAATGACTACGGAAGACGCGGACAACATCTCTCAATCCAGTGAGCAAAAGAATGCCGCCTACTTCAAGAAGGTCATCATGAAGCTATCTGGTGATGTGAAATGGGCTGCTGGCTTGGTGTTTGAGCGTGATCTTGACGAGGAATCGCGATCTTTCGCATTTAAGCCGCATTATGAGGTCATCCTCAAAAACCCCAAATTCATCACAGCAGAACAGCGCGTCAACTACGATGCCTATCGTGGCTTCCGGAGTGACCATATTCACCTCTCTGTTTCGATCATTGCGCCTCAAGGCAGGAATTGGTCTGTTGATGGCATTCAGCCATCTTCAAGTTACAACACCACACACCTGTCTCCCCGGTTCTTCACCCACTTTTTCAGCTGGTGGTCGCTTTTCTCTGGTGTCATGTCTCTCCCCGTTCGCCAGGGTCCGCTCTTCCCGGGTATCACTAAAACAAGCAAGAAGTTCAACCGTCACCTGTCGACTGTCAAATACAAGATTTTGCTTGCCCCGTTGTTTGTAGCCCATATCTATAAGCACAAGGACCGTGAAGATTATGGCGAAGATGCTGTGACTGCCACAGGTCTCAAGGTCCGTCTCGACAGCTTGAAGCTTGATATTCATCAACGTCGCGAACAGATCAAGACCCAGGCCCGCGGCCGCTCCAAGCAGACTCAGACAAGTGCAATGCGCATCAACCAGGCTCTTATTGATTTACAATCAGCCGACTTCCGTGCTGTTTCTGCTAGCATTGAGGGCACATCAGCAGAGGACATTGACAAGAACAGAGATGACATTATATCATCCTTCCAGCACCCTGTGGCCTCAGTTGATCTATCCCGGTTTACCATTCCTGATCACAACCTGGACTGGATCGATATGGACGATTTTGTCGAGCCAGATTGGATTCTACCACAGGAGTCCAACCCGAAAACACATATTCTCCCGCTTGCATTCACTCCACGCTTCACCTACTTCCGTCAAACAGACCATGGTGATGTTGGGCCAGAAGAGACCGGTTACAGTACATTTGGACACGAGCCGACTCATGAATGTGTGATGTCAGAGACCAACGATCCTCGCCGTGTTCAGATCGAGTTGATTAAGGATCGTCTTGCGACTGTTGAAGCTCAGATCCGTAACTACGATCGCACCATCGGGGAACAAGAACTCAAGTTAATGAAGGATGTTGACCATGATCCCGACTTGAAGGCTCAGCATGAGACATTTGTTCGCCAAGCTGAATCCCTTTCAAGGCGACGCAAGTTCTTGACATCAACTCTGAATCGACTTGAGAAACTCCTAGCACGCGATGAACGGACACCTCATCGAAGCAACCTGGGAGTTAACGCTGCGCCCAGCGAAGCTTCCTTCCGCACAGGACAGGATGCTGACTCGACTGCTGATGGTCGCGCCTCTGGTATCGATGGCATCTACTCGTCTGCTTCTGATGAGTTCTCCAGCGACTTCAACAATCGCTTCATGATTCATAACGTGCAATTAAAATGGAACAACTCGCTTCGCAATATCATTCTCCGATACAGTCACCAAGTGAGCCAGCGTCGAGGATTCGTTTACTACATGTCTAGACGAGCTGTCAAGTTTATCCTCGATATTGTGGACGAGCAAAACAAGAACAAGAAGAAGAGCCACAAAATGTCCAAAGAGCAGACTCGCAGTGACCACGAGGATGAAAATGTGGAGGATCGGATCGAACAGCTCCTGAACGATGCCAAGCGCTACGTTAATGCGGAAGAAAGTGAACCGCAGTCAAATACCGAATCACCACAGGATTCAGATGATTCTAGCGAGAACATTGCGCCCGAGTTCACCCCGCAAAACAGTTACTACTTGCGACTCATTGCTCCCCAGATCCAGCTTCTGAGTGAGAAGAATCAAAAATCGGTACTGCTGGTGGCTGCCAAAGGAATGGAACTTAAGGTCGTATCGATCATGGACAAGGAGCGTGTTTCAGACGATGTGAGCGGTTTGGTTCAACGCCGTTTCTCACTTGAGATGGACGGTGCCCAATTTTTCGTTGCGACTCAGAAGAACCTGATGGCGAACCTGCAAATGTATGCGGGTAACAAGTACGGCAATGCGCCGGGATCAGCTTGGCCACCTTGGTTGACTCTTGAGGCGATGTTTGATTTCGAACTCAACCCCTTCGGATTCTCTCGTATCGTGCAAAAGACATCTGCCAGTCTCCGCTATGACAAGTACAACAACCTTCGGCTGAAGTATAACGAGGAAGTGGCCAAGGGTCACCATGGATCTCACCCCAGCGAAGAGGCCCGTATGGACCAAATCAGTGTCGACTTCCCTCATTTCCGCGCCATTTGCGACTCTGCTGAGTATTACTCTATGTACATCATCGTTTTGGATCTTATGCTCTACAGCGAACCGCTCGAGAAGGTCCGGAACGAGCGCCTAGAAAGGATCATGCTCACGTCCGACTTCAGTGACCTCCGCGGTGCCCCAGAGATGGTCTTCAAGTTGCAGTCGCGTATTCGCCAGCTGGAAGAGATCAAAGATTACTTCCAGATCAATGCCAAGTACCTGGACAAACAGGGCTGGGAAGACCGGCTGGCGTTGGAGCGTGATCTTTCTCAATGTGAGGATGAGTTGTTCTTCATGATGAAGGCTATAACCACTTCTCAAAGACGCGCCGAGCCCAGTTCATCCTCCACGAACGGTGTGCTGCGTTGGAGCATCTCTGCGAGTGAGGTTGTCTGGCATTTGATGAATGAGGAATCTGCACCATTGGTGGAATTCCAACTTCAGAACGCTGCATATGAACGCACAGACAATACCGATGGCTCCAATCATAATCTCGTGGCCATTGAAAAGCTAAGTGGTTTGAACCTCTTGCCCGATGCGATCTATCCCCAGATTATTGCACCTTACCTAGACCAGCCACGACCATTGGATGATTACATGCTTCGAGTCAAGTGGCACATGTTGGAAGCTGTTGCCGGAATTCCTGTGGTTGACAACTTTGAAGTATCTCTATTCCCGCTCAAGATTCAGTTGGAGCGTGAACTTGGTCAAAAGCTTTTCGATTACATCTTCCCTAACGTGGGCTCTGGTGCATTTGAGAATGGCGGTTTCTCGCCTTTCATGATCAAAAATATGAAAACGTTGGATGGATCAGACGATGATAATGATGACGACTCCAACCCGTCTCTCGCTCAGTCGATCAACGCCGACGAGGACAGTGTATCAACAATGGACGATATGTCTGCCTCCAAGGGCCCTGGATCTATCGAGCTACGCCTGCAGCCGACTCTTTCGCTTTCCGAGGAGGGCAAATCCAGTCGTCGCCCGAGCCATGTCAAGGGTCTTGCTATGACTCCTATTCACAGGAGTAACACTCGGTTAAGCGTACCCGACTCCTCCCGGCAGACAGGTCGCCCTGCAACCAGCGGCGGCTTGTCGAAGAAGAAGTCCGCTGAAAGCATCCGCATGCTGGCCAAGTCTTCCACTGATAGATCTCTGTCCAGCCAAAGCGCCGGTGAGGAAAGAAAGAAATTTGCCCTGAGTAAGCCAAAGGGCAGCAAGTCCAAGGAACCTACTGATGACTTGTCCCAAATGATTTCTCGAGCCTCGAGCTACATGACTCTTGCACGTGTTAAGGTACATGACGTGGTTCTCAACATGAGTTATAAGGGCAAGGGCGAGCACAACATTGAAGATCTCCACGACTTCGTGTTCCGCCTCCCGGTTCTGGAGTATGGAAACAAGACATGGTCGAACCTAGACCTTGCCCTGCGTCTCAAGAAGGATGTCATCAAGGCCCTCATCTCGCACGCTCCCGCTATTCTTGGAAACAAGTTCTCCCATCACCGACCTTCCAAGCAACAACAGAAGAAGTTCCGCGAGCTTGCATCCTCTTCTCAGCTACTTCCCAACTCGAGTAACCTGATAAACAACCCCGCGCGAAGCAACCCCGGTAGCCTGAATAGCTTTGATTCCAATAGCGAGTACTCTGAGTCCCCATCGCGCAGGTCCATGCAGTCGAATGCTTCGCCGTTGGCGAGATCCGTGTCTCTGAGCTCTGAGACCCGCGATAATCATGATCCTCCGATCTGGGACTCGCGGTCTGCTAGTGGAGTGGATGTGGATTCTCGTTGGGAGGTTTGTAATACCCCACCCTCGACCTCATTAGCTTCGTATACTAACTCGTGCCTTAGGAATCACGCCGCTTTGTCAATGCACCTGGCAGACCTATGACTGCCGGTCACACATTGACTACAGTCGAAGCCGCCCGCTCTGAGCAAGATGACAGGTAAGAAAGAACCTAAGATCCAATCCTTATCGTATGGAACAAATTACTTATTCTATTTCCCCAGCCACAAAAACAACACAATCCGCAATCTCAGTCGGAAATTCACATTCCGGAAGGGATAGTCTCTCAACGCTCACTCCCACCCATCCCATCCCCATTTACCTCAAATCCTCTAAAACTCTACCCCCCATTCTAATCCCACCCCTGTGGCTTTCAACCTCCAGCCACTTACCTACCTACCTCGATACAAAGCCTCTCACCCTGACCCCCATTTTTTCCTATTCCCGTGTCTCCCCTTAGATACCCTCTATCTGCACTGGGGCCGTATATAGGCGTTCAATTTGTGTTTATGACTGTTTGTATTTGCCTATACGGGTATCATTTGGGTTTGGAGGTAGGAGAAGGGATCATTTCGTGTTGCGGTTTATTTTCTTTTCCCACTGTATTTTGGTTCGTCATATTTGGCCCTTTTTTTTTAGCATGCATTGAGGGAGTGGAGGCTTTCTTGTTCTCATAATTCATATATACCTTGTGTTTGCTGCTGCGCAATGACCTTGGAAGCGGCTGGCAAGCGTGATTGAGATTTATTCCAAGCTTATGTGATCCTTACCTAAGAGTATGGTGTAGGCAGAAGCCACGATATGGCATTCCCAAGTTGGGTACGAAGCAATTAAGTTTGCGTAGATTTTCAATTATTGGTATGAATAACACCACAATGTAAGACAAGGATCAAGGGTATCTATATACAACAAACTGAAACTGCTGAGATGAAAAACAGGCGTGAAAAATCATAGCATCAATGCCAATGTCGCCTGCGCTCAAGGTCTATGAGGAATTTCTGGACTAACATGCATCATATACAAATCAACATAGGGAACCAAAATATCAAGAATATCCAATATGGCACTTGACAGGGCAAAAAACACGAGTGAAGACCAAAAGAAAAGCATATCATCAAGTCATGCGTTGGTACAGATTAGCTTTTTTCAGTGACTGCTTGGCTGGTCACCAGTGGCAGCAGCAGTATTTGAAGTAGTTGTCTCACGAGTCGTATCTGTATCGGGCAGCTTGAGCTTTTCGTCATGAGTAGCGCCACTGGTTGTACCCTCGGTAGATTCATCGCCAAGAAGAATATGTTCAGGTTTATGAGCATTAGCAGGGACCTCAGGAGCACCGTCAACAACGTGTCCAGTCTCCTGGGCACCATCCTCCGCGCCATCAACGGAAGGCGTCGACGGTGCACACTGTTTCTCCCGGGCCCAAGGCAAAAGGTTCGGCAGACGTTCCTGGACAGAAGTGAAACGCGTCCGAGTCGGCGCATCAATATCGTCCACCCAAGGAATTCCACCTTGACCCCTATTCTCGGCCCAGGCTTTCTTCTCGCGGCGCAGTTCACTCTTTACCCAAGGAATGGTAATGGCGGTCCATACCAAAGCCCAGGCGAACGGAAGGGACCAGCCGAGCTATTTGTGACGTCAGTCTGATGCATCAGGGGCAAGGTATTGAGTTTGGGGCTGGTTTAGTTGACGCACAGTGAATGCCACGGGTTCTGAGACCGTGAATATTATAGCGGTGATGGCGGCTGCACAGATGATTGAGCCACCGCTCCAGAAACAGTTCATTTCGAAGAGCATTCGACGGAAATATGGGCTGGACAGGTATCGGGTTCGGAGGGCGTAGCGGTAGATCTGGCCGCCTCCGCCGTCGACGGCGACAACGTCTTCGATGAGGGCGTATAAGGCTGTTGGCATTGGGGAGCCTTTAGGTGTGGAGGAAATGCGAAAGGGGGCTTTGTAGCCGGCCATGCGGAGGATATCGAGGATGAGGTGGACGAATCCGAAGTAGAACATGACACTTGGGAGGACCATGGCGACGAGGCGCACTGTTTTGGATGTTAGGGAATGAAATTTTATATGATTGATTGTCAATTGGTCTTACCATATGGTTCTGCAGGTACGGTTCCACTGATGTTTGATTAGCATTGTTCGAACCGATGTAATGGTGTCGACGTACACAATCAACTCGACGGCCAAGATGAGCCAGACAATAGTGAAATTGATATGGAAAAAGTCCAGCTAATGGTGATCATTAGCATGCGCCCCATATTCCTTTATAGAAACCAAGCATACCCGTGATTTCTGAGAGTTCAACGGCCGGGCGCGTGAGTTTTTGCGGAAGAGGTTGTATAGACGATAGAAGTATTCAAAAACCGAGATACCTCCCAAACAAGCCGTGACAATGGAAAACACTGTAAAGCATCAGCGATTGCGCCCTCGGGCATATTCTCCGCAATATATCCAATCAAAAACATACCCAAGTTATGCGACAGGTTGGTGCCGTACCATAGTCCCCAATACAGGCCGACCGGCTGGCCTAGCGTATCGAGCACGAATATAGTCCAGAAGAAAGCGATCGACTTCTTCCGTGTGTATAATGAGTATGGGAGCGGAGGGGGTTCATTATGTACAGGAACAGTGTTCCTCTCGGGGTCATCCATCGGCGTGGCAATGGTGGCGGACCGCGCGACTCGGGGGACTCGGATTGATTTTCCAGGGGGGTGTGTTGTGTTTCTTATCGGTACAGATTGCGGTAGACTTAGGACATGGTGAGTTCGATTGAAAGGAATTCCGAGTTGGATCCTGTTTCAGGGGAAAGGAGAAGAATAAAGAAAGGTAGGATGATCAAGTCAAAACGAGATTTTTAGTTTGAAGGCGCAGTGCCGGAAACGACGGAGTTATACGGGTACATCCGTGCTCATACAATTTAACGTGTAGGCGGAGGTACCTGACGTAAGTTGTGCCCGTGATGTCATGTATCGAAGGGGATATTTGACGCTGACTTGCATACTTCTATCATTATTCTTTCTTCTTTGCTCTTTTCAATCTCGGTTAACAGTATATCCATATGAATTTTTATTAATATTTAGCTTATCCAGTGATTTCAGTGGTGCATGGTCTTGTAAACTTTTGTGTTAGTTTGTATCTGGTCCTATCATAACCGGTAGATTTGACCTCGGAAGATGAAAACAGGCCATTTGTGTATAACTATGTAATAGTGCGCACCCTCAAAGAGGTGGGGGGTACGTTATCCCTTGGCAAGGCGCATGAGGAAAACAGGAAATCCGGATGCTTGGGACTTTGCGTCCGAGTCAGCTCGGGTGCCGATCCCAGCCAAACAATCCGGTCGATCTTCCGGTCCAGCCCAAGTTTGTTTACTCTAAACAAATGCCCATAGCGATTCATTAATTCTTTCAGTATAATAAATCTTAGCATGAAAACAAACAAAGATGCACTGCAACAAGGATTTTCCAGTCGCCGCCCCACCCTGGACCTCAGTATATCTGACTCAGCGGGTCGGCTTTTGAGGCGCAGACACTTCACAAGCTCCAACTCTATATTGCCGGATCTTCCAGTCTATTTAAGGTAGAATATGCCGTAAATATGCCGTACACCCGAGTGCCTATTCCGAGGATCACTAAGGTTATTTTGCTATCTAACGACCGAGATGCCAATCTGAAACAGATAATGGCAAGGTTTTTCTACAGCCGAGATATTTGCACACATGGAAAGTACACAAAATGGAACAATACGAAATTGTTAAATACATCAAGGAAAGGAAAGCATATCTAGGCGAAAGCAGCAACACATGAAAGATGCGAGCCAAATCTCAAGTTATTGGTAGTGGAGCAAACGTTTTCATGCCTGAATAACAGGGTGTCAAACAGCTGGTCACATGGAGATAGGAAAGTTTTTTTTTTTTCTGTGATAAGAGCAAATTCCCAAGTGGCGCACGTTCGATTCGCAGTCTCTGCTTCGAATTCCATCCCTCTTTTCACCCTCGACTGCACAACTGTAACCCATACAGACTTCCTCTCTTCTTTTCATGATCCAAATTATCATGGACTGATCATGGCACCCAGCTTACAGGAGCTGATTGCTTTCTTGCTGAACGAGGTCGCGCTATGCGGTAACCAAGGTGCGTATAGCTCTGCCTCTCAGACCCACTTTACTCAGCATGGCTCTATCCTTTATCCGGACTGGCATCGGTCTATAGAACCCCCCACAGTCTTTGTAGGGCCTCAGTGATACTTGCGATGATTTATTGCATTATACACTTGCCATTGTTCTCTCCCGATAAATATGGGCAAAACAATTGCAAATATGACACGAAACTAACTCATCTGCAGGCGCGACCTTGCTAGATGTCTTAAACTACATTGATATCTTCTATCGCAATTCACCGCAGAATGAATCTGGGCGTCGCCAGCTCGTGGACCGTCGTTTTCAGACCAAGGTCTGGTCATGGCTGACACGCAATCCCGAGGTATCCGTGGGTATAAGCAATGAGTGGAATCACCTCAGCTTGGATGAAATTGAAAAGCTCGATCTACCTGCTCGCAACTCCCAAAATGAAGTCGAAGGGGAAACCGAAAATGACCGAGGAAATTCTGCATCATCTGCTGCCACAAAAGTCCGTATCTTCGTTTCTAAAGAGAGGACTTGGTATGCAGTTGCCGGCCACGAACCTGATGACAACAAGCTTCCCGCATCAGAGTTTTTGCTATTATCCATCATAGCTACTCGCAAATCAGAGGGCATTCCGCAGACGGAATTGGTCAAAATCAGTGGTCAAGACAAACGATCGGTGCCCAAAAGAACAGACGCGTTGGCCGCCAAAGGATACATCGAGAAGCGTGCTGTTCATGTCAAAGCGGCACGCACAAGTCTGCTGACTCTTCGTCGATTTGTAAATGTGCCGACTGCCCAGCCCAGTAGTGAAAACACAACCGAGGCAAGGCCGATGATAGATTTCGATGATTTTACCAAACAACTGTTCGATGCTCTCAGAGAGAATGATAACACCATCACTCGGAACGATCTTAAGAAAGTGTTAGGGTTCGAGGACCTCTGGAGATCGAGAATTCTCTCCCGAACCGTTCGCAAGTATGAAAAAATCGGAGTCCTGAAGCGAGTGAGGGTGAAGTCGCAGTACAATCTGATGCATCCTTGCATAATGCTGATACGAGAACCCACACCGAAGGACTTCGAAAAGTTCTTTGAATTCAGCCGACATGGGTTCAAGAGAAATGAAGACAATCCAGCAGATTTGGATGAAGACGTGGATCTGGAGGCCGATGCTTCAGAGCAGAACATGGCCGATTCAGGAGAAGGCGACTCGCGGGTCAAGAATGAGCATGTCGTTGCGTCTGGACGCATTGTACCCATCTGGACACCCGATCGCGTTTTGAGCAACCAGCTATTTGACATTATTGACAAAGCGGGCACGTCTGGAATAACCAATGATCTTATCAATCGGACTTGCTTTGGAATCTTTTACAAGCGTCCATCCGAAAACATGGTCCATCGTCTGACCGACTGCTGGCAGATTTCCCAGCCTCCTCATCTTCGGCACCTTGCACTTGTCCGGGATTCCGATGTGCACAAAACCATTATCCACTATGTTCATTATTCGGCGAGAAATTTCGCGACGAAGGTCATCGAGGGTACCGCGTTTTGGGAGGCTGTCCAATTTCCAGTCAAGAATCACAAGTCCTTGAAGACCGAGCTCCCCCGAGTTGATGCACCCGCTGAACTTGACCAATATGGACTTCCCCACAACAACATTCCCGTGGGCATGATGAAAAATGGGAACGTCAGCTTATTTGAAGGTCTTGCAAGCTGCAAGCCGGCGGACTACAGCCTTACGCGTAAGGACCCTATGAGTGTCCTACAGGCGGATGGTTCATACCGTAAGTATTCATATTCTCTCCTTTTTTCATTTTCTTTTGAGCCTTTTAACAGCAAATCCATGCAGGAGTTCAACCCGGCCACTCAGTCCCTCTAGAGGGCCTGCAACGATCGGGAATAAAGCTGAACAACGGAAAGGGCCGCCCTAGGGGCCGCCCTAGCAAGGCTACATCGAAAAGGATAAAGAGGGAGTCTTCGGTCGTCTCAGTCCCCGATGATAGCGACATAGTTATGGAGGACAACCATCCAGTGCCTCTACATTGGGACAAATCCCAAAGTCAAAAGAAACGGGAAAAATACCAAGGCATGTCCAAGAAAGAGCGGTTCGAAGCAATGGGCTGGGATGAGACATGGACCGAATACAACGCTCTTGTCATGGAAAAACCCACGCCTGGAATTTATGTCACGCCTCATGGAAAACGCAGACCTGCGGGGAAGAAGCAAGGTCGTCCGAAGACGAGCCGTATCGCAGTTTTCAAATCCCCAAGGCTCTCCACTTTGCCCTGGTTCTGCAAAGACGATAATGATTCGGACTATGGGGAGATGGGCGCGGAAGTAGAGATGACTCCGACAGCCGCTGCCACCCCTAGATTGGCGACTGAAGAACCTGGTTCACGTCAACTAAGCGAGACAATCGAGTCTACACCAAGTCGGCCGAGAAAGGGCAAGCGAGCCCATCCGATTGCGGATGCCTCTGACTCATTAGCCCCATCAGAAAGTGCTACTACAGCCAAAGGCCCCCGGGGAAGACCCAGAAAGCAGGCTCGCATTCGTGGGCCCCGAGACGATAGTCAGGCTAATCAGGTTGCCTCTAAGTCTCCGGAGCCTAGCAATGGACATACTGCAATTGACTTGACCCCGGCAGATGCCAACGTGGCGAAACCATCAAATGGTGAGGCAGCCGAAAGCCGAACCCAGAGCGATATCCGATCTCCAGAGACAACAAATACTACGGAAAACACCATGGGCCCACCCCCTGCCAGATTGGTCACACCAAAGCCACAGACCTCCACAGTGCACCTCATTCCCATGCACGGCACGCCCTTAAGCGAGAGGAGTGAGACCCCCAAGGTCCACGGTTCAGCTAACAGAGGTGGATCTATACCATTCTTGCGCAGACGAATTGTTATGGATATTGTCGAAAAAGCCGGTGGGGCATACCCTGGTGGTGGTGAGCTCTGGTATCCATTCACGACTGCGTGGATGAAAATGAACCACAAGGAGAAACCGGATATGCGAACCGTGAAGACAACGATCAAATATTTGGTCGATGCCGGCCAACTCCAGCAATTGACCTTCAGTGGCAGAGATGGTAGAGGCACGATGGTTACAAAAACCATTTTGAGGAAACCAGACATGTCACCAGATGATCCTTTGATTAAGGACTTACAAGCCCAGCTACTGGCTCGTGACCGCAACCCTAAAAATTCCTTTTCGCCTCACATTGAAACGAGCCAATCAATCTCGCGAAACGGGGGTAGTTTTGGTCCTAATGGCGTGGGTGGCCAGAAGTTCCGCAGGTTCTCGTTACCTACTGTATCTGATGCCACCGTTCATCTCCATTCAAAACCTGCTTCCGTTCTCATACAAGAGAAGAAACGACGCGTAGCGGTACATAAGAAGCTGATGAGAAGGATGCTCAACGAGGAAGAGTCCGATACTGATTCAGAAGATGACTTGGAATTGTATGAGGACAATTTTGACCCAAGATTCCAAGTTCACCGACTCATGAGGTTCCCCCCTCAATTGGATCAAGGTTCTGAAAATAATGGGACATACATCTACCGCCCCATGACAGGTGGTGACATGGTGCCGACTATGTCCACGTTTAGAATCAGAAATCACCCATTTGGCAGGACGAGACGGCTGCCGAGAATCATTTCCAGCATGGAAGCGATGAAGATGTTGATGAACCCAGGTCAAATTCTCCATGATTCTACACATACATTTGCTACAGGATCTATCAAACGTAGCTGGGGAGGAGGAAAGCACGCTACGTTTGCAGATACTCGTGTTAGCAGGAACTTCAACTTCGCCGATGCTATCCAAGAACTGATCAGTATGGCACACCAACCCGATGATTGGATAGGGCCGATGGGGCCCAGCACAACAGAGGCCCGAAGATTCGCGTTCAGAATGGACAAGATCTTGGAATGGGAGCTTGAAAACGATGGGCTGGCTGATTCGAAACTCGACGATCATCTTTTTATCACGCACACTGTCGACAAAGGTTTTATCGAAAGCCCAATCAACGGCCCAATTTGCTTTGAGATGGATCAGCCTGTGCGATCTGCCAAATCTCGCAAATTGCGCATGCTGACCCGAGGGTTTTATGCCCGTCGTCAACGTCGCCGCAAGCTCGAGCTCGGCCAGGCAAATGGGTCCAGCTTGGATCGGACTCGCAAAAATGGACAAGGACACTTTCCTCCACGTCGCCGGACTTTCAAACCACTTCCCGAAGGAGTTATTCGGAGATACATGGTCGCCATTACCGCTGTTCGAACACTGGCTGGTGGACTCGAGGGAAAGATTGTCGATTGGGACCTTGTCCCTCTTGCCTTCCCCAACAGCGATCCGGACTTCGTACTGCACCATGGTAAATCGATTCTCGGCCGGAACCGGACAGAAATCCATAAGATGCAACGCGATTTCCAGGAGCGATATCTCCAGGCGTATGAGAAAAAACAGGTGCCTCCAATTGACTATAACAACCTAGCAGGGTACAATTGGCCGGCCGTGGTCGAGTGGGCGAGCATTGAGCTCGACTTTTCTACATCTGAAAAAGCTCCCACTCTCCCTGCAACTCGCGAACAATTTGACAGCATGTTCGAGCTGCGCGAAGAACCCGTCACCACTGCCGAGGAAGCGCACGTTACGACAGGATCTCTCACGGTTGCCAACAAAAAGCGTCTCTTGAGCCGTATACCATTTGTCGTCGAACAACCTCGCATCGCCACCCCAGTTCCCCCCAGACAAGAAGTCCAGAAGCTTGAAATCGCGAAGACATGGGTTCGTGCCAACATCATGACACCGACAGATCGATACAATGCTGCTGCGGCCACCGAAACCCTAGCTCCATTCGGAGAATCCCTTCTCGCCTCTGCTACGCAATCCCTGATGACTGATCGCATCATCTGCAACGCAAACCGCGGCCGCGTCACCCCAGGCCGCAACTACATGCCACATGACGTCTTCCTCCAAACCATGGAACGTCGCCGCGCCATCGACAGCGATCAGCTCTTACGCGCAGCCGAATTCAAAATGAAAGTGCTCGACCCAGCCCTCAAGACCGAGGGGGCCTTCAAAATCAACTACCACGCCGGCGACGGCGACGCCCTAGCCGTAGACGAACTTTTCGCACACGGCCAAGTCGAACTAATCCCGCTCAACCTGATCCGCGACAAATACGGTCTCATAGATGGTACATACCTCACCCGACAAATGGATAAAAGCCGTCTGCGCTTCGAAATGGAAGTGCGTCCACTCCCGGAGTACGTGTATGGGAACCCCATTCACGATATTGTGCGTAGTACGCCGCCTCCACTCCCTCCTGCATCGCGCCATATGCCGCTCTGGTTCGATATCCATGGCTGTTTGATGCAAGATTGGTGGTACAGATCTATTGCAGCAGTTATGGGTTGTCTCGTCATTCGACCTGGTGTGTCGATTGAGAGTATTGCTTTCATGATCAAGCCTGGTTTAATGAAGTGGGAGATTGAGCTGTTACTGGAGGAATGGTTGCTTAAGGTGGGTCTCGTGGAGAAGTCAGGGACTCCAGATCGACCTTGCTGGAATGTGAAGGAGTGGTGGTGGATGGCTCTGGGGGTGGAGACGGTCAGCTCCGGTCCAGTTCTGTGAAAAAAAAAAAAAAAAAAAAAGAAAAAAAAAAGGAAGAACATGGTTTTCTTCATATGTATCATCAACTGCAATTCACGTTGAATAGTTATGAAATGTACATCAATTCCGATATGATTCACACCTATCCAGTTTGCTCATTTCAGTAGGCATCTACAGTAAGACGAGAAAGCGTTGACATAATCAAATAAGATAATTCATAACTTGCTCAATGCATAAGCGATCTATAAGAACAGAAACAGAAAGAAAAACCAGCTAGCACCAATTCCACACTCCGAAGCCCGCTCCGAAGCTCTTCTTTGTGTATACAAGTCCCTTAGTTGGGAATGCAAACACCGTCGTTCCACTCAGTGGCACCAACGCATTGCCATCCGTCGCAGCAGGCAACACCGCCGGGCTGGCAAGCGACCTTGTAGTCTAGAAAAGAAGTCAGCTATCTAAAACCTCGTCATATAGATACTTGGTATACTAACTGCCAACACAGGTGCGCTTCTCGAAAGCGTCGGGGTAGGGGGAAGCGGCGGCAACGGCGGCCAGGGTAGCAATGATGATGGTGGTGAACTGCATTTTGATTGAAGTTTGTTGATCGGGAGATCGGTTGTTTGATTGTAGATTGGAGTGGATCGGATTGGATTGGATTGTGTTTTTGAATGATTTTTGATTGTCGAGGAAACCAATACCTATTTATGCTTCAAATGAGCCATCAAAAAATTCCCTATTTAGTCTATCTGACTGTGAATTTGCCTCCTTGTCTATACATTTCCTAGATAGCCCTGTGATGTTTCAAGATACATCAACGCCACCATATCTTGGCATTTGTTAGACCGAAATACGAGGATCCACTTAACCACCTTCAGTAGGCGGTGGGGGATCTGACATCTACGCTATTGCCAAAATAGGATACAGCTGGTCATGATTCCCTAGCTTGGGTGCTTTTCAAAATAAGCATGCCGATCTTCATATCAAATGAATTTGTTTGTCTAACCATCCGCATACCGAATAGAGTAATTGCGACTATAACAATCCGAGAAACAGGTAAAAAATAACTATGTACAGTCCAAACACCAATTGCTATCCCGATTCCGTAAACGCCGAGCTGTATATATGAATGTTGTAAGGAAGAAGCGCAGATCTGCCACTACAGATCATCTACGTCCAATGTCTGACGTAGGATCAAGATGATCAAGGCGAAAACAACAACCACAATGGCTCTGTCTAGCCACGGACTGTTCGCTGGCTCCGAGGCCTGCGTGATAGCTGCAGTTGCGGGTACAGGTCGAGGTTGAAGAGCTGTAGATGACTGAGGCGAAGAGGAAGCAGCAGCAGCAGGAGTGGATTGTGTAGCTTCGACCGGCGCAGCTACCTGTGGCTGTATCTGTGGTTCCGATTGCAACGGCGCAGAAGTTGTTGCTGTCGCCGTCGAAGCGACAGACTCAGCCTGCCTCTCCACATCCACAGCCGCATCAGCAGGTCCAGCCTGCTGTTCCCCATTTCCAGATGAATCATTACCCTTAAACCCTTCAACGTCAACCTCGACCCCCTTCTCCACACAAATCTCCCACCAATCCTTCATAGCATCCCCATTACTAACCCCACACTCCCGACAAGCCCACTGCGGACTAACCCTCGCATACTCCTGCCGTAACTCCGCACTCCCCTCGACACCACCCACCTGCCCTTTACTTTCGCTGCTGAAGATCTCCGACCGGATCGCTAGTAATGCTGTCCTCACCCCCCAGGCTGGCTGCCACGTTTCCTCATGGTGACCGGAGATACTGAGACAGATCTCGCGGTTGACTTCGAAACGACCGGATGGTGTTAAGAAGCGGAATGAGGGTGGCCGGAGGGGGTATGTTGGTGGGAAGGTTATGCGGCCATGGTAGAGGCCACCTGCGTAGGGGGTTGGTGTGGGGGGACCGGCGAGGGTGAAGTGCCAGTCGTGGAGGTTGGTGTCACTGATTGGAGCGGCTGTGAAATAAGGGCTTGGGTTTTTGTGGAGGTCTGTTGATTCTTTGAGGAGGCGTTTTGTAGAGGGGCTGGTCATTGTCTTTTCTTTGTCTTTGTCTCTGTGGATTGCGATGCTGCGGAGACGTTGGGTATGATAAGATGATAGTGATAGTTGATTAGATTGAGTTGGGCGATCCTTTATAGACCACGTGACTACAGGCCACACCTTGAATTTGAATAAACAACGGCATTTTTTGAGCCTATTGTAGGTACATGGAACTTTTGCTTTGTCCAAACAATTGAGATGCCTGGAATGACCATCTCTTCCCCGTACAAGCTGGATTTCAAACCTAATAGACAAACATCAAGTCATAGACATAAAATTGATTCCGACCATATACAAAAAGCTTGTAACATATCGTAGGTACTGCACATGTGCTAGTAATACACGAGAAACCATGAAAATGCCACTGGCTTCCGATTCGATTTATCGCTGAAACGCCAAAATAATGCCATCAACCGTAAAGCCTGGGAAATAGATTCCTTCCAAGTCAAAAATGAGACAAAAATCATTCCCAATCACGCCACTCATCCGTATCCGGCGCACGTGCAGGACGAGCCGCAGCCTCCGGATCTAAAAGTCCATTGCTTTCGATATCAGGCTCATCTTCGTAGTCGCTATCGCCTGGCCGGGGGCGGGGTGATGCGGGCGCGAGGGTCTGCATCGAGACGCTAGTTGGTGGACGCTCGTGTGTCTCTTGGCGATTGCGGTTTGCGATCCAGCTGGGCTGGGCTGGGGACACGCTGGTACCAGTACCGGCATTCAAGTTGCCGGTGCCAGCGCCAGCGCCAGCTCCGCCAATCCAGGCGTGGCTATTATCCATATTTCGTTGGTATAAATCGCGGAGATACTGCTGTTCATCGTGCGCCTCTTGTGCACGGCGGAGACGGAGGCGTTCGCGGGCTTCAAGGAAACGGGGACTAGGTTCCCAGCGCCAGCCGTCGCCGGTGGTTGTGCAGACGGGAATGGCCCAGAGGAGGGGGCGGTCGCCGAAGAGGTGTAGAAGATTTCGGCGCCAGCCGTGGTCGAATGCGCTAGGTGTTTTCTCGCTGTCCTCCTCGTTGAGATACTGCTGGTACCGGTCGTGTTCGCGCTGGCGCTCCATGTCCGCGTATGAGCGGGAGAGAGCCTGTTGGGCTGGGGAGAGGTTGTTGGGGTTGTTTTGCAGGTCTGCGTGGTGGAAGTTCGGTCCCTGGCCTGGACCATAGGGCGCAGGTGAGAGGCGCTCTTCGCCTTCTTCCGCACGGGTCACACCCGGAATGGCATTGGCGTGCGCATCAATGATCTGGTTCCCGTATCCCTGGAGCCGGTGGGCGAGGCTTTCCTGAGACGCGTCGCCATTAAAGCCGTTGGGTCCAGACTCATTTTCGAATCGCTGTCGTTCAAATGCTTTGCGTAGCGGTGAGACATACCGCGTTTTCTCCAGACATTCGATGGTGGTAGTCCCGCGCACTGCGAGACTAATATGCCAGGCGGTAAATCCAGTCAAAACTAGGCCGATGATTCCACCCAAGATGGCAAGTAGGACTACGTTGACTGGCAGGAAGTTGTCCATGTACACCGTATCGTCGAGGACTTCCTGCCAGGTCCACGTGCCCGCCACACCGAAACATACCCAGCAGAACAGCGAGGTGTAAATCAGGAAAAGGAGAAAGGCTTTGTAATTATGTAGCCCGACGCAAGTTGCTAGCCAGGGACAGTGGTGGTCCATCTTAAGCACACACCGCTTGCATGTTGAGCAGTGATGCGCGCGGTCAGGTTTAGGACACTGACATTTCTTGCAGTATCGCGATCCTCCCGTAGAGCTGACAGTGTACGACGTGAACTCCGGGTAAACGGATTCGGTGACAGGGAGCGCACTGTAATTGTGTCGGTCATTCCCTCGGCGCGTTGACAACGGGGACCCAGGATCGGTGAAGACGGCAATCGAATATGAAGCATTAAGCGCGACGTATAAAAGAAGTCCGAGGAAACTACTGGGTAAACCTGCAAATCGCAAAAACTGTCAGCTACATTCAACCGAACACTCTACCCAAAACCTCGGGATATCCGAGCTGAGTCTCAAGGGTCATTTGTCGAAGCATACCAATCCATTTACTTTTCGATCCTTTGAACCCAAGACTAGCCTCCACGTAAACTGCCCATGTCGTAATTCCATATACAAATGCAAGCGGGAAACAGCTGGCGGCTGCACAGCAGTATCGCTCACAACGGAGCATCCAAGCTCGTGAGCTCCGTTTCGGCCATGAAGGCGAGGTCGGAGGGGACGAGGCCAGGGTGGCCATGACTAATGCTGGATGGCGCGGACGCTAAGGAGAGAGGGTGTGCATTTGTGTCGATAGAGCTTCGATTTCGCTGTCAAAAACAGACCTGCATAGTCGAGTGAACGACCTGTAGGTTGAATGTGTGAAGTTCGGCCGTGCCGGATGGCTACCTAGTGACGACTGCGTAAGCGGCCCTGACTCAGCCACGTTGCACTCAGCCACTTGTATTTTTAGGTTATGCGGAGTCCCGGCGGAAGTGGATATTGGTCCCTGGGAATCTATGCCTGTAGAACTTTTAGATTTGGAACTAAAGAGTTTGCGTGTATGATTTTGGTGGATCGCACAGTTGGCATCTTGACTGGTGGCGCGATGCCATGTGTGCGATATCTATAGAATGCTCGAAGCAACCCTGCGCAAGTACTGTCGTCATGGATCTGTATATTTCAAGTTCTTCTTTATTTACAGTTCTCATATCTAAGAAAATACATAAATAAACGCCTTATGCAATAGACAAAAAGATAGGCGTCTACGAGCTACCGGACGTGCTTGTAAGCTGTAGGGTGCCCTCCTTGCACCAACCATGAATGGGCTATGAAAACACAATTAGCAAAAATTCCAACAAATCAGACATGGGATCACATACCAGACAGCTCAAACGGTAGCACCAAGAGCAGTTCGAAGAGGGGTATTTGTAGAAATCAATAATAAGCAGAATAAATCCAACCAGCACAGCAACAAGAGCGCCAGCGCGGACTAGCCACCATGCCCACCAGAGAGGCTTTCGGCCCTTGAAGAACGCCAAGGGACCCTTGGGTTCACCGGTGTTATCACCATTTGATGCGACCTTCTTGCCCTTGTTCTTGAAGAAATCTGCAAGCGAGGTGGTCTTCCTGCCCTCTACGGCCTCCGGTCCAGCACCGCCAGACATGGCAACATAAGGCTGGCGCGCTAGGCCAATACGTTCCCGGAGGGAATTGGGAGATCGCAAGATGGTCAAGCCCAAGGCGAGACCCATGGTGAAACCACCAATGTGGGAGAAGTTGTCGAGACCGGGGAGAAGACCAAGCACAAATGAAATGGCTACACCCAGAATCATGATGAGGAGCTCCACCCAGGGAGATGGGCGATTGGGCCAGTCATACAGCAAGTCGAGTAACTGGAGAGCGAGAATACCGAACAGGGCACCTGAGCAACCGTCACTAGCCTCCAACTGGGCGGCGTAATTTCCACCCAGTACGAACCCGAAAATACCACTGGCAAAGTAGATCAGGGTATATCTCCACATTCCAATCATACGCTCCATTTCCGCACCCATGGTCATCTGGACTAGCAAGTTACATCCAATGTGAATGAATCCGGCGTGGAGGAACATGGGGACGATGAAGCGCCACCACTGGTTTGGAGCGGGCGTATCGTCAAGAGAGCCATAGGCATGGTTATTGGGGACTCCATTGTAGCCGCAGGCCTCGGAGAGGGTGCACTCAGATGTGGTTGTTGTGGCATTCGGACACGGGAAATAGATTGTTTCATTGGCGTTTTGAATTCCGGGGATATTCTTCATGCAGGGGTCGTAGCGGGCACCCATCCAGATCTGAACATAAGACGAGGGGCCAATCATCGGGTTAAACGAAGGTTTGGTTTCGATAGGTGAGCCAGTGAATTGGGCTGGAGACAAATTAGCCAGTGAACGTAGTTTCAGACAAGCCATGGTCACTCACCAGCCTTGACTAGTTCCACAATAAACATAATGATTTGAATCAGCGTTAGAGTCCAGGTCACATATGCAGGTTTCTTCTGGAAGTAGCCCTTCTTCTTCCTTTTGTTCTGTCCCCGCCGAGAGTCCTCCAAGCCCCCTGGTGATGCGGGCGGGTATTGAGTTTGTTGATGCATCCACTCCGAATTATTCCCGAACTGTGTTTGGGCTTTCAATGGAATATTTTCTGCGTAGTGATCGCCTTCTCCGACTCGTCCGGCTGTATGGTAAGCACCATTGTCTGATGCAAAAGATTGTTGACTCTCGCGATTGTGATAGGGGGCGGAAGGGTCGTCACGGTTAGAGAGGTTGGGGGCATAGCCATATCCGGGGGCGGAAGAAGTGGCATGGTCTAGATTTCCAGGATTGGCCTGCTCGTAGCTAGGTGGACTGGGGATATTGGAGTGGTAGTATTCGTTGGCGGCCATGGTGGGCTAATTGCCGAGGTTTGGCGGGTTGCAGCGATCGGGGACCCTAGTTGTAGGTATCGTGACAGCGCTTACAGAAGAATTCGAAGGGAATGATCGAGAGCCCTAGAAGTGAAAGACAATAAAAGAGAGTTGTGGAAGATTAACTTCCAAAGGCAGAAATTTGAATATGTTGAAAAGAGAGAAGGCAGTCACATTAATCAGGTCAAAAAGTTATTTTTGGGCGATCAACACAGCCGCGCGTATCGTCATCTCCGTATCACGGTCTATGCCCTTGGCACTAAGACATGATCTCATTTGCTACGGAGACCCATCGATGTATTTTTCCCCTTGGCAACGGGATTTAGGTCTGTTTTGGCTCCAGACCGTGTCTTCTCTACTGTTTTTGCAAATATGCTGTCCCATTACGCACGCAATCTGAGCCGCAGTGCCAAGCGCGCGCTATGTAAGCCTTGCGCCACAGACTAGAATAAAGATTACGTACTGGGAAAAGATGGGTTCTAGTTAACATTTGACATTATGTATTAGGACGAGTAGTAATAAGATCTGTGGGCCCCCTTATAGTGGCCCCTTTGCCTGTGCGCATGCCCGGGGAAGAAAAGGAAAGGATTGAGCGTGGATTCATATGTAGTGCTCGGGTATTGTCGATCGCCGCTAAAAATAAGGGTGCACACCATGTCTATAGGGCGAAGGTCGTGTGACGATGGATGTGGTATATGCCACGATCGCCAGGAAAAGGGCCAAGCTGGTGTGCGCAATGGATGCCCCCCTAAGAGGGCAAATGGAAGAATCGAAACCGCCAAATCGAAAGGATAAAAAAAGCAAGTTGAATCCACAACAGCCAGCCAGGTGTATGCGGGTGTAGGACGAATCACTCGGGATTGTACTGCTATAGTAATCCTGCCTCATTGCGCATGGCCGAAGCCTCAAGCAGGTGAGACAAACAAGCACCACGGGTATCCGTACAAGGAGGCGATACCCCTTGGTGAGCAAGGGCCTGTCACAAGGCGACGGCTAGGCAACTGGTGAAGGCGAGATATAATTCCCGTGCTTAACAGGGATCTCCGGTACCCTTGACTCCTGCGTCGCTATGGCCGGTAAGTAGCCACACCAGACGAGTGAGCTTGTGGTACAGTATTGACGGGAAGTAGAAAGCTAGTGCCCATAGCAGCAGCCCCAAAACGGTCAACACAATGATGTTTGTCACACATTTCTCAGTCCATGTCATCACGTAAAGACCGAAAGTCACCTCGTATCGGTAGTATCCGAGTCGGACGCAGTCGACCAAGCGCTGAAAAGGGTTACGCCGCCGTTTGTGTAAGACGTTTTGCTTGCCGGTGAACAGTTTTTGCATCGCCGAGGTATGAGGGATGTGTGTCGGCATCGACGTGGTATATACGGTTTGCGTCTCGGTCGCCATGACTGTTGGAATTCTGATGATCTTCGCAGATCCCAGATATCGCGTGGAGTCTCCAAGTTGAAAGGATATAGTTCAACTTTGTTTTGATGCAGGTCTCTCCTTGATATTTGGTGTATCCCCTTTCCGCTTGTCCCTTCAAGTAATACCTCTAAAGGTCAGGCAAAAGAGGGTTTGGGTGTAAAAGTATAGGGAATGGAGTGGTCTAATTAAGCCACTGTTCAGGGGTGGATGCAGCTGCAGAATATGGAAATGTACAGAATAAATCGGCGAATCTTATGGAGAATAGAGATAACGATTTCAAGAGGTGTGTAGAAAAGGATCTAGAAGAAGTTTAGAGACAAGGAAAGTACTAGGTGTAAGTATAAGTCGGAAGATTCGGCATGTGTTTTACGTAACCCCCTCCCCAATTTCAGGATTTTCAGCCCTATTAATGGGACAAGAGCTATAGTACCGTCGTGTTAAATTAACTGTGACATTGGAAATTTTGACTGTCAAACATTAAAGACCTAATTTTCATAGTTCGTGTAAAGTCCTGACGTAGTATATGATCAAAGCGGATCGCGCCTCCGGGGGGCACAACCATGGTCGGTGCGCAATGGACTACAGTAGCTCAATGTGGCTGTACAAGTATGTACTCAAGGGACAATAGAATCCTCTCTCGAATTGTATTGTACTTTTCGAAACCAGCTATATCTTTTCGCTCTTCCTTCTTGATTTCCGAGCAAGGGATCGGTATGCGCTAGTGCTATGGAAAACCTACTCGCAGTCCGCCTCCTAGACCGCTTGCTCAACCAGTAAAAGGAATCTTACAATACGATGCCAAACATTAGACCATGTGATGTACACGAACTTGCCATACACATTCGACCCCCTTCCATTCTGCTCAACAAGCACTACTCTATCACTATCATACTGTCTTCACTGAGAATTCACGGAAACGTCATGGCTCCAAGACGGAAATTCCCTCTTGAAAGCTTGATTTCATTCATGACATTATAGAGACCCAGTCTTTGACCACGTCTCAGATGACCGCCGAAACTGAATGCAGCAAAGTTACGATTATCAAACTTCGCAGAAACTCGAGTCAATTAAATTTGCAATAACTTCTAGAATAGCTTCTAGATGAATAGTTCAGTACTTAGCCTGATCCTGCCCATGCGCCATGGTCTTATCGTTGATTGGCGCGAACAGCCAAGCATTTTCAATCTTACGGTTAACGTGCAAGATTTCCATGGGATCCATATTCCTCGTATTGACGCCGAAGTTAGCTGCACCACCGTCTGGCTTTTTTTCTTCAAATGGCCACCAATAGCATCTAAGTTTAGGTTAAGAATTTTAGCCAACCTATAGAGATCCATAGATAATGAGCCGATCGAGACTTACACACATCCGCAATTCTCACAGGAATTAAATGACTTCTCTCTATCTCCCCAAACGTACTGAGAGAGTTTGGCGCCTTCCTTTAGGTCGAATTTGATTTCATTGACTTTATAGTACGCCCAAGCGGCTGCGTAGCGCCGACAGATTGTACATTGACATTCGTTGATTTCCTCTGGTTGATGAGGCACGATCACGGTGATGGCGCCACAATGGCAGGTGGATTTGAGGGCTTTGTCCGCCATCTTAATCGAAAGGTTAGAATAGATATAGAGTAAAAGGTTATTTGAGTTAGGCACAGGGACTGGGAATCTAGTGATTCTAAAGAGCAGTAAGCGAAGACGAGAGCTACACTACATAGGCGAAGAATGAGGGGGAAGACGTTAAACGTGGCTGACGTGAGAAGCTAATGTAATCCAACGCTAAGCCCAAACGAGCGAGCGGACTACCCCATAACGCTATAGTAATTGCGATAAATCATAACTTGATTTCGCCACAACAATAAGTCTAATGTATACCAAATATTTCTCATTACCTCTCTAGGATAGACATAGCTCGGTCTGCAAGTTTATTATAATTTGATGCAAGATTTACAACTTTACAACCTTGAAACTTTACACCGAGAAACCCTGCATATGTGTAATCTAGCCATTTGAGCTGCAAATATGTAAATATATTTCACTCAATCACCCATAAAAACCAATGAATCACCAAAAATATACTACAGGTAGCCCTGGAGTATAAAGAAGACCTGCCTATAAGGAAGATCCTGGTATGGGTGTTCGCTCGTATGGCCCGCTCGGTGGTTAGCAGGCGATCTTGCTAGAGCGCCAGATCTACAAAATAATTCCGGATGGTTCCATGTAGTATTACAGTACTATGACAATGATACGTATCTGGCAATACAATCATTACGATGACAGTTGTGCCGGAATTATGAGGCGGTAAAGCTAAACTCGTTAGCGTCCTCCGGGAATATTTTCCGGAGTATGGCGGTATAGCTCATTCCGAGTCTCCGAGGACTATCGTATGATCATAAAAAATAAAGCTCGCGTTGGAATGTATATTAGGTATAGTGGGATTTTTTGGGTGCACCTATAATCTAGTAGAGCCTTGGAAGTACCTTCACTTAATAACACAGTAGTGATAACTAGTTCATGGTCCCTGGTACCTGGTGCCTGGACAGGGTACAATCTATGACGTAGTATAGCAAAATAAGAAGTTGTAAACTGATAAGGGCAACTTTTGATTTCCTAGTCCGGAGTTTGACGCTCACCCCTTGCCTTTTATCGCGCTAGAATAAGGGCACAAATGTAGTTTCTTGCCATCGTTGAAGAACTGCAGAATCTGAATTCAGAACTCTGACCATACCTGTGCCACGATTCCGGTTCGTTCCGCCTAAAAATCTGACAGAGCCTGCTGTAAAGCAAGGCCTTTCTTTCGTTCTTTCTTCGTTAAAATTTTTTTTTGCTCCTGAATTATTAGTTACCCAATTCTGCTTCGCTGGAGATTTTATCCCAAGGTGCAAAAGTCACCCCCTTGTGAAGCGCAATCCTACAGTCAAGACTTGCTTCTACTGAATGGCGCTTTTTACATCTGTGTTGCTTTCCCGAGCTTATCCGGAGAGGCAGGGGGTACAGTAGCAAAGAGGTGTCAAGGCAAGGAGATGACACGAGTAGCGGTGTGACATGTCAACCCCAGTAACAACATGAACAAGGCATATTCCACATTTAAGCATAAATATTTTGTGGTCTGTTTTCAACACCCCAATACTCAAGATGGTTGGTCTGAATAAACAGTACCCGTTCTCGCAGAAATTTCCCAATGATCCCATCTTCACCCAGCTTCAGAAGCTCAGCCGCACATTTGCCGGAGTGATAATTCATGACGATTATGGTATCGATGCAGACTACAGAGCTCTTGTTGCGGATGTAACACATCTGAGAGCGCTTTTGAGGAAGAAAGTTCCAGGCGACTGGCTCGACAGCAGAGGCCTTTTCAAGAGCAATGCGGGCTCCATAGGGATCATGACAGCCAGTTGCCACCATCTCGTAGTGGGATTCCTGGCTACTGCTGCACTTGGGGGAAAGTTTGTACCGCTACGTACGTTTCAACTTGGTCCTAGGCATACGTAAACACGCTAGGCTGATTCATGATTTCTAGCAATCATTCGAAACCAGGAGAATTTTGTTTATATGGTTGCAAAAGCCAATGTCAGAGTCATCTTAATTGACAGCAGTGTGCCGGAAGAGCCGTCGGACATTCAAGAACTGCTTGATAGTGGAGCTGGGCCAGTTCAGATGTTCTCCATTGAGCGAGCAGAACCCAACATGTATCCAGACATGGAGATAGACGAAGATACCACCATTGCTGCTAAAGGGACAGCCCTGATATTGTTTACCTCCGGCTCGACTGGACGTCCCAAAGCCGCCGCTATTCCGCGGTCACGGCTATTCTTCAAAACTCGCATGAATCCCGACGAGCTCTATCTCATGTATCGACCACTGCATTGGATAGGAACCGTGTTACCGCCCATAGGCCTTGTCTTGCAGGGAGGAAGAGTTCGATCCCTCAAATCAGGCGCTTGGGCCGCGGACATTTGGGAAGTTCTGAAAGAAGGAGATATAACAGGGATGTTTATCTCTCCTGTCTATGCAAAGGCGCTACAACAGCATTACGAGGCCAATATACGTCATTTGTCAGCTGAGAAACATGATCACTATGTTCGTGGAGCTTCTAAATTGCGGAGGGTTATCACAAGTGGCTCTGTGATGGATCCTTCTGCGGTGGAATTTTGGAAGAACCTCACCAATATGCCGATTATCGCTCGATATGCTTCGACTGAGACTGGGGTCTCTGTTTTCGCAACCTCTCCGGGTGATCCATGGGCGGATGTATGTATCTTTTATGTCAATTGAGTAGACTTTGCTGACGGTTTTCTTAGAGATGTGTCGGGGAGCTTGTAAATGACGCTTCCATCAAACTATCTGACGGGGATGAAGGTCATCTTTCTGTCAAGATGCCGGGAATGTTCACACAGTGAGAATCCTTTTATGTTTTTGCTATGATTTACCCTTTGACATGGTCCAGCTACGTCGGTGACGAAGAAGCAACAAAAGCTGCTTTTGACGAAGAAGGATTCTTCCGAACGGGGGATATACTTCGTCGAGTTGGAAACAAATACTTCTTTCAGGGCCGAGCATCATCCGACTGTGAGTATTACCACACAATCAGATCTTCATATGAACGAGGCTCATGCTTGTCCAGGGATTCGATATGCGCGTTACAAAGTCACGGTATCAGAAGTCGAGAAAGAACTCAAAGCCCTGCCCTACATATCCGAGGCCTATGTACTTCCAATCATGGACTACGAGGTGAGAGAGTTAGTCGGGGCAATCGTTCGTCTTCGGGATGGCAGAAACTACCTAGGACAGGAAAGTGGACAACAGAATCCCGACATCAATCTTTGCAAGATCCGTCAGGGTCTTTCCTCCAGGTTGGAGATCTACAAGTTGCCCACAATCTTACGAATCCTACGGGTGGGTGAAGAGGTCCCACTGTCTGTTTCGTCGAAGGTTTTGAAGCCTCAACTACGTGAAATGTATTTCAAGCTATCGGGTTACCGGCCTAAGGATTACTCGGAGCCGGGTGTGGAGTTTTGGGAGAAGGGTGTCGATTTGAAGTACATTCATAATGCGGGTGGCTTTGCATCGTTTTGAATTGGGATGGGGATTCTACTCTGGGCGTTGTGATCTGGATGCTTCCAATTTGATGTTAAGTTCAACACTCTCCAATTTGAGAAAGAAGATGACATTGATCGGCTTGATAAGCTTGACCCCCGTGGACCGATAACTTAAAAAGCAGCAATGCTTTTGACCCTGTCAACTTTTTTCAAGGTTGACATGACTTGTCCTTTCGAGTGATGTAGGTAAGTATATTCTATCGGAAGGGTGCGCAGAGTGCAATCGAATTCCACGACCAGTCATACGCTATTCTGGGACAAAGCTTAATACAGGTCCCCTACATTCCAGGGTCTGCAACCCGGGCAAAGCTGCACGATGAATCGAAGTTACACCGCAGCAGATCGCCATCCCCACAAAAGCCACAAAAAAAAAAAAAAAAAAAAAAAGGCAAATCAAACCTTGGACAAACATACGAGCCAAAAAAGTGTAACAGGGGAATTTAGATCAGTATTATACGACTATTTCTCAATATTGTGATCATTATCTATAAGAGTATCAGGCTTGAAAATGCCAGAATTTTGTCTACTAATTCGAAGATCGTAATAAAATTGGAGGACAGAAGAAAAAGAACCCTTGCGGTATGGTATGTAGCCAAGGAATTGTATCTACCCACCTAAAAGTGTATGCAGATATATATACTGTACGTGGTGTTTGATCAGCACCCTGATACATATTGGAACCTTAATATAGCCTGAACATGCCCGAGGGGTCTCCTTGCATATTTCTACTCACCGTCTGTGATTGACGACCATACAGTACAATTGAGTTATGTTACCTTACTTGATGCATATCAAATAGTCACCGCCACTCTTTTCAGGTGAAACAATGCGTGAGTAGGTTAAAAAGACTGGAAAATGTATCATAAAGATTTTCGAGTCTAAGCGTGAAAAAGGATATGGAATGCTGTGATAGTCATATGGGTCATGTGCTGCATAAAGCGATAAATTTGTCTCATCGATGTTGAGTTTATATGCCTCGAAGCCATTGGCAGAGACATCTATCACCTCGGTAGAATTTCAGTCTTTGCTTTGATTGTATTCTTGCCTGTCGCCAGGATGGAGATTTTCCTCGATGCCATTCGCCGAAACAGAAATTCGACCTATATTGACCGTCGATACAGTACTCGGGAGGTGCCCATGAAGGTCATCATGCTTGGATTTCCTCGTACAGGCACGGTTTGTAAGCGCTCACCACCAACATACTCGAGTCTTCTGTTCTGACTCAGCTGACCAATACTCCTTTAATAGCTTTGACGAATGCACTCAAATTTCTCGGATTCCAGCACGCTTACCATGGCCGAGATGCATTGACCATCAATCCTCGAGACTGCGAGCTATGGTGGGAAGCATTGCAGGCAAAATATGAAGGGAAAGGAAAAGAATTTGGTCGCAAGGAATTCGATCAACTACTAGGCCATTGCCAGGTTGTCTCTGATGTTCCCGCAATTTGCTTTGCCGAAGAGCTTGTCGCCGCA
The DNA here is from genome assembly GCA_023626355.1 of Penicillium sp. S1602. NCBI lineage: Eukaryota > Fungi > Ascomycota > Eurotiomycetes > Eurotiales > Aspergillaceae > Penicillium > Penicillium sp. S1602. Next base: position 71,077 of record JAMAGW010000015.1, on the reverse strand, counting down.
TACCCGGATGCCAAAGTCATTCTGACCGTAAGAGACGTGAATGAGTGGCAAGCGTAAGTAGAATTGAAGGATTCAATGAATTATTAGAAATAACGAGCTTTTAGGTCGGTGAGAAAATCAATGCTGCGACAAGTCGACGACCCATTGGCGCTCCCGATGCTTCTCTTAGACCACATTCTCTTCATGCCATGGCGCTGGGTTCGGCCAGTATTCCTCAAGTCCCGACGAGTGCTATGGGGCAATGATTTCGAGAAGAATGGAAAGAAGGCCTTTAAAGAGCACTACAAGAAAATTCAAGCCATAGTGCCACCAGAGAAACTGCTTCTTTACCATGTCAAAGAAGGATGGGAACCTCTCTGCAAGTTCCTCGATGTCCCAATCCCTGAGAGGCCAATGATGAAAACAAACAACTTCAGAGTTTTCAACCAAGCATTCGTCGCAAAGAAGGTGTATCATTTTACACAGTATGTTTGGAGAATCATTGAAATTTCTGCCTTTACGTCGCTATTCATAATTCTCTGGCTACTTTACCAAGGTGGACCAATGCCTTGGCATTGAATGCTCTTTTTTAAAAAAGTGTCATCGTTATTAGACATATAGTGAAATCCACGCTTACATTTGTCTTCTCAAAATTCTGGGTTCATAATCCATAGCCAAAGCTCCACAACTATTTGAAGGTACAGTAGGGGCCACACGAGATGGACGCCTCACCGGACATAGAACATTTCCACTATACGTTCCAACACTGGACATGTCTGAATTCTTGGCAGATCCTCGTATTTGCTTTGTACATATGATCTATGGTTTTACTTGAAAATTTTCTTCACCGCCGAGGATAAATAGCCCTGTTAATCCAGCAAGGGGCGTTATGGCCCATCACTCGGTTGACTTGTCCTAGAAAAGCTTTCCAGCACTTTCGCAAACCAAGAAGTCCAATGTTTAGAACGCCCTCAATATGTCTCAGATAAAGGCATGATCTGATCCTTTAGCACACATGCCTTCTTGGCCAATATGTATAGTGATGAGATTTTGGTGTCCACACCGCACTTATGTCTGCGTCAAAGCCACAGGTGCATGTGTATCCCTGAAACATGCATCCATTATACTGTTTACCTACTGTACTATACCATTAAAGCAGTGCCCATAAACCGTCATCTAACGATCAGCTGGATAAGCCAGAATATGTAATATGTGACTTTTTATTTGTATTAATGAATCCATCAGCACCACATGCAAGGTTATTTCATCAGGGCGCTACATACTACGTTGCATACCAGCTTCATGACATTGTATTTTACAGTCTTTACATGCCCAGGTGCCAGGGGCTCGGATCTGAAGAAGCGGTGTGGTTATCATCTCATATGATCTCATCTCTCACTATTGTTCAGTCGAGTGTTGTTGTATCGGACTGATGACCACCACTTTCGCTATTGCTTAGCGTTCTTTCAAGGTATCAGTAGTTATGTGAGCTTTGATAAAAAAATATTGAAATTAGTAAACATTCAAGCCTCATACTACTAGTATTACCGATGTCACATAGATAATAGTTTCCCTACCTAGGTATTTGATAATGCTGCACAAAAAATGCGGTGTAGCAAATTGCCATATTTGCCGGGAATTGAACCTTTTTGGATAGAAACTCTTATATATAAAGTAAGCCATTGTTCCGAGATTCCCGGCCAATATTGTTCCGCAAGATCATACTTTGCACTAAAAGGCCAACATGACAGTTACGGCGCAGCCCCAACAACCAGACATCGACAATGAGCCGATCCGACAAAAATGGTTAGACCGCACAGAGCGTCGACTCAGAAATGAAAATCTGAGCACAGAGATGCCTACAGGCTTTCCCAAAAAACTGGTTTCTGGCTTGGTATGGGATGGGCAAACGTTGCCAGCCACCTATGACTGGACATATCACCTGAGGTCTGAAGATCTGGAGGAGATCAGACAGGCCGTGGCCTACTTTCGTGGTAGGGCTTTATCATCATACCAAGAAGATTCCGAGCACTTACTAAGTACAATTACTAGGTCTTAATAAACCTCTGGGTCACATTGGCCCCGATACCTTCCCTCTACCAAAACTTCATGATAAGTTGCGGGATGTCTCAAATGAAGTCCATAATGGCCATGGATTCAAGATAGTTCGTGGTGTCCCTGTTGATAAGTACTCGCGCGAAGATAATATCATTCTTTATGCTGGCATTTCCTCTCATGTTGCATCTGAACGCGGCCGTCAACTCATCATCAGGCCATCTCAAAAGGTACTCACTCACGTGAAAGATCTTGTGGGCCCATCGGAAACCAAGAAAGCGCGTATTGCAACATGGTCCTCTGATCGACTGAACTTCCATACCGACCCTGGAGACATCATATCCTTGTTTTGTCTTGAGACAGCTGCTGAGGGAGGAAGCAGTCAATTGGCCAGTAGCTGGCAAATTTACAATGAGTTGGCAGCTACAAGGCCCGATTTGATCGAGACTCTGGCGGAAGATTGGCCACATGACACGTGAGTATAGACACAGGGAGCCTTCTCATCAAGTTCCATGTATTAACATTCTAATAGACACGGCGCTACGCCAGGGGGCTGTAAAATGTTCCCAATCCTCCATTATCAACCTGCAACCGGCTCAGCTCCTGAAAGGGTCATCGTCCATGTTATACGCCGCGAATTTACCGGGACCCCTAGCGCCCCAAGGTCAAAAAATATTCCCCCAATTACTGAGGCTCAAGCAGAGGCTTTGGATGCCCTCCATTTCTTGGGCGAAAAACATCAGCTTCGTCTTGACTTCAAAAAAGGCGATATTCAATACGTGAATAATTTTAGCATCATTCATTCTAGAGAGTCATTTAGAGACACACCAGAGCAGCAGTGAGTACAGAGCCCATTCTGATCCTACTCAACATGTACTGATGATACAAGGCGTCATCTTCTAAGACTATGGCTACGTGACCCCGAGAATGCATGGGAGATACCGGGCCCTTTCAAAGAACGACTTGGAATCGTTTACAATAACGTGGACAAAGATACGCAGGAGTTCCCATTGGAAGCCGAAGGCGATAATAAACTTCGTAGCTAGATGGCCCTCCAGGGCTGTGACACCGGCATATGTACATACCAAAAGTGTCTACCATGCATCTACCATAACAAAATTGGTACTAATTTATATACTTCCAGGGGTGATCGGACCTATTTCTGGGTGCCATCGATGTCCGTAATTATACATAATCCATAGTAAACTTGATGCCCCAAAATATACCAGGGCAATTATTGTCCCCATCCAGCCCGTTCCGACAGCCTTGATCAGTGGAGTGGCCGCAGCTGCTGTCCCCGCAGCACAGAGAAAACGAAACGAATTCAAGGCGGCTAAGGCGCTGGCCGGCTGTTGGGGATTCAAATGAAACATCAGACCCGTTAGCAAGGAAGAGGCACCTGTCAGACTATTTCCCAGCAAGAAGAGCATCACAATAGGGCCAGCGACATGAACGTTAGAACGCAGTATCCAACCGTAAGCCACAGCGCAGGCACACCCCAGGTAAACAGTGGGGATTATTACTTGCAAACGGGCTCGATCGGTCCTCATGTGGGACGGACCAGTCTCCTCAGTCACTCCAGCCAGCCGCTTGTGCCTTTGGATGTTGGCATCCGACAGTGGAACAAAAATCCACCGCGACGTGAAACCCCCTAAGGCATAGGCGAGATGAGCAGCGCCAATTTCAAGAAGGTTGAAATGAAATTTTCTGGCGAACAGAACAGGAATTGTCACGACGAGTGCAATAGAGCCACCGAACAGCGTTGCTTGGAAGAGAATGAGCAAGAAAGCTGGCATTCGAAATGCAAGCTTGATGGTTTGAAAAGGAGTCAACCTGCGCTTCAGTAGCACACGTGTTTCAAGATTTGGAGGGGCAGCAGGCTTTTGCCAGAAAATATCTATTAGTGGGCGGTTCCATCGCTTTGAAGGCACGCTGCCGTTTCCAACTTGGGCACGACAGGTTTCGTGGTGAAAGGAGGCCACGAGAACCAAAAGAAAGCCAGCGAGGACGCCTTGAAAATAGAAAACACTTGGCCAACCAAAATTCTGGGCCAGTAGGCCGCCTAGTATAGGGCATGTCACAGGAGCAAGTGTGTAGGCCAGCGAGGTGAATATCCGGTAGTCCTTGCGTTCAACGGGGCGAATGATATCGTTAATGGTGGCTATCGCGGCAACGGATACACCACTGGCACTGCAGCCTTGAAAGCAGCGAAGGACCATAAATCCAGCAAAATTGGTCTGCCGCGCTAAACTGATGTTGATAGCGATGCACAGAGTCAGGCCCGCAAGCAGCACAGGACGGCGACCTCGCTCATCAGAAAATCCCGCAACCAGCAACGGAAATAGGGCCTGGCAAATCTACCGGGTCATCATGAGTTTCGCGATTTTCACAACCAGAGATCAGGAGATTGATATAAACGATACCATGAATGCTGTGACAGCCAAGCTGATTTTACTATACGAAACATGAAGATCTCTAGCAAGGAGCCCCAGTGAAGGGTAGTAGATTCCCGCAGAAGCAGGTCCGACGAAGGTAATGGCGCATACCAAAATGATTGTTGCAATCTTCTGGGATCGCGGAAGTATTGAAGGCGCAAGAGCCTTCCTCTGCAGAGCTTTTGGTTCTACCACAGCATTTCCAGGACGCCTCGCAGATACAGTCCGTCCTACCATTACTGAGAACCTTCATGGAAGATTTCTAGTAGGTCAACTCCACAGAAATATGCACTTGAACGCCCACTTGATGTAATGCAGGGCACTGTAAAAGGTAGGAAATATTGCCCTTCCGAGTGGAATATGCCAGCACGGGCCACATTTGATGTAAACACAAGGGGCACTAGTTATTGCCCCTGCATAGTTGCGTCAGCCAGTATAGTTCCTGGGCAGAGAGTGTCGGTACGGAGCAGCGCTGATCAATTCTTTGAAGATGATCACCAATGGTAGAAGATTTGCACGCTTGTTCTCAATTAAGCGTGAATGCCTACCCCCCTTGTGACCAGACAGGACTCGCAGGAGTATGATATCCACATGGCGCGAACCTGGCTCCAATGCATGGCAGTCTATCATGCCCACTATTAGTAAGCACAGTCTGTCGGCAGGATTTATTGCTGCTCTATGAAGGTATGTTGATTATCTTCTGATTCTACATGATCAAATTCACGGGATGAGTTTTGCATCAGCAGCCGGCCATTCAGCGTGCAAACCCAACGGAAACCTCATTGGAGGAAAGCTATAACAAATTCACAGTATGGACACGTCCCGTCGACCATTGTTCATTAATCGCGGAAAAAGAGAAGAAAACGAAGAGGAGAACAGAAGCTAGAAGGGGGCTCGGGAAGCCGACGAAACCGAAGCAATTCGGCAGAATGGAAGATTATCTCGGCGGTTTGATTGCGTCTACAGTCACGATGTGAGCTGTCCAAGCATTGTCTTTCGCGGATTGTCTGACATTTCTCCTATTGGATCTTCCAGGCCGACCAACTTCCCTTTATCTCGTCCCACACTCCTCCATGTGTCCATTCACTTACGTAATTTGAATCCGTCCCTGTCAAGCCACACGCCACTTGTGGCTAAGTAAATGATGTCACTCTCCGTACCTTTCTTCCCCGCGCGGGACGTCTAAGACTCAACAACATTCTACTGTAACATACAATCCCCATCATGGACGCCGACGCAGAAAATCCGCTCGTTCAAGCCCTGCCTCCGGCTACCGACTACCTCACCTATCTGACACTCCTTGAATATCAACTTACCCCCGAACGCCTGCCACTGCTGCACCGGCTCCTTCAAGATGAAAAGCTAACTACCAACATCGGTTGGGATCTCGTTAAGCTCCTCCTCCCAATGCTGCCAGCGTCTACAGACTGTCTTCATGATGTTGCAAGATTAGGGAACCCCCGAGAGGTGATTCTGCGGGTATCCGAGGCCCTGATGCAGCTGCAGCCTGACGAGGATGATGACGACCTCGCAGACGATGAATCCGAGAAGCGTCTCCCGGCACATATCCTCCAATTCAATTGTTTGTTGGCGATGTTGTCGGAACTTCATATCCGCATTAAGACCAAATCCCCGAGCCGTTTCGTCGCGACCTCGCTTCAAGCGGCCTTAGAAGCCTACACGTCCATGCCGAGCGACGAGACGACCTTGGCCTTCCTCGAGTTCCTGCGAGACCTCTCCCCAAACAAGCGACCGGCCCCACCCCCACGATCCGACAGTCAATCGGCCGTTCTGCGGGTGAATTCGATCTCGTCCGCTCCGGACCCAGAAGCAGAGGGGGCTCCGGCCGTAGCCAATGAGACCATCCTGGTTGAAAAGTTCCTCCAGTTCGGTCTAATCGAAGTACTCAAAGTATATCTGCTCAGCCACTCGGGTCCAATGGACCCAGGAATGTCTTGGACGGTTCGGATGCAGGAGCACTTCCACCCAGCCTTGAAGTTGCCTGAACAGTCCCAGTCAGAGGCGTATGCTGCCACCCAGGAGTTGAAGGAACGTGATATGATCATGGGGAAGATAGTGGTATGTGGAATATCATGACTTGTCTCCGCAATTGAATAATAGCGAAGATACTAACTTCTGCCCTAGGCTCTGTCGCGGGATTTTGGAATCGAATCTGCCGACCTCGTATCTATCATCTCCAGCTCTCCCGATAGCCAGCCTCAAATCCTCGACTTTGATGAGCCCACCACCTCCGCAAACGAGATCTCACTGGAGCGCCATGGCTCACTGTTACTTCTTGCAGCTCGCACTGCAGGTTCGACTTTATTCAGATCTGGTCAATCTGTACCGACGATACCCATCTTCCCCGACCTAGCCTTGATTTACAAAAACTTCCTGGGAGATACTGAAAGCTTGGACGAAGTTGCTTATGGCCAGCCGCAAGCCCTTATCGACTCGCTCTTAGCCTTGACCGTCTTTGCCCTACAAGAACCAATTACCACACCATCCAGCCACACCGAATTCAAAAACTTTGTTATTACCTTAACAGGCTGTACCTCTAACAAGGAGTATGGCATCGTGCGCCAAATCCCAGCGACCATTGTACACAGCTACCCATCTACAATCGCGCGGCTCAAGCTCATTCAGACAATTTTGGAAGATGATCATCTCCAGTCCGCTCGGGATAGCGCTGTTTCATGGTTGAAAGATGAGATAATTGGTACTACCTCGTCTGACACAATATTTCACGACCCAGTCTACTTCTGGTCCCTTTTCCCTCTCCTCTTCAAGACGGCCAGAACTGCTGCGTCTTCCAAGCTCATAGATGGCTGGATCAGCCTAACCCAGACTGAGGGCCCTGCTCTCCACTCCGCACTGAACCTCTACTTTTTACTCCTCTCTTCCCCTCTCCGGGATCAACTTCATCTGGAAAAGACAGTTCTTTTCTTCCGTAGCGAGGTACTTGCTCCTCTCCGGGCCTTGTTCCGCACGTTTGAGGCGGATCTTACTTCCAAGGGCGGCGATGGAATTATCGAGTCGGCAGTTGGAGTAGAGATGTCTCAGGTTGGCCTTTCTCGATCCCTGGGGTTGATTGGGCTCACGCTTGATCAAATCGAAGATGCGATTAGTGAGGCTTATGGAACAGATGATGCGGATTTGACAAGCTATTCTGAAGCGGAGGAGGCCAAGGCTGCAGAAATTCGTCAAGAAAGCGAGTTTTGGAACTAGGAATAAGTACATAGATTTTCCTTCTAGGTCTATAGCGTTGTGAATATTACTTTGTTCTTTCAAGTGAGCTTTCATACTCAAGGAGTCCGACGGAGTTACCTAATTGGGTTAGCGCTATCTCCGACTTCTTCCCTTCGGCATCGTGAGATCCCAAGTTGCACCAGACATCAATTGAGCCGGCTCTATAAACAATGATACACAGACAGGGGCCAAGTCATTGAGAAAAATCATGTTTAAGTGTACACAATGCGATAAATCATATCAGAGGAAGACACATCTGCACCGTCATGAGGCTACCCGTGAGTTACGGCTTATCCCTTAGCATGAACATTTCCCAAATTGACGGATGAGTAGATATGCAGCAAGCTGCTTCAAGCTGTCCATTTTGCAATAAGTCCTTTTTAAAGCCGTATGTAAACTTTTAACTCCTACAACTCGGTTGCTAACCTGCCCTTAGAGAGGTCACCAGGCGACATAGTAAGACGTGTGCAAAAAAGCATGATCTACCACTTCCTCCTGCGGGAAAACCAGGGAGAAAGAGACAATCATGCGACGAATGTTTCTCGGCGAAAGCAGCATGTGATAGAAAGTCGCCCTGCACTCGCTGCGATGCTATCGGTCGACAGTGTACTTTTGGAGCCCAATCTTCAGCACTCACCGTTGGCCCCTGCTTGCCAAAGCTGCCAGCGTCATTATCTATCGCACCTCGTACAGCATCAAACGGCAATAATCCATTCTTCTTCCTCCAGCACTTTGCCAACCCTGCCGTTAAAAAGGACCGGCTTGCAATAGGAGAAACTGCGAAATTCTCTATTCGGAGAAATCTCGAGTCAATTTATTCTCATCTAGAAGATGCACTCGTGCCATCTGACCCACTAGCGGCCTTTGCCGAGGATTTCAGGGGAGCCGAATTCCCATTCCTGCTTCCGCCTGCTACAGAAGACTCTCTGCTTTATCAATACCCACCTGACGCGCTTTTCCCTTCAAAGCTTTCCAATCAGCTGACGGAGTTGATGACTGAGCTAGTGGAGACATCAAAATCTATGACGCCTGGTGGTGCTGAAGACAAACCGCTTGATATAATGCAACTGACCGCGCTATTCGGAGTATCCAATATTTCAGCCTTTATATCGGCCTTCTTCCAATCACTCCACTGGCATTTACCTATTATTCATTTCCCAACCTTTGATCCCGGGAATGTGTCAAATCCGCTTCTGCTGGCGATATTTCTGTCGGGTGCGACATATACAACACCATTGGATGGTGCATTTCTATCGCCTTGGATTTTCGATGTGGCGGAGGAGTATATTTTCCGGAAGATTCTGAATCTAACGACCCCGTCATCAAAGGATCCGGAGCATATTCTACCTACGGTGCACTTGGTGCAAGCTGCTCTTATTATTGAAATGCTCCAGTTTGGTCGTGATGATATGCAGACGAGGCGTCGCATCCGTATAATGCGACATCCATGTTTGGTGTCCACTATTCGATCATTAGGGATTTTTCAGTTGAAGCGGCGCACGGCACCTAAAGTGGATGATGATCGGACGTGGAGGATTCTGGTCGCCGAGGAAGTGTGTATAAGGTATGTGGATCTACAACATATTGTTCACTGGATGTTTGCTCATGCTGGACAGAATCGCGTGCTGGGTTTTCCTAGCAGATGGATTCCTTACAGTCTGTTTCAAAAACCACCCGGCGTTATCCATATTTGAAATGGATTGTCATTTGCCATGGTGTGCCGAGCTATGGGAAGCCGAAGATGCAGACACTTTTGCTCGGATTGCAGCAAGGAAATCCACTGAGCATCCTATACCACCTCTAAGAGATGTGGTCACTCAACTTTTGGAGGCCCCCGAATCAGAAGTCCCGATTCCGTGGAGCCTCTCGCTATCTGCAGAGAATCTTTTGATTCTCATCTATGGTATGCTCCCTGGCAGCACTTTCAGAGCTTGACACTAACTTTAGCCTAACAGCTATGAGCTCCCTCGCCTTCCAAACTAGGACAGGGCTCTTGAAATTCCTTCCACTTGAAACAATAAGTCGTGGCGCTAAGAACTGGAAACGAATATGGGACTCTGTGATGGTTTCCATAGACCAGAAGCAGTTCCTCAATCTCGGTTACCCCAAACATGCCGAAGAGCTGTGGTGGCTTCTAACGGCTACGTTGGATATTGCCAATCAACCAGGGGCAGGCCTTGCTTATCTTAATAACACGGCAACTGATGAATTGGGCAACCTCAACGATTTTATGCAGCATTTGAGTGGTGCCAACAGAGTACAACGAGAATGAAACATTATTAATGATTAATGATACATATATACAATTCGAGACTTTTTCTTCCTTCAAATAGTTTTCTTGGCACTCTTCAAAGCCTTTGCAGCCTTCTCCTCCTCATTCTGCTTGATTTTGAACGCATCTTCTTCAGGTGTGCGGTACGTCCCGCCAAGACGATCCCACAGCGTAATGTATTGCCCATAGTTATAGTTGAAGTACAAATGATGCATCGTATGGCACGCCGCACCATTAATAATCTTCGAAGTAGACAAATACTCGGCGTCATCTAGAGCAATACGTTAGCCACAATCCACGCAAACAGAAGCAAAAAGGACCGAGGCAAAGGTAACTCACGAATCAAAACAGTCCACAAAGTAACAAACATGAACAATCCCAGATAAGCACACTTCTGCAGCGGGAAAAGAAGCGGGAACACATGATACGGCAAGCTCTGCGCCCACCCATCCAAGGGGTGGAATGCATAACTAGCATATGGCGTCGGCACAACCCATTTGTGATGCGGCTTGTGACACCACCGATACACCCACGGGTGATGCAAACCACGATGAATCCAGTAGATACCGCTATCGGTGAACAGAATGAAGAGCGGGTACTGCAGAAGCGTGTATCCCCAGAAGGGAGACTCACTGCTGAAGTCGTATAATTTCGAGAAACCTCTGATTTCGGCGACGAAGAAGGGGGCTGTGAGGAGGGATATCACTGGGATGGAGGAGAGGCCTTGGGTGATTTCCTGGGCGACTTGGTTTTTGAGGAAGCGAGGATGTTGCATCATTCTTTTGTCGAATATTGTGTGGTAGAGGATGAAGCTGCCGATGAGGTATAATGCCCAGGCGAATATTCTATAGTTTGTTAGTTAAATTTCCAAGGTTGGTGGGCTTGATTGGGAATACATACAATGCAATTAGGAAGAACGATATGCCTTGTCTGATAATATCGTCTCGTTTCCATAGACTTGCGTAGGCCAGGTCGGATGCTTGCAATGGATAATATACGCCAACATGTTGATTGACTGGTGGTTTGAAGTCCAAGGTGGAGTTCCGGAATGATGGATCCGGTAGGAGTGATGCATAGCATCGATCAAAGACGAAAGTATCGAGAATATCTAGAACGATATCCATCTTGCAGATATTCCAAGGTAGGTTTGTTCGTGATATGCAGGAACAGAAATAAAGAATTGGGTTCTTATAAGTTCTGCACGGGGAATCCCTACTGGGGATTACCTACATGGGCCCACAACGGGGATTCCCTACCGATCAACCCACCACGGGAATAACCTACCACGGGGAATACCTACATAACCACCCACTTTTATTTCACGCGCCAACGGTTATCCGGTTGCCGGAGTCAGCTAACCTGATCACCCCTTTTCTGGAAGACGAGTAAATGAAGATCAGACCCGCTTTAACTCCTTTTTATCGTTATCCCGGAGACACTAAGGGGGTGGAGACGCGTCCAAGATTGATGGTGACAATTGATTATACGGTCGCTGGACTAGGCTACTATAATAATGATGGCTACAACATGGAGTCACTGTTATCAGTTGACCAACTTTAATGGAGACCTCCGTGATTGCTCTTTCGCAGGCCCATGTCTCTTTGGATAGCACATACGACCACCGCCACTGTACGGTATTTCAAATCTTCTTTTCCCGTGTGAATTCCGAGGAAGGAAGAGAAGATTGATAGGAAAAAATTAAACCACCAATGTACTCCTGCTACGGGATCATTTCTATCCAACTTGGCAGTTGCCAGTTTCCGTGCTAAAAACTGAAAATGGCACTTATTCGCCTAAAATTCAATTTTTATGTATCTAAACGAATCCTTGCAAAGAACCAGGCAAATTGGGCGTTTGTTCTGGTGTCAGCGGGGTCCGTCTAATCTTAACCTTAGCGAATACCTCGCATCTGCGGGGCAATTCTAGTGTCGATTGCCGGCTATTCTTATACTTTAGCGGACATTCGCTTTGATAACAAAACTTCCCGCAGATTTGAAAGCGTACCTTGTCTCTACGAGAAATATAAATTCTGACTACGTTTCTTCATCTGATGAAGAACCTTCCAGTACCTAACTTATCAACATTGAGAAGATCGCGGAGATCCCCATATATTCGCGATGCACATTGCAAAGCCCCACCCATTCGATCCCTTGACCCCAGTGGAGATCACTCAGGTAGCACATTGACCAGGAGCTAATGAAAATAATGCTGACAATTGATTTCAGACCGCAAAAATCGTGCGAGATGAATTCCCTGGAGGATTGCCCAACTTTCGCGTCATCACACTCCAGGAGCCACCGAAAAATGAAATGCTTCATTTCCTAGAGCAGGAGCATCATGGTCAATCCCACACGTCACGACCTGCCCGAAAGGCCCGGGTTCAGGTCATTATTCAGACCCAATCGGACTCAAACGAGATGGTCGAGCTGATCGTCAATCTTGATCAAGGCGTGGTTTGTAAAAAGGACCATCTACCAGGGAAGCACCCGTACATAGATTCTGCTTATATGCAAGCAGTTGAAAGTGCCTGCAGAGCTGATCCGAGAATTGAAGCTGAGATTCAGAAACTCAAGTTGCCGGAAGGAAGTACTGTTGTTATTGAACCGTGGGCATACGCTACTGATGGAATGAGCGATATGACCGAGCGCACATCGATGGTAAGGCCAAGGCTTGCAGAAAAAGTTGTACTGGTCAGCTGACGGGTACTGTAGTGTTGGTTCTATATGCGTCTTTCTGACAATCCAGACGCGAACTACTACGCATATCCTTTAGATTTATGTGCAGAAGTATCGGAGCAACTGCAAGTCACCAAGATCTACCACTTGCCCTCGTCGGAAGATGACCGTGTTTCCGAAGACGCACGACCTTATGACCACCACAAGGTCGTTTCCGCCGATTTGAGCGAATACCACCCCAGTCTTCGACCGCCACCACGTACATCTACGAAGCCGTATCACGTCGTTCAGCCTCAAGGGCCATCTTTCAAAACCGATGGAAATCTTGTGTCGTGGGAGAAGTGGACAATGCGCGTGGGGTTCAACTACCGCGAAGGACTTACTCTGCACGATATCCGTTACGACGACCGCAGTTTATTCTACCGTATGTCGCTATCAGAGATGTTCGTGCCTTATGGCGATCCTCGATCTCCATTTCCCCGCAAAGGAGCCTTCGATCTTGGCAACGACGGCGCCGGCATCAACGCAAATAATCTTCGTCTCGGCTGCGATTGTCTTGGCGTGATCAAGTACTTTGATGGTTGGCACAATACCATGGCTGGTGAGCCAGTGAAGCTTCCCAATGTGATTTGCTGCCATGAACAGGATGATGGTATCCTTTGGAAGCATACCAATTTCCGGACTCAAAATGCGGTTGTTACTCGCTCCCGGATTCTGGTCCTGCAGACCATCATTACAGTCAGCAATTATGAGTACATATTTGCGTTCCACTTCGGTCAGGATGCATCTATCCATTATGAAGTGAGGGCTACGGGGATATTGTCTACCTGTCCCATCAATATCGGCGATAGCGTCGGATATGGTACGGTCGTTGCACCTGGTGTTCTGGCACCCTACCATCAACACCTTTTTTCTCTTCGAATTGATCCTTCCATCGGTGGAGTGCTAAACTCACTACAAGTCGAAGAGTCACACGCACTACCCATCAACAACCCAGCAATACACAATCCCTTCGGAGTAGGCTACACGATAAGTTCCGAGATTATCGCCGAAGAAGGCGGACTAGACCTCGACTTTTCCAAGAATCGAACGTTCAAGATCATCAACGAAAACGCTATTAACCCAATTACCGGCACGCCAGTAGGTTTCAAGCTGCTTCCTTGTTATAGCCAGATGCTCCTCGCCCATCCACAATCCTACCATGCAAAACGGTCCGAGTTTGGCGGCCATGCAATTTGGGTGACTCGATACAAGGATGATGAGCTTTTCCCTTCTGGACGGCACACTATGCAATCACTTGGCGGAGAAGGAATTAGCTCAGTTATTCATCAGCGGAAGGAAGACCCCGATGGTAAGACAAGTGTGCGAAATGAGGATATAGTCATTTGGCATACTTTTGGATCGACACATAACCCCCGCATTGAGGATTGGCCGGTTATGCCATCGGAGAAGATGGTTGTTGGACTGAAGCCTGTGAATTTCTTTACTGGGAATCCGAGTTTGGATGTTGCTGTTTCTACTCAGGAGAGAAACAGAAGTGTTTTGGTTTAAGGTCTACGGATTGGAGGCAAGGCGGTATACCTATAGGTACCACGACTCATTTCGAAAAGGGAGTCTCAAAGTTCTTGAGCCAAACCATGCCATACCTAGCAAAGATTCCCCTCTGTAGTTGCTCGAAAGTTTTGGTTATTACAAAATCCTTTTACCAAGAGGTTCAGCTCTATGACCCGGAAATTTGTAGAGTATCTACCCGGTTTGCAACCCGTTGGTCCATTATCAGGTGGACCGTAAAGTTGAGAGAATGAGACTACCTACTACGTGGGGTCTCGGAGCACGGGAGTGAAATAGGCAACATGGATACTAGCACTTCCAAGGTTGATAAAAAACTTCAACTTCCAAGGATGGGTTTCAAAAGAGTGACTGGGTTTAATTTGAAGCTAACTGTGAACATCAAAAAGACAACCGGTGAGCGATGTTGAATCGTTAAACCAGTATTAGAAATCCTAGAACAAGAGCAATAACATCTTCGAACCGAGCCATAAATAACCAGCGAATGATGATTTGAATATCTTCACAAACACACGGCACTGACTCGCACCCATGAAGGTATCCATATACAGTTCCAACTATACTAACCTATACATGCCATCATAAAGAGGCTTTCCAGCCCTTGACGAAGGGGACACATTGGTACCTTGGGTCCCCGTCGTCAAGGTCTGAAAAGCCTCTTTACCAGGGCATATACCAGCAACTATCGTCGCAAAGGTATATGGATAATCCTCGGGGATGATACCTAAAACTTCGAATCAGAATCTGGATTTGAAATCTGGGATTGGCGTAGCAGGTCCTGTACTTACCCGAGGGTATTTACTAGAGCGTTCCTGTCCCTAAGACGCGCAGGCGAATAACCACAAGACGCGTCTTCATCACATCCTTACCACTATCAAGATAGACAGCACCCATGATGGCCTCCATGGTAGTTGCCATCAGCCGCTCATTCACAACGCCCTGGGACGAAGGATTTAGCTGTATGTAGGCATCTATGCCCAGCGAGAACCCAATCTGGGCCAGATTCTCATTTGTCGCTCGCGTGTTTTGAGCATTGGTCATCACGCCTTTTCCTTTGTTAATAATAACACATTGAAACAACAAATCATAATAGTGAGGCTCACAAATGGTAGCTTCCTCTTCATAATAACATTCATAAAGAACAAGCCTCAGGATAGCATCACCAATAAGGGCAAGCGGCTTATTGCCCTCTCTGTCCATGGTGGCTCCAGCAGCCTCGAGTGCCTTCCTCAAGAGAGCCTTGTCGTTGAATTCATATCCTAAAATAGCTTCCACGGCGCGTATGCGATCAGCTGTCGGCATTGTAGGCATGGTTGTGGTCCAGAACCGGATCAATGACCAAGATAGAAGATAATGAATATGAACCAAGTCTGAAAAGAGATGAAAGGAAGAACTAAGAGTGTTGACTGGAAAAGAGAAAGTCAGTCCTGGTTTCCCTACTATTTATAATGCGTGGCTTTAGCCCCCGCTTTCCCAACTCAACCTCGTGTTGGGAAAGCCTCACTGTGATTGCGGCTGCATATAATGGCCACGTCGACATACAGTGCCACGTATCATCGGATATTCAGTGGTTGAAAGATCTCGAAAATCGCGCAAAGTGTGTCCGTGCAGCTAGGCAAACGAGAATGAAAAATGTAGGTTGCGCAAACAAAACAAGTAACTCTATGTAGTGTATTTCCTTCCTATCTAAGTTGCCGCTTTTATGCGGGCGCTCAGAGTCAGGCTCACTGATCACACTCGAGGCATCTATTAAGCACAAGTGAAAGCACTCATGACAACAACTATTGAAGTCTTGTTTTACGATAAAGCCGGTTGCTAGTGTGGTGAAGCTGCTTTCTTTCTTTTTTTCTTTCCTTTTTTTTTTTTTTTTGAAGGTCCTTTTCCACCAGATTCATTTACACCATTCTTTCTTGATACGATAAGAGCGTATCAAGGACTACACGCCGAAAATCTCAGATGTATCCATCTTCCCACCCACGAACTTCTCTAACAAAGGTAATTCTGGCAAGCTTCCACCCTTTTCTAGGACCATACGGCGATACCGACGGCCCTCCGCTCCATCCAACGGGTTTCGCTGGAACCGAGTATTGAACATGATCCGCGAATATGCCGCGCCACTCCCTAGATGTTAGCTTCCTGGCTTGGCAAAAAAGTTCCATTTGAGTAAGCTCACAGAAAATAGACGTAGTACCCCGCGGCATAATTCCGAAAGAAGTGCGAGAACCTCGCTTGCCCAGATCCCCAGTGGTCATCTTCTCCATGACTATCTGGCCCAATAAGTGAGGTGCACTCCCTGCGCATCCGGTTATACAAACCGGAAAGATCATCTACCGGGGTTGTGCCGTGAATTGTAAGATCATATAAGGTGTAATGGAGTTGGTTCAGCATTAGACATGCTTCGTCAACAGCATGAGCGGCAATGAGGCGTTCAAATAGGTCAATTGGTGGTTTCTCCGCGGGAAGGTGGGCATGTGATTTCAAATAGGTCTCTTTTTCTTGAACAGAGGTGTATGTGTAATGCCGTGATAAGGAATGCAGGATCGACGGCGTCCGGCACCAATGCTCTAGCATGACGCTAGGAATCTCGACAAAATCGTGTGATGTACTGGTGCCATATGTACTCGCGAAGCGTGTTCGGCCAACCAGATAGTGGATGGTGTGACCAAGTTCATGGAACAGTGTGACCACTTGTCGCTGTCGCAGTAGGATGGGTGCTATGGAAGAGAATGA
This sequence comes from Penicillium sp. S1602, assembly GCA_023626355.1. Lineage (NCBI taxonomy): Eukaryota > Fungi > Ascomycota > Eurotiomycetes > Eurotiales > Aspergillaceae > Penicillium > Penicillium sp. S1602. Next base: position 54,113 of record JAMAGW010000015.1, on the reverse strand, counting down.
AGCCAGCAATGCGATGCTGGGGCAAGCTGCATTGCTCCCTGTGAAGCCCTGTATCCAGATATTAGCGAAAGTATATTGAGATGGTTTTGTGAGATCTTTACCGGGGCTAGGACCACATTACAATTGCTGTTATGTTTTCCTGGTCGTTCGAAGAGGTCAAAATAGATGTACCCGAGGAACTCGCCGCCCATCGCCTCTTCATTCCAAACCGCAGAGACTGTTACAGCTTCATCCCAAACCCATGCGCCAGAATTGACTGATTGGAAGTGAAGACCAAAAATCTGCTCAAAGATCTGTAGCATTCCTGCTAGTGTGTGCTCAAGAGGGAAGTACTCCGCGACTGCGGTTTCATCGATGTCAAATCTCTCTATTCTAACAAGCCGAGCGTAGAAGTTCAAGTCCCAGATATGGATTCTAGGATCAATCTCATCTTGTGATTTCCCCTGTTCTATGAGGAACTGCTTTTTGGCTTCCATGAGGATGACCCTCTCTGAAGCCGCCTTGTCGACTACCTGCTCCCTGGTGGAATTTAGAAGCTCCGTCACCTGTGAGAGATTCAACATGCGGCCTTGGATCGCGTATTCAGCATAAGACGCATATCCCAGGAGACTGGCAACAAGCGCTCGGGACTTGACTAACTCCTCGAATAAAGCGACAGTCTGTGGGCACTTGTTCTCGGCAGCAATGTATACGCGCCGGCGCGTCGATTCCTCGGTCGCGAACTTCAGTACCACATCCATATCGTGTTTCTTCAAACCCACAAAAACCATGTTGTCAGCATTGCGCTTTCCGCTTGCGACATATACCGCAGGGAGACCCTTCAGCTCGGCCTCCTCGAACCAGACTCCTTCAGCTTCCTCTTGAAGATTTCGCACACACTCTTTACTCAGCTCGTCAATGCGCTTTTGTAAAAGCTGATACTGCTGTTTGACTTCCCCATTGATGTGCACGGCGTTTCGACAGAATTTGAGATATACTCGATCGAGATAATGTCTCTCTTCGGGATTCAAAATCATAGTGCCATCTTGGCATTTCTTGTAGACGACGTCGATACCATCGAAGAGATCTCGACGTGTGTTCACCTCATGCGAGTATTCAGTCCATAGTCGATTAGCTGCGCGGGAGGCGTCACGCAGGTCTTTCTCTGTAGAAACGTATTGATAAATCCCGACCAGCTGGGACTGGAGAATCCTGTTGTTTTCATCTTCTGCAAATGGTATAATGAATCCATCGAAAGTCCAGTCGGCCATTGGCTTAGCCGTGAGCAAATCCAGGCTGGCTCGAGAGGTCGCTATGCCAGCATGCGTAAGTTGCATTACCTGCTCAGGCGAATGGTCCAATTCGAATGGAGGCTGGGGGGGTTGCTTGTATTCGGGCATGATGTCTGCTGTTGTGTTTTTGTACATATTCTTCTGGTAAGATGATCCGCCCTTTTTATGCTCTATGTTTGACCACTGAGTTCGTTGGGAGAAAAGTCAGAAACCAATATGAGCAGAGTGAGAAACGGGAGAGAAACGGGAGAGAAAGCGCTAGAGAAGAGATACTTTACATAGGATAAAGAAATTAGACCTGGCTTGCTATGACCCCTGTCACTCCTTTACGCCTTCCGTCGGTGCTCCTCTAACCCTTATCTAGTGACTCCCCACCTACTAATCGGGTTAGCCTAGTGTAGTGACTAGAAGCGTCTCTTTCCCTCTCCAAATCCTTTCGACCCGAATATTTCATACTAGTGCAGAGAGGTTCTAACCCCTTCCTATCCCCCATTCACCAAGATGCGATACGACATAGTTGCCTCTAGCGAGGATGAGGACGATGTGCAACTTGAAGCGACAGCACAAAATTTGGCACCCCTCCACCCGTACATTAAAGGACAATGTTACCAAGGATGGTATTTGCTGGGCTTTGCTGCGATACAAAGTGTTGTGATTGTGATTCTGTTGATCCTCGTTATTGTTATGGCATGTCGAACGTCGTCTCTACAGGCTGACTGGAGTACCACGATGATCTACGGATATGACAGGCCTTATATGTCCTTGAATCATACCTACGACCACTTATGGAATGAGACTTCTAGTTCTGGCTTGGTGGTCACGGAAATGGAGGGAAACCGGGACATCGGGGCAATAGCTATGTTGGATTCCCATAACTCTTTGCTAAGTAATCTCACAACCAGGAATTCTAAATTAGAGCAGGTTTCATCAACTTCATTGTCTTGTTGCAATGCGGGCAGCTATGCAAAATGCTCTTGAAGGGAAACAAATCGGTATTGACCAGACGGAAGACCACCACTGGCCACACTGTTTCGACTATCTTAGAAAGGTGACATTATTTTCTTTCCTTTTCTCTGTATCTCCATTTTCTGATGGTCCATTAGACACTTCATTGCTTTGCGGATGATACTATTGAGTACCAAGATGTGAATGATGAGGGTGAGCAGTTACATCGTATCAGTGGCTCCCAGACTTCACGACAATGTCGATCAGCACAAGCTCTTTACAACTATCGCGCGACCCATCAATACATTAATCATGTCAGAGATCCTTGAATAATGTTACCTAATGAACATCAATCTATTGTATGAGATATCTTAGTTATATTATCCAACTAAAGATGCGCCTGCGGAGACAATTGTGTTGGTTCCAGGGTTGGTCAAAACCGTCATGCAATGATGAATATGCTCCTCTGAGTCCGCTCGTGGATCGAAGTATTTTCCGTTGCTTTTGAATCGATGTTCTTTTCTCCACATATATAGACAGTGCCAAACATGCCACGCATGGTCCATATGGTACTTCTCAGGTTGGATATCTGAGTATCGAGACACCTCTTCGAGTGTGAGACTGACTGTACGGTTCTTATGAGCCCAATATAACCAACGCCCATCTGGCCCGTCGCCTATAGTCGCAAACTCAGCAGTGAGGGCATCATCCCGACACCGCTCTGGTAGCCATGCTGCGGACAGCTCGTCGTAGATACAGTCATTGCTAAGTGCCTCGGCAACTGAGTCACCACAGTCGCACGGATGCTTGTCGAATATGGCTGTCCCATTTTCATCGTAGGAAAACCCATAAGGGTTTGCCTTTTCCTCCGTATGATGCCGTAGAGAGAACTGAAGCGGGAATATCAGTGTAGCCACCCCATATAGGGCAAAGCCTATCTGAACAACCCGGAAGACAATATGCAATGGCCGGTAGAATGACTCTGCAATTCTCACGGAGCAGCGGCGAGATGTGGCCGCATTTTGCAAATTTTTCTCGATATCATCCTGTCCTTCCTCGTTTCCACTTAGTAGTGCCTCGGATGACAACCTGTGCTCTAACGAGCTATAGATGTCAGCTGTATACTTTTACCGGGCCAATTTCCCGGTAATTCTTACTCCATAGCAGAAGACTCGTGTTTCTTTCCCATCTTGCTCCCTCGCTCACGTTGATGTCAATTTATCAGCCGCTAAGTAAGAACGGAACGACGCCAGAAAGGAAATGCAGCAACAAGAGGACAGCCTATCTACTCACATGGTCTCCGAATCTTTCCGGTTCTGACCGGCAGTAAATTAATCATTTTCTAGAGTAATAGCTGCATTCACTAGACGTGCGATAGTCAATGCTACCATGATGCGGCCAGAGTGTTCACTGCCCCAATAAAGCGGGTTGTTCCCACGCGAAGGATAATTGCCTAGGTCTACAATGCATCGTCCCCTCACCCCGCACGCAACATGTTTGCGTGGCATCATAACGCCATAACGCCTAAGTAATCTAACACTGCGGCTATGCAGCAGCCATCACACGCCAAAGCAGGCCAGGACTCCCCATGCATGGTGCTAGTATTTTAACCAAGCATGAAAGATATGGTATACCAACTTGTACAATTGCGCAAGCGACCGGTCACTTATTTCTTTTTTTTTTTTTTTCAATAATAATCCTAAGTCTATACAAGTGCCTTAAACAACCAATTCAACGAAAGAAATTTCAGAATACTGTCGAAAAATCCACATTATGGAGAAATGGGTACCTGCCGAGCGCTCCCGAAAGACCAGACGGGAGGTCATACTGGGCATAATATGTCTCTCGCAGACTGTCGCCTTGGCCACTTACTATTTCACTGCTATATTCACCCAGCCTTATAAATTACCAGGCCAGCTCGACTACTGGACTGACTGTGGTCTCTCGCCCAGTGAGGCGATGGCTCGCAACTGCCATTTTGAGCCGATGCTTTACGGCTGGATTCCCAATGAATGTTTTCATCCAGATGCATTGGACGAGTACCACCCTTTTGAAGATCGCGTTTGGTACAGGGATCAAAATCTTACAGACCCTCTGACTGAGAACGAGATGCAGCAGCTGGCGCTGGGCAACATATCCATTGCATATACACACACCTTTCACCATGAGCACTGCCTGTATGCGATGCGCAAGCTAGCGATGGCTACCGAAAAACGATGGCTGCTGATTGATGGGAAGTCTGCTGATGTACGGCACACAACACATTGCGGGAAGCAGATTGCCCAATTTGTCAAGGGTACAGTTGAAAAGACCTACAGTACGGAGCATGAGGTTGCGACTGCAAGATTGCAGTTCCCAGGATGCGTGAAAATGCCATGGAGATTTTAAGTGCGTGAAAATATGTATATATTTCTGAAAGATATCAAATTGATTGAGATATAATAGTTTTATTCTTTCATCTGAATATTTGAAGCATCTTCTACTGTTTCTGTACTGGCTTGACGGCCAGTTTTCCAACAGCCCTCTCTTGCACCCAGCGATGTAGGCGATCAAAATCTCGGCAAGTATGGTGATTGGCAGTGTCAATGTAGCTGTGCCCCAAGCCCGGATTGTACCTGGAGGGACTGGGGGTCAGGTCAGCCGCACACATAATAGACTGCCGAATTATTTCGATACACCGATCTATTTCCAATGTGAGGTTAGTGAGCACATTTCGCTCAAGTGTCGTTGTAGGAGACAAGCTTACTCATTGTAGACGAAATGTTCTCATCATAAGTCAGGTTATAGTATGATGGAGACAAACCGCGACGCAACAAGTCCTATGTCTGTCAGATTAATCACCTAAATCTTTACGAAAAACCTACCAGACAACCTAATGTGCGAAAAACATCAATACTGGATCTCAAGTTAGATTCAACTCTGGAATGAAGTCCACTATCTAGTTCACTCACCTAATCACATAACCACCACGATCTTCGTCCCATAACTCGCTAACATCATCCGGCCATTGACTTTTGACTTCTTCTTCTGTTGCTAAGAACTCGTTCCCTAATGCAAAAATTATTAAACTTTCGAAAATTTAGATGAGGTTTAGAATGATAAATACAAACCTGCCACCAAATCTTCCCAAGCCTGGTCAATCTCTGGACTTGGCTTGCCAACATATTGGACCTTAGCTGGTTGATGCTGGAACTCAATACCTGTATAGGTAAATGATGAAGACCCAGAAAATATCAGGTGTTCCAACTCAATGTGTTCTCGAGCTGAGTCTGTGAAAAGTCAATATTGTTTTAGGTGACAGGTGAAGGTCTACAGGCATACCGAAATCGGTCCCAAAGCCGCTCCCAAACGAATCATACTCTTGCTTTCCTTGCCGAGTGAATGTTGCAATTACCAACAGACCGCTGATCAGATTAGACAGAACTAGAACGTATATTAGTCCAATCTTCTGGAGTCGTGAGAGCGGCCGTGGCGAAGAATTCTCAAGCTTGTCCTCCTGCTCTGACTCGACCTCGCTGGTCAACTTGTCGTACTTCACATTCTCGCCATTGTTGAAGAGAAACATCTTGGTCACCAGTTTACTGAGTTGGCACTGCTAGGAGCAAGACAAATAGGAAGGCCCCGGGCAATTGCGTGACTCCTTCATAATCAGCTTGTTGTATCAAGTCCATACAGATTGTTGGTACCTTTAATACCGCCATTTTACGCTCCTTAGACTGTATGTAATGACCTCGGGAATTCTTACCAGACTTGCGATATCTGTCCGGAACTAGGGCACTGGCCCGTCGGCCTAATTTGCACGATGGATGCTTTGGCCGCTTCGCGGCTATCTATTCGCAAAGCGGGGTACGAGCTAAGCTTTTACCGAAGCACGCTACAGCACCAAGCCCGTAGGCATTACGCGTCCCGTGACAGATCGGGTATAGATCCTTGTGCCACAAATAAGAAAGAAAATGAAGTCGACTTCCTTCCTTTTTACAGATAGCGAAGGCCGAACAACAATGTAACCTCATCCTGCAGCTAATGGCGCTATCGGCCTACTGTCTTCGTCCCCGGGCAGACACAGAGTCGTCTTCATATTTACTCCTCACGATTGCATTTTTAGCTTACTTTCTATGCTAGGCAGGTAATAATCTAGAGTTTTTTTTTACCGCGTGTATACAGAAATATCTATGCCATGGCGACATTCTATAACAGCGTTATGATAATACCCCTCACGTATGTCAGGTATATATAGGGCTCTCCAATCCCCAGTCAATTAGATACCATCAACAAGCAAGCTTAAAAAATCCCCACTTCCTACAACCTATTTGCACCATGCAGTTCAACCTTTCACTCGTCACCTTTGCTTTCCTTATCATAGGGGCTATTGCAGCCCCCACCCCGGCAAATTACGATGCTCTTGGTCTGGAGCCTCTCGATGAGCATGGCGGGTAAGTGTTCCAAGTGAAGTTCCGAGAGAACGATCATCTAATTAAGTCTAGTGATTAAGGATCGACTCATTTTTACTCGTGGGTGTTCGTGAAACGCATGATCATCAAGGACTGTCTCGTTATACCTCTTTGGTGTGTCCAGGAGATGAACAGTATTTCAATAAAGACGAACGGCGTGAATTGAATAGTTATCTCATTTTTGCTTCCGAATTTGTAGTACAAAATGCCCTCACTGGGGTCAATTGGTAGTCGTAGTAGTAACAAATTGCGTCCCTGTAACGACATTGCGGGGGTATATAAAGTCTCTCTTCCCTCCCCTCTGCCCACAGCTCTGTGAATCCTCTCAAAATGGCATTCGCACAGCCTGCGTATTCGAAAGTCCCTCTGCATGAAAGTGACGAAGAACCAAAAGCAGCCACAGCAAAGCCATCCATTCTTGGCACAAAATATCCGCTGTCATGGTTTATTAGCGTGTACCTCGCTACTGTCTTTCTCGGGGTCTTTTTCATCATTTTTAATTCATCAAAGATGTCGGGGCAATGCCAATCCCCCTCAGAGATGTGTGAGACAAACTTTTGGGCACATTTACTTACTGATTTATGTACTAATCTGAAACCATAAAGACCTTCCGACGACCATTCCTCGGATTCCCATGCGATTCCACGGCTCTCCACACTTTGAAGCTAACGGCACCGCCTGGCGAGAGGCAGTTGACTCTTCTGCTCGATGGCCCGAGAACAAAGCCTACTTTGGCAATGCCAGCGCAGAAATTGATAATGCATGGAACGATCTCATCCGACCTCGGTACTTCTCAGTGTCAGAAGTCGAAGCAAAGCGGGCGTGGGGAGCGGGATATACCAAATATCGCGACCCACTTTTGGGAGGATACACAGCTGGGTACTTTTGATTACACCCTTTCAGTTCCACTTTTATACTGATCCATAGTTCACTGAAGGTTCAGCATGTTTCATGCGTTGCACTGTCTGGTGAGCGCTCTGCCACCCCCTTTCCAGGTAGATCAAGGGTTAACAAACTTAGGATTCTGTACGCATGGCTCTTCAACGGGATATTTATCCCTTTACTGAACTTCATGGCACGGTTCATCTTGGTACGGTGTTATCTATACCTTGGCATGAAGCAATAGCTAATAAGCCTCTTCCACAATAGAACACTGTCTAGACTTTCTCCGCCTGGAAATACAATGCTATGGGAGCACTACATTGATTCCACAGAAGTATTTCGAAGGCCTTCCTCACCCATATATTGACGCTGATCAAGTACACACTTGTCGGGACTTCAATACCTTGAAAGGATTTACGTTAGATAGACAGCGGGGCGGGAAGTTATATGTTCCTCGTGTACAGTGGAGCAGCGAAGAGGTTCAACAGCTTGAAGAGGAGCTGGAACTAGATAGCTTGAGTTGAGTATTTCCAATACATCATGTATTCTGGAGACATGATGTATTGAAAATAGTGGGCTAAATTCCCCATGACTGACTACGTGATAATGCCTGGGTAATTACGACTGTTGCATCATGTCTGTTGAGAGCAGAGCATCAACAACGATCTATGATTATGGGCCCCAGCTTCCCAGGGATCCAATATGTTAAACTACTCGGTGCAAAGCACACTACAATATAAACTAAAAAACCTTTGGCAGAAAGCGTTGTATTCCTATCAACAAGCACGACCAACAGAAAAAGAAATATCAAGTAAAGACAATCCGAAACCATCCGAACCAAAGCAAGAAACCATCGAATCCACACAATATCCACAAAGAGAACCACCAACCGAATATTTTTGTGAGTACATTGAGTGAAACTCCCAAGAAGTCGACAGGAAAGGAAAGCAACATTGTCCACCACTTTCTATCATCCCTTGTTACCTAGACAGTCCACGAAAGTCGAGAAGATCGAGACCAGGCCATCTCCGCAATTTGCAAAGCGGAGAAGCAATGGTAGATCGAGCCGGAAAAGAATGAACTGGACTGATAACGTCATAGCAAATGGGTGTTGGTCATGTTGGGAGTATCATTTTTGTGTCGATTGATAATGTTCTCATGAGCATGTTGTGTAGATCAGACAGAAGATGTGCTTGAGCGTTTCATTGCCAACCACGCTGGGGATCAACGGGAACAGATCAAGCAGTAGTATTTGATTGGATGGCTGGGTGGGGGGCGTTCATGTAGAGAATTTACATGATAACGCAGCCACCACCGGGGGAAGCTGTAGAAGTAATGTTAGTATGATGTTTGGATGATAGATGGGTGTATATAGTAGAGATGCCATACCCTTGACGATAGCAGAGTTGCGGATCTGAGTGGCAGCCATTGTGAAGATGGTTGAGTTGCTTAAAAAGCGAAAGATTGTTTGAAAGATTGTTTGAAAGGTTGGTGGATTGGAAGATGATTGAGTAGTGGATGATGAGGAGAAAGTTCTAGTTGGGGGAGAAACTTCGAGGTATTTATATTCGATCATGGGATAGGAATAGAGGGTGAATTTCATGAAGCTGGTCGGAGGTTCTGGTACTGTGAAGGATCATTCCATTGAGAAGTGGAGAACAATACGTTCGAGGGATTGGTGTGGAGAATTCCTTAAGATTGTTCTTGTTGACAGGTTGGTTTTCTTAGTATTGTTCCATTCCGGATTGAGGGTAGCGTTCTAAATTGGGGAGCTCGATAACGCATTTTCTATGCTAACGACTTCAATGAAATCTGATAATGCTCGTGAGGATTGTTCTCAGCAGAACAATGTTAGTGCAAACGAAGAGGCGCGGGGGCCATCTGGTCGTTTTCTTCCTCTCGAAACGCCGTGGCTACGGGCGTTTCAAAGGGAAGACCCGATTAGCAAAATTCGTGGGAGGAACAATACTAAGAGAATGAAAGAAGCCTGCGTTGGGCAACCACGAAATGGGTATCAGGGGAAATGATTGGAAAAAACAAAGAGGAATGCACTGCGCTTAAAGCTTAATATTGTTCTTCGAGAACAATACTAAGGATGGCCTGGCAGGCACGTGTGATTATGCTTAATTTTGAGTTCGGTTGACATGTTTACGATTGCAATGGACCGGAGATTTGCAAATCTCGCTATTTCAATTTAGATGCAAAGTACAGATCTCGAAAACGCATGTTCGTGAGTCATGTCAACATGATAATCCCCTATCCATCTCAAGTGTAGATAGGCTCAGTCAGCTCGTTCAGAGTCAGACCAGTCTTCGCAATATCCTCCTCGCCGAGGAACATCAAAGGCATCTCCACCAGGGTACCCTTGACCTGACTAAGCAGTTCTTTGACCTGCTTTGCGCCATCAGGACCAGAGGGGAAGTTGTCGCGAACGACGTGACCCCACTGAAATCGTGGCGGTCGGCCGAATTCGCCCTTGCCTTCAGCCTCCCTATCAGCTCCATGGAAGTAGTACTCGTAGAACTCTTTATATGTGGACCAGTTACGCACGTTGTCATCGGGGACAGCGTGGAAAACCTTACGGAAGACATCGGTGTTGGTGTGAGCACGTGAGTTCCAGAGGCTTTGTAGAGTATCAGAGAGAGGATCGGAGACGATCTTGCTTTCTGGGCAGTCAAAGTCAAATTGCTGGGGAACGCCAACGGGCTCGAAGTTAGCATCCGGTCGCTGGTAGTCTTGTGGGGGCAGAAGTCCCAGGTGCTTGCGCATCAACTGGCGACGGAGAGACGAGGCGAAACGACTAGCGGTCCAGGGTCGGCCGTTCATAGTCGACTGGATTGGAGTGAAGTCTTCGATGATAAGTGCGATCTCCGAATCATGTTCTCCCAGCTGCGAACGGTCGTTCAAGTTCGCCGATCCGCAGATGACCACGCGGTCGTCGGCAATCATAACCTGTTTTAATTAGACTGGTTTGCTGTAATTATTCATGGTGTTACATACCTTGGAGTGCACATAGAGCTCCTCGCTCACAAATGCATCAATCTCTGCCTCGGGGTGACCGTTCCACGGCACATTACGAATATCCTCTCCGCCCAGCATATAGCATGAGCTGACACTATCCCAACGTCCGGCACCGGGTGCTTTGTTCCCAGGATCCTGCTGGGCAGCGTTCTGGTATTTCTGGAACGGAGCAGTGGGATCGAAAACACTCCGAGGAGCGGAAACAGGAGCAGGAGCACTCTGCTGGCCATAGTTGGCAGGGGCAGGGGCACTCTGCTGACCATAGTTGACAGGAGAAGGAGAATTCTGTTGACCATAGTTGGTAGGCGCAGGAGAATTCTGTTGACCATAGTTGGTAGAAGCAGGAGCACTCTGTTGACCATAGTTGGCAGAAGCAGGAGCACTCTGTTGACCATAGTTGATAGGCGCGGAAGCATTTTGGTCGTATTGATGACTGGCATCACCATAGTTCACACCACTCTGCTGTTCCGCAGCAGCCATGACATTTCCGTTGTTAATTCGGTCATAGTTGCGAAGGTTATAGAATCGAATGTAATCCATGGGGTTGTAGCCCTCCTTGGCAATCAACTCCATGATACTGTTTCCTCCACGATTGATCGAATTGTACTGGAACTCCATGATGGCTCGCGTGCCAAGGGTTTCATCATCGTGGAGATCTCCAACGAAGCAGGGGATCGAAGGAATCACCACAATAATCTTGTATTTCTCACCGGCGCGAGCAGCACGCAGAATACGTTCCACGATAGCAGCACCGATGGTGTTCTTTACCGGGTGCTGGTGGTCACCAGTAGCGGTGATGAAGAATTGGTTTTCGATGTAGACAAAGTGCAAACTGTTCTTGATGACAGCAGCGTAAGCGTTGGCAATGGAGTGCTCCAAGGGGCTACCATTGCTCCACTTAGTACAACTTCGCACGACCTGGCAGGACATATGGCCTTGGCTCTGCGATGCAGGACGCCCGTAACCGGTCAAGCGATCCTGGTACTGATGAATCTGGCCAGCCAGCTGTCCACGAAGCGGGTTTACATATTTGTTTAACTTTTCCTCATAGCGCTTCGGCACGAATCCACGCTCTCCATCAGAGTGCTGCGGATTTGTGTACTGAGAGAACTTATCCTGGTAGTGCTGCGGCACGAAGCCACGCTCGCTGTCGTGGTGCTGTTCATCAAACCCACGAGTAGCAGAATGCGACTCTTGGCCCGGTGGAGGCGGGTAATAGGATGCCTGAGCCTGCGTTTGACTCTGAGTTCCCGACGCCTGATTCTGAGGTGGGTAGTAGGACGATTGACTCTGAGACTGGCCATGGGGCGCATAATTTTCAGCAGATTGGGCCGGCAGCTCTGAAACATTGGACGTTGCGGGTGGGTAGTAGGATGTCTGTCCCTGCTGCTGGGGGTGGTAGGGTGTGTTCGCAGGTGACTGGCTAGGAGCAGGACCCGGGGGCGGAGGCGGGAAAGAGTCTCCAGTGTAAGAGTACTGAGCCGACCCATGACCCTGGGGCGCATTGCTGGAGTATGCAGGAGGAGGGGGCTGGGTGTTGGATGGAGACTGGGATTGTCCTTGGGGAGGATAATCGGTCTTTCCGGACTGCCAGGATTGGGTATTTTGCTGTTGCTGGCCCTGCCCGGGTGTTTGGGTTGTTTGATTGGGATTGGGAGGGTAGGTAGCAGGCTGATACTGCTGATAAGATGGAGTTGTTGCCTGCTGCTGTGGCTGCTGCTGAGGTTGCTGTTGTTGTTGCGACAACTGCTGGGGCTGTGGGCTGGCAGAGGACTGAACTCCAGAAGGATGAGTACTTCCAGCTTGCCACGAGGGCTGGTTCTGCTGGTTCTGCTGGTTCTGCTGGTTCTGCTGGCCTTGGCTAGTTGGGGGTGGAGGGAAAGTGGGCGCACCTCCCGTCTGAGCTGGGTACTGCTGCGACGGTTGCTGACCCTGTGGGCTCGCCTGTCCAGATGGATACAGATTGGACTGTTGGCCGCCCTGATGCTGACCAGACGAAGAGGTAGGTTGACCATACAGAGCCAGCCTTGCGTACCGTGAGTCATTCCGAGAATGGTACTTGGCATCATAGATGAAATTCCATCGCTCAACGAAGTGGCGGCGCAGATCCTCCACCGCGGCACCGTGCAGACTGATCGAGATATCAGACCATCCCATGCGAGAAGAAACGCGTCGGTCCAGCTGGTTGCTCTCCCATTGAGCGACGTTGTGGAAATCCAGCACGCGAGAGTTATTATAATCTTGGCCGGGGAAGACTGTCTCGTTCAAATTCTCTGGGTGAACATCAGCAATTGCGTGCTGGTTTGTGTCCCAGCGACCAAAGCACAGGTCTAGTCCACCCATAAAGGCAATATGCCCATCGATCAAGCAGAGCTTCTCATGATGGGCCCAGTATAGGATCATCTCGTCGGTCGCACCATACACGCCCTTCAGGTTTTCCTTGTTCATCCGGGTCAGACTGGCAGAATCCAACGTCAGGTGCTGGAATGCATTTGCGATCTCAGATGCCACCTCGTGTCCATCCGGCAAGTGGTCGGGATGACGGAAGACTGCGATATTGGGGTGAAGGCTTTCCAGAGCCTTCTTGGTGTGCTCAGAAGAGAGCGTCAGTGCCTGGGTCACCTCCTTGTAGACGATGATGTTCACGCGCACACCGCGCTGGGCAGCTGCCTGCAGCATGCGATCCAGTCGGTAATTTTCATTCTTAGTCGGGGGTCGTCTGAGGTAAAGCTCGGGAGAGAGCCACCCTGTTTACCAGTTAGATGCGGACCCACACTTGAAGAGCTGGGGACTTACAATCCAAAATCCAGATGGACTCCCGCGCATTCTCGAGGGCGCGAGACACGGCCCAGAAATAGCCGGCACCGTCCACATACCACTTCACATCGTTGTGCTCTCGGGGTGGCGCGAAGCTACCGAACCGATTCTCGGTGGTCGGGTTGGTGTGGCCGTACTGGGCATAGGCCTGGGGATCGATGGTGTTACCGATTTTGGTAGCCCATTCCGAACCATACTCGGTGACAGTACCCTGGATCTTACCCAGGAAACCGGAAAGCTTATCCTGCTTCTGTGGCTGTCCCTGGTACTGATGTTGCTGGTGTTGTTGGTATGGAGGATTGGGCGTCTGACTGCTAGATCCATATTGTGGGGGCTGATTCTGGTCCTGGTGCGTCTGCGATACGAATTACTATTAGATATGCGTTAAAAATGGAGGGAGAGGTGACCATACTCCTTGCGATCCCGACTGGTTGTAAGTCTGGTTGTAGGGCTGAGCCGGTTGACCCGGCTGCGATGAGCTCTGGTGGCCCTTGTAGAACTTCTTAAAGGTGTCACTTAGACCCCTGGAGGTGTCGCTGAAGCCCCTCGAGGAGTCGTTGTAGTGGCCATAGGCCAAATCATCATTCTGCTGCGACATAATAGTGTGAGAGGATAATGGGGGAAAAGAAATAAGGAACTGAGATGCCTGGGCGGGGATTGTTTTATGAAGCTCCCGATGCCCCGCTGCCCAGCCACGATGGAGCCGTGGCTGTGTCGTAATACGTATAGCGTGTGTGAGCCGAGAAACGCCAGTAATAAATCTGGATGGCTGATTTAGGTAATAGATTCGGTTTAACGTGTCTGTAACACTTGATGATCAGTTCAGGTGCCGATGTCATGCCACATGTACAGTACATGCACATCGTGATGAGATCGGCAATTGCCCCGCGTCAGCTTAGATTATTTCCGCAACCTGTGATCTGTTACATTTTATTTCAGCCTTTTTTTTTCCTGAACTATCCAATTATTATTTAAATAATAGCAAGTTCGTAGTTCAAGAACGCGTTCCTGGCATTCAAACAATCAGTACCAATGGTTCGTGAAAAGATTACATCATCGCCGATCGCACCCATATATTTCCGGACGATTTACAGAGAGTAGTGGTAATTACAACGACAGTCACGCCCTTGCCCAGGTGGCTTTCTTACCGAACCAGGACACACGCACCCATCCAGGATATTTATCGTCCATTTCAACCTGTTATCGCGTATCCCGAGGTTCCTTGACTGCCAGGTGTGGTCATGGGTGTTGCTCGATTCCACCAGAGGAACAGGGGTTCATTCGAAGGTTGGGGCGAGACTCAGCGAGAGCTCCAGAATATGTGTGATAATATTGCGCCAGAAAAGGGATCCATGAAGACGGTTCCTGACGAGCCGGCTTCATCGTCGCACCCCAATTAATTTGGGCGCGTGAGCAGCCGCAAGCCCAATTGGTCCGTTCGGCCCATTCGAGTTGTTGTTCTCCGATGTTATCTTGAACATAGAGCTCGGAGTACCCCGTGGACTTGACGCGACCGAGTTGATTAATCAATGATTAATTAAATGATGATTCTGTAGAGACATTAACTCCCGTCATGGTACAAGAGCTAGATCTGGATTCTAAATTCGCCTCGGGCCCCTCAGCTCCACTGATGGACCTTAAACCCGTTAGCAATAATTCTCAGAAAAGCGATTGTCTTATCAGCGCTTAAGGCCATGCATGAGTCTTGACTGCTGAACGCGTCGAGATATGGGATGGTGATTTCGTAAAGATAACGAAATGTTTGCAATATTGAGGACAGTACTACTAGCCAGAGGGTCTGTACCTGCGATCTATGGCCCTTGCAAGACGTGCAGTAGCTTGGGGTGTCAGCTAGTTACCGAGTCACCTGCCTGGCCTTATGTATGAATGAATCTTGAATGAGAAAAACATAATAGGAACTCCACTTACCACGAATCTGTAGCCGAACCAGACTATGCGTGAATCGACCGAAGATTTCGTGGTTGAAAACTGCTAATCATGACGTTATCCACGTTATGCTGGAACATGCAGTCCTTTGAAACAGAATCCCCGCACTTGATACCCCGCCTAGATAACAACACATTAATACTTCCTGCTTTCCAAATCATTCCTTCCCAATCTTCATTGCAAAATCAATCACAATGTCTCTCGCAACCTTGGATGTATGCATTAGCCTCGCCTGACTCGAATCATACACTAACCCCAACAGACGTCGCAACACCCTAATCTCCCCACCTCATCGGCCACCCTATTCTCCGCCAAAGCAGCAAAGAAGTTGAGCTTCGAGCAAATTGCATCGCATATCGGTCGCAATGAAGTTGCCGCAGCCGCCATCTTCTATGGGCAGGCCAAAGCATCGAAAGAGGATATCCTGAAGCTGACTGAGGTACTCGACATTCCCGAAGTTCTGCTGGAGGAGCAGCTTAGTGGATTCCCGGACCGAGGCCGAACAGTGGAGATGCCACCGAAGGAGCCTCTTATCTATCGGCTGTACGAGATTGTGCAGAACTATGGATATGCGTATAAGGCGGTGCTGAATGAGAAGTTTGGAGACGGTATCATGAGTGCTATCTCGTTTTCGACGAAGGTGGAAAAAGAGACAGATGCTGATGGTAATAATTGGGCCGTGATCACTCTACGTGGAAAATGGTGCGTTGAATATCTTTCCTGCTTGATCCTTAAATCTAATGATTTCCAAGGTTGCCATTTTCTCGATTCTGATCTCGGAATGTTGAGCTCGGGTGGACTACGGGCATTCACGAACTATATTGCCTCGTATGAGATGCTTCAGCTGTTTCAATCATGTGCTAATATGATCCTCATGGAGTCTTATCGAGTCTACATCACTAGTTACATGGTTAAATTAGCTACTTAACAATCATCTTATTATATAGAAAATCCCACGCACACCGAGTACCGACCTCTAGATATCCACATCCCGACCTAATCGCCGGATCCCACTTGTATAGTTCTGCAAATGTGATATCATAGGTGGTTTCAGACTTGGCGCATGAATCGTTGGCCACCACACACAATTCAAAAAGGCTATGCTACATCAATTGACGTTCTCTAATTTTCCGACTGCCTAGGACAGGCAATGCTAACAGATGAGACACAACATTGAACTACAAATTGTATCGACAACCTTGGAAGATGTTGAAGCTGGTTGGGTTTACATATTTTGTTATATCGGAATAATGGGTTTTGATCATGCAAATTCGAGTTATTTCCACTTTGAAGGTATAAAGGTCTGTGTCTTTCCTACTTGCGGATCGATTCCTCATTCTTCCAGGGTCAGATTGTTCCGTTAATCAATTCTTCACATCTATTAAAGCTAATCAGTCAGTCTCCATGGATTTACTTGTAGCCTGATTTGTCCCTCCTTATAGATGCGTTTCGCCCTGCAAGTCAAAGGTTCGCCCTACTTGAAGACGCGTCGTAGACCATGGGAATTTTTCTTCCTGCTACAACCCTCCTGCCTCCTATTTTCTGATCACTCCGCGCATCAGCGCGTATTAACAATCTACCACGGTGGATCCACTGAATTCTCAAAGCTCAAACACCTTCGAAATGGAAACCAATACCCCCGACGGGGATCTACCTACCATTTCTTGCAGCTACCAGAATTGCCGACGCGTTTTCCGCACCACGCAGTCAATGCAAAAGCACAAAACAGAGTCCTTAAGCCATGCGTATTGCTCTGAGTGTGATGAGGACTTCAGCACCGAAGAGGACCTGGCAGCTCACAAGCTAGAGAGCAAGTTGCATTACACATGTCTGTTCTGCCACGGAGAGTTTACTGGCGATATGATCCGAGACAACCATATCAGATTTGTGAGTTCCAATCTCCTTTATCGCATTGTCCCCTATATCCTTTATAATCTTGGTGCTGTCCAACAAAGACAGTCACCTCATCAGCCGTCGCTTAAGAAAATATTGCATACACTTGTTTAACACTACGCAGGCCCATCCGTCCCATCAGAACATCCAATGCACAGGCTGCAATGTCTTCTACAAGACCGCCGCAAACTTCATCCGACATCTCGAAAAGGATAGATGCCCACGGATCCCGGTGGCATGTAAGAAGATTGTTAGACATGAAAAAGAGTCCTACGACCAGAATCGCCCCGGAGCATTGTTCAACGGGTTCGAGCGTGTTGCCTTCGAAGTCACCAGTCCTAACAGGCTTCAGCCCAATCAACCTGTGCCTATTTTAATGGCAGAGGTGTTCCGGAAGAAGAATTTGGGCATCTACATGTGCTCCTGTGGAATGCAAACAAGCCTTCAATCGGAGATGAAGCGCCACGTCATGGCAGAGCTTAAGTTCGACCAGAAAAAATAAGTTTTCCGTTAGAATGTTTTGGGATTGTGTCTTGGTAATGAATGAATTCCTTTTGCTAATGTATTCATGCTAGGTGCACCTCATGCCAAAAGGAATTCAAATCTACTTCCGCCCTCGTCGCTCACATGGAAATGGCCACTGTCCGATGCAAGATTCGGGATACTTATGGCTTTGGGCCGCTCATCGCGCAGATCACTAATGGGTTTATCCAAGTTCGAGGACAACTGGAAGATGGGTCGAATCGGCTTGTTGTACTGAATGTCAAAGATGCGAAGGTTGCTTTTGACAGGGTTTCGGCTGTACTTCAGAAACGAGGTGACGTTAAGTACTGGTGACATGTCTGGTGCGGAGAGGGTTGGTTGTGGATGGTACCTATTCTGATTACCAGTCCTTTCCTTCGGTCGGATGCGAGTGGGTGGTATGGTTGGACATGATATGCAGTGCACCAGGTGTTTCTTTTTCGGTTTGTTCTCTTCTTTTCTTGATCATTCTGCGTTCTGCGTTCTGCGTTCTGCGTGTTTCCTTTCTCGTTATTGTCGGATTATTTTCGATTTGTACGTAGCTAGGGCTACATAGCAGAAAGGACTTTTAAGCATAGTAAGGTGTTTTCTCCACTCCGCACTTCAGCCATTACTATTTCCCTAGTGGTTCTTAGGCTAGAAACGCTAATCGTGAATTAGAAAAGAATCACATGAGCAATATGATAATCTGAATCAAGAAATAGCAAGTAAGATTTTTTTTAGCTAAAGGGGTATTGATCTGACGGGCCCGACACCAGTCGAACGAAATTCGACGAAAGACTGCAAGACGCCCGCAAAAAAGCAAAGATGGCATAATGGCACAAAAAGATAAAGATCAAACCAGAAATCAAAAAGAAACTGCCCCTCAAATGATTTCCATAGGCACACCATTGTTGTCAGCTAGGCGAGTAATCCTGTCCGATCCAGTTTCCTAGATGGACTCCAAGCCCATTTGCGGTCCGTCGCTATCGAAAAAGTCATTCATAGGAAGCGTCCCCTTTGTCGCGGTCACAATCACGCCGTCATAAGATCGTAAAACATATTGTTGATTCGATCGCGTCGATCGTTGGAGTGTATTGGGTGGACGCTTAGCAGCAGTCCTCGCAGCACTCGAAGCAGAGAAGACCAGCGCAACTACATTGAATCAGTATGGACGCCTGGTGTTTCGGCGAAATGCGGGGGGTCACTCACAGGCCACAGCAGACATCACCGGCACCACCACCACGCAGCTTCATGTTCTCTTGGGAGTTCTATGAAATGATTAACAAGAGTACAAAGATGGATAAAGGCTAATCTGATCACATACAGGCTGCTCAGAGACAACGCGCTCAGTGGAAGGAGCATCAGGGCTGGTAGGCTGCTGGTTCTGCACAGTAGCAGTAGTAGCATCCCAGGTAGCGGGGGCAGACTCCTGCTTAGAGGAAGAGAACCAGTTAAAGAGACCGTTGCCGAACATTTTGAGATAGAGAGTTGAAGAAAGTCAAGAAATGCTTATTTTTGCTTGAGTGATGTAAGTTGGAGATGTGAAGAAGAAAGAGGGAAAAGGCGGGAAGAAGGTTTCTTTATATGATGTCAAACTTCAACTCTGAGACCCATGTACGTAGTGCAAGGATCGGTATACGGCGCTAACGGTACCGCCAACCGCAAAGCCAAACCCACTTAATTACGCTGTCAACCCCACCGATGTAATGGCGCTTCAAAAACCCTGATACGCGTCTCCACCCGGTTTGGTTCGGAGGCCCTGGCGTCGTCATGATCATGCGTAATCTGCAATAAGGCATATGAATGGCTGTTGGTTTGTCGATCTCAGCCACATCTTCACTGTAAAGTTCCGTTACAAAGAACCTTGGATACCGAAAACTTCAACATCTTAAGTAATCAACCGTCTATATTCCATGAATATTAGGGATATTGTTGGTGCCTGAGCCATCCATGGCTCAGATTCCAACTTCCGCCCCGTTACGTGTTGATGAAAGGAAACTCCGGCCCCACTCAGCCCTGCGCTAAGCTTCTGGTAAGCTTTGTCATTCGTGCAAATCTTTCGCTTTATTTTTAGTAACTCCTGCTCCGTGGCTCAGTCGCGACGTGTGTATTCAAGTTACCGATCGTGGCTGGACAGGGTTTGGTGGGGAACTCTACGTCAACTTGAGGCTGTGCTGGTGCTGGTACAGTGTTGGTAGTGCTGGCTTTATACATGCATATTTTATGTATGTATGCTGTGGCTTTGTTGGTTACTTTTTCCGTAAATTTCTCGTTAGTAGCGGCGCGTCCTGCGACAATACCCAACCATGCCAAGGGTTGCATTTCTGGGGCTGTTTGATGTGACATGTAGCGAAATGAATGCCCCTCAAACTTTTGGAAACACAGCGACGACGTGTAACGGCCGAAAGCTTATCAAGTTTAATTTTCAATCACCTCGTAAACTGCGCACTGTCATCACATGACTATTGTGATTGACTGCTCACTAGTACTTATACTCTATGAATGCAACAGTAATTCATACCCCTTGAACACACCCCTGTTGTTCTGAATATGCCTTGTACCTATCTGCCTAGATACCTGCCTAGATGCCTGATAGCATGTTCAATTAGAGTCCATAATCGTACTTACCTTAGGGGTTCCTGCCATAATTTCACCAAGTCGGGAGCGCGGTCCACTGTTCTATGCCCGGCTTTAATTCGGGTTTGCATCTGGAACTTGTACAGGATTATGAATCCGGTTTTTAACAAGCAAGCCGGGCTAGCTCAATCGGTAGAGCGTGAGACTCTTAATCTCAAGGTTGCGGGTTCGACCCCCGCGTTCGGTTTCTTTTCAGGATTAACCTGGTGTTTCCTTTTTGTCTGGTTGTGATTTTTTTTTCATGTGGATCGCAGGTTATGAGTGGCTGAGAGCATGTTCGCGGGTTCCACATGTGGCTAATATGTGGGGCGTTGACACCTCGGGATGCGAGAACTTCGGCACGAGGTCGACAAGCCAGAAGCAGCTCCATGATCGTCTTGCCGGTCCATTATTCAAGAGGGTATGGTTACTGGGACGATGTTCAAGGGCAATATCAGCATGGGGATCTAAGAAGTATGAGGTTGAAAGTATCTGTTCTTTCCTTTGGTCTGGAAATACTCATCCTGCAGGGTCTACTGTCTAGAATTGACTACTGATAAGCCGACATTTCAAGCACCACTGAGGGCCAATAATCCATCTTCTGCTGCGTGCCCTTCCTTCAGACTATGTATGGGAATGGCCTGATTTTTGAATCATCTTCGACAGGGAAATCTGCCACGCCGACTTTCGCGCAAGTGCTCAAGGACTTCTCCAACAAAGTTTCTATCAACGTATCAGACTGGGGCTGTAACGATATTTGCGTCGGACACATCATCGGTGCAGGGCTAAAGCCGGAGTGTAAGCAATCGATCAACCTTGGAACTTGTCCTTTTCGGTTGCTTCTACGGCCAGTCCCCCATTCGCCACGTTCCTCAACGTGGACTTTGCATTCGTCCCGTAGGCTACCCCGTTGAATGGGCAAAACTCATATACCGGCATCTATCTCACCATGGAAACCATTTTTGCCAACACGCAGGCCAGGGAAAGCGGCGGCACTTGCTACGGATCCTCGGTTGAAAACAGCTGCAAGCTCATGCCTGCGGTCCTGAATTACACTTTTAGCATCGAGAACAATACTTTCAGCTCAAAAGACGATTCTCGGAACCCGTCTGTCGTATCTCTATCCAACATCACTCACGACCTCAGTACATCCACATTCGATTATGCTGGCATCTCCCACAGGGCCTATAATGCACCACTCCTGCGCGGACACGGGGTATCAGCAAATCCAATGTTGATTTGCTGTTAGAGGAAATGGGAGGAGGCGGGTCAGGTACGGTGCAATCGTCGATGGCATTGCTGGAGCTCAGAAAGGCAGTCTTGGATTTGGGTTAATCGAGGACGTGCAGAGGCCTGAAAAGGGGCGTGATTATGATTGATATGGAACAAATATTTGCATGTCATAGAATGTTCGCTTGAATATACATCTATCGTTACTCAAGGCATATTCCCAGGATCTAGATAACCAGTATGAAGCATGGAATCGTAATAATATTGAGTATAGGTATTTATACAAGAGCCCAAAGAATTCAATGTATGGACAATCCAATCAGCGTGAAATCTATGACCCAATGGGTTAGTGCCCAAAGATTAGCGTAGGGACACAAGTCACAAGTCCTATCTACCGCAATTTTTTCATCTTCTTTGTTCTACCTCCTTCAGTCGCGGAACCACTGGCCAATTCCACCAAACCCGTCTCATCACCTACTCTAATCCGCTTTTTTCGATGCCGTGATGGGCCGGGCGATGTACTTTCGTTCGAAATCATACTATCCCGCTTCCGCTTCTCTGGTTGTGAGCTTTCTTTCTTTCGGCGCCGCTCTTCTTTGATGCGTAATCGTCGCTGGACCTCTTCGGATATGTCCTCTGTCTCGTTGGCGTCTGGGGTGTCGACTGGAAGTTGGTAGGACGGTATATCGCGCTTGCGCTTGGTAGCACGGGACTCGTCGGTCGGGTCGGTTGAGACTCTAGGCTCGATATCCTTGTCGGTGCGAGATCGCTTCCGACGCGCGGTAAGTTCTGTATCTGTGGATTGTGGGGTTGGGGACTCTGCGGCGCGTGTTTTGGATGTGGTGGAGGTGGATTGAAAGGGATTATCGGAGGTTTGTTCTGCAAAACTCCCGTTATTTCATGTCATAATTTGACTGGGTTCTGGGATTGTTTTCTCGTGTGGGCGTGCGCATCGAGGGCTTTGAGGCAGGAATTTTGACAACGTACTGTTTAACTAAGGCAGACAGTGTTAGCCGTAAGTGACCTCCTGTTGATCAAATCTTCTCATTCATACCGTGTGTTTCCGGACAACTTTGAGCTGATTCATCGCTTGAATTGTCTTATTGAGCATCGAGGATACGGTCCGAAGAGCCTCATCGTCCGAGACATGACCCTTCACTTCATCAAGCATCTGGAGGTGGGATGAGAGGACTGTTTCATGCCGAGAGAAGATCTGCACGAATAAGAGATTATGTGTCAGTAAAGGAGGCTTCTGGTCCCAAAGTGAGATTCAAGCGACGGGAGCTTGCATTGTGATTGCGTTTGACGCGGACGCGGAGAACAAGTCATGACGACATACCTCTGCCCAGGGAATCGGGGAGCCATTTGTCGCAAAGCCATGCGGGATGGAGTGCTGATTGCTCCCATTTTGATATCCAGCAGGGTTCATGGTGGTATAGCCTGGGAGTATCATTATGGAAGGGACGATGTCAGAAATCTTGAAGGGATCGGCGGGGATGGAAGCTTCTCCGCGCCAAGAGGATCCACTTTGGACCTACAGATACAGCTTCATAGGCCCTGGGATGCGCGGATGCGCGCCCTTTTGGTAATTTACAGATTTTACAGGTCTTTGGTCTGAATGCAAGGCTTTGCTAACAATGGAAATCGCGAGTTTTTTGATATCGATTATCATGTAGTATCATGTGTACATACCCCAACGCCAGCCTAAAAGATACGCCCCGACCCATCGCAAAGAGAAATGCTGCAGTAAACGACTAAATACACATGCAGTCATCACCATGATCCAGCATCAAAGTCGAATCGAGACAGCTCTTTCTGCGAGTCTTCAACATCCTTCTTTGCCTTCATGCGCATGTAGAAAATGGGACAATCACGCGATGAACAGATAACCTCGCAGTGTAGACTGCCTTGGCATCGCTGGCACTGTGTCCACAAACGACCAAATCGCACCTCCAGATCCGAAACCTTGGTCAGAGTCTTGGTGTACAGCTCACCAAGACGAGGCCGGCAGTTTTCGCAAACGGCGCCGGCCATCTCCTCTTTGCCAGACAGCGGCTTCTTGCAGCCCATGCAAGTTTGAGTTTTCTTAGCAAATTTCATGAGACCACCCAAGCTAGGCGCAGCAACAGAAATGGATCGAGTGTGTTCTCCATTCAGGAGCTGATTGGCCTTCTTCTCACCCAGAATAGGCTCGAAAATACGACCAAGGGGGTTTGCAAGTTGATTGTCGAGGTAATATTTGGTATCGATGGGGACGTTGTTCTCCAACACGTAGATAGGATCTTCGGCTCGCTCGTAGTTTTTGGAATTGGTGGCACCACGGATCATTACATAGGCCACACGGTCACCAAGGGCCGGGGCGGAACCAGCGTCGCGCTTGGCCATGCGCTTGGCAAGTTCGACGTGTGCTTGCTTAGCGGTATACTCCTTTTGCGCATAGGCCTTCGTAATGACCAGTTTGGACATATCAACCTTATTCTGCAGGAGATCAGAGATGGTCGATTTAACGTATCTATTGGCATTGTTAGCTTGCATCTAACAGGGAAGACGTATCAGTATTTCCTTACTCTTGGGCACCATCGACATCCCGGTCAATGAGAATCTTGTTCAGAACGGTTTCGATGACATTCTGGACAAGAAGACAGTTGTCACGTCGCACGGTCTCAATACCCTTGGTATCCATCTTGTCGTGCTTCTTGGTGTTGGTCCAGTACAGACCGGCATATCGCTTTTTGTTGATCAGAAGGTATGGGAAATACACCTTTTCAAACTCCAACTTGATGGGCTTGATGAACTTGGATGAGACATAGTCTGCAGCCTCCTCACCAAGCTTCATCGCGTCAGCCAATTCGGTGACACCGAACTTGACCATGACAGAATCAGTATCACCATAAATGACTTGGGCGTCATGGGAATACCCATTGGCAATGGTATATCGTTCCTCCACCTCTTGCTTGGTTTTCTCAATCATCTGGCGACCGTAACTCGTTGTACTACTGGCAATGGGCAGGCAAGGAAGCTTGCCAACTGTGGCACCAGTGAGACCATACACACTGTTTGCGCTAATCTTCAAGGCAAGCTGTCGACCGTTCAGCACAGCTTTCTTGAACGGGTCAGTCTCAACGGCCAGTTCCTTCTTTGCACGTTTACGTGCACCTAACAGTTCCTCAAGAATTTGTGTCAGAAGACCCTTGCGAACCTTGGTCGTGCAGAACAGATCTCCGTTCGGGGTGACAATGTAGTCTTCATCTTTCACAAGACCCATTTTCTCAACGGCGGTCTTATTGAGAAGGGTGGTGTAGCAGAGGTTATGCGCTTGAATGATAGAGGGATATAGCGACGCAAAATCAAGAGTTGCAATAGGCACGCCGTAGTATCCACGCTTGGGTTCAATGACCGTGGCACCTTCATAATCTTGTTCATCCTGGCTTTTTTGATTTGGAATAACGAGCTGTTGTTCAAGAGCCTTCCGGAACAGCTGACTGATGAATTTGACTTGCTGACCTCGAGAAAGGAGGAAGTTGAAAGGGACACCCGTAACTCTCGCCATCTCCGTGTAGTTGACCAGACACATTAGTTTGTCCATCAGTCGTTGCGGTAAATAAGCATCCTTCAAGCAGTACACTGCCAAACGGCGCCGAGAATCTGGGGTTCCATTGAACAGTTCCGTGATCATAGTGTGGTGAACATCTTCTTTCTGCTCCCCCAAAAATTCGTATGACACAGAGTTGAGGGTGTAGCTTCGCAAGTGATAATCACGTTGCACTAGCTGGAGCAAGTCCAGTTGAATCCGGCCATTGGTGTTCGTTGCTTTTGTTTCTCGGTTGCCCATCTGCTTGCTAGAGAAGCTGGACTCTTTCGCCTCGGTTTTCATGGCCTTCAATCGAGTCCAGTAGGGGAATTGGTGGCACTTGAGATGTTTGGCGCGGTCAAGAAGATAGGGAAAATCGAAGTTTGCAATATTGTATCCAATGATCACATCAGGGTCGACCTTCTCCACAAATTTTTGCCATGCCATCAGCATTGTCTCCTCTTTTGAGTACTCCAGCACTTGGGTGTTGACGATGAGACTTGTTTCGTTGAGACAGAAAACATTTCTAATGAAAGGCTTTTCTTCTCCGTATCGCGTAACAACATTCGCGATCTGGATTACCGGATCCACGTTCGGTTCCGGGAAAATACCCTGTCGGCCAGCACACTCAATATCGAACGACAAAACACGGAGTGGTGCCATCTTTGCCCATTCGCCGTTTGGTGGATGGGCAATCATATCACGGTAGTCGACGATAGCTTCAATTTGGCAGTTCGACAACTTGTCTTGTTCGGGCAAAAGCTTGTATTTGCCTGCCTTCGCCTCCACCCAGGCCATTCCAGCTAGCCCGGTATCGATCATGAATCGTAGAAGGTATTGAATGTTGTCGAAAGTGAGGACCCCCGAGTCCATATTGCTCCAGAAACCCTTGTAATTCATGCCGGATCCGCCGCCCTCCAGTATAGAGCGCACTTTAGCAATGAACTTGGGATCAGCAACTGTGATCTTGAGGTACCAGCTCTTCTTGTTCCCCTGGAAGCCATATATGTTCTCTCGCAATGTAACCTCCACTTTCTCGATGACCCTTGATGGTTGCGCGATCTTAGTCTCCAAGAAAGCCCTGTATGGATCACAATCCGCTTCGGTGAAGCCGACAGGAGCGGCAATGTAGAGGTAGTGTTGAAATCCGGTAACGTGAAGCAAAACCGATTGACCAGCCTAGTCCACTCATTAGATTTGATGCCCCGCAGCAGGAGGTTCCGTATCGCGACAAACTTACCTCTGTGACACCAAAGAGCCGTACAGCCATGACATCTCCGCGAGGCAGTCGTCCTTCCTCAGCGTCAATTTGCTGGAAGCAAATATTTTCCTTCGCTGGGTCCCATTCAGGGAGCGGCGGGCGTTCCCATTGTTGGTCCTTTTCCGCGTTGTTCTCTTTCAAGTCTCCGATGTCCTGTGTGAATTTCTCGAGCACTTCCGACTCGAACTGACTCTTCTGTGGTTGACTTGAACCAAAGCCTTTCCTTTGAAATGACGCCATGGGCGGCTTCAGCTCGGATGAAGGTTGGTTTTCGAGCTTTCGCTTTTTTAGTGCATTAGCAGATGCGACGCCGTTACGGGCATTTTGGTTCGTATCGACCAACACCCGCTTGTGGGGCATCGTAGCTTCTGGCATTGTGAAGATCGGTCTAAAGAGACATGTAGATGCACAAAAGCCGAGGGACCCAAGATGTACGAAGAAGAAAATGGGTTGGGCGGGCAACTGCTAAAGCGTGTCGTAGTCGCGTCGAAGCGTGACACCCTTTACGCGGGTTCGGTCACATGCCGATAAGATAACCCATCGAGCTTATCACGTGATAGCTGACGATTGATGGTCTGCAATTGACGACGAACTATAGCGCTGTATACAAAGAGGCAGAAGAAAATGAAAATAAAATGATTTACGCTTTTCATCTTTTTCTTCAATCTCTTCTCTACATTATAACTCCCTCAAAATCCGTGATATTTGAAGTTTGTATGCTTTCCAAGCATCAGATTGCTATTGCAAACCCCTAAAGCAGAAGTATGTAAATATATACCGAGCTGTTTACTTGGTCAACTTAAATCTTTGACTGCTTCTTCTCAAGAGCCCTGCGTCGTGATTGCAAAGCCTTCGTCTCTTCCTGAAGCGCAAGCCCCTGCATAATCTCTTCACTGCCACCACCGACAACGTGCACCCGAGCATCACGGCTAATCTGTTCAACACGGGCACCCTTGCCAGCCTTGTTATACCCTGCACCCCCCAATATCTGCTGTGCCTCTCGTACACTCTTCTCTAAAGCCCTTGTCGACATGACTTTCAACAAAGCGGTCATACCCCCGATCTTGACATCGTCCACAGGGCGATCTTTAGTGAGTTCCAAAATGTTAACAAGCTGCTCCATAAAGGCATAGGCGGGTTCAATCATCAACCCAAACTTGAAGATCTTAGATTGGATCGCTTGTCTCTGGATTAGAGGAGACCCGAATGTTTCGCGTTGGACTGCATAGTTGAATGCGTCCTCTGCGCAGACTCGGGCTAATCGGAGAGAGGCGCAGGCTAGTGCTAGGCGCTCTGGGTTGAAATCTTGATGAAGATTAGACAATGAAAGCCATTGAAGAACGGACGCGACTCACTTGACATGATGAGTGGGAAGCCCTTGTTTTCCTCTCCGATACGGTTCTCCACGGGTACACGAACCTCGTCCAGTTCAATGAAGGTAGATCCTAGCGGAAGATGGTCAGTCGGATCTGAGGACTCATTACTCGGTGTTTTAATCATACCGCTCGCGCTCACACCAGAGTTAAACATTCTCCTACAGGTTACCCCCTCGGTTGCGAGAGGAATGACCAGTAGACTAATACCCGACCGTCCAGGACCACCGGTCCGCACAGCAGCTGTGCAATAATCCGCCCACATACCATTGGTGATCCATTTCTTAGCTCCATTGACGATATAATGATCTCCGTCGCGTCTCGCCGTAGTGCGTATGTTGGCTACGTCAGAGCCAGCTACAACACGGAAAGGAAAATATTAGAATTTACTATAGCTTCAGGAAGCACACGAACTCACCATCCGGCTCCGTAATGCCCAAACAGAACCGAATATCCCCCTTCGCAACACCAGGAAGCCACCGTCGCTGCTGTTCAGGCGTGCCGAACTTGGCGATGGGCGGACACCCAATCCCATTCCCCGCACCAAGTCCCCAGACAACCCCAACGAACCCCACACGCGTCAACTCATCTGTCAAAATGAGCGAGCACCAAGTATCCCATTGGTCACGCGGTACATTGCCCGGCAGCGACAGGCCAGCAGCATGTTCCTCAGTAGTCAGGGGATGTACAATGCCGAATCCCAGTTCGCAATGGCGTCGCCGTACTTCCTCGGGGACTTGGCCTGCGGCTTCCCATTCCTGGGCATAGGGCGCGATAGATGTTTCAACATAATCACGGATCCAGGCGCGAAGGTTGTGGTGTAGATCGGTGTAATATGGGTTGCGGACATCGAGTTGGGGGAGAAGGGGCTCGCTGTATGGAGCCGTTGGGGCGCGGAAAGAGTGTGCCATGATTGTTTATTTGAGTGTTGTTCAGTGTAGAAATTGGGTCCTGGAGCTACATTTTGAGCTGCTGTGCTGAGTAGCCTTGAAGGTTTGGTTGATGCGGGGAAACTTGTGATAGAGGGAGATCTGTACTCAAACCGAGGCCCGAAAGTGGTGCAACCGACTCTTAATGGGGATATGCTTGGAGGCTGTTAATTGAACACCACGCAGTGTTGGTTAGACACCTCATCAGGCACATAGATTTAGGGATTTAGGTAGATACCTGGGTATGTACTTGATAATATAATTACAGTGGCTTTCGTATACTGTGCCTTGCCTAATGCCGAGAATATGGTACAATCCCCATGATTTTCTCTAAACTCCATGTGGTTTCAGTTCTCATTGGCTGTCTACACTGCATACGTAGCTCTCGAACTATAACGGGTTTAGACCAGTGCTTTTTTCTATTGCTTTTATCTGCTTAGGTTGAAAGGATTGGTAGACCGACGAAGATAAGGCGAGTGAAGCCATGATAATTTCAATCTATATCTTACGAGTCCTAGAGGCTTATTCCTAGCGACTAATAATAGGTGGATGTCTCACATTGTGCTCTGTTATATAGTAATAGCAGATCCCCTATCTTCCCAGGTTGGTTCTTTTGTGTTCTTGGAATAATCACCACTTTTCTAACAAATTCTTTTAAGCAAAATGGATGCCGAAGTACTTCTCGTGAAGCCTGATGATGAGCCCATCACTTTTCTCTGCTATAGTCCAATCACAAAGGATGAAACTCCCACATCCCTCGAGTCCATCCGTGATGAGAATAGCCCCCGTACTTTCGTGTTCCAAGATCCCTCAACCCTTCAGCATGTTTTCATCAACGAATATGGTCTGATTAAAGATACAACGAAATTGCGTATTTGCATCATCTACCCTCTTTCTGGTGTCAATCTTACACCCGACGAGAAGAATGGGTATTCTGGCCCGAACATCGCAGAGCTCATGGCAGAGTGGAGAGATGCGTTTAAAGCCATGCCGACAAACCATCAGATTAAGCACATTGTGTTCGATATGATATGTGGACAGAAGCTTGTCATCAAGCATGTGGTTGAGGTGCTCAGGGAGGAAAAGAGTGTGTTGAAGGAGAAAGCTGGTGGATCGCTGCTCTGTACTGTTCAGGGATATAATGCCGATGATGCAATGTGGGTGTAAAATTACTAAGATGCTACATGTATCTAAGCTCTGCAGATATTTCAAAGCACAAGATTGTGTTCATTAATGCATGGAGGGTGTTGCTTAAGTAAAATGGAGTGGAGTGGTTGCACCTTTATCGGCGTACTAAATTCCATTTAGAGAAAACAAGACAGGAAACATGTGCGCTCATTATGCATTTCAAATCATCAAATTCCAATGTGAACATCCGCAATGCATGAAAACAAGCTATCCGGTCCCCTGCTCTAGTTTCTTGACGAATTTATAGACCCGACGCAAATGCTCCTTTACATCCTGACAAGTCCACCGCAGCTGTGATTGTGGCGTCAACATTCCTTTGATGCAAGTGATCAAGGAGTCAGCCACGAGCTCTCCGTTGTCCAGCTTCGTCTCACCATGATCAATCTTGCAAGAAAAATCTTCAGGCAGAGCGATTGATCCGCGAGTCAGATCGTTTAAGACCATTTGTCGCTGCATTTTGGTGTTGAGTTGGTAGAGAAGCTCAAAAAGAATGACTCCAAGAGCATACACGTCAAGCTTTTCGTCAATCCTGTACTCATCCAAGTAATCAGATTGTGAATTTGATGGATTGATGTTGGTAGGAGGCCTGTAGAACTCGGTCCCAACAACACGCTGGATCTTAGGGCCTTCGCGGAATGGAGTCACCGCACCATCTGCCGAGCCTTCATTCAGACGCGAAACATCCGCGACAAGGCCAAAATCACCAATTCGAGGACGGCAGTAGTGGGTCAGAGGCTCGCTACCAGAGCAACATTTTGAGCAGCTCTCTAGAGCATAACTCTCGGGGGCACAGAGGAAAATGTTGGCAGGTTTCAGATCGCGGTGTACAATTCCTTTTGAGTGGAGATATTCAACTCCGGAGACAATGTCTAAAATTAGTCGCAAAGATGGCACCAGATGGAAGCAATGCCGCCTGGACAGGGTTCCATTCTTGCTGCTCTTTTCGGGCGATTGAGGATTGAGATAGGCGTTCAGAGAAATCGGGTGGAGCGACATCTGGATATGGAGAATGACTGCTGGCGGTTGGTGATCGGATCCGTAGCGGCGTTGTACCATCCTCGAGTGATCTTGACTTAAGCCATCCGTGAAAATATCATCGGTCTCCCCGAATGAGGATGTCTGTCCATAGGAAGGGTTGTCGAAGTTTCGAGGTACAGACTCGATATCATCCTCATCCTCCAACTCAACATTTGAACCATTTCTAGTGTGGCGGGAGGATGATGTTACATGGCTATCTAATCGTTCGATTCTGTCGTGGAAACCATGCTCATCGGGCACAGAGCTCATATATGACCCCATAGTGGAATTCTCGGAGTGCTCAAAGACGATGCCCATGCTTGGTTCATTGGTCCCACCAAAGCTGGGCTCATGAATGTGTGAAGGTTCGTATCTAGGCTGGGGCTTTGGTTGGAATGGCACATTGCTCGAGACATGTGCCTGTTCAACCCAAGCGCCATAGTATCGAACGATATTCGAATGCTCCAGGCGAGCAAGTGTTCGAATCTCTTTCATGATGTTCTCTAACTGGTTCTGACCTCCAAACTGTAACTGCTCAAGTCTTCGCTGACTGAGCGGGATTTTCTTAACGGCATATTCCTGGCCATCGATGTGATTTTTGACCTGATAAACCTCACCGAATGATCCCCGACCCAGAATTTTGAGTTGAGTAAATTCGACGGCATACCGCGACATGTGGTTATATTGTGGGCCAGCAGGCCCGTTGAATAATGGGACGCTGACTGGCGAACTTCCAAAAAGTGGTATCGATGAGTTTGATAGATTTCTTGGAATGCTGGGAATGCCTCCAAGGCTATCAATACGCTCGATGGGCGGAAGTTGCAAATTATCTCCCTCTGTTCGCCAAAACCGATTGGTATTTTCGCCTTCTTCCTGATGATTGAGCGGTGGCCTTGAAACCAGCGCGAGCTCATCACTACCCTCGATGGATGAGCGCACAGACGAATTCAAATCAATCTTCTCAAGGGCAGTAATACCTAGCAAGTCGAGGTTGTCTCGGTATTGTTGTCTCGTGGGACCCAACTCTTCATTTTCAATGCCTTCTGGCATGACACCATGCGATGACAAGAATTGCGATTTGAATTTGTATAACTGCTTTCCCAGGTATTGGACCTCAGGGCTGTGACGGGTGAAATTTCGGCTGGAACCCTGCTGGGCATTGAGGATATCGATAGCTCGACTCTGACAGTAGAATTCAAGTAACGCAGCTGTCATGACATTTGCATGGTGATCTATATTAGTCTCGATAGCGCCCTGGGATAGCGCCGAGACATCCTCAAGTGAACTTGACGCGTCCCATCCTTCTGAATCTAGCTTCTTTCTCGAACGTTCACTTGATCTACTCCTTTCATCTTGTACCCCATTGCTGGGGTTCGAGTCTGTTTCGGATTCAGATTCAGACTCAGATGAGGATATCTCTCCAGCTGGTCTGAACATGGACATTTTGGCGTTGGTCCGGGACCTCGGGAGAGCCAGAGATGAGAGAAACCCGGGTCAGAATTATACCTCCGCCATCAATACAAAAAATAGCAGAAGAAAACAATGAAGAGAACTAAGCCGTAGTTCGAATGGAAAAAATTCCCAAGGCTTTAAGGGTTGTTGAAATTGCCCCTGTCAAATTTGAAAACTGTACGGCTTTGGCGGGGTATAGTGTCAAGAGCCACACTCAATTCAAAACCTCAGAATTGAACGAAAGGGTCTCTTCTTAGCTTTAAAATAGCACGCAGTGTTTCGTGCAGAATGAACACGTAAACAAGCTCTGAAACCCGACAGGGCGATGATTCACTCAAGCTTCCATCGGATTCTAATTGTCTCTGGAAGGGCGTGTCGTGCGGGTAACGCTGGTGTTGTGTTACCCACTTTTATCAATAGACAAAAGGCACCCAAGACAGAGAGCAATAACAACGTTGCCTACAAGACAAGTGTTAAATGGGGTTTGCAAAAATCAAAACCTGAAGGTTGAGTCGCCTCTCAAGGCTTATTGCTCGTGAGGCTACGACGAACAGGATGAGTCATCTATTTTATGCTTCACCGCCTTCGTATCCGCCACCGGGGATAATATACGCTAATCCCGATATGGAAGTCATATTGAAGACCAACATTCACACACGTGACACCTGTATACAACGTACTTGTTACCTTGAAGACATTTTAAAAAGCAGGAGGTATGATGGGAGCGAGGAAGAGGTTGATCGGTCATGCTATGTTCGATGAAAAGAGAGAGAGATATTAACAGAAGTCATCTGACATGCCTTGGCCACAAAAGCCATTTGACTGAGCAAGTATAGTATTCTAATCAAAATTGCCTAGTTAAGATAATTTCCTGGCAACCTTAGCAGCACTGGGGGTGGAAGGAGTGTCTTGGCTACTCCCATCATGGTTTCCGGGACTGTGGGCATCGATAATATTTCCACTCTCCAACCCTGACGGGCTGAGACTGATATGGCTTCTTTCGCCCTCGAAGAATAGCGCGTATGCCTCTTCACCGTGGACTGCATCGTCACCAACTAGAAGCTCTTGCTCATTTAGGCGTAATGGTATACGCAGGACATACTTGATGAAGACGCATATAAGGCTGGTCATGAACAAGTTCAGGCCAATAATAAACAAGCCGCCCACAATTTGCAGCCAAACTTGCCTGCCATTACCCTCAATTGCACCTCCGGGGTTCGTAAGGCCAAATGCAGCGCATCCATCAATTGTAGCAAATATGCCAGTGAGGAAGCCGCCCATGAATCCGGCAACCATATGTGTATGGACCACGCCCACTAAGACATCTGTTAAACAACCGGAGGATCAAAAGTAGGGGCAGTATTTTATACTTACTAACATCGTCAACCTTCTTCATCCATTTCATTCTTCCAATGATATTCATCGATATCCATGGGATGGAGCCTGAACAGGCTCCAATAATGATAGCACCCCAGCCGGTGACGAACCCTGCAGCAGGAGTAATTGCAACAAGACCCGTAATTTCTCCTTGCACAGCACCAATCACGGACGGCTTCTTGAAAAAGACGAAGTCGAGTGTAGTCCAAACCAACAAACTCATGGCAGTGCAGATATTTGTATTCAGTACAGCAACACCTGCATCGGGGCTTGCCGCATAAGGGTCACCGCCGTTGAAGCCATTCCAGCATACCCAAAGAATTCCCGCACCAACCAACATAAGAAGGATATTGTTTGGATAAAAAGAATCGCGGTCACGTTGCAAACGAGGACCTAGCCAGTACGCAGCCGTAAAACCTAGTTCGAGTGCAGAGTTAGCATATATCACTTGGTAACGACGGGGCATTTACTCCTTGTTTACTTACCCGCGGTACCTGAGCTGAGATGGATAACATATCCGCCCGAATAATCCAGAACACCCATATTATATAGGAACCCTCCTCCCCAGAGACTATAGCGATTGTCAGTTTATCTCACCAATGCAATCTTGAACATATGAAGCCAACCTGAATGCCCCAACAGTATAGCTTAGCGTGATCCATAGTGGCACAAATATCATCCAAGCCAGAAGGTTGATCCGGCCCAGCAAGGATCCACCCAAAATAATAACAGTGATAGCGGCGAAAACGAACTGGAAATAAATCATCGTCGACAGATTAAAGTTGGTAGAGACACCGGCTGATGGCAGGGTGGCCTGGCCCAAATTTTGTTGCATTGTCAAAACAGGGCCAGGTGTTCCGACCAGAGGAAACTTGCCCCATTGCTCGCCAAAAGCCATTTTGTAGGCCCAGATGACCCAGCATATAAGCGTGGCGGAGAATGCATAAAAAACCTTTCTTCTGTTAACTTGTCTCAATCAGGTATCAGCATCCAATCACTCTTGTATCATACCATAAACGCGGAGTTGATTGCCCATTTTCTGATCACTGTTAGCCTCGCGGAGGATGCTTCAGAGTTCGAAGTTCCAGAACATACTTTTTTACAAAGCCTGCATACAAAATCGCAAGGCCCGGAATTGATTGGAGTGCCACCAGTGTACCCGCTGTCAGTTGCCATGCTTGATCTCCCTTATTAAGCCAGCTGTTTTATACGCTGTTAGAATACCATCATGTTTGCAAACACCAGACCTAAGCAAGTTGACTTACTCTGGATCTGCATTGGTCAGACTTGAGTTTGACATCTTGATCTTTTACTGGCAGTAGGCCCAAAATAATGCGAGCACTACCAGGATCGATTTATTGGGGCCAGTGGGGATGCTGTCAGACAGAACAGGTTTTCAAAATGTGGAGGTAGAGGAGATATATGCAGCTCGGACCCCTTATGCAGTCAAGAATCAATCATTAGATGGTTTCTCAAATCTTCAATCAATTACGGATCATATATAATACCAATGAAGCCCCTTTTTTGAGTCTGCTCATCATTTGTGGCTTCTTTCGTACCAAATAGCGAGTCTTTTGATCAGGATTGAGCTAAATTCCAGATAAGCATTGATACCTGGAAGCGCCGAGTGATAAGGAGAGGTTTGTTCTTCTGAGCCAATGAGAGCTCATGTGTGCCACTATTGCAATATCAAGTGTCAAGAAAAAGATAGATGACACATGGAAACAATGATAAGAAGGCATAACGACCTTCCTCTTCTTGCTATAGAAAGTTGTGGTGGTCTGGTCATTCTATGTGACAGGAGGCCTTATCGGCCCCACTATATTTATCCCCCGCTTTCTGTCCAGAGAAGCTTGGCTGAAAGCTTAGACGTCCAGAATGTGGAGATAAGCCCACGCTTTTCTTTCAATCATTGGGTTGTGGTGGCGACACAAATTTACCGGCGGATGAACGGTGACGTTCGCCCTGGTAAGTGGCCCGTATTTTCTGAGAGCTGATTTGCTGCATTTGCGCCAATCTAAACCCGCTCAGCAATAGAGCAATCAAAATGCATCTGCTTATCTTCAGAGTAAATCTACATCAAATTCCCTGTTCGCATATCACCTGAATAACTTGAACAGGGGCACTGCGTAGAACTGCGTCAGGTGAGTGCTCTTGCGGGTATGCAATTTTAACTCTGACGAGAACACATCTGTCAAATCACAAGAAATCCCTCATAGTGTAGTCCCTAAAATTCTAGCGACGCAAGTAATAATGTGACTATGCGTCCATATAGTTAAATATATAATCATAATTTATATTAAATGCATGCCAAGGACTTCTTGGCTTGCTTGCTTCATTCATCCATTGATCGAGTCGACTTGGCTTCATTCTCCCAGGAAGGTTCCTGGCCCACGAAGGTCAGTTGAGGCGAGAGAAAAGATGACTAAACAAACAGCCCTGAGAAACAACAGGTTCTGAGCGAAGAAAATTCCCCTTGTTGCGACGAACATAACGCCAAGGATGTTCAAATGTTGGAAAAGTTACCCCTTTTTCAAAGTACGAGGTACAGATTCCGAAAGGGAAAAGGAGGATCACGAAAACGACGTCCTGCTACCTAATAGCGGACTTGGAATAAGTGAAAAACCTCGGCCTTTGAGCTTGGCGACAGCAGATTCCAATCCGGAACAGCCATCGGTGCGATATATGGGCTTTGGTATTGGTGGCGCGGGCAATATCAGGAGGTGGGTCTGTTCAGAGGCTTGGCTTCCCCAGCCCTTTGCGTTGGCTTCTGATGGCGTCTCCCATAATCGGTTGCTCTGACTGACAACTTCCAGAGTCTCGATTCAAGGCGGAAGATACGTCGAAGTCGAGCGGCCTTCACATGGCGGCAGATAAATGGGAATGGTCCCTGCATGGGGGAATGGTATGATTATGATTTAACGCTCAATTATGAAATGTCTCGCGTTATTGTCTACCCAATGATTATTTATTCGTATCACTATCACAATCACCAACCTGATAAATGGAATCGTAGGAAAAGGATAGAGCCAGGACTTGATTATGTCTTTTTGAGATATAGAACATTAAGCGCCTTAAGCAGTATATAAGCTCCCCGCTTTCCAAGTTGCCTGCTGGTCACTAATCCAGATACCTGATTGTCCAACCATCTAAACAGGGTGTACCGTACTTCCCCACTACCTACACTGGGTATGAATATTGGAAGTCTTCGTCTTTAATTTCTCATAATTATCTAAGTTATTTTCAAACTCAAAGAGTTACTAAATATATATTTGTTGACAGGATAAAAAACGAAAGGCCCTCTCAGTGCATATCTGTAGATCCCGCCTCTATGGTACATAGTGAGAGAATATCCGTAGCAATAGTAAGCATGAATCTTTGGAAGATGATCAAGTTCAAAGTTCCCCAGCCAAGCCCAAGCCTGGGTGGTACTCAAGCGAAGAGTGATAGTAAACACTAAGATACACTCCCGTCTTCTCCATATAAGCGAATGACACCCAGCAAATGAGGTGATCTGTTTGTTTTATATCAAGCCCGGGGCTTATTCAATTAGTTTTACAAACCCGCTCACTGAATTGTTCGAGAAACTTACAAATAGTCTTGCACAGTTTGCTCATAGGCATTGCCATGGGCTTGGAGCCCGATTTGCGTGAGGTATTGAGCGATAGCTCGCACATTGTCCTGATCATTAAGACCATAAACTGGGAAGTAAATCTTGGTAGCCGGCACTTTGAGACCGGCCTTTGTTTCATAGTTCCATACCAAATGTAGACCAAGGGGATGGGGTCCATCGCCAATCCGCAACAGTTTCCACAATTTCTGGAGGTAATCAAGACCCTTGTTTGACTCGGGCGAATCAATGCGCCCGCCCAAATTCCAGACTTCCTCAACCTTTCTCCAGGACATGTCTTTAGCACGACCATATAGCTTGTGACGAGATTTTTCCGGAGTGACACAGTCATGCGAGTAGACAAATCCGAAGTTGGGTTTTGAATCAGTTGTTTCAATATATTCTTTGATCGTGTCCAATGTGTTGTGGCGATCTGCGTCTCCAAGGTACTCTTGAACAGATCCAATGACAACCGAACAGAGATCCTCTTCTGCCGCATGGCACTTCAACCCCGGAAATGTGTATCCCTTCACAGAGATGGCATCCGGCTTTAGATCAAACCCGAATGATACTTGAGAAAGCTCACGTATTGCCTCATTCTTCGCTTGCAATTTTTGGCACTCAATTTCACTCAAAGTGTGCTTGGGATAAAAGTGCTC
Source organism: Penicillium sp. S1602 (assembly GCA_023626355.1). Classification (NCBI taxonomy): domain Eukaryota; kingdom Fungi; phylum Ascomycota; class Eurotiomycetes; order Eurotiales; family Aspergillaceae; genus Penicillium; species Penicillium sp. S1602. The sequence goes on along the minus strand of JAMAGW010000015.1, from coordinate 16,099 downwards.
AAATAGCCGACTGTCATATCCCTCAGGATTGATCTTTTCCAAGCGATCAAGAAAGTCACGAATAGGGCTGACATTATATGGGTCCTCCTTCGTTCCAGATATGGAGGTGATAGGTTCCACTGCTACTCGGACAACTGGTGTAGCACCACCTAGCTGTTGAAAGTTGATGCTAAGCTCCAGAGGGAGTTCATTATGGGTCATGGCGCTGGGGAACCTTTGAGGGTATGGTCCCAGAAATGGGACGATGGAGGTGTAGAAGAAGACGAGATATTGGCATTGGGATTGGTTCGAGTAGCCTGCTGAACTCATCAAGCTGGCCAGTAAAGGCCCGGTCTTTTGCCACCATGCTCTATGGCTATCATTGGGGCAGCTCATATACTTGTCAAGGAGCTCGAATTGAAGGCCATTCGAAGCTTGCGCCGCCATTTTGTCGCTCAAAGTTCCACTGTTCAAGATGGATTCTGTCACTAGATGTGCTGAGGGTCAGAGAAAGTATTATGTTGAAAGGAAGAAGCCACTATACCTATTGAGCAAGAACTCATGTAGGGATCTGTAAAATATCCACAACCCTATAAGTGGGATTGAAGCGCGAACACTAAGGATAGATTGCATAAATGTAAATTGTTCTCCTTAGCTAAAAACACATGCGATTTAATAACATAAACCAAATACGGGCCAAACCCACTGAAAGTCCGAAGAATGGGTGTTAACACAAGTGAGGGGCTGTGGGGTGGTCTGCAGATCATCAATACATTGCGTAAATATAGATACAAATCAATTTGAACAAATCGCCCGTGGTAATTCGATATCAACTAGGTAAGTAAACCGAGAAACTAGATTCACCAATCTGTAGAAAAGGGTGAAGTGTAGATTTTACCGACACACGACCAAAATGTTGCTGCGACCGAAAGAAATCCCGCAACAAGCCACTGGAAGCTTTAGGAATAGTCTGATGCAGTGTAATATTGAATTATGCTAAAAATGGTAAAGTGAGACAGTAGATCTTATGAAAATTGGCGTAAGTTCATGTATGTAATAATGCAAGTTTCAGCTGGGGAACGGGAAACAGAGGTACTTTGCATGGAAAAGAGTCGGTGTGATTCAGCTGCTCAATCATTCCACATAATGGTAAAAATGCATATGAGATCTGATACATACTGCCTAAACGCTATAGATGTGGCTTGCGTAGGCACAGGTACAGACTGCCCTATAGTTCCGTTTTTGTGCCACTCGAGAAGACAAAAATTTTGATTTTGACGGTTACCCAGTGATGCATCCAAACCACCAAGGATGGGTGGGGATGTAAAGGATGGGTGGGGATTCCCCACCTTTAGATCTGCATGCGAGGTGGTCTAATAGTCGATTTCGAAAATACATGACAATACCGGTGTCATATTTTTCTATATAGTCAATTCAGGCCAGGCGTTCTATCTTGAGGTATGGTTTCTCTGCTGCACGGTCGAGCTTCGAGGCTTTCAGAGATTGGTTGCCCCTGTTCTCCTTTCATCGGATCAACATGACGAAATCAACAGCCTTGACTCAATGGCAAAAGTTTTACGCCGACCACAAAAGCGTAGACTTTGTTTGGGTGCTTTTCACAACATACATTGGCACCAATCTGGTCCGCATGGTTCCTATGTCAGCTTTCAAGCGATTGTTGGAGACAAACCAGGGGATCTCGGTTCCAAAGGTCATACTTCATGTTCTTCCTCACGATAATGTGGCGAATGGTGGGACTTTGACAGGGTCATTCTTTCTACAACCTGATCCGCGATCATGTTCCCCATTCTTGGATTCAAATAAGGCAATTGTTATGGCTTCATGGACAAATGAGGACAAATCGCCATTAGGAGAATGCGCACGCTCTAAATTGGACTTTTTGACAAATCTGATTGAGGAAAAGTCGAATTGCTCAGTCCTGGTTGGATACGAGCTAGAATTCAGCCTCTTACGAGAACGAACACTTCCCAACGGAAATATCGAGTACGAGACGACAAATGTTGATCATTCATGGTGTAGCATGACTCGTGAAGATGAGTCTCTACTTGGCGTTTTGGAGGAAGCCGTACTGGCCCTGCAAAACATTGGAATTATGGTCCAACAATTCCATGGGGAACTTGGCCCTGGCCAGTGGGAATTTGTTCTTCCCCCAGACTCTCCGCTCAAAGCTGTCGATTCTCTGGTCATTGCTCGACAGGTCGTGATGAAAGTTGCGACTAAGCACGGATATCGGGCGACCCTTTATCCCCGATTATCACCCGAAAAGCCCGGTACCGGGGCCCATGTTCACATATCGCTCAATTCTGAGAAGGCGGAAGTACCGACAGTGGAATCATTCTTCGCTGGTATTCTTGACCATTTCACTTCCATTTCCGCCTTTACTCTTCCCCAAGAGATCAGTTACGACAGGGTGGTTGCAGGCATCGGGAGTGGAGGTGACTATGTGTGCTGGGGATGGGAAAACAGAGAGACGATTTTGCGGCGAATCTCAAATGAGCGATTTGAAGTCAAGATGATGGACGGGCTGGCCAATCCTTATCTGGGACTCTGTGCATTGCTAGCAGCTGGACTAGATGGACTAAACCAAAGCTTGCTTCTAACCGCGGGCCCTTGTCCCATTGAGCCTAGCAATATGTCCTCCCAAGAGCGAGCCGCACTGGGCGTGAAGTACAAGATGCCTTGTGAGCTGGTCGAGAGCCTGAACAATTTGGAAGCAGACAAAAGTCTCATACAGATCCTGGGTGATAAGCTGGTTTCAACGTATCTTTCTGTGAAGAGATGCGAGTTAGAGGTTCTACAACAGATGACTGCGGAGGAGAAACGTGTATGGTTCATTTCGAGATTTTGAGTCTAGTAAAGCATAAATAAGACAGAGCTGCAACTTAGATGGCCCTATTTTGGAGATTTCTGTTCAAATCTAGCAACCGGCTGCGAGTAACTATTCATTTTAATTTGGCATGGAAACGATGTAATAGTAGGAGTAGGAGATGCCTAGTACCACATTCCGCCGACAAATATAGCCACTGTATATATCAAAAAGGAATCACGACATCGTATGAGTTGCTTTTCTGATTTGAAACGTGTTATAAATTTAACGTGGCTTCTATGCATGTGAGAAGCAGCGCGACGAAACCGATGAGGCCAAGTGAGGGATGAGATTGATGCATGCGAGAGAACGTGCCGCTGTGGAGACAGCCAAGAGTGAGTTTGATGACACCAAGAACAGGTGGTTATACGCTAGTATTTTACGGTGAATTCAATATTCATCACATCGGGCGGCTATCAGTTTCCTTTCTTTTTCTATGGAACACAAGTACGAATGTGGGTACATAGTTGCAGTAGCAAATGTTTGAAGAGTAGAGATGCAGATAGAGGCATAGGTCATTAAATAGCATATGAATGAAACCCTAACTAAGAATAGCGGCGGTGGTAATTTTAAACAGGGGCTAGTGGGAGGATTCAATTTCTAAAATACAGTGATATAAAGCGAGAAGATGTGAATACCAAGTAAGGCCTGATCACTGGGGAAGCACGGGATGAAATCACTAGAAGCATAACCTGCAAAGAAGTGGAGGCGCATGAGGGGGTGGGGGGGGGGGGATTGGCCTGCGAATCAATGCGAAAGAGCGCGGTAAGTGTCAGGAATTTTGATTTCTGCATGCTGGAAAACGATAGGTTATTGCCAAAAAAAAAATCAAAATTCCTTCTGCTCAGACATCATTTTCGCCCCGGAGATACGTAGTAATTATTCTGGAGGGCATTGCTACGCACTGCGCACTACATATTATAGATAGTAATAACACCACATGTGAGTTAGTAAGCTCCACACCTACTCTTCTTTCTATAAAACCCTTGGGATAATTAATTCACGTATTTTGCTCGAAATTGACAACCAACATTGTTTCTTGCATACATCTTTCTATCTTATTGCTCGTGAATTTGGTCCTTTCCCTAATATCCCAATATGGGTTCCAATGGACCAGAAGAGAAGGCAGGTGACGGATTGTTCCAGCTCATGTTGGAAGCAGAGTCTGTTTTGACTCAACTTCTCAACCTCAATTCACCAGCCCCTTCGGATTCCATTGTTCGGAAACTTAGCGCCCATGAGATACAAGATATGCAGCATCAGGTTATGCCCGATGACCATCCTCGCGATCTTACATCCGTTCTTCAACAAGCCATGACAATTTTTGATAATCGAATGCGCCTCAACCACCCAAATTGTTTCTCCTACATGCCGGCTTGCCCAAGTTCCCTTGCCCATTTAGGTGATCTCCTTACCTCTCTATGCAACGTCAATGCTGTTAGCTGGGATGTGAGCTCCGGTCCGAGTGCGGTTGAGAAAGCCATGATAGCCTGGCTGGGTGCTCAACTTGGACTGCCAGAGTCAGTTGGGGGATGCTTTATTTCGGGTGGCTCTATGGCAAATATGGCAGCCATTATTGCAGCCCGTGATGAGATACTTCATCCTACACAGCGAGGCGACGCGATCATCTACATTTCCGACCAGACACACATCTCAATTCTTAAAGCGTTACATATAACTGGCTTCATGGAATATCAGGTCCACAAGATACCGACCAATGATGAATTTCGCATAGATGTGGATATCCTACAACGGACTATCAATGCAGACCGCAAATCCGGGCTTGTACCTTTTCTTCTTGTCGCTAGCTGTGGAAGCACAAACACAGGAAGCATTGACCCTCTTCATGCTCTAGCTGATATTGCACGAGATGAAGGGCTATGGTTACATGTGGATGGTGCATATGGTGCTTCTATTGCGCTATCCGACAAGCATCGCTATCTTGTTGATGGGATCAGTCGCGCAGACAGCGTTTCATGGGATGGACACAAGTGGCTCTTTCAGACATATGGGTGTGGAATAGTGCTCACACGTCACGTTGGTTCTCTCTTGCGCAGCTTCGCCGTGGACGCAGAGTATATCAATAGTGTATTAGCACCACAGGGCAACACCAATTTTTACAATCTTGGTCCAGAGCTCAGTCGCCCAGCGCGTGCCATGTCACTTTGGCTCACTGTCAAAACACTGGGTCGTCGTCGTATGGGTGAGATGATTGACCAAGGTTTCCTTCTTGCTCATAATGCAGATTATAATATCCGCCAGTACAAGAACTGGACTATTGCGGCTCCAACGGTCGCTAGCATCGTGGTTTTCCGATACGCGCCTCGTGGGTTTGGCGAAGAAGAGTTAGACGCATTGAACAAAGCTATTTCACAGAGGCTTTTGGCGGAGAACATTGCCTCTATACTCACCACCAAAATTCGCGGACGAACCACGCTTCGAATGTGTACGATGAACCCTCTTGCAAGGACAGAAACCATTGAGAATGTTATACTTCAGGTTGATAGAGTGGCCCAATCCGAACATCACAAGATTTTTCCAAAGATGGTCAAGGTACCACATACTCTTTGTCAAGAATGCTCTGGTGTTGAAGTTTTTGAAGATGTTCATTGAGGCATGCATGTTTTCGGCCAGCTGGCCAAGCCGGAGAGTATTATACCTACTGGGGCTTTAGGAGGAACTTTCGCGCCTAGATTTTGACATTCAATATTTACATGGCTTCAATGGTAGCAATTGAATTCGGGGATATTCGTTATATATATTTCGGCTGACGGGGTTGTGGGTTGAAGTACAGGAAGTTTACACAGGATGGTTCAGACTTACTTTCGATCGGGACGACGTGTCAGGCTCTGAAATATTAGTACAGTATCAACCTAAAGGCAGTGAGAATAAATGTCATCTAGTCCCCTGTAAGCATATGGCTAATCAACATTTCAACATTCTTGGCATTCGCCCTTTTTACGAAAACTCCCTCAGACCCATTTACTGTCTCCGCTTCTCTCCAGATAGGCCATATTGCCTCACCAGCGATCCTTCCGAATGCTCGATAGCATGACATCACGGTAAAGCCAATAAGCATTACTTACTTTTGAGCCGAAAAAGAAAAAGAAAAAGAAAAAGCGATCGCAAGTATGTCCTCCCGCTGATCACGATGATCTCAACTGCTGATCCATTTCTACATAATGGTAATATAAACGTGCAAACTAGGTGCCTACATAGAGTATGTGCATAAACTCAAAGCATGTTCAGGGGAGTTGTGATCGGCACATGGCTTAGCTGACTTCAAAGTAAATGCGAGATCATGTGGAGTCGTGGTTCAGCTCTCTGTACGTGTACGATGATCACTTCCCCATCTTAACCATGAGAAGCTTGCCCTTGAATCTACGTAACAACCATTGATTAAATCGATAGTCTCCACTCTGCAGTAGTGATAACAGCCTCGGCGATCTTATGATAAGTAGAAAACACACTTCGGGGATCAATTGTTCAGCTCGAAGTACGAACCCGGGTGGTGAAACCTGCATGAACTTTACTTTGTTTACTATTGAACCACTAAGTGGGTCTAACCAGCCAGCCACATAAAAGAACGCATCATGAAAATGCTGTAGGTTGTTCTTGATATGTACGATGGCCGCGGTGTCATACTGTAATATACACCGCAAAAGAAGATCGCCTCATCGCATCATCTAGGTGATTTTCAGTTGCTCCTTAAGTGGTCAATTACCCCAGCTAATGACCTGGCTAGAGCTAGAGCTGAATCAATCCCGCATACTTCACGCATAGTGTGGTGGGGAAGGGGCGGGGGGGGGGGGGCCGGGGGGGGGGGCGGGGGGCGGGGGCGGAGCGGGG